>OZ009952.1:13810606-14415939 GCA_963932025.1 Erebia epiphron | reverse complement strand
AACTAGAGGCCGCCATAAGCTCGTGACTCCATCGCTCCGCCTCAAGAAGGTCCGAAGGTCGTTCGTGGGAATGAGCATTCTATTTTATAACAAAATTCCACAACCTATCTTAAACTTGCCTTTACACAAGTTTAAGAAGTCCATTAAAAGTATGCTCCTGAAAAAAGCTTATTATACTGTTGAAGATTACGTAAATGACAAAGGAGCATGGATTTGACTCGCTCCAGCAATGCTAAGGACAGCGGTTACATATTATGTATAAATTAATAAAATTGTAAATTAATTTTTTTTCAAAAGAGCAACCGCCGAGTTTCTTGCTGGTTCTTCTCGGTAGGAATGGCATTCCGAACCAGTGGTAGATTCACTCGACGATTCAAAAGTACTTGTAAAAGTCTATTTGAATAAAAATAATTTGAATTTTGTATTTGTGCGGCAGTGTGGCAGGAATCTACGAAAATCCAGAGATCCTATTGGTAAGTTTGACACACGTCCGTTGCTAAGCAACGTAGCACATCTTTTGTGGAAAGCCACTATGCTTCCAATGCTTGCAACTAGCAGTTTGTTGGATTTTAAATTAAAAACCGGGAACAAGGGGTGTCTAGTATTGGATTACAAGGGGTTGGTCGGTCGACGATCATTGAATTTCGAATATTGGCTGAGCAGATGTATTCAGTGTTCTGGTTCAGTTGGCGGGTTTTTAATTACGTATGTGCTATTCTTATTGGGAGATATTCCTCTTTTACACAGATTTTCACTGTTTGGGCATCGAATTTTGCTATGTAGAAAGGGCATACACATTGTCTTTTATACATACGTCTGACTCTACCATCGGTACGGCATGAATTCTATTGATAAGAGCCGGCAAGAAACTCACTAGCTGCTCTTTTCAATAAGTAGGTAAAATGTTACATTATGTAAGGGCGTTGGATGCAGTCTTCTAAGAATGTAAGATTGATTATATATAACGTTGTCGCTAAGAAATTAGTAAATAGTCTACTTAAAAGCAGAGAACAGAGAAGTAAGGCCTCCAGCCTTCAACTCTCAAAACAAGTGTATGATGGCGGACTCGCCTGATCTTAGTCAAGGTATAAATTGATTTAATTGGCTAGGTTATTTTGATAGCTCTCTCTATAAAAATAGTTTGTATATCAGCAGCTCTGCCCCACAAAAAAGTGCTTTGCCAAAGTATTCCAAAATAATAGCTATCAAACAAGGCAACTATAACTAACATTAACATAAAACATAAAAGTTAATAGCCTCTGTGCGTGAGAACTTCATTCAACACGGCCACAAACAACGAAGCTTTATAACAGCTTTTCATGATATTACTACAATGAACCCAGCTACTCGTATATTGAGCTCTACAGTTTAATAGTTTTAGTACCTAGTAGTTTTTTTAAGTCTGCACCTCCGGCTTGGCTACCTCCAGTCGTTAGACATTATTTTTGACCCCCGACGCATAGGTTTACGCGTGTGTATCTGTGTATCTATCTGTGGCATCGTAGCTCTCAAACGGATGAACCGATTTTGATTTAGTTTTGTTTATCGAGAGGGTTCTTAGCTCTATGATTCAAGAAAATCTGTTCAGACGTATGGAGATCATCAGCTCTTTTCTAATATTAGTTTTTTTTTTAAATTCTGAATTATAATTAGTATTAGTAGGTTATAAATTATAATATATTAATAGGTTAGTATTAAATATGGCAACATAGAGGTAGGAAGGTCTTATTGTGGATTCTATATTTATTTACCTATGGCAAGTTATGATCTAGTAGGCTCCGTTTTACATCTTGCAGTAGGTAAATACAGTTTTTCTTTCTTCCGTTCCGTCCGTCAGCTTATCTGACCCGGTGGACAAAATTGGAACTAATTTTTATGACTGTTAGGTAAGTTTATTTTTAATATCTGCTAGTTACGCTGTTACCGGGTTACATAATATAAATGTGGGATCATACACAGCTAGAATAGTGGGTACTTTACCACGTAGCAACTAGCTAATGGCCCATAGATACGAACACGTATAGATGCAACAACGACCAAACGACACATTCGCCGCGGTAATTGCAACCATGACTTCGACCCAATGTGCCCATGTTAGGTCGAATACGCCAATGTAACCTCTGTTTATATGGATATAGCGACTGATATTGTGTGGATATAAAAAGGTTAGTGTACGTAATTGCATGCACTCATTTGATACGCCTAGGTTGACCACATGATAATTCATATTCAATAGATAATTAGATTCCAGTTCAGCAATTGATTTTTTACAATTGGAAAATTAGGCAGTTTTAAAGCTAATCCCTAACTAACTTATAACTGAAACCTTGTGTTTTGACCACTTACAAAAAGCGATGAAAATGACATTGAAAAGTGAATAGATTACGTAATATTTTCTGATTTTATTGTAAAAATATCGCAATTGTAAAACGACAATGCCTGATACTTTCATATACAAAATATTATATTGCTTAGTTGAGAAACTAAATAAATAAATAAAATAGCTTTTATTTTTCCTTGCGCAGGTTTTACGTTCCTTAAGTACATTTTTTTTGTACCTAACACCTACGCTACATTTTTACAACTAGGCAGTTAAAACATCATTTTGTTTTTAATGTCCTGTTTTAAAAGTCAGCATGGTGACCAAACACACGGCTAATATGTTTGTGATGTGAAACCACGGGTCAACGCTGGTATTGTCAAAGGGTTCGTTTCGATATAGTGAAGGCTGATGAAGTCTGCCAATGCTACAACCATTGATGTAGAATATGGCTACCACAGATTTGTGTTCATTAGCTCGTTATTTATCCCAATTTCCTAACAAATAGAGCCGGGGTTTTAACTCTAGTTAATTACTGCGGTCTGCAGCGGAGAGACCTTTGAGAGATATTGTGAACTATAACTGTAAGCAGATAGCAACAAAAACACGGTAGTTACGCTTTTAGATTTTTTTTAATTAAAAAGTTAAAATAACTGCAGTGACAGTATCAAGAATTTTGGAGAATGACTACTCTTTAACCATGTGGTTAAGGAATAGTCAGTAGTTTGAACCAAGCTCTATTTTACAAAAGTCATCGCATTTTCTGCTTTTTGTTCTACGATATTTAAAATGATTACGAGACCAGCTGCTTTCTACCCACCCTAGTTTACCCTTGTGAGGTAAACGAGGGTTCTACGCACAGAGCAGCATAGTCTCGCTTGGATGACCGCCGCCCTCTCGTCTAGCTACAGACAGATTTTTAACTATATAAACGTATATATACCACATAATTTACTATAAAAGGTAGTGTTAGGAAAAATACGTTCATTTTTACCCTACGTCTGTTATTCTATTTCAAGGTGCCAGGTTTTTTATTTTTAACGTGATTGAAATGTTTCCTAGAAACATATTATTCTGGGATGTAATTCATCCTGGATAGTGATTTGTGCTCTGCGGCTTTAACTTTCCTGTTCTCTTTTGAAGAAATATGAAATGTTATCTGCATTTCCATATTTTTTATGTTGTAGATTGTCATAAAGTTAAGTTGTTTTTTAATCTAGATGACCCATGAAATTACATTAAACAAAAATTAAGAAAAAAATCTAAAACTTCGTAAGCTTACGCGGCTTAAGAACTCAATATTATGTCGCCCCAATTATAATTCCCCTAAGCATACGTGTTTAATATTTCCAACATTATTCAAATTCTAAAACGTTTAAATCTCCATAGAGTTAGGCTCAAGCTTTATCCGACCCAATTCTTGTTTGGGTCCCAACAAAGGGCACAACGGGTCCGCTCGATAAAGGGATTAAAATTTTCTGAATTTATAGCACTTTACATTTAAGCTGAAACACGTGGTATTGAGAATGTTTTGATAATAATTTTTCTTGCTTATGATTTCCATGAGCAAGATATATACAATTAACAGTTTGGTATAACTGTCTTTTGATTTTTGCAGGACCTATAAAATTATTCGATGGAATTAATAAATTAATTATTAATTAATTAATCGATGGTTTGTGGAATATTTACAACACGCTGTGATAGATTTTTTTTAAGTCTATTTAAATAAAACTGTTTTTTTGGTTTGGTCATACCGTTGTGATAAAAAATACATAAAAGTTAAAACCACAGGAGTGTTCAACGCGCCTTGCGCTGAGACTCTTCTCAATTGTCTGAGAAAATCGTAATCATTTTAGATTTCAAAACGTATTACTCGAACTGTTTAGAGTTCATTCATACTTTTTGACATGAAGATATCTATGACCTCTTTAAACAGTGCGAATTATACGTTTGGCAAACGTTAACGTAATGTTCTTACACAATCGGGCGCAAGGTGTCCACAAAAACATTTCATTTTGCTATCATCATCTCAAGGTCACTTAAAACATAAACTTAAGTATCTTGGTCGTGCATCACTTTACTAAAGAACCCACCAATCGTTACTTCGATATGTTATCGATAGGGACATCGATATCATTATTATCTTTGACAATTTTGAATTCCACTTTGGTATCCACGTAAAGGATTCAGTCCTCCGAGCCAATTAAGGACAGACACATTTTACCATTTTTGATTATTTCTACTGATATCTGTTTCCGTACCATAAACTAATTGGAAATGCAGAGAAAATTGAACCAAGCAATTCAGTGTAGGGTTGCCAAGCTCTGTAATACTAAAGTCGGACTCCTCGGTGCTATTTTTGCAGCATCTAGTTCTATGTACCTATATCGTCGACACCAGGTATCGTGCTTCGCTATCGTATCGTATCTCTAAGTCTTTCGGACCTAAGTCCGAAATCCTTAATCCGGTCATATTTCAATTAATAGCCCAACCTGTATAAAGTCGGAAATTAGGTTTTGCGGAACTTTATAAAATAAAATGAACTCATACAAAAAATCGTCAAATTTTCAACTTGCTTCGCTCGTAAAGAGGAGCAGCCCTGCTTACGAAAAATGCCTTAAAAGCGGTGCGCATAGATATTTGTCCGGGAACGACAATAGAAAGGAAATCAAATCATGTCCGGCTGAAGTCGGAAGCCTGGTAACCTTGTCAGTATCCCGTATCCATTTTGTTCATAAGTTATTTAAGTTCAGCCAGCTTTAATATTAATGGAAACATACTGTTCATCCCTCGAAATCGCCCTACCGCGTTGGACCCTCCCTAATTTCCTTTGAAACCTAGGCTTTCCGTATAATAGGTCCGGGAAATGGACCCGAACCTAAATTCCGTTAAGTGCCGCACGACTGCGTACGGCATGTGTATGGAATGCCCAAGTTTCAGATTAAATGGGATTATTTCCAAAATTAAAGTACATGTATATCTGTACTTCTGTTCTTAATATTATAAATTCGAAAGTTTGGATGGATGTTTGTTACTCAATCACGCCAGAACGGCTAAGCGGATCTGGATGTGGAGCGGATCTCGTAGCTTTAGTTTTAAGATACCGTAACCGATTATCACCATCATGTTTTGTAATGTAAGTAATTTTTAACGTCAATATGTGTACCTATCCAGTGTAACTATATTGAATAAATGATTTGATTGATTGATTGATTGATTGATTGATGAAATTTGGCACAAGGATAGATAATTATTTATAGTCTGGAATAACACATTACTATTTTTTACCTCGGAAAATCAAAGATTTCTCGTGGGATGTTTAAATCAAAATCCACGCGGATGAAGTCGCGGGCATCATCTAGTAAAGCATAAAGGGAAATTATTTTATTGTAAGCACGAACGAACTCATCTCAACCTACCTAACATTCTAACAACATAAAAAAACTTAAATTGATTTATTTTAAGTTTATTTTAAGACGTGTATTATTAAGTCGCCCAAACTATCCGATCTTTGTTGAAAAAAAAAGGTTTATAATTTATATCGTAATTAATTTGGGACGGGAGATGGTGAGTAAGGATACCAACAAAAACTGACTGAGGTTTTAGATTATGTAGGCGTGGTTACCAGACAACTTATTACAATTTTAATAAACTTTAAGGGTTTCTTGTTCGGGAAAAAATCGAGAGTCATAGTCAAAGGTGAAGATGAGAATGGGAGAATGAGATGTTCTAAATTCACTTATTTGTGTTAACAGAATAATGGCTACTTTCCATAGAAAGTTGATACCAAAACAAATCAAGTTTGGCTCTTTGGGATTGAATTTTTTGGTGTTTTTTTTATGTTCTACTACTTTTTATACTTTATCTACTTTTTATAATAAGGGTTCTCAAAATATTATATTAAAGATGCCATAAAAACTGACCATGTTCATAATTTAAAAAAAACTAGAAAAAGTCTAGTCTAGTACCCTTACTAGAAAAAGATAATTTGTTTCTTCCACTGTTTTGCAATAAAAATAAAATTAAAAACAAAAATTCTTAGTACCAAAATGGTCGCTTTAAGCATTTCGCATTACAAGTTTTTGCCTCGTAAAACACCAGGTTCCATGGGAGGGCAATTTATATCGCGTTAGACCTCCACTTTTGGCTTTTTTCATCCGTACAGCGCACCTCACAAAGACATGGTTATTTTAGACTCTTATTCCGATAACCACACGGGTTGAATCAGCAGAATTTATTCAGTAGAACATGTGGCCCAGGTTACCCCGCCTCGGGGCAAATGTATCCCTTTTCACGGTATGGGATTGTCGGTGCTACGTTTACGACGTAAATATTGATAGCTTTATCGTGTATTCGGGCATACAAAATACAAATGCGTAAAATACCTACGAGCTGAATATAACCCTTTTAGGGACTACTTTCTTTTTAAAAGTGTTGATGAAAGTTTTGTCAACGAAATCTTTTCATAAGGGATATCGCACCGATAAGGAATTCAAACTAAACGTTTCAAAAATTTTCTGTATCACAAGTGTGAGCACAAACATAGGTCAATTCTTTAATACCTTGTAGTCATCAGTCTGTTGGGACGGCAATCCAATACGACTGGAGATAGATCAGGTGTTGAACAGAGTACCAACGGCGTAACGTGATTTCCGAGGCACGGGAGCGAAACACTTACCAGCTTCTAACTTCGCTCCGGGCTAGGGTAATAAACCCTGGTGGGTAGATTACGGCCTGTATTAATAAACCGATATTAGCTAAGAAGAGGTTCTCATAATCTGTTCTTAACTGATATCGGTTTCTTAATACGGGGCTAAGGCTGAGAATTTTTCGACAGATGAAAATGCCAAAGATGGATTATCAAGTTATAATAAGAGTATTATGAAGGTAAGGTAACCGACAGATGTGCCAATAAGTCGGACGTTCCAACTTCCAACCTAGCCGGCGGCGGTCAATCTATCTAGGTATATGTCATCGTAAGGTTGTGAAAACCGTCAGATTGCAATCTAACGCTTTTTATGTCGCTAGATTGTAAACTGTCGACAGATTGTGAACCTTTCAATGTTTTGAGTTTTTTTGAAATATTCATTGTATTTACGTTTTCTTGTCTCTTTCTTGTAGGTTAGGTTTAAATAATCAGGTAGTGCCGGGCCTCGGGCTGCAGGGCACTTAGGTTCTATCGGGTTAATATACCTAACAGATTACAATCTACCTACCTGTTACCTACCTAACTGTTTTGACAATCTTACGGTGACATATACATAGGTACAAAGTTGGAGTTGGAAGCCAGTACATCCGTAGATGTTTTACCATAATATAACGGTATAATAATTGCCTTTTTTATTGATCGCTCTCAATTTAATCTGGATTATAGCTTACTCAATATCTTTAATCGCACACATCTCTCAATGAGCCGATGGAACCGGTTTCGATCACATATTTTTAACGCAACATATCATTGGAATTGAAACCTGTTCGGTTCAAATATGCAGTAGCATCGACCAGTCTACAGTGGGTAAGTAACTACTGCTTCTGAGTAAATAAATACTGAGGGTAGTAAATGAGCCACCTGCCTCAATGGAACTTTATGTCATTATTGTAACTCGAAGGAGATTATTCATAATATGCGCCTAGCATTTAAAGTAGTAAGAGAGATTCAATGTAGATAATCGTAGTAATAGTTTGTACTCTGTCGCTATGTTAATTTCCAAAAGCCATACCTACTATATATTATACTTCATTGAATGTATGTTTATCTTGAACAATAAAAGAAAAAAAATATAAATGCGAAATTGTGTCAGTCTGTCTACGCTTTCCCGGCCCATCTTGTCAACCGATTTTAACGAAATGTTGTATTCTGGGGAACACATAGGTTACTTTTTATCCCGGGAAATTTGGGAGTTTCCATGGGAATCAAAAATCTTAATCCACGCTTGCGAAGTTACGGGTAAAGAATACTTACATACCTACCTATTTGGGAAAGATTGGCAGAGTACAGCCAGCTCCGAGGAGTTAAGAGTTGATAGTAAATAATTTTTCAAATAAATATTATAAATGCGAAAATTTGGATGGATGGATGTTTGTAACTCAATCACGCTCGAACGGCTGACCGGATCTGGATGAAATTTGTCACAGAGATAGATTATAGTCTGGAATCACACATGGGCTACTTTTTATTCCGGAAAACTAAGGAGTTCCCGCGGGAACCAAAAAACCTCAATTCACGCGGACGTAGTCGCGAGCATTAGCTAGTTAGAAATAAATCTTACACTGAATAAACACAAGCTTTTTATATATCTTTGGTCGAAAGCTCAAAACCATTGAGTATCACGGGCTAAGAGCGACGCAATGCCCCTTGGCGCACTCTGTTATTGAAACTAATTAGGTATTATTTGGTAGTATCTATGGTAGTATTGATGTGGCATGCTACGAATTAATTTGGGATTTCATGTGGAAACATTCATATTAACGGCAGTATATTTTATATTAAGTATAATATTATTATTGTAGCATGCAACCCTGTGGTTATTATCATACTATCCTGCTCTGGTGTAAAACCTCTTTAGCCTTTAGGGCTCAACAATAGGGCGTGTTACCCTAATTTTGAATGATCGTTAAATGTTTGTATATAATTAGACTCACGATCATCTGGAGATGTAGGAGCGGCCGCGCAAGCAGCAACCAGCGCGAACACCACAATAACAGTAGATTTCATGGTCACTACTAAACTGATGTTTAGTAAATAAGCTTTATATACAACGGCCGTGACTGCCCACGGACCAGCATTATACTCATATCATTATGCAATTAACGCGTCTAGGAGTAGATAATGCATTCAACTCAATTTGGTTTATGGAGACACTGGTGACATAAGCGAATCTGTACCCTGCCTCGCTCATACGGTCTACATATTATAATGATACAAAATGAACACTCCAAAGAAAAAAAGGTGCGTTTCAATATCTATACGGCATTCGTTCTTTTCACTTTTACTACTTTGCTTTTTACTCAAAATTGCAGTCACATACATGCTGGCACCCTCGATATCAAACCGAGATGTAACCTAAACTGGTTACATCAAGAATTAAAGTAAAATTTGGTGACATTTCCTTGCATCTTTTGGACCCAGCGGTCCTGTATGTTTGCAGGGTAAGTTGCAAAAAAATCCAGATTGTCGAAAACAATTTTATTTTCATTGACTCCTCCAGTAAACCCTGCGGTCCAGTACTTTGGTAAAAAACTTACCTTTGCTATACCTTCTTCCTCTGTCATTGAGGTGCCGCATTGATGATTGTGCTCATGTGGATCGGCCTTGGCAATTGGATAATCGCATCTCATTGTACTTACGAACATTGTTTAGCTCTGGTGTTATTCCAACCCTGGGTAATCATTTGCTTTATTATGGGTTTAATGTTATCATTGTAAATAAATAGTTCGTTCTAGCTAGATCAATTTGATATATAGAGCTACTACGCATAACGCAACTAAATAGACACAAATGCTGTAGCTACGGAATTTATGTTGGGCGAAATGAGAAACGGTATAGGTAGAATTTCTTCTAAGTAACCGCCAGTCGCCACGGACGTACCGCCACAGGTACCTACCGCCAAGCGATTTAGCATTCCGGTAGGTACGATGGCGTGTAGAAAGAGAAACCGATTGAGGGTAGGTTTAATATAACTACCATACCTCCAACAGGTTAGCCCACTTCTTTCTTAAACTGCATCATCACTTACCATCAGGTGAGATTGCTTACATATTTACTGAACACCGTGTTACATATTTACTGAACAATAATGGAAACAAAAGCTTTTATTTATTTATTTACTAGCTGATACCCGCGACTTCGTCTGCGTATTGAGTTTTTTTTGCTAATCTATCTCTGTGCTAAACATCCAGATCCGGTCAGCAGTCTGGTGTGATTGAGTAACAAACATCCATCCATCCAAACCTTCGCATATACCAATATTACAAATGCGGAAGTGTGTCTGTCTGTCTGCTACGCTTTTACGGCCCAACTGATTTTGATGAAATTTGGTACAGAGATATATTATATCCCGGGGAAGAACTACTTTTTAACCCGGAAAATGGAAGAGTTCCCGCGGGAATCAAAAAGCATAAATTTAGGCGAAAGAATTCGCGAGCATCATCTAGTATATAATATGAAGTATTTGTATAGATTTAAGTAGGTATTGAAACTTGCACGTTAACTATTCCAGTACGAACATTGTTAATCAGAAAGCATGGACCGGGGTGCAATCGATACGTATATGCGTTGGAAACATCTTTTGTTGTTAGTTGTTAGGGATCATCCCCCTGTTTCCACCCCAACGCGCAAGGGCTAGGACAATGGAGATTGGGGTTTACTTCTGATGCTGAATAATAAATGGACAATATTTTTTTATGCGATATAGTAAGTGCTGCTATGACTTGTGGATACAATCAATATAATTAGTAATTAATTAGTAATAAAAGAAGTCCCTCAGCTGAGTTTGTCTGTATGTTCGTGCTAAAATATCAGAAACTAATGTTTGGATTTTCATACGGTTTTTACCAGCGGATAGGTTTCTATGATAATTTATAAAGAACTAGCTTATGCCTTAGCTTCGCTATAGCATAGCTTAGCTAACTAGCTTAGTGGGACTGTACACAAACTTCAAACCTTTAATTTTTACCCCCTTAGAGGTTGAATTTTCAAAAATCCTTTCTTAGTGGATGTCTAGGTCCTCGTAACTATCCGCCAAATTTCAGCACGGCCTGTTTAGTGGTTTCAACTGTGCGCTGATGGAACCTTATTCCTTGTCTACATAATGAAGGAAAGCTCTGTGCAAAATTTCAGCTGTCTGGGGCTGGGCGTCGCGTTGGTGAGTCAGTCAATGAACGAGTGACTCAGGGCTATACATAATGTAGAAACTAGAGATAGCTTAGACCCTCATCTAACCGTGAACTGTGAAGCAACAGCTTTATGTATGTATGAGTGTCACCGTAAGATTGCAAAAACCGTTAGATTGTAATCTAACTAGCGAAATTGTAAACTGTCGACAGTTGGTGAACCGTTCAATGTTCTGAGTGTCAATTTTTGAAATATTCATTGTATTTACGTTTTCTTGTCTATTTCTTGTAGGTTAGGGTTTGACATAAATAATCGGCCTGCGGCCGGGCACTTAGGTTTTATCGGGTTGATATACCTAACAGATTCCAATGTAACGGTTTTTGCAATCTTACGGTAACATGTATTAAAAATAGTGAAAAGGATAAAAGAAAGTTATACTCAACGAAAAAAAAGTGAAATGCATGGCAAAAAAAATGTAGATATACTTACCTAACACTGTAGCATAAGTTCTCTAATAGTCTTGTTGTCTGTAATAGCACAGAATAGGTAATAGTCTAGTAATAGACTTGTCCCCGATGCACTGCACTTAAGTGTTGTAGCATCTATTCAAAAAAAAACATTCTTGCCGTCATAGAACCGTCTCCAATCGCCATGACGGAGAATAAAAGCGAGGAGCACATTAAAATTAAAAATAAATAAAAAAAATTTGTCATACACTACGCAATCCTTGGGGAGTAAAAGGTTTCGAATCTTTCTTCATGCAAAACTTATATTCCCTTTTATTTTTTCAGGTAAGCAAGCACACCTATAAAACAATAGGGCATAATTCGGTCCATGGTAAGTTTTAAAAATATTTATTTGGTAACTTCCCTGTCGCAGTGGTGAGCGCTGGGGTCTTATAGCTGGGGGGAGGGGGGGGGGGTGTCCCTGGCAGGGTCAACAACTACCGACTTAGACTTCATTTGGCGAGATTGCAGTGAAAGGAATAATAGGGGTATGGGTTTAATATAACTACCGTGCCCCTAACGGGTTAGCCCGCCACCATCTTAGACTGCATCATCACTTACCATCAGGTGAGATCGCAGTCAAGGGCTAACCTGTAGTGGATAAAAAAAAAGAAGTATTCTTTTTATAAGGTTGTATGGAGCTGGCGGCACGGTCCACGGCGAATCAGTGCGCGACGCAGCCTTGTACAAACTCATACAAATAATATTTGCCGCTACGTGCCGCCCCGCTCCGTGCATCTCAAGTGGGGCTAGACCTTTACCGGTGCTATTTTAGGAGCCCATAGTTTAAGAGCTAAGTGAGTCGACAGACAGGTTTCTGGCTTGAAAGTTTGAAACTTTTCAAATTAACTCCGACTGGTTTCACAATGGCTATCTGATGGTGGTTACGTGCAATGTAACACCGTATATGGCGATTTGCAGCAGCTCATTGACCAGTCACAAGTACCTAAATTTCTAAAAGCATTAACAACTCGTCCCGGCTTCGTACAGGTTTCCAAAGATATTCCGTTTTTCATTGGTTAGGTTAGGATGAAAAATAAGCATAGAGTTTTTTCTAACTAGGGTAAGAAATTATTTTATTCCTCTATGCCGTGTACGCCAGTGCTAAAAGTTATCCATAATGTTCTTTGTATGTAAGTCTTCATATTGTATGCAGTTATATCAGCGGGAAACGAAGTCCGAGCAGAGCCGGCTCTGCTAGCGGTGATAACCGGCCTAATGGTTTTATAAGGGCTGTAGCGTATTTATTCTAGATGTGAGTTTATCGCCCGTCTCCAGGGAAATGACTCACAAACGCGTGAGTACTGTTTTACGAGCACCCCGTGGCTAGGAATTACTGGCGCTGCATTTTATCTCGTTTTGCTCGCGTTTTAAAAATATCTCATGGTAGGTTCCATAGGTTCTTATATTATCACTCATAAATTTATGGTCTTGGTATTTTTATAATAGCGCTCTCGTTTGTAGAACTGTAAATATATGTTTACCTGAGGACCTGAAGAGTGATATACCTAGGCTACTTTTTGTCCTGGAATATTAAGGAGTTCCAGTGGGACATAAAAAACTTATTTCAAGCTAATAAATTCGCGGGCATCAGCTAGTAATAACATTAAATAAAACAGTGTGTCTACGTATTTGGCGAAATTGAAAAACTCATAAAAGTTTTGAATGCAAAGTGATAGGATTTTCGCTCTGAATTTGGGAAATTCCACCGTTGAAAACTTCGCGATTGGCAGTCATCCCAATTTACGACGGCTATAAATATTTTGTTTTCCCCTATTCAAAGTTCTCAAGTTAACTTAACGCCATAATTCTGTCGTACGGCCGAAAAAGTTTATAACTTTATAACTAAAATTGTACGTTTTCGACGGAGTTTCGCAGACTTTTTATACTTACTTACGTTAAAACAGCACTGCCACCGTCATGAAGAAGACGCTTCATGCCCCCGTCATCGTCAAAGTACTGGACCAATTGATCACAGCATTAACAGCAGTATCATAGAAGAAGGCAAAGTTATGTGGTACTTATTTACGAACTAGCTGACCCACCGCCGTTTTTTTCGGAAATTTCCAGAATGTTTGAAAATCCTTTCTCATTGGAAAGCTGTATTATAAATAAAATGTGCATGCAAAATCTCGAGTTATACATATGTAGCGGTTTTATTTGTAATGGATGAGAGTAGAATGTTTACTTGTATGATTGATTATTATGGACTATTTATGTGCATGGTAGCAGGCAACAGCGTATTTCAATTTGACACAGCGAGTGCCACAGCGAGCTATAGTTTGATCGTTCGAGAACAAGCTAGGATTAATACTTAACGTGTTACTTGACGACCAAACTTGGAAATCTCGAGGGAACAAAATGATTCACTTATTGAATGGGGGATAATGGAAACATATTTCAGACAAGTTTGGTCGTTAGCTTGAAGTTTGAAACACTAACAGCTAGTTAGCCAATGGGTTTTAGAAACTTTGTTTACTCCTATAATAAAGAACGACCTCTCTGGCACAGTGGCGCAATTGTGTAAAACCTGCATAAATCATTGTTTCAGTCTCAATTGTTATGATTAGCTGAATTTATGTTATTTTTGCTGCGTCAATGGTTTTTGGTCAATAACTAGTAGAAGAATGTTAATCAATCAGACGTGATTGTGATCGTTACACTGTAGCTGCCATTTTTAGCAATTCCGCACCAACGTCTCTATTCTTCAAGAACTCGGCATTAAGCAACGGCTTTCATCGCTGGTACATAGTCGCATAGCAACATTTTTTGGACACGTCTCCCGTCGTGAGAATGTCTCCATCGAGCGCCTCGTCGTGCAGGGCAAGTTGGAGGGCACCAGAGGGCGAGGAAGGTCACCCATGCGATGGACCGACCAAATTAAGTCGGCTGTTGGCGGTTCAATGCACGAGTGCACCAGGCTGTCGGCCAGTAGGGAGAAGTGGTGGATGCTTGTGAGGCGCATACCATCTGCTATTAAAGCCGTCACTTCGTGATGACCACGACGAAGCAGTAATTTTTAGACAATCGCCCTCCTGTTGTCTTACAAGCCTCTCTAATTCTTCTGTGGGTCTTGCGCCTAACGCATCTCTGACGAAAGCTTCTACAGGTTTTGCGGGTCTTACGGCATATAATGATATACCCTCTTCTTGTATCTATAGCTTAGTTCTGAGCGGCTCGTGACAAAAACAGTTGTACTTATGGGTGTCAGTTGCGTGCACGTTTTGAAGGCATAAAAACACTGCTTATCCTACTGGGAAAACTCAAAGATCATTTTCAGTAGACAATCCGAAAGGCGAGCAAAAACAAAGGCCAAACCAAAATCCATGTTAGTACACATGGATTATACATGGATTTGCGCGAACTATACATGGATTATAGATATAGGATATATAATACATAATATGGATTATACACCCCATACTTAGAGGACGCGGGCGACTGCAACGGCTGTTGATATGGGCGTCCATAAATCGGTACTCATATTTGGCAGAATTTTGATGTTGTTGAACCCTGTCACGTGACTTATCATTAATAATGTAGGATTAGTTTCATATTACATAATTATGCTATTACTATGGTTATAGCAACACAGTTTAGCCATAACCATAAGGATCAGCCTGGCTGTCCAGTGCGGAAATGAAGCCAGCATTTTTGCCAGTATTCCACGCGGGTATGATTTGTATAGTAATTAGTTTAAGTTAGCTAGCTTTTGTAATGTTTTCAATACAGATTTGTATGAATTAAAAAAAAACCTAAGGTTAGTTAATGAGCAGTAATTATTTTCAGAACGAATTTAATCTCCTGTCAGCGCGAGCGATCACAAATCAATTTGCAATCGTGTGCTACCGTAACAAAAGTATTGTTCAAACATTTGCCAGTTTTAGGAAAGCAATAAAGAGTTTCTTGTCGCATGAGTAGTTTCGGAGCAATGTAACGGTCCAAAGAGCAGTGACAGTTCGCTAATACAGCTAATACAAACTACAAAGTACACCGAACGGCCGGATGCGCTCCGACAGTTTTATAGTTGTGTTAAATGTTGTCATTTTCGTGTTTAATTTAGTTCAAAACGAATGTACAGTCGCGGTCTGAAAATGTTTATCAATTTTCAAATTAGATTCTTTAAAACACTGCATGCATTAAGGTATAAAACGCAAGGTTTTTGTTACGTTCCAAAGTTATAAAAAGTTTTCAAACATCGAATTCAACAAAAAGAGATTTATTAACTCTTTTATGATAAAATTTCATTTTCTAATTTCAAGTTTGACCCATTAGCATCATTCGATTTGCTAAAGTGACATTAAAAATGTTGAACGAGGTTTTCTACATACTATCTAGTTGCCACAAAGTTATAAAATCTATGATCTATGCCTAATCAAACCACATTAATGACCGTCTGACACAGATGTGTCATGCCATTGCCATGACTGTACCTACATTCAAAAGTCCATGATCATTTACGGACACCCATTACTGAGCAGTGAGCACGTGTCTGCTCTCCTTAAAAGGGTTTAGCTCATAGTCCACTACGCTGGCTAAGTACGGAAGAACCTTATGGACATTATGAATATGAGTTCCGTAAAGTTATGGTAAAGAACCGAAAAGATAACAATGTGTGTTCAAGAGTCAATCTGTCATCGTCAATTTAATGAGACGATTGCACTAAATTTTACATCACGGAGAGAGAAAATATAGGCAATTTTAAACCTAAATTCACGCGGTAGAAGTCACGAGCACCATCTTGTACTTTCTTGTACCCCGGCACAGTCCACACGTTGGCACTAACGTTTATGTCAATGCTACTTTTATAACGTGAGGATCGAAAAGTAAGCATTGGTCCCAACATTGGCGTGAGTTTTGAGGCACTAATTTGACGTCGAGTTGCGTTGGACGAGTAGCGTTGAAGCCAACGTATGCAGCCGGCTTTAGGAGGTATAGCTTGTAGTTCCAAATGAAATATAATCCTGCAGTTACAATTCAATGAACTCACGCTACATAAATCCATTTAAATCCACTAGGGTATGGTTTTCTTAATTAATAGAATCTCATTGCTTCCGGCCCCCTGCTTCGATAATGGCGTACCGCGTGCCACGTACTAGTTGGTACACGTACAGTACCTACATTGAATTACACAGAAGGAGTTGTGTGACGCGATAGCTCGACTTCTAATTTAATCAATTTAAAAAAATGAATTTTTTTCAACTCTTGGGAGATTTTTACTTATTCGATCGTGTTTTGGTTGTTACTGTGATTGTATGGAATTGGACAAGAGCCGCCGTCTACCATCTTTCATCAAGAACTTGACAATTCCATACAAATCGTAGTTAATTCAAGTACGCGATCGAATGTGTAAAAATCTTCCACTTAGCCCGCTGTTTTCAGATATTCCCTCCTAAAGCGTTTCTTTTCAAAAGGAAGGATTCCTTTCCCGATTTCGGTAGGAATTTTGCAGTTTCCCGTTCGGAAGGTAAGTAATTTATAAAGAATAAGTTTTCCCTTGTGAAAGGATTTTTCTTTGAATGGAGAAAATCATGAGACACGTCGGTAAAATTGTAGGAACTTAATCTCTGAGTAACTTCCTCCAATTTTATCGACGTTAGGCTTATACAGAGATAAATGTGATATGAGAATCTTTCCGATACCCAGTCTACTTTATTTAAGTTAATCTCTTTGGCACCATAGCGTGATTTCAACCGAAATACGTGCTTTTCCGAGTGTAGCGTGGGTTAACAGACGGTGAGTCATTCAGGATTAGGTTGTTTACCTAGAACCGCGGAACTTTAGCCCGCACCGAGGTATAATGTGTTAAAACTTGGATCAATGCCGTGAAGGTGATTTTTTGCCTAAACAGAACATGATAATTAAGCATCAAATATTTATAAGAAAAATATAGATGACTATACGATGACCGAGACTTCGTCCGCTTGGATTGAGGCTTTTTGGTTCCCGTGAGAACTTTCTGATTTTCCGGAATGAAAAGTTGTTTATTATGTCCTTTCCTGGTGCACATACAACCTATTTATTAAAGAAATATGGTAAGTATTTGACAACTAGTCAAATCAGCAACTTTTAAATAATCGTCAAAAGGCGCGCTTAGTGTGGGATTTTTTATTAGAAATAAATAGGTACATGAGTTGTGTTGTCAACATTGACGCACTTTTTTTACTTTGATCGCTTGTTTCAAATAATAATTAAACATTACACTAACAGGGGAAGTGGATATTATGTCTTATGGGATACTCTATTTAATAATCACAAAAAATCATTTATTTTTGAACATCCCAATTCCTTTAAAATCGATTTTACTTTTAAACAGATGGGCCGTGAAATAGAAACACAGACACACTATCGCATTTATAATTTTAGTATATTTTTATAGTAAATACTGTAATTTTAATAATTTTTGAATATGGCACAGATTTAATAAAAGTTTGTTTGCCTCTAGTTTATTTCACTCATTACGTCATGCATCTGTGCTTAATACCCGAAGTAGCATGTTAATTGTTAACCAAAGCATTGTTTAAAACTTATAGAAATATGAATGTGCTAATTAAAACTCCTGAACGCAGTATTTATAGAAAACAAATGAAAAAATCCACACCCTTCACTGAGTTATGATCATTCCAAAACTCGAGTAAATACGGGGTAGACTGTAAGACAAACTTTTTCTTGTAGGCATTAATACTAAACCCGAACCTACCCCTGTAAACCAGGCTAAAGGGGAGGGGCTGTTCCTCATTTAAAATTAAAATTTCCAATGTTACGTCAAGGTTATAAATGATCTAAGATCTAATACGTTGGAGTGAAATCGAAGTTTATTTCTTTATTTTTTCGAACCCTCTTCTTATAAAAACCTAAACCTAACCTTTGAAATATTTACCACTAAGAGATGTTTTACAATAGGTGCTCCTAATCCTTTGATCCGTACTAATATCATAAGCGCGTTTGTTTGTTTGTTTGTCCTTCAATCACGCCGCAACAGAGCAACTGATCGATGTTGATTTTATTTGTTGAAGATTACACCAGAGGAGGGTTAATTTGTTGGGGGTAAAGTTTCAAAGACGTCGCCTGCAACCTAGAAACGGGTTGGTTTGGTGTCGTTGCTGACATGGTTGTAAGACTGATAGGTGGGTGACGTCACAAAAAACAATAATAGATCACCGCGCTGTACAGGGGCCATACTGCCGATTGTTAAATTTTTTATGTTAGGAAAGTCAACGTACGTGACATCAAACTATCATTGTGAGTAATTGGAACGAAGTTCCTTTATCGCGCATTACGAAAGGGGGCTAGACGGAAAAAATTAAGACCAAAAGTTGTAACGACACTTTTTGGTTGCTATGACTACTTGTGTTGTTGACTTCAGGTTGTTGAAAATAAAAAGACACTTTTTATGAAAAGATGATTTTGGTTGCTATGACTACTTGTGTTGTTGACTTCAAGTTGTTGAAAATAAAAAGGCGAAATAATATAAAGAATTATGTTTTCTATAGTTACATAGACTAGTTATTCGTTCCATCCGGGTGTTTCTTGGACATCCGGATGTAACGAAGATACTTTCGATTAATTAGTGAAGGAATTGTAATAAAATTACACAGAGAAACACGCGCACGCCGCACGGCTTACAACTATAGCAAAAAGTGTCGTTACAACTTTTGGTACTTCGTTACATTCGGGTGTCCTTTGACACCTCTCAAGTTTTTTGCTTAAGTATTGCTATAAGCGTAGGCAGAATGGACCTGTTATTCATCACTTCCAAATTACAATCATCGAGAAATAAATGATCTGTGTTTATAAAGCATATTTCTGTTTATAACCGTTTTATCGATTCGAGTAAAACATTTGTTTTGGCAACCCTAATGGTCGTTAGGGGGCGGCTAGGGTTGTAATTGCAGCGATTCATGACCAGCAAGCGAGTGTAGACGAAGTACGATCGATTAGCGTCTCTACTTCTCGTTCACTTGAAAATTGTTTACGAATTTTTTGTTGTTGTTTTTAGGTACAGTTCGAAACAGTTTAAAAACTACTTGATTATGATTCTTTTTTTGAACTGTACTGAACTAAATACAGCAGTGATTCGAAAAAGGTGTGAAACTACTTGTTTACGAAATTTTTTTGTTGTTGTTTTAGAACAGTTCAGAATAGGTTAGTAATTAAAAAAAAAAAACTATTGATAGCCTTTCGTAAGAGCTTAGATACTCAGGTGATATACCCAACTAGGTACTAAGTTAAAACACGTTTTATTTGGATATAAGCTGTATCCGTCAGGCTTTTTAATCCCGAGCTCTGTATGCGCACATATACTATATGTAGTTACTTTACAAAACTTGTAGTCAGAAAAAACTCAAGGAGCTTTTCGCCAGATTTTACTTGGGCGCTTCATTCATGGCAGACTTAATCCCCAAAGAGCGTCTATAAGAGCAATCTACTTATCTTTAGAATCTGGCTTGTAAAGCAGAGATTTCTGCAGTCTATTGAGTCTACTAAAGCCCGCTCTACACTCACTTGTGTTGATTGATAGCTTTGCGACTACGAATTACCACTTCATGGCGTTCTCCGTATCTGTCCATTAAAGCGGAGCGAAGCGGAGATGTGACTTTTTAGAACATTATTCAGAACGGTCGGGCATACAGGTTTCCTCACGATGTTTTTCTTAAAATGCACATACCCAATTCAGAAAAGTTGAGGAGTAGGTAATAGGTTGGCATGGTATGGGCATGTAATGCGGAGGGAAGAAAGGCGTATTACGAGAAGAATGATAGATATGCATGTGGAAGGAAAAAAGAGTAGAGGGAGACCAAAGAAAATATGGATGGATTGTGTAAAAGAGGGGTGAATAAAAGGTTGACCGATAACAGAAGTGAGTGGAAGAGGAAAACATGTTGAGCCGACCCACATAGGTGGGAAAAGAACAAGAAGAAGAATTTCCAGTTTAGAAAAGTTAGAAGAATGTGCCCCAGGATCGGAACCCCGACCATTGAACAGGAAACCGAACTACTAAACCTCTAGTAGGCCATCACCGTTCCTAGCTACGGGCCTATTATCCGCTTAGGGTTGTATTATTTACTCCATTGGTAAAGTAGAAGCTCTGATCTTTTTCCGATAGCTAAAGGTAAATGATATAGTCTTCTAGCGTCATAACCATAGAATGTTGAAGACTCGGCGTCGTCGCATACTCTTTGCGCGCTGGCTGCATACAAATCGTTATGTGCCCTTGACTTGATAGGGTTGGCACTTTGGTAATATTTTTTATATATAATATAATCTATTTCTAACCGATTTCCAAAAAAGGAGGAGTATATTTTTAACATATTAGTGATCGTATCATTGTAAAAAATATGACAAGCACTTATCTCCATAGTCCATATGAGATTTAGACTGTACCTGTATCTTTAGGCAGTTGGCAAATGGTTGCAATTTCACAATATAATTAACTATGAATCCTTTACATAGGTAACACTAAATGGAACGCTGAATCTGCATTTAGTATAAATACCTACAAAAGCGTGCTGAAGCCATTTGTCATAGGTTTTAAAAACCTTTATTTTTTTACCATGGTAAAAGGGGTGAAAATATGGGATATATCCCGGGGAATAACGCTGTTATTTTGTTTAATTGCTTTTTGACAACCCTAAGGTATACGAGAAGTTCGTTACTTTTGAAACGCGTCTCGGAACTCCACGACAAGGTGGGAATTATGATTGTCGACTTAACTACTTAGTGAGGGGGCTTCCAAAGCATCTAGAGCTACTTCGGTCAGAGGTACTCTGAAGGCTGGAAGCTCTAAAATGGTTTTCAAACCGAATATCTATTTGGTACTTAAAAATTCAGTATCGTATTCTTAATACTGTCTGAGTACAGTATTTGTCTCAGAGTGGCTGGATTTCTCGTATAGATCTATTCTTTCTGCGTCAGTGGTTTTTGGCCAATCGCGGAAGATTCTTAACGTTGACGAACTCATGGGCATCATCTCATCATCAACGGCTGCTTCAGAATCATCTATGTATTATTGGCGCTCGTTCTCCAGCTTTTTAAACCAATCCGTTTTGCATCTAGGCTACCCCATCCAACCATCGAAGTTTTGGTCGACAGACTTCGCTCATCTGAATTCGACGACATCAGTTTCTTTGGCGGCCGCTGCTCGTCCATTTTTATTGCACGAGTCCAGCTTGCTGTGCGTAATCATGCGATTTCCTCGGTAGGTATCACATAATGGAGTACAAAAGGTAGCGTGTAGACGCTACCTTTGTACTCCATGTTGTTGTAGAACAATGACAATGTTTACGATAAAAGAATAGCCGGCGGTGTTACCGCTCGGTATTTCCGGGCACTATATTAAATTTCGTCGAGACAGTGTGACAAATAGCTAAGCGGACAGTTTCCAAGACAAATCTCTCCTTTGGGGCGCGCTCTATATTTAATTGTTTATGAGAGACCTATCGCTTGAAGCAGAAGTTATTATTTTAATACCTACTGTTGACGCTCTTGTTTCAGGATTATAATCCTTATTTTAGGGACGTTATAGTACGTCATATGAAACAGCAATATTAAAATAATACGGCTTTAAGCGATATAAATAAGCCCCCAGGCGATTTCTTCCGAGTGGATTTAGATTTTCTTTAAATCTTGTGGAAACACTTTCATTTTCCGGTATAAAAACAGCCTAATTACTTCTCCGACGTGCAACCAATCTCTGTACAAAATTTCGTCAAAACGAAACGTAACAGACAGATAAACAGATACAATTTCGCTTTTATAATATACGGGCCTACTATAGTACTTAGTGTCATCTGGCTTGTGCGCGGACTGCGAAGACCGTCACAATAGTATTACTAACTACCGCCCGCGGCTTCGCCCCTGTGAGAAATTAAAAAAGAAACAGTTTTTTGCATAATTATTCATTTCAGTTTTATAGGTTCAAGGGTTTGGGCTGAGCGTTGATGTTTTTACGTCAGTCTTTTTACGCAGAGAAGAATGTGGATACGTTCATTAAATAGAAACATAAAGATTGCCAGTTACAAGATGAACAGATTGGATTGATAACAGGATCTATGAAATAATGCCATATTTTTCTATTTATAGCTTAATTCTAGTTATATATAAAAGATCGCTGGCTGTATCTATCTACAACTTAAATATTTTATCTGAGTGTAACATTTTTGATTTTGCAGATATTTCCCCTTTCCAAGCACATACCATGCACGCATAAAAAAAGCATCAATAATCTCAGTAACTTGATAAAAGAAGCAGCAGGTAGGTAATTAAAGTGCCCGGAAGATTCCCAGTGCGTCATATTCCCAGGCATCGAACCGCGACCACGCTGTACGATAATACACGAATAATAAATACACCACACTGTATATACCTATTTATTATAGAATGTATAAATCCAAACTAACCATACTATAATATATTA
Source organism: Erebia epiphron (assembly GCA_963932025.1). NCBI lineage: Eukaryota > Metazoa > Arthropoda > Insecta > Lepidoptera > Nymphalidae > Erebia > Erebia epiphron. Next base: position 14,392,861 of record OZ009952.1, on the reverse strand, counting down.
TAGCCTGTTTATATCCAAACTAGCTATTGCTGATAAACTTTTTCTTTTATCCACTACATTGACTTTGACTGCGTTAACACCTGATGGTAAATTATGATGCAGTCTAAGTTAGTAACGGGCTAACCTGTTGGGGGTGTAAAACGGGAAAGTGCCTGCTTTTCTGTCTGTCTGTTACCTTTTCAAGGTTCATATTTTTAACCTTTTTTGACGAGTACAGAGATAGCTAATATCCCGGAGACGGACATAGGTAAATGATGAATGATTTATTTATTTCACGTAGGATAACTTGTGTCACTTATTACGAGATATGTCAAGACTCTACTACCGGTTCGGAAAGCTGAGAACTCTTCTCTTCTCTTCTACTGAGAAGAGCCAAGAAACACAGCAGTTGGAATTGGTCTTATTAGGATACTTTTATACCGGAAAATCAAAGAGCTCCCGCGGGATTTTAAAAAGCCTTCAACCACGCATATAGTTAACTAGTTAGTATAACTAGTCACGGTTAAAGCCTTCCACCAGACAATACCTGAGAAAATTTAGAAATTTAAATTGCCAAACAGATCCTGCTGTTTATCGAACCCGGGGCGTATGCACTCGCCACTGCGCCAGGGAGTTCGTCATATCTACTTACTTAAAAGTCCCACAAACTTATCTGACCCGGTGGCCAAAATTGGAACTGATTTTTATGCCTGTTTAGTTTTATTGTTTATTTTATTTTTCATAGATACTAGCGACGCAGTTACCGGCAGGGCGACCGCGTATCTTTTGCATCAATCATTGATACATCGCTATCACCTCTGATTGGTTAACATTCTTCCACTATTGGATGAAATCCATTGACGCAGCAAGAATACAATAAATTCAGCCAATCGGAAGTGATTGCGATGTATCAATGATTGATGCAAAAGATACGCGGTCGCTCTGCGGGTCAGATAAGTTGGACTATACCTACCTCACTCTGACATCAAATGACAATGCATTAAGGTATGCGCTAGAGTGCAGTGAACGAGTAAAGACATGCAAGGTGTAGACTGTAGATGCTATTAGTGGCGTTGCATATTTAACGTGCTACGATAAAACCGGCAACATGTTATGACTGCATGTCGATATTATTTTACAAAGATGGAGATAGCATTAACTGTCGCTCTCTTTCGTATCGTCGTTAACATATCGTGAGGACAGAGGGAACAAACTCTGTCAATTAATGAATTAAAAAATATAATATTGAGTGGTTAAATGGCATCTTATCTAAACCGGAAATAAATCCGTTTCAGCTAAGATCGTATTTTACTTTTATATGAATAGTGTTGCAAATAGTATAGATATAGGTAGATAAATATAGTAGATTAGAATATTTATGTAGTAGTTAAGTAGTAAAATAAGAAAGTAGAATAGTTAAGTAATAAATAGTAAATAAGTAGAATAGTTAAAATATTGGATAAGATTGTCATATTTTGTAACATATTGTATAAAATGCCTGAAAAATAAAAAAGATATTTAAAAAAAGTGAGATCGCCTGTCCAACTATCGGGGGGGACCCCTCTGTGGAAACCCTAGGGGTGTCCTTATGGTGGTTATGGCTTGCCTATGGCAATACCCTACCAATGAGGACAAGGAGACCCGTGCTCAGCTAAGATGTTGATGGTTTTTCGAGGTCGTTCGTGCAGCTAGTTATGTGTTTAAAAGAAATACGGTCCACTAGCTGAATGTCCGCGACTTAACGTTTTTCGATTTCCATAAGAACTCTTTAATTTTCCGGGATAAAAAGCAGCCTATGTCACTCTCCAGGTCCTCAACTACACCCAAAATTCGCACGTCGATCCATAGCTCTCTTTTGGCGTTATTAGAGGACAAAGTAACAAACAAACATACTTATAAATTCGCATTTATAATATTAGTATAATATACCCTCAACAATGAGATATTACGCAGAGATGAAAAGTAATGAAAGCAGAGATTAAAGTCTCATAGTCGAACTTTGTTCACAATCTCACAAACAACCAGAACAGTAGTGTGGAAGTTTTATTAGTTTTGAAAACATCCATTATACACTACTTGAGTCTGAATCTAGATTCTAGACCAGTTCTAGTTCCGCGAAGTTGCCTCATCAACTTTAAATGGCGTTTGAATGACGAAGTTACTTGTTATATTGCTTCTTGGCGAAACATAAGATAGATGAGTTCTCAGTTGCAATTCCTTGTAAGTGTTGTGTGGCCTGGTTTTATAATAAATGTAATTTGTGGATATCCATACTGTAGTGTATTGATAATAAATATAATATTCACTCGTACCGGCGAGGGGTGCGGAAGTGGGGTCGCGGGGAGCGATGGCTCACCGCGTGCTCGCTGTTCGAACGCCGCGCGGGTAAGACGTGTTGTGAAGTTAATTTGTGTCTTATTGGTGGAACCTTATCCTATACAAGTGGCGACCCTGCCAGTAACTAAAAGATTCAAGGTACGTGCCTATGCGCCAATAAGAAAAATTTCAAATGAAACTTAGAGGAAGTTTAGAGGTAAATCAGTAAACGTGATCGGTTTTATTACGTTAGTATAATTATTCAGTGTTACATTATTTGCTTATTTAATACTAATAAAGGGAAGATGTAACCTAGTAAACTAAATATATAACGCTTTTAAAATATAAAACCGGTCGTGTAATATTGATTGGTACCTAAAACATCTGAAATCGTTATGTTGCGTACCTACCTACATTAAGTATCAGTAATGCCTCAATAATTTGTTGTCAACATGTAAAATCTATGAGGGTGTAAATACTATAGGTAAAGTATGGTTATACCTTGTACTTACAATAATATTTGATGGTTAGGTGATCATTCGATGTTAGTTTATCAATACCTACTGCGATTCGACTAGGTATTGTTATTAGACGAAGCGGGGACGGTATTAGATTTGAAAACAATCACTTTTGATTTTTACAAATGTCGTCAGTTACAAGATGCAAAATATAACAAACCAGTGATACATACATTGTAAATATGTTAGAAGGCTTAATAAGCCTAAATGTACGGTGTTATTTTATTGCTTATTTTTTTTAATTGACTACCATTATCATAACGGTTTAAAACGTTAGGATTGTTGGTTTATAATTTTATGTAACACGAACCTAAATCACATACCTTGTGGATCTATATACCTACATATTATCATGGTAACATTTTTAAAAAATTACATTATTATGTTGACAACAAGTGAAGTTGATGCTGAATATGAGAGGTAGTCTAAAGGACAGTTACATATTAAATAACAAAGGTTCAGAGGTAGTTCGATGAAAATCGAACGGTACCTACAAGACTCCAAGAGGTAGTTCTAGGCAAACTAGAACGGTACCTACAAAAATCCAAGAGGTAATTCTATGTAAATTAGAATGGTACCTATAAAAACTCAAGAGGTAGTTCTATATAAACTAGAACGGTACCTATAAAACTTAAGAGGTAGTTCTATATAATCTAGAACGGTACCTACAAAAATCCAAGAGGTAATTCTATGTAAATTAGAATAGTACCTATAAAAACTCAAGAGGTAGTTCTATATAAACTAGAACGGTACCTACAAAATCCAAGAGGTAATTCTTTGTAAATTAGAATGGTACCTATAAAAACTCAAGAGGTAGTTCTATATAAACTAGAACGGTACCTACAAAAATCCAAGAGGTAATTCTATGCAAATTAGAATGGTACCTATAACAACTCAAGAGGTAGTTCTATATAAATTAGAACGGTACCTACAAAAAACTTAAGAGGTAGTTCTATGTTCTTAGAACGGTACCTATAGAAACGATTGGAGTGGCCAAGTGTGTCGATATTTTAGAGTGGCCATGTGAGTCATTATTTTAGAATGACCATGTGAGCCCATGGAATGTAACCAAGTGTGTTACTAGAGTGGAACAATTGTTTGCATAAGTTGATCAAAGAGTCAGTAGGTTGTCAGATTGTAACCGAGTGCGTTACTGCATTGGAACATGTGATTCCTTGAATTGTGAGTTGTGACCTAATGAGCCGGTAGGTTGTGAACAAGTGTGTTACTATTTCGGACAGTATGCTATCTAACTGTTCGTGAAAGATCTAATGTATTTTATTTACTTAATTTTACATTCATATCAAACTAAAGGGATGTACATAATGAATGTAAGTTTCCCAGTCCAGACGTATTACCAATAACGTAGTAGGTAGCTGCTTTAGTAGATTACTGTACAAGTTACTCGTTCTATCCAGAATTACCATGGCATTTTATTCATCTTCATAGTTTTAAATGTGCCTTTAAATGCTTTTGATCAAAGAAAGTTCTACATTCTTAATTGTTGAATGAACTTAGATTTCGGTTATTTTAAACGACGTTAGATCAATAACAACAACTTCGAACAATAGTATAACTGTACCTAATGGTATAGCCGCAACATATTGGTCAAAGGTTCTGAGATGATTTGAAAGAAAAATTCATTGTTTTTGTATGGACTTTTAAATGGATTAATTAGTGATCCCGATGTTACCCGAGCGAGCCTCGCCATGTTTCGGATGTATACATAATCTGTATGCGCCTAAATACGAATGAATTATAGTTATTTCAAAAAAAAAAAAACAAGCGCAGTCAGATAAAACCGGTGAACTATATTATGGGTATCATTTTAATTTATTAGAAAAAAAACTATGATATTATAAAGTATAGGTATGATCAAGCGAACTTGCAAAGTGAAGCTCGATTGATATTATATGAGTACGCTTCATTCGATGATATATAGCAACATAGTTATTATTTGACTAATGTGTAAAATATTGTGTAGTGTAGGTACACAATTTATAATATCGTACCAGATCGATGCCGATATCGTTTAGGACCCGTGATGCATTCAATAACCTTTTTGTCATTGGTTCAACTTATAAGTTGTTCACTCACCCATTCGTTACATTTCAAATATTTTTGTTTCTAAAATATATGGCTCACTTGTAAATGCTTATTAGTTTAAAAAGTTAACAAGCAAGGAAATGCATAAAGTAAATTGAAACAAAGGTTTCAAGTTTGTTTTTTAATAAATCTTTCACTCGTTTATTTAGCTACACTATTTTATGACTTTGATTAGTTGGGAGGGTTGAAGTTTCAACATAATGCGATCCTATGTTCGGAATGCATTTATAATTAAATAGGGAAGGATATATACTTCAGCTTGTAAGGGCGAAGGTTGCAGTATTTTTTAAAGTAAAAAAAAAAAAAAAAAGTAGTTCAAGCGTGTTTCGTCAATCAGGTGACTCAGTTTGACTAAATTAGTTCATTAAATGTTAAACTGCATTTAATAAAAATATTTAAATTTTTGGAACATTTATTAATCAAAAAGAAAGATAAATAAATAAATGTAAGGGCTGAACATTTGAGGCTCGAGGTTAAGTAGCTTGCTAGAAACTACAGTCACGGCTCGAGAAGCCCGTTTAATAACGGAATAAAATCGTAAAAACGCGCCATTCTGAAAGTCGCATTGAAAGAAAAGAAAGAAAGAAATAAAAAAAAACATTTATTTCCAAATTGTGCCATACATAACAAGCATACCTAAAGTGGTAGATCACCCCTGCACATCAACGATCTAAAGAAAATCTAGAATCTAAACAACACCGATGAGGCGCGGGGATGAACTATATCACACATGGCACAACCCAAAAAATGGCTTAGGCTCATCATAATGCTGAATATTCATGCATAGGGTTTTCTTTCTTTATTTTTATCTGAGTGATTTGAAATAATAAGTGGGGATGATAAAATTTAACAGACTATTATTTTAATTGAAAATGAAATCTCGCAATTAATTATCTTTTGCCGTCCAAAATCTGGAGAGTATAATATGATGTAAAAATAATATATATTTTCTAATAAGTGACTAGTGCGTGCTTGCTTATTCTAGATCTCCATATTGTTTTCTCTCAAATGTATCGAAGAATGTCGTGTGATGCCCGGGCGTTGTTAATTTGCAAGCTCGTGGCGATGGTATACCCTCACCTAGCGGCTCAGGCTTACAACCGTCAATTAAGTTGTAAGAACTTACCACTCTAATGGAGAAGTTTACCATTTTTTTATTTAGTATGAAAATTAAGACAAAATAAATCAAAAATATGGAGAATCATTAAAATATCTCGACAAATGAAAAAGTTATGGAACTTTAAAGTTGCGCTAGCTTAGACGGGAGACGTGACGTCATAATTCCCTTTCAACCGACTTTATAAAGCCGAATAAAAGAAATAAATGGTCTTAACGTGACTTAATTAAATTAAAAGCACTTAATTTGTTTGTGAAGATAATTTTAAATTATTAAATCTCGGCTAGGTATTAAAACTCACTCACAAAATTTTTCACTCCTGTAAGTTCACACTACTCGGTGTGTAAGATACAGCAATACGATAAATAATTAAACTTGTAAATCGTCTTTTCTCAGTCTTTTATAGATGGATTAAAAAAAAACACTGATTTATTAGTTTTAATCTATATTTTACTTCTTTTGTGTTAAATACGATATTCACAACATCATGAAACTTCTCCATTATTAACTGACAGAAAAGTAAAGTAAAGAGTATAAAAATGCAGAATGAATAAAACATGCTCTGTATAAACTATATTATGTTACTGAAGTTATATATCATGCCTTGGTGTAACGTTTTTGATTAATAAAATTGGTTTGATTTTTTTAAATGAGCTAAGGGAATGATTCAAAAAAAAAAACAGAAGAGTAAAGATATTTTGAGTATTAAATTCTGATATCTAAATTTGGGGTCTTCATTAAGTTTTTTATTTAGTTTTGTAGCAATCTTTGGATTTACGGCAAGATTTGAATTTTAATTTGAGTAAAGAGTAATTTTTATTGAGTAAAGTTAATTAGAAAGAATTATATGATAGCGATTAACTATTGTACAATAATTGAAAGTCGATTCTATTTCAATTCATACAAAGGTTTTGCATTTCGAAGAAGCCTTTGATGAAGAGTTTGATTTCGTTTTGGACTAAGGTTTAGTTTGGACTTGTTGTTTGGTTATCGATGATGATTGTTGTGAAAGTTAAGGTATTTGACCCAATTCAAAGCATACGATCATAACATGAAAGGGTATGGTTTGGAAAGGAAGGAAATAAACTAAAACAACTAGTGTTTTGAGGCCAAGTGTTTAACAAAATTATTTACTATAAATAATTTTATATGAATAAGCTTTGAATAATTTTAGTTCATTTATTATAAACGTTGACTGTTACATAGTTAAAGATTTTAAAATTATAATAATTTAACATAGTGGGATTTCAGGAATTTAAAGCAGATAATTGAACAGTCTTATTTTGATTAAAAAAATTAGTAAATGGTACAGCAGATCCAACTGAATTGAACAAGACAGGGAATGATGTGGAGCTGCAAACTGACGACAGTGGGCAACGACTACGGAGAAACGTAGTTCACCTGAAACGTGTCGAAGGACAGTGGAAGGTTTGTGCAGGTGAAAATCAGTCAATCAAAGATTGCATTGATACCACGATAATAACGATGATTATAAACAGACATCTTAGGTTATGTGGGTCAATGATTATAGAATAGAAGATCTGTAATAGGTTATTAGAATATTTGTTGTTGATCGTAAGGAATACGTTTATTTTTGTTATCTGAAATAATTGTGTCCGATGGAAATAAAGTTTTAATTTTAATTTTGTGAAAGGTAGATGTAGTGTATTGATAATAAATATAATATTCACTCGTACCGGCGAGGGGTGCGGAAGTGGGGTCGCGGGGAGCGATGGCTCACCGCGTGCTCGCTGTTCGAACGCCGCGCGGGTAAGACGTGTTGTGAAGTTAATTTGTGTCTTATTGGTGGAACCTTATCCTATACACATACTAATATTATAGATGCGAAAGTGTGTTTACTGTTTGTCTGTCCGTCTGTCTGTTTGCTACGCTTTCACGGCCCACCTGTTCAACCGATTTTTGATGAAATTTGGTAGGTATAGAGGTAGGTTACATCCCGGGGAAGGAACATTTTTTTTTTTCAATTTTAATCAATTTCAATTTATTTATTTCCAAAAAAAAATATACACGTTATACTCCTTAGAAAACTGGACATAATTATGATTCATCACATCGTGTACAAAGGAGAGCTTAGACACTCGTACTAAGGTAACTTGTAAACTTGTATTGTTGTTGTTTATTCCGGAAAATTAAAGAGTTCCCGCTAGAATCAAAAAATCCACGCGGACGTCGATGCGGACATTATCTAGTGAAAAATAAAATAAAAACAAAACTAAACAGGCTTAATAATTAGTTCCAACTTTGGCCACCTGGTCAGATCAGTTTGTTGGACTATACGTAGTTAATTGCTAACTTATAGTTTTACTTACAAAAACCAGATATTGGCTAGAACCGTAAATACTTATACAAGGACAAAGAAAACGTTGAATCAAATAATTTTATACATTCCCAAGACTAAAAGGAATATCTTCACTTGGCCCAATGCAAAGTTGCCACTCCAGGGTCGATATTTACCAGAAGCAGCCCATTTGTATTCGATTCGGCATCAGCAGTCGGAGCACTGCATAGAAGCAAAGGAATGCTGTCGAGTGTCGACAATACGAAACTTAATTTCGCATTCCCGTGACGTTGTACGCCATTTTGCTTTTGCGGAACGCAATTTTGTAGTTTTTACACTCCAGGCTGAAGCTTAGTAGTTACCTACTAGCTAATGTCCGCGACTTCGTCCGTTTGGATTGAGGTTTTTTGGTTCCCGCGGGAACTCTTTAATTTTCCGAGATAAAAGTAGCCTATGTGTTATTCCAGACTAAAATCTATCTCTGTAGGTACCAAATTTCATCCAGATCCGTTCAGCGGTTTTGGCGTGATTGAGTATCAAACATCCATCCATCCATCCATCCAAACTTTCGCATTTATAATATTAGTATAGATATAGAAGTATAGATTAGTACAGTTTAAACTTACGGATGACAAAATCCTTGGTTCGATTTCAGGGTCAGATCGAAAAGTAGTTAGATATTTGGTTTATATGTCATGAAATCTATGTTCTATGTCAGTATGTACTATGTTCTAGCCTGGAGTTACGTTGGTGTTTTTTCACCCCCTTGCTCCTGTGTTAGTTTTTAAGCAGGTTAAGTTTAAAATTATTTGTGTAGTTCGTAATAGGAATTTCTGGACAGTAAATTGATTTATTTACTATTTATTCTATTTTATTTAAAACCTATGGTTTCTAATCTTTAGAGTCTTTCGTCAATCATGGAAACTTATCCGAGAGCGGAAATACCGAAATTATAGAACTATTGAGCGAGTAAAATTATACCTACAGTGTCAAACTTTGTGTGTTAAGTTATGTAAGGTTAAGCCCTAAACTTGTTAGGAACGGTTGGATGTCTCCTCGGTGGTCCAAGCCTGAAATCCCCTAAACTTACAACTTGGTCATAGTTCTCAAATCATGTGACTTGTTCAGCCGGAGCTATGGGAACGAAAATGTGTTGCAGAGAGTTTACAGATAGTGGTCTTATCATAAATTTATAATCAAGACTATCTGATGCCCGCGATTTCGTCCGCGTGGTTGAGGTCTTTGATTCCTGCGGGTACTCCTTACTCTGTCCTTCCTAAATATTCTTTTATCAAAATCAATCAAAATCGGTTGAACAAATTGGCCGTAAAAGCGTAGCAGACAGACACACTTTCGCATTTATAATCATCATTCAAATATGTAAAATGCGAAAGTATGCGGTATTATACTGTACGCTTTAACGGCTCATCTTTTCAATCGATTTTGATGTATCGTTGAGATGGGTTGTATCACGGGGAAGGACAGAGGCTACTTTTTACCCCGGAAAATTAAGGAGTTTCCGTGGGAATACAAAAACTTATCCACGCAAACTAAGTCACAGGCATCAGCTAGTAATACATATGTATTTATAATTTATTAGATTGTTTATACGAAGATCCAGCAGTAGAATCACTCGACGACTCAAAAGCACTTGTAAAAGTTTACTTGATTTTATTTGATTAAGAAGTGCGCCCGAGGATCGAGTCCCCGACCCTCTGAACAGGAGGCCGACTTTTCTAAGCCACTAGGCGAAACCACGCAATTGAAATAACCTACCGCCAGCAGAAAAAATGAAACGATATTTTTTTGCGAATAAACCAATAAATCTATTCAGGTTAACGGATCACTGAGCTCAAACGCAACCCTCGTCACCACACCTGCCACCTGTCATTCGATAATACTCTTTTTTAACGTACCGAGTTTAAAAAATCCCAAAAATATTCTCTCGCTAATTTTAGTAGATATAGGTAAGTATTATTTATCACACGCATAGCTCTCGGATTATAAATCAGGACACAATTTTTTTTCTGTCGCAACCGGTACGTAATTTACGTAAGTCAAAGTAAGTCTAATGATGGTATATATATGTAGATGAATAGATATAATTTATTTGATTGAATCGTGGCATACTATATCTGCCTATGTCTATGTCTTTTTATCATAAAATTTCTCATAATACCTATTGCTGTGATACCTAATTCTTAAATTTGATGTTATTTTTTGACCCCCGACACAAAATAGAGAGGGGTGTTATAAGTTCAACGTGTCTGTTTGTGTATCTGTCGTAGCGCCCAAACGGATGAACCGATTTTCGTTTAGTTTTTTTTGTGTCATAGATAATTTTATCCCGAGTGTTCTTAGCCATGTTTCATGAAAATCTGTTCGTCCGTCTGAATTACTTCCATATTATGTCGGGGGTTGTTTTAAATTTGTAATTTATACTTGTAGTTGAAATGGGTATAAGAAAATAAAATTGTTATTTGTCTTTGTTCCTAATTTTTTAAACTGAAATTGTCTAAAGTCTAAACCAATATACCTCATACGTCTGACATAAGACCAAGTCATACGGTTATTACGATGCGACGATTGAAGAAGTTTCACATAATATCACATAGAAATATTTACACTGGGCCTACCACAATACGCGACGCATTCCCGCTGTTTGCGATAGTGTGGAATGTGGACTGTGGTAGTTCATGCTCCACGCATCGGTTCTCGTCATATGAAAAACGACACCGACCGGACAATGACACTTGCATGACACTTGGGTAATCGTTCGTATTCTGTGCTTGAGCCATGCACTTGCTGGCCTTCAATGGATAAACTTATATTGTCAGTGGCTTTAATTTTTTTATAATTAGCCACTGACTTTTTTTTATCCACTACAAGTTAGCCCTTGACTACTATCTCAACAAATGGTCAGTGATGATGCAATCTAAGATGGTAGTGGGCTAACCGGTTAATTGGTTTCTACACGGCATCGTACCAGAACGGTAAATCGCTTGGCGGTAAGTCTTGGTCGGTGGGATGGTAACTAGCCACGGCCGAAGCCACCCACCAGGCCAGACCAGGGAAAATTCAAAAATTATAAATTCCTAAATTGACCCTGCTGGAAATCTAACCCGGGACCTCCGCACGTTAAGACAACAGCGCTCAACACTGCGCCAGGGAGGTCGTCAAAAAGTTAGAGAACCTGGGAATGAATCATTGAATACTAAAATTCTACATCATTGGAATGAATATATAAAGGCTGTATTTACAATCCACATTCATATCATTTTCGTAGGCCGTATTCCTTAACTATAACAATCTGCATAAACATTTTAGGAGTTCAGTGCCCATTTTAGACTGAAGTAGAAATTAAACACAGCTTATTTTAACCAAATTAAAAAGGAGAAGGTTCTCAAATTGGTACGTAAGTATATATTATTGTAAAGAAATGAAATGTCTTTATTACATAAAGCCAGTTAGGTATGTTTCATCTCAGGACTCTACCGACTACCACCGATTAGGACATCAGATTATATTGAGAAGAGCTATAGGTAAATATACGCCGAAGCCTTTGTGAAAACTCAAGCACGCATACTTCCTGTATATTGCTATTCGCAGGTCTTCTTCATTAACAATGCGACACTTACACTTCTTGTGGGTAATTCACACATAATGAGACAATACCTTAGAAGTTATATAAAAAACCGGCCAATTGCGAGTCGGACTCGCGCACCGAGGGTTCCATACAAACCTGTAGGTATATAGGTAAGTAAAAGTTACGGTATTTTTATTCTACTTATATATTTTAATTTCAATTCAATACCTCTACGCGTTCATGCGGAAAGGGTTAGTTTAAAATTATTTAAAAATATTTTTATTATATTATGATGTAACTAAAAATTTATGCTTTTCGCAATTTTTCCTTTATCTGTGGACGTTGCTTCGTACCAAATTTAAAGATTCTGAGTTCACGAGAAGTACCCTGTAGGTTTTGATTCCCTTGCGAGTGTCGAAAATGCAGCATAAACGGCTGTATCTTTTGATTGCGTTGGCTTAGAAGTTAAATTTTTTCACAGCTCCAAGGGAGAGTAGACCTGAGTATTTCATATGAATTTCAGCTTGATACCTCCATGCGTTCCTGAGAAAAAGGATCTTGATACACAGACGGATGGACAACAAAGTGATCCTATAAGGGCGGAACCCTAAAAAAGAATTCACTGGCTCATAATTGATAAGTTTCTTTTCAATTATAATTTTTAATAAGAGCGGCATTAATATGAAATTCTGAGAACGGATAAGAACGTATAGATAATATAGAGGCTGGAGATAGAAATTAGAAGGCCGATTGATTGCGCTTGTTTCTACGTTTTTTTGAAACCACTACAAGTTAACCCTTGGCTGCGATCTTACCTAGGGCACCCTAGGGGTGAAATGCAATGTTTATTTCATGAAGGAAAACTTGTGCAACTTATGATGTGTCAGGACCACCACCAAACTGTAGGGGTATGTCGATTATATTAAACTAACTAGCTGATGCCCGCGACTTCGTAAGCGTGGTTTAAGTTTTTTTGATTCCCGCGGGAACTCCTTAACTTTCCGGGATAAAAAGTAGCCTATGTCACTCTCCAGGTCCTCAACTATACCCATGCCAAAAATCACGTCGATCCGTTGCGGCGTGATTGAAGGTCAAACCAACAAACAAACACACTTTCGCATTTATAATATTATAATATGATACTTAATTGATTTCTACACGGCATCGTATCTGAAGATTTAATCACTTGGGCACGCTTTGGCCGTCGCTAGTTACCATCCTACCAGCAAAGACGTGCCGCCGACCGATGAAGCCGCTGTCGTGTAGAAACCGGTAAGCGTATGGGTTAAATATAACTGTGATACAACAGATCAGCTCACATTTTTATTTTTTTAAATACTTATAGCGAGCAAACGAGCAGGCGGGTCACCTGATGGTAAGTGATTACCGCCGCCCATGAACATTTGCAGCACCAGAGGAACCGCCAATGCGTTGCTACTTACTTACTCACTACGATCTTAGACTGCACCATCATTAAAGGGATAGTCCGTTACCATCTTAAGACTGCATCACTAATCATGACTATATCAAGGTAAAATCGCAGTCAAGGGCTAACTTAGGTTTTTTTTTAGGAAAAATTTAAAACAATAAACTAACTTAGAAATAGAATATTTAAAAAAAAATTTTTTGCCGCATTTACCAATTTCGTAACACTATGTCGTCCATCTGAGTTGCGTAGGAAGTTGCAATTCAGACCTCTTGCCAAGCCGCTTATGTTTCGACCACGAAATTCGCTCCAACTTGAAAATTTAATGAACAGCCCGAACGCTCCTACGAAATTATTTTTTCTCATTTAACTTTTTTTTACGTGTTTCGATCGTATTTTCTAGTATGATTTGAGCTGGGAAAATAGTATTTTCGAAGCTGAGTACCATTGAAATGGAAATATTCTTAAAAAAAGTCAATAAAAGTAGCGAAAAGTAGAACGTTAAAAAGAAAGGTTTAAAATATGAATTTTGAATTCGTTTATTTTAAAAAATCACTTCAAAAAGTTAGGAGAGAACACTTTCTGATAAAAAGTTATGCTGAAAATTTTAACTTTGTAAAGCTTTCGTTATTTCTTGACTCTACCTGCTTTAATACTCTATGTTTAGTTTTAACCGACTTAAATAAATAAGGAGTTCTCAACTCGACGCAAACAGTTTTTGACTTATTTAATATTTTCATTGATGTAGAATTTTAGATTCTATTTCGATGCTTATTTCACTGGCAAAAATCCAAAGCCGACCATTTACTGCGAGTTGCAGAGTATAACGACACTTGAAGCTTCCTCTAATGCTTCTCGGTCTCAAATTTGCGTACGAGAAAAGGCTTGATTTTTAGAGTTCCGTACCCAAAGGGTAAAAACGGGACCCTATTACTAAGACTCCGCTGTCTGTCTGTCTGTCTGTCTGTCTGTCTGTCTGTCTGTCTGTCTGTCTGTCTGTCTGTCTCCAGGCTGTATCTCATAGACCGTGATAGCTAGAAAGCTGAAATTTTCACAAATGATGTATTTCCGTTGCCGCTATAACAACAAATACTAAAAATTAAAAAAATATATATATTAAGGGGGGTCCCCATACAATAAACGTGTTTTTTTCGTATTTTTTTGCTCAATATTAAAAACGGTAACAGGTAGACGGTTCAAATTTTCACAGAATATTAACTTGTATATTACCTTTCAAAATATATAATTAAATATCAATAAAGTAAATATTAAAGGGGGGCTCCCATACAACAAACGTATATTATACGTAAATATTTTACAGGAAAACTATAGCCAATGCTCTAACTAGCATAGTTTTTTTGATATTAACAGTAAACCTCTACAAACAAAGTTAGTTTTGCGGTTCATTAACAAAGGTAATTATACCTACTTCTTGAGTACGGAACCCTCGGTGCGCGAGTCCGACTCGCACTTGGCCGGTTTTTTACATATTATGATTTATATTTGTAACAATTATCACTATCACTACTTATTATAGTAAGCTCTTCATTATTTCAACCCATCGTCGGAGCACTACTGAGCACGAGTTTATAGTTTCCCAGAATTAGAAGACTTCGTCGAAGAGCCATCGTCTACAACGATTGCTAATTGCAGATTTAGGTATGTCTTTAGGTATGTAATGTACCAGAGTAACAATATAAGCCGCTTACTGAACCGCTAAACCAGACCAGGTTGCAAGGGCACGGTAAGCCTTCGGTACATTATAGCCATTATAGCTAACAATACAATACAGAGAGTAATATAGCTTGTAAGTAGTAAGCTCTAAACGATTAGCTACCCACAGTCACGCAGAGTGGCGTGCGAGTAAATCAACCCTGTGGTTCAATAAATTGTTAATTCTACGAATTATTTTATATTACGCTCATTTACTTATATTTGTAAGCGTCTACAGCTTACGATTACGGTTTTGGGTTTGTTAACCTCTTGCGCCTGGGAGTAATAATTTATAACTTTTAGAATAACTATAAAGAATAACGTTTGTTCTCCTAGCTAAAACATCGCGCTTTCAGATTTGTTGGAGTAAACAGTGGAATATGGAATATGTATCCCATTAGTGCCGTGCAGCTCATAGAAGCTAGAATCACTGTTTGTCCAAATTTTAATAGATCAATGCTAATATTTTTTTATAAAGTAATGCCTACCCTGACATCATCAAATCTTGTGCACATCATTAAGCTCTCTCCTACTCTCTCTCTTCTCTTTATACATATCGAATAACCTGAAGATTTTAATGTACTAAACTGGAGTTTTCGAAAAAATCTTTTGCCCACGTTTATGACTGGTTCTCCAAAAACTGAGTTCTCAAGAATGTCGACATAGCGTCATACATAACGCGTTCCTTACGTGTGTCTGCGAGACACGACAGGATGGTACCTTAGTCACTAGTTATTATTCTGTGCCTTAGTAGTAGTATAGTATTATAGTACCCGTAGGTAGATATACTCTATATTATGGCTATAACTCTATTATTATGGCTATGGGGATTTTTAAATTTCTCCTATAATTCTGTAACCATTTAGACTGTATCATCTCTTACCACCAAGTGAGCAGTCGAGGGCTAACTTGTGTGGTATTAAAAAAAGTTCCCAGTAAAAAAGTTAGTAATACGAAAAGTGCGTTACGTGGCAAGTCAAGGGCGTTGCCTCGGCCGATGCCAAGGTTACTCTCAGGGAAAACGTGGCGGTAAAATGCCGCCGGTTACTTGTTTACTTTCTTTTTTTTCTTGTACGGACTCCGGATTCAATGATGTTTACTTATTTTTTTTTCTTTTTTGTTACAGGTGTATGGTTCTTCTTTTTAAAAGGTAAGATTTGGTATTTTAATTAAGTTATCTCTTAGTCACCTAAAAATAAAAATAAAGTAAAAAAAGATGAAAAAAAACCGGCCAAGTGCGAGTCGGACTCACGCACCGAGGGTTCCGTACTCAAGAAGTAGGTATAATTACCTTTGTTAATGAACCGCAAAACTAACTTTGTTTGTAGAGGTTTACTGTTAATATCAAAAAATTACGTTTGTTGTATGGGAGCCCCCCTTTAATATTTACTTTATTGATATTTAATTATTTATTTTGAAAGGTAATATACAAGTTAATATTCTGTGAAAATTTGAACCGTCTACCTGTTACCGTTTTTAATATTGAGCAAAAAAATACGAAAAAAACACGTTTATTGTATGGGGACCCCCCTTAATATATATATTTTTTTTAATTTTTAGTATTTGTTGTTATAGCGGCAACGGAAATACATCATTTGTGAAAATTTCAGCTTTCTAGCTATCACGGTCTATGAGATACAGCCTGGAGACAGACAGACAGACAGACAGCGGAGTCTTAGTAATAGGGTCCCGTTTTTACCCCTTGGGTACGGAACCCTAAAAATAACTAAAGGTAAAACTTGAAAAAATAAGCTTGTTTTTAATTTAGTAGTTTCGTACTTAGTTTCAATTAAAAATATATCTTGAAGTTAAAATAATAATATATTTAATAATAAAGCAACATTTCAATCAATTATTGGGAAAATTAAATTCCTTTATAGAAATAGCTTTTGGCGGCGTTGCATATAAAGTTAGGCCATAGAAATAGTAAAACTACATATATCACTAAACATTTCCGTTAAAAACAACCCGTGAAATTCCCTGCTTTGTACCTATACCTAGTAGATAGATATCTGATATTTAAAAATTAAGCAGCATTTTGCTTAGCGTAAACTATTGTCTATAGATGAGAGATTATTTGAACCCTGCCGACACAACAATTAACAATCATTAAACATTTCACGGTCTTTACAGTTCACGTGGTTTATGTCGGATTAATTGATGTATCCGATGACCGATTACTAATGTCTGCAATATTATATTTTAAAAAATTGAAAAAAAGCCTTTTTAGAAGGTTCCGTAGTAGCGCGATGGGCGATTTGTAAAAAAATAACCTGCCATTGCGAGTCGACGCACGCGCAGTTTAGGGTTCCGTTGTTGCCCGTCACAATCAGACATTTGAAAAGTTAGTCGACTATTACTCACTCGTTATAACTTGTGAAACATAATAACTTTAATAGTTTTCCTTTTAACTTCCTTAAATTGTATACTACTGCTATGAATTTTTTCACATTAATAGGAATAATCCTGGCAGAGGGGAGGACACTTGAATCTGACAAAAATCAGCTTAATATTTTGCAAACGGATTCCTGAATCGAAAAATGGTTTTTACTCACCCGTCACCCACAATATTTTTGAACGACAAGTTTTTTTCTTTATATTTTACCACTTTGTCGGCGTGATTATACCCATGCTAAATTACAGCTTTCTAGTACTAAAGGCTTCTGAGCTAAGCCGCGGACAGACAGACAGACAGACGGACGGAGAGAAAACAATCGAATGAATCGACTAATCGATTCCCGATTTATTCGTCTCATGCTATAGGATATGAACTATCTAATAATTCGATTGTTTTTCGAATGAATCGCCCATTGCTATTCCGTAGTAAACATGGAACTCCAGACCATCTGTCTGTCTGTGTCACAGCCATATCGATCATATCCGTATGGATATACTTACTGAAAAGCAATTACAAAAACGAGCTATCGAATTAACTGTGCAATTACACTTAAGGCTTCACCGGAGGCTTCACTTTAATTAAACGACGACGCTTAACACTTTTATGGCATGTATAAAGCCATGAAAAAACTATCAAAAAATACTTTTATGGTTCACTATTAGCATAGTGGAAATAAGATAGCAAATTGCTAATCGAAGTGGAATTTAAGTACTTACCTAACTTTTTTTTGCGGATTATAGTATAGCCGCTATATTTTTGCAATCATGCTATTATAAATGCGAGTGTGTTTGTTTGTTGGTTTGCCGTTCAATCACGCCGCAATGGAGCAACGTATCGACTTAATTTTTGGCATGGGTATAGTTGAGGACCTGGAGAGTGACAGGCTACTTTTTATCCCGGAAAATTAAGGAGTTCCCGCGGGAATAAAAAAAACGAAATCGCGGGCATCGGCTAGTTTATTATTTAAGAGTATTTTAATAGAAAGTACTAATTTTCTTTATAGTTTTAATACGATGTTTGTCAGGTTTATAATTTGTAGCTTAGGTTTGGTTTAGAGTTAGACTTTAGAGGATTGCTGTTGAAGTTTGAAAATAAGTTTTATGTGCGTTTAGGTTTTAGCAATACCAAAAATTTAATTCTTTTGTTACATTATTTCTAAATATAACAGTGTAGTCCTACGCCTGAACTAAAATCTAACAATAAAACATCTAATGATCTAGTAGGCTATTGTTCCAGCCTCAGCCTCAGCCACAGCGCGCACTGCGTCTTGACATCCGCGCAGCACGCAGTCTGCGTTACGTCCGTTAGTACATTATACCTCAATGGTTACGTCACGTCACGTAAACAGGCTCATGAATAAAGAGCCCGGGTTCAAAACTAGAAAAACGTGAATTCAACAGTTTTATATGCATGTTCATAATGTATATAGTTTTCATAAATTGACACGGAATAATCGCATTTTAAAGTTTACTAGCGTAGATAAAAGTACAGTTCTTAGTTTGTTCACTTATATCGTATTCATACCCCGTGGCCCTTACGCATTCTCGGCCTATCTCCATAAACTCAATTTGCCTCCATTCTATCCTATTACAGTGCGTTCAAGCGACGCTAACGCTGTTGGGTTTTGTAGATCTGCACGTAGATAAGCTTACACGTATCTACAGTTTCCTGTTCTGAACCGGCTTTTCTTTACACTTTATAATATGTTTAGCTACGAGCCATGCTCGACTTATATTATGGATTTAGCCTCTGCCATGACTCTTGCCATCGCAAAGCATAAAAAGTTCAATTAAAATTGATCTGGTTTTTGTCATTCAATTCCAAAACTAGCCCGTGTTAAGTTTTTTGTTGTTAACATAACAAAAACAAGCGCGTTCCTTTAAAATTTAAAGTTAAAGAATTTGCCATTTAAAGAAACTCAGACTTTTTAACTTTTTTTAACCCTCAAATAATCGATAAGGGTAACGTAGAAGGATAAAAGAATATATTTTAATGCAAATAGAGACATTCAGTTTATAGTACGAGACGCATGGTGGTGCTCTGATTGATTTCGCTGTCAAGTTGTCACGCGGACGGGATAATCAATCAGACGCACTCTCTGCCTTTGTTTTCCGATCAATTACGTTAAACGCTACTGAATTTAGATGTTAACTCTGTAAAAAAAATAATACAATTAGGTTTTCTAACACATCAAGTTTTACAGCACGGATTGCTTTTGACATAAATTATTATGTTTAGGTCTTTAAACTCTATATGTAGATCTAAAATTTTCAAAAATAATTTTAAAGGTAATTTTACTACATTTGGGACTCTTAAATTACTTATAGAAGTGAAACTACTCTAGAAATTTTAGAATCATTGTGATTTGTAAATTCGATGAAACGAAAAAGAGACACACATATTCATAATAGGATTTAGCCTGCGAGAGAATGAGATAGAATACAAGTTATATTTATCTCATAGGCCACTTTTCTGAAGTTTCACTTCTGCCGTGTGTGAATTGCACAAGCACTTTTATCATATTTTTTTGTCTAGTTGTGAAAATCGTTAGATTCTTTATCTACTCCAGCATCGAAAAGTTCCAATTTCAAATTTGACAACTATATCGAATTGAACCCTCTTTCGTGTTTGTTTCTCATAACGATACAGTTCGTTGTATGGGAGCTGTATCGTTATGAGTCGTAGCTGTATCGATATGGTTATCTTCATAAATAGGATACCTATAGCTTAGCGGCTCTGGGTTCTGGCACTTTCCCAACCACAGAGTTCTTAGTATGTAGAGGAGCCATACCTACATCATGGCGGATGGTGGCACCCGTCATTGAAAATGTACATATTCACCCTAAGCCATAATAAAAAAAATTTGATTGATTTGACTTTTTTATTAATTTATAAAGTAAAAAATTATAAAGACGTCCTTGTCGTAGATAAAATCTTGTATGCAACTGTACGTAATTAGTCATTTTAATTCTCGTACTATCCTATTTTGATACTCGGCAAGCCTCGTATCAAAAAACAGCACTCGAATTAAAATGACCCTCATTACGATACAGTTGCATAAATAGCTATTTTATTCTACTACTTAGCTATGGTTAGCTTTATGCTGATGACGCGAATCCAAGTTTAGTCCAGGAAAGGAAGCTAGTCGACCCCAACAGCAATTCCTCAGACGACGAAACTTTACAGTATGATAAGGTGTCATGAATTAAAGGTGATTTACAAATATCCACCAAAAATTTTTAACAGAAGTATTTTTTTTTTACCTAAACTCTTTTATGTTTAATATCTTGGTGCAGAAAAATGTTCCGAAAAAACTTTCTTCACTGGAAACATTCATGTAAAGTATGGAAGCTAAATAAGAAATATCCAACAAATACTCCAAGCTGAAACAACCAAATTTTGAAAAAATATGTTGTTTTAATGTTACTTGCATCGGAAAATTGCTCATTCAAACTTTTTCACTGGAATGCCCTTCTATTGCCGTTTAATACCTAAAAGTTGAAAATCCACAAAATATTCCATCAGTCTATATTTTTTTCGAAAGTTACCTTTTTATTCGTAGTGAAAAATAAATCCGTCCATTTTTTTTATTGATATGATAACAATATTTTTTTTCCTATCAACTATCAAAATATCCAACATAATAATCAAGCGCAATAAAAACTAAAAATATTTTAGAAAGAAATATTTTGTATTTAATCAATCAGGGGAAGGAGCGTGGTGACGTCACGATACAGAGATAATATGCCTACGACGACGCGACCCTGTACTCGACATTCAAAAGTATTTCGTTAATTTGGGGTAGTTTTCGAGATTTTCCTCAAAAATTTCCTCCTGTAAAATTCTGTATGAAAAATTTTTTTCACTGATGGCTTCGTATAGAAGTCAGAAAATATAACTTGAAGAAAAATATGGAGACAGCTGATGATTGACGATTTCGGAGACGGGTAAAGAGCACGGCCAAGGAATTGAAGATAGGTGGGGGGGTGCTCGAACAAATGTCACTGGAAAACTCTGGATGAGTTTTTGGTTGATTGGCGGTGAGTTTAAAAAAAACTCCAAAATGGTGGATTCAAGATGGCTGCCATACAAATTTCGTCAGTGTCTATCTCGGAGAGTATAAGAGATGGAAGTGTGGTTTCTTGTCAAGAGATTATCTGGACGAGGAGGTCTATTTAGCGAAATGAAAAAAAAATTCAAGAAGGCGGAATATTTTTTTTCATACCAAATTATATGGCGAATAGGAACTATAAAAGACTGGGTACTTATTGTAGCGAGATGATGATTGAGGATTTCGGAGACGGGTGAAGACTACGGCCAGGGTATTGAAGAAAGAGGGGGTGTGTTCGGGGATGCATGAAAAAAAAACAAACATAAACTACCAACACACCCGCATAATTGTCCTCCTAGAAAGAGACAGAAAACGATACAATGTAGAGTGGGAGTAGTAGTATAATGGGAGTAGGGAAAAATTATGACATTTCGGAAAAACAAGATGGCGGCCGACGTGATTCTTGCAAGAAAACAAAAGTGTTTTCTTTCTTAAGTTTCTTTAAGTTAGTAAACGATCAATGGAAAAAGTGATAAAAATTGGAAAAACAAGGAGGCGGCCGAGCTGTAGTTTTCTCAAATTTTTGATTTTACGACCCCGAACCGCGGCGCCACAGAACCGAAACGGGGTAGTTGATGTATAGGATATATGTTTGGGTGCGTGATGGGAGTAGGGAAAAATTATGACATTTTGGGAAACAAGGTGGCGGCCGATTTGCCTAAATGAACCGATCGAAGCATTGAAGTTAGGTGGGGGGGTGCTCGACCAAATGTCATTCAAACTTCATCCAACAGACAATGAGCTGAACAAAATTCAAATGGCGGATTTAAGATGGCTGCCATACAAATTTATTTGGTGTCTATCTCCAAAATTATAAAAGATGGAAGAGCGGTTTCATGGCAAAAGATGATCAGGACCTAAAGATCTACTTGATGAACAGGAAAAAAAATCAAGATGGCGGAAATTATTTTTCCATAGAAAATATATGGCGAATATTGAAGATACTACAAGTGTAGAACTATGCAAGATTTTGATACGGTTCCGTTTTACCCACGACGGGGCTCCCTGGGATTACAAAACAGGAAATTGGTACAAAATTTTAAAAAATCAGCGCCATTTTGAAATTCTTTGTTAATTGACCGATTTCGTTCAAAATCGATATTTAGGACTACCTGGGGTTACAAAACAGGAAACTGTTACCAAAAATTTAAAAAACAGCACCATTTTGAAATTATTTGTTAGTTGACCGATTTAGTTCAAAAACGATATTTAGGGCGTCGTGGGATTACAAAACAGAAAACTGGTAGGTACCAAAATTTAAAAAAATCAGCGCCATTATGAAATTCTTTGTTAATTGACGGATTTCGTTCAAAATCGATATTTAGGGCTCGCTGAGGTCACAAAACAGGAAACTGATACAAAAGTCTTAAAAATCAGCGCCATTGTGAAATTCTTTTGTTAATTGACCGATTTCGTTCAAAATCGATGTTTAGGACTCCCTGGGGTTACAAAACAGGAAACTGTTACCAAAGTTTTAAAAAAACAGCGCCAGTTTTATTTATTTTACAATCACCATAATAAATGAATTCAGTACAGTAAAATTTGTACTACTTGTAAATATAACCACAACCCGTGAGCTGCTTTAGCAGCTCGCGCACAGGGCGAAATACTAGTTATATATAATATAGCTAATTATAAAATATACAAGTCCAGTGACCTTAGATTGGCGTATGGCTTATAATTCATTTATTTGTCGCATAAACTTACTTACAAATTACAACAAAAGTACAAATATGTTTACAGTAAGGCTTTAGGCAGTTTGCCAATTTCTGGCGTGTAATATACTAACTTAAACAAAATATAATTAATACATTTTCTCAAATTCTAGAAGTAATGAGAAGAAATCAATTAAATATTTATTTAAACAAAGCTCAAAAATAAAACAATTTTTTATGGGCCCAACTATGAAAATATACCTTGAAGGTAAGTCGTTACAATTAGTGGTTATTATTTATGTAGAATTTATCTTTTGCAATGCTATATTGTTTATCTAAACTAATATTATAAAGAGGAAAGATTTGTTTGTTTGCAATAATGTGAATGAATTCGAAAAAAATCGTCCCCTGTGAGAGCTTCCGTGGCGTGCGCTGCGTAAATAGTAAAAGTTACACGAAAACAATGTACGGTGGAATTGTTCCTCTGAAAAAGTTCTTTTTTTTTTTTTTTTAAATATATAGGTTAGCGCTTGGCTGCAATCAGACTTGCTTGCAAGTGGTGATGCAGCCTAAGGTGGAGCGCGCTTGCCTAGAAGATGCCTATTCACTCTTGATTTGAAGGTACCTATATTAAAAGAGGAGGGGAAAACGGAAGCCGGGAGGGCATTCCATATCCTAGCGGTTCGAATTAGAAACGAGGAAGCAAATCGCTTCGTACGAGCCCGCGGAATTTCGACTGCGTAAGGGTGCAGACCTTGTCGATGCCTTGCGGTCCGATAATAAAAAGGTGACGGAGGAACCAGATCGAATAGCTCTTGAGCACACTCTCCGAAATATATCCTGTAGTTCTAAAAAAGTACCAATGGCATATTATCTATCTTTAAAGGTTGTCTCACAATAATAATTTTTTTGATTTTCAAATTATTTAAGATAAGGAATTAACGATTAATAAAATAGTAGGTAATAATAATATTTTTCAAATTTGGTTTAAAACAAAGCTTTCATTTCGAAGTGGTTTTTTCCTGACATAGTATTAATCCTTATCTAAATAAAATGGTTGGTCAACTCAAGTATTTAATATAAACCAAATTCGCCCCTTACACCATTTAATTCAGTTGGATATCTTGGAAAGATAACATTCAAATTAGTTAATGCGCGATAGAAATAGGGCCGGCCGGCAGTGCGAAGATATCACAGCCCTAATGCAAAACCTGATGTGCTGCCCAGTGCCAGCTGGCTATTATTGGGTATGGACTATTATGATGATTAGTGCTACCCGTGCGAAGCCGGGGCGGACCACAAGTGTTCAATATAGCATTAAAGAAGACAGTAAGCGCTTAAGCGCTGACAAGTGACGACAACCATATCCACCTGTAGTATCCACGCTGGAGTAATAATATTATGATTGTGATTTCACTTTTTCACATTTCGCTTCGCTCGCGCACGCTTTACTATACCCAATAGAAGAAGGATTAAGATACATTATCGCGTAAACATAGTTTAGATTTCATACGTCCGGTTTAATTCGGTGTTTTGCGTGGATATTTTGTTGGATATTTAGGATTTGAGTATAAATTTGACTACCTACTATAATAAAGAAAAAAAATAGGATGGATAAATTTTCCATACCGAGTTATAAATAATTTTAATTTGAAGTGAGATAAATTTATTTTGGTATGCACATTTTGGTGGATTTTCTTACACCTTATGCTAAATAGCATTTTAAGGACATGTGAAAATAGAAAAAAGTATGAGCAATTTTTTTGTTGAAATTATGGACAGAAAAAGAAAACCTCTTTAAAAAAAATTGTTTAGTTTGAATAAAGTTTTGGATTTTTATCGAGCATCTCATAATACGGCTATTAATTAGTTTGGTAAAAAAAAATTGGAACGAGATATTATTTAGTTCAAAATATTAAGCTTTTTGTACTTTTAGGTATAAATACCTAACTTCCGGTTTTTTTTTTGGTGGATATTTTTGTGTAAGTTTTGGATCATTCAATACTAAAACCCTGCCAAGTTTCATCGACTGAGGATTCAATGTGGGGGTCTCCATACAACAGACCGCCCCGTTTCCTGGACTAGTTGTCATATGCGAAGGCAGTCTTTGAAACTCTACATTTATACGTTCTTAGTCAAACCGTGTTCACGTGATTCACCGTAAGATATTGTACCTAAAGCTATATTATATATAAAGATGTACTCTAAAAGCAAAACATTTCGTAAAATATGATAAATACTTTATTAACTTTAACATTACATAACTAGTTACATGGTGCATGACTGTAGTTTAGGCATGGAAAGTGTAATTGGCGCCGTGATATAATATGCTTGGGCAGTAAAGCAAGAATGCTGCGAGTTGTGACGTCACCGCATAATGCGAACTGTGACGTCACGCCGTGAGATTAATGTCCGAGAGCTAGACGTTCGATCCATCTATTATTGGGGAAGGAATTAGCTCGAGATGAGGGGGACTACTGAGGCTAACTAATTATGCATAGGGTGATTTAAATCGATGACTGTAAGGTTGCCAACAGCAGCTATTGTTATACTTTTAAAAACAGTTTTTTTGGAAAGGGTTGTCTGAAGGAAATTTTGAAATCTTTTAGGGATTTGTTTGTTGTTGTTTATATCTTCTTTGCTTGTAATGTTTTGCCTCTTTGTGTTGCAATAAATAATTTGACTGTCTATCTATTGACTGCCTTCCGCTGCCATAAAACTTTGTTCACCAATCGGTCAAACGCAAACTTTTTGTCGATGAGAAACTGTATTGGTAAGAAAGAAGATTTTTTTACAAAATCTGTAAAAAATATATTCAGCTTTTTTGTAGCTTAGAAACCGAAATCGTAGTAGTCATAGAAACCGAAATGGGATCCAGTACTTACCTTATTAATTATCATAATCGTACTAATACTAGCTGATGCCCGCGACTTCGTCCGCGTGGAATGAGTTTTTTAATTCCCATGGGAACTCCTTAATTTTGCGAGATAAAAAGTAGCCTTTGTAACCAATAAACCAACTAACAAACACACTTTCGCATTTATAATATTAGTATGATTATAAATGCGAAAGTTTGTTTGTTGGTTTGACCTTCAATCACGCCGTAACGGGGCAACGGATTGTAGTGATGCAACACGTACAATATATGTACGTCATATATTATATGTGATAGGCTAGTTTAAGAAGCAGTAATAAAGCATTGCAAGATGGAGACGGACGTTGTTCTTATTTAATTCCCGTCACCACATGGCGACCCTGCCATGCGCGTTTTTTTTTCTTATTGAAACTTTTACGATGAGTTACTTGAATCAAGCACGTTATATTCACCAAATATTTTAATTGGAGCATTGCAATAAGGGCGTTTCTCGTAAAAATGAGTTTTGAGAAAATTGTAAACAGAGACGACGCGACGGCTCTATTAAAGCTGGATGACATGGATCTGGCTTGCCATTAATCAAAAGGCGAGGCGGTGATCGCCTAAAATTCAGCAGCATCAGGAGGTCATGGTCTCATGGAGTCTATCGATAACAATGAGTGAAATACCTACAGAGGAATGCAGTGAGATACAGTGAAAAAGTGGACAAAACAGTTTTTAAGAGAAGCGGACAAGTGCAGTTAAAGTGAAAATGACTTAGTGAAGGACTTGCATTATGTAGTACTTACTAAATAGAGTAATATATTGTTGAATTTTTGAATTTTAAGTGAATATAATTAGTATGATAGTATGATAGAAATAAAAATAGGTAAATCAGGTAGGTCTTTCATAATATAAGAAATATATTTTTAATAATGATAGTGATATCCTCTGATGGAAGATTTAAAGTTAATATTTGAAGAATTATTAAAGTTACGTACATACTTAATTAAAAAAGGAAAAGAACGCTATAAAGTAGCTGATAGAATTCAAGAAGAAGTTGGTAAGGTTCACGCTAGATTTATTTTAATTTTAGATACTATACGAATCAAGGACTATAGTAGTTCGGAAGCGGAAATTATAAATGCGTTAGTTAGTAAAATTAATGCTTCATATGAAGAACTAAAGAATTTATGTACTTCGCAAGTTAAACCAATCATGGAGACGTTTAATATTAAAACGGCCTGCAACTTGATCCCTGCAATGGATGGTTCCGAGGAAACCACCTTGAAGCTTATTGATAGCATTGAGTTGTATGATACGATGTTAGACCCAAAAACAAAAAAGAATTTAATTTCATTCGTATTAAAAACGCGTCTTAATAAGACAGCGAAATTAAAATTAAAATCAGACTATGACTCCGTGAGTAGCCTTGTATGTGATATCAAGACATATTTAATCAGCAAAAAATCTTCAATCTCTTTAATTTCTCAGTTAAATAACATAAGGCAAAATAATATGTCGCTTCAAGAGTATGCCAAAACTATTGAAGATCTTTTCGTTGATTTAACCATATCTCAATCAGAAAACACACAATCACAAGAAATACTACGACCTATAAACGAACATTTAGCAATTAAAAAGTTCGCAGATGGTCTGCGTAACCGCCGCCTCAGTACTATAATAGCGGCGCGTAATTACTCTAACCTGAAGGAAGCCGTGCGCGCTGCCGTGGATGAAGAACTGTCGCAGCCCACCACATCCGATAATACGGTACTATTGGGTACGCGAGGTAAGTACAATAGACCTTACAATAAAACCAACCGAGGAGGTCCTAATCGTGGATATCATAATCATCATCGGTCGGAATCGAATCCGAATACATGTTATAAGTTCCATCAAAATCGGACACCGAAACAACGTGGGTTTGCCCGAGGCAATAATCATTTTCGAGGACGTAGTTATAATTATCGTGGCAACAGGGGTAAGTATGTTAATACTTTATCTCCAATAAATGATTCCGAAACGCAAAATACTAACTCTAGCTCTTCCACAAGCGCGGAAAAGATGCAGTTTTTTCGGACCTAAAGGTTTAATTTTATCATTAGATAGTAATATAA
This sequence comes from Erebia epiphron, assembly GCA_963932025.1. Classification (NCBI taxonomy): domain Eukaryota; kingdom Metazoa; phylum Arthropoda; class Insecta; order Lepidoptera; family Nymphalidae; genus Erebia; species Erebia epiphron. The sequence goes on along the minus strand of OZ009952.1, from coordinate 14,364,663 downwards.
AGTACGTAGAGTTTTATATAGAGAATAAAAAGTATTTATGGTTAATTGACACAGGAGCCTCAATTTCGGCGATTAGTAAAAATGCATTGTGTAGAAACACGCCCATATATGGTGATCGTATTATAATCAACGGCGTAGGTGGTCAGATTCGAGCTCTCGGCTCTACCGACGTATCACTTTTCTCCGCGGGTGGCATAGAGTTTCATCATAAGTTTTATGTATTTGATTCCTTACCTTGTAAAGCTAACGGTATTTTAGGTTTAGATTTTCTTACTCGTTACTATGCAAACATAAACATTAAGACCGGCATGTTAACATTGAGTTATAATGGAATGGAGTATCATTCTTTCCCATTATTGGATACATGTAACGTAGAGTGTCCTGAATTTTTGACTGTCCCATCAAGATGTGAAAGTATCCATTATATTACGATTGACGATTGCGTGAAAGACGATTGCGTGATAAGCGCGAGAAACTTAGGGGAAAATTTATTTTTAGCTTCCGCTATAGTTAAACCTAACAACGGAAAGATACCGATTAAAATTCTTAATACGAGCGAAAATACAATTAAATTGCCTATTTTTAAACCTGCAATGAGTTTACTATCAGAATATGATGTTTACAATTTCTCTGAAACTAAATCCAGTTCTGAAAGAGCGGAAACCTTATTATCTTTACTAAATTTAAAACATTTAGATTTTGAAGAGAAAAGTTCTATCGAAAGTATTTGTAGGAAATATTCAGACATTTTTCATTTACCGGGGGATAAACTAACAAAAACTAACATATATGAGCCTAATATCACCTTGAAACCTAACTCAAATCCAGTTTATGTTAAACCCTACAGAATACCTCATTCATTGAAGCCTGAAATATCGAAACAAATCAGAAAAATGTTAGACGACGATATTATTGAGGAGGCCAAAAGTGAGTGGTCTAGTCCTATTCTTTTAGTACCCAAAAAATCAGATCAAAGTGGAGAGAAAAAGTGGCGTCTAGTAGTCGATTATAGAAAATTAAACGAAACGGTGCAAGACGATAAATTTCCACTTCCAAATATAACTGAGATATTAGATTCCCTGTCTGGTTCTGTTTTATTTTCTCACCTTGACTTAAACCAAGGGTTTTATCAAATTCCAATTAGTAATGATAGTAAAAAAGTAACTGCTTTCACGACGAACACTGGGCAGTACCAAATGAATCGCCTGCCCATGGGTTTAAAAATAAGTCCCAGTGCTTTTTCACGTGCTATGACTGTGGCTATGTCAGGTTTAGCATATGATAAATGTTTCGTTTACTTAGACGATTTAGTTGTTTTTGGACGTAACTTAGCGGTACATAATTGTAATTTGATCCATGTTTTTGAACGTTTACGAAAAGTTAATTTAAAATTAAACCCCTCGAAGTGTCAATTTTTAAAACGTGAAATCCTATATCTTGGTCATACTGTCTCTTCAGAAGGTATTTCACCCGATCCTCTAAAAATTAAAATACTGCAAGAATACCCCACCCCAAAGAATTCAGACGAAGTAAAGCGATTTGTTGCGTTTTGTAACTATTACAGAAAGTTCATTCCATCTTTTGCTGAGTTAGCTTACAGTTTAAATAAATTATGTAGAAAAAATGAGCCATTTATATGGACGAACGACTGTGAAAATTCTTTCCAAAAATTAAAAACAGCTTTAACCTCTCCGCCAGTTTTGCAATATCCTAATTTTTCTCCTGAAAATGAGTTTATTATACAAACTGATGCATCAGGTATAGCAGTTGGGGCAATATTATGTAACAGCGACATGCGTCCAATCGCTTACGCTAGCCGACCTCTTAATAAAGCAGAGAGGAATTATCCTACAATACAAAAAGAATTGGTAGCTGTAGTCTGGGCTATAAAGTATTTTAGACCCTATTTGTATGGTCGAAAATTTAAAATAATGACAGATCACAAGCCTTTAGTTTACTTATTTGGTATGAAAGACCCTTCCAGTAGACTGTTAAAGTTTAGATTAATATTAGAGGAGTATGACTTTAAGATTGAATATGTGAAAGGAAAAGACAATGTCGCCGCGGATGCATTGTCTAGAGTGTGTATTACATCTGATGAGCTGAAAAGTATGAATGAAAATATTATGGCAGTAATGACTAGAGCACAAAGGAAAAGGTTAGAAGAGAAGAATGACAGTAATGTAGAACCTCTTGTCTCTAATATACCCACCAACGATTGGTCTGATCACCCAAGAGTTGTGGAGATACTTAGAAAACAAGATAATTCTATTGAAATGTCAATGATTGAAGGTAAAATATTAAATACGTATAGAATTCAAAACGAAATATCAGTAGAATCTGAATGTTTCGCATATGTACCTAAAAGAAAGACATTGTTTATTAATCTCGACTTTGAAATGCAATTCACGCGAGCCGTATTTGTTAACAAGTTGAGTAAGTTTTGCGATAAAATAGGTGTAAAAGAGTTATGTATGATAAAAACGAAAGAAAATGTTTCGTTTATAAAAGATATTGCAGATGAAATAAAAAGTCTTAGTTCTTGGTCCGGACCACGCCTATGTATACTAAGAGGAATAAAAAGAATTGAAAATGATGACGAAAAGAAACATATACTTAATGACTATCACCTATTGCCAACAAGTGCACATGCTGGCATTAGGCGCATGTTTAATAATATACGTCGATTTTACTACTGGCCTGGTTTATATAAAGATATAACTGAGTTTATAAAAAAATGTGATAAGTGCCAACGACAAAAATTTTACAGACCAACTAAGGAACCGATGGTCATAACGACTACAAGCGATTCTGCTTTCGATAGGTTATTTTTAGATTTAGTAGGACCCTTAGATATAGATGATTATGGATATAAGTATATTTTAACTTTGCAGTGCGATTTAACAAAATATGTTGAAGCATACCCTTTGAAATCTAAGGATACAGTTTCAGTAGCAACTTCGTTTGTAAATAACTTTATTTTGCGTTATGGAATTTGTCGGGAAATTTTGACGGACAGAGGAACTGAATTTATGTCATCTACAATGGAACAGGTTTGTAAACTTTTAAATATCCAAAAACTACACTCCACATCATACCATCATCAAACAATAGGTTCACTAGAAAACAATCACAAACATTTAGGTGCTTATTTGAGAATACAAACAGACAATAGTCCACAATCTTGGAGTTCATGGTTACCCTACTGGTGTTTTGCATATAATACAACAGTGCACACGCAAACAAAATATACGCCATACGAGCTTGTATTTGGTAAACCTTGCAACATTCCATCCAATCTAACAAATAGATTAGAGCCATTATATAATTTTAATGATTACCAGTTTGAATTGAAATATAGATTGCAAAAATCCCAACAAGATGCCAAAAATAATTTAATAAAATGTAAACAAATTCGCCAAATGCAGTATAACTCGTATACTAATGCAGTGTCCTACAAAGAAGGCGATTTAATACTTGTAAAGAATGAAAAATGTAATACTAAATTTGATCCGCTTTATTTAGGTCCTTATAAAGTTATAAAAGATGCGGAACCTAATGTAATAATTTTAGATGATAACGGTAAAGATAAGATAGTACATAAAAATAGAACAAAAATGTATTACCTATAAAAAAAATGTACTTAATTGTAATTTTTTTTTTCCTTTTAAAAGGGGCATGTAGTGATGCAACACGTACAATATATGTACGTCATATATTATATGTGATAGGCTAGTTTAAGAAGCAGTAATAAAGCATTGCAAGATGGAGACGGACGTTGTTCTTATTTAATTCCCGTCACCACAGGATCGACGTGTTTTTTGGCAGGGAAAAATAAAGAGTTCCGGCGGGAATAAAAAAATCTTCAACAACGCGGACGAAGTCGCGGGCATCAGGTACCTACTATATACATATATTATCTTGTAACGGCTGTTTATAGTTTGTATTGCGTTTTGAAGGTCGTGTGCTATATGCCGCGCATGAGCAGTAGAGCGTGGAACTCTTGCTTTCAGTATCATATTAGGTATTTTATATCAGTTGATTATTACGAGATTCACTAGATTATTTTGTTTACATCCATACACATTTTAATCTGTTTGTCTGTTACTTTTCTTTTTCACGGCCCATTAATTGATTCTGACGAGGTAACTTTTTTTATTATAGGTACCTACTACAAGTTAGCCCTTGACTGCGATCTTACCTGATGATAAGTGATGATGCAGTCTAAGATGCTAGCGGGCTAACCTGTTAGGGGTACGGCAGTTAAATAAACCCATAAATACCCCTGATCTGATCGGTTTTTACACGGCATCGTACTGGAACGCAAAATCGCTTGGCGGTATGTTTTTGCCGGTAGGGTGCTAACTAACCACGGCCGAAGCTTCCCACCAGACCAGAGCAGACAAATTGAATGAATGAATTTATTTGTCTATGTGTTATGAATACTTATTTTTTCAAAGAATCAGCATCAAGTGTACCCACAGGATAAAAAATCTAAGTAAATCAAAAGTAGAAGAAGTTGCTAGCATCTTCTAGTGAAGAATAAGTGAGATTTAAGCAGCGTAAACTGCAAATTATACACACTTTTAATAGTTTTTACCGGTTTTTTCTGAGCTCGTAAAACAGCTAGGCAAGAAAATACAAATCGTTAACCTTATCTCGAGGCCACAAATAAGGTGGCGGGGGTCCCGGGAGCCGCTTTAATTAAATCGTGCTTACAACTACAGTTGATCCTAGGTTAACTCTGTGCCAACTACTTGTAGCGACCTAACAGATTTACTGAGCAAATGTGGTTAAACTGATCTCAGATTAAAGTCAACACTTGGGCCGCAGCCCGCACGCGTTCGCATCACGTCTTGTCGAAATAGTAGAAGACGAGATTTTCAAGCCGATACTATTATATTGTGACCGTGGCAGACCTTTTCAGACAGTGAAATCCGATTTTGATGTTTGTTTTGTTGTTTTGATTCCTAAAGGGTGGTTTTACAAACTAATATAAATAGATGTCAATAAATCATGTAACGTTGACTTCATTTGGATGCTTCTTCGAAATGTTGTAAAAATCGTGTCCCAAGCTGGAGAACGTACCTTAAAACTAACTCAGGCTTATGTAATTTTTTTTGTAGACACTAGACAGTGTCCTCTATATCATCCATCAAGAAAAAGAAGATAAAAGAGGTGAGATCCATCTTAAAAAAAATCTTAAACCTCAAATTTCTCACTACCATGACTGTCCCACTGCCTAAGTTGCTGGGAACATTATTTTTTTTCTCAAAAACTATCGATTAAAAAAAAATTTAAAAAATATATATTGTTAATAAATAATAAACCTATAAAATTGAATGTAACATGTAACAAAATAACGAAAAATGAAAAAATTACGAGATACTAAAGTCTGTCCCACGACTTTTTCCCAATTTACGTGACTCGATGCAAACACTATGATAACAATGATAATATTAGTACTGCATCCATCATGATAGCATTAATACGTAAGGCTTTTGTGTTTGACGAACTTATTGTAACAGGTTAAGCGCATGTCTAAGCGTTTTGAAGGTATTGGGAAATAATGTTGTTATTCTGCACTTTGTCAACTTTCCTATCTAATTCATAAAAAAATCACCACTTTTAAAATACACGTTATATTTTCTTGTTATTTTTTCTTATGATGTAAAACGTGTTTTTAATTCACATAAATAGCCTGCAAAATATAAAATAAATCTGTTAATTTTTAAATAATTTAAAAATGGCGAAATTATCATTACCATGATTCTAATTACCACAATTACCATGACCATTTTGAATTATTTTAAAACTAAATCAAAGATATTTCTGAAATTTCTTTATTTTTAGGAAAGCTTTTAATTATTATAAGCTTAAATAATTATTTGCAATATATTTAGACGTTAAAAAAATTAAAATGAATGAAATTTAAAAAAGTTTATAAAAATGGCATTAAGACACAAATAAAAGCATTTTATAATAAAATTAAGAATATTTTGGGTATAGGATTTATAAATAACTGGCAAATTATATACATTATACTAAAAATAATTGAAAAACCTAAAATTTAGGCTGAAATAACTATATAAATACAATAAATTCAGTAAAATATCAGTAAAAATTAGAAAATTATAGATTAAAAATATAATTCTTAATTTTATAAATATTAAAAATATTTTAAAATTTGCTCTAAAGTAATACCTAGTGTATGCAAAAAGTTGCATCAAAATCCATTCAGTAGTTTTTGATAAAACATCAAAAGAGTAAATAGAATAAATGGAACGTCAACAGCAGTCCATTTGGTGCATGTCATGAATCTGTTTTGACTTTTGAGATATAATATGGTGAAAAAACCAGACTGGGACTTAATTAAGTAGTTAATATGTATCCTAGTCATCAACTGATGACGTCCACTGCTGGTCTGGCTGTCCACGCATAACCCTTTTATAAGGACTTCTGAGCCTTGGTCTTGCGCTGAATCTAGCGGATCCTTGCGACTCGCTACATGTCATCCATCCATGTTGTGAGGGAGCAGTCCAGCACCTTGGGACCCCAACCTTTATTGGTTCTTCGAACTATCGAAGTCGAAAAATACATCTCCAAGCTTTTTGAACGCTGCCCAGTCCCAGTCGAGTCGGATTCAGCTGGAAACTTATTTTTCAAAATTTGACCTACATAGTTGAATCGCGTGTCCAAGGTATACAAAATATTACAAAAGGGTCTCAATGATTTCTAGGTGGACTGATACGTGAATATAAGCCATGATTTTGTCTTTCTGATGTTAATTTTTCAGCCCTCCTCGTTGCGGTTGGGTTGGTATCATAGTTTGGTCCAGTATTATGCACTGACAGGATTGCGTTGGGAACTCTGCAACGATTTTAAAAGGTTCCAGTTTCCAATCATATTGTCCACAAACGCTAAGCAACGTAGCCTGGGTCCTACTCGGTCTTCCGTATCTTCAGCAGCGTATGGATCTTGTATCGGGTCATTCAGAATTCGACTTGTAAGTGAGATTTATAATTTCCTCTCGAGAACAATTATTTATAGTAGGCATTGCTCAACGGCAAGATGGGGCAAGCAAGAATAAAATTATTCAATTGAAAAATTGACAATTTTGAAGAACAGGCCCCCAATTATGTAAGAATTTTCGATCAAATCGTCTAAGTTCGGCTTTAAAGTAAAATAAACCATAAAAGCATTGAATAAGAGCTCAATTTCATGTATCCATTCTCATATGTTTAGGTATGTACGATACCCTAAACGTATAAGAATGGATACACGAAATTGAGCTCTAATTCAATGCTGTTATGGTTTATTTTACTTTGAAGCCGAACTTAGACGATTTGATCGGCAATCCTTATATGATTGCACCGCTAAACACGCACACTCTTATACGTCTGGCATTATGGCCGGCGAATTTACCGGTTTTTGACTAGATTTTGTCAGTTTTGGGTGATCAGGTTAATTTAGCTGCCTATGGGACTTCTAACTATATCTTCATCAAGATTTTATACCTCATCATAGCACTTTTCCCTTCTCCCAAGATCTGAGATTTACTATGATGAAGGATACTATCACACTCAGATTTCAGTCGCATCAGGTTGGAGAGACAGAACTCTCGGGACCATTACTGATCTCTTATTCCGATAGATGGTATCTTTTATACGCCTGGTATGAACGTTTCATAATTATTACGTTTGTGTTTGGATCTGCCAATTCATCTTTTGCTAGGTAATTGTAAAGACTTTGCAGTTGGAAGTTTTAGGGGGTTTGAACGAGAAGGTCGGGGGCCAGAAGAGCCTGAAGGCTGAAGGAAAGGACGAGGCTGGGTCACCAGCCTCGTCCTTTTATGGTGCCAGCCAGTCAGAATTTTATGGTGAAAGTTCTTGGTCAATTCATCTTTCTCTTATTTACCCAGGTAAATTTACTGTTTGTCCACTTATTAAGCTTCTTCTTCCAGAATTAAGCTAATTGTCATTATAGGAGGTTAGTTTTGCACGCCTCAGCCCATAAAAATAAATTCTTGTTTTATAAAGATCCTATATCTCAGCGATGATCATGATCTGAATGAATTTGTGGGTTAGTAACTTCCTAGAACGAGTGCAAAGATCGAAGGTCCTCGATTTCGTTCTATGGATTTCTAGGATTTCTCATCACCATGTCTATACTAAATTACCATAACCTTAATCCTAATCACCATACACCATACCTCATTACCAAATCATAATTTATCACTACCATGCACACCATAATTACCAAACACGCTATTTCTCCAAGAAAACTAGGTTCTGATGCGGGCCTTCCTCATCACTGTGTTACATGAAGGTACCCCTTTGTCAAAGCATACTTAAAAAATCAAAAACTCAAAAAAAAAAAATTTTTTTTTCGCCACTCCATTTTTACCTCATTTCAGAGAAGTGCCCATTTATGATATGCCCCAAAATAACGCCATGATAAATTAAAAATGGCGGCATAAATAAATCAATTATCAGTATTTACATTTCCGATACTGAATTTAGTTCATTAATGAAAAGTTGCGTTCGGTGGCTTTTGCGGTCGCGGCTCCGCCTCTAATGTGCGATCAGCTTTAACGCAACAAATGCGCTTATTTTCCAGTTTCTTGGATTTAAACTGCGCTGAGACTTGAGTGTGTTTAATTTAGAAATGGATTTATTTAGTGTTCGTACTAATGTTTGGATTTCAGAAGAGTTTCCTTTTTCAGAGAAAATGCGGTTTATTTTGCTATTTGCTTGCTTCTAACGGTGTTTAGAGTTTAAAGATGTTTGTTTTAATTTCTTCTGGTTAAATGAATTACTAAAGCTTCGCACGGATGGCCCTACCCGGCACCCGATACGGTAATAATGTAATCTAATCTAATGAATACCCTAACTTGTAAAGAGAAGAAACTTGGAAAAATGGAGTCCCACTTAACAGCCATTCAGGACCTGTAAGTTGACTTATAAAAGTAAAAAAATTATGTAAAAGTACATGAGTTCTTACTATCAAATAATAGTATTCTTTGAAACCATATTTACTTTGTTCCGGGAGACACAACTCTATATGTTAATTATTTTTGTAAAATCTGTTTAGAACTTTTTGATTTGATTCTAAATGTTACCCGCTGTTTAAATTACAGTGAGTAGCAAGAAGGAGGTGCGTCCGGCGTCGCATCTCATCTTCAGGATTAATATCGTATCTTATTCTTGTACTAACATTAGCAATGCGAAAGTTTGGATGGATGTATGGATGTTTGTTACTCAATCACGCCCCAACGGCTGAACGGATCTGGCTGAAATTTTGCACAGGGATAGCACATAGGCTACTTTTTATCCCGGAAAATAAAAGAGTTCCCGCGGGAACTAAAAAAACCTCAAACCTCGCAGACGAAGTCGCGGGCATTCGCTAGTAATTATTAAAACGATCATATAATATAAACGCTCGTATAAAAGTATCGTGTAAAAGTATACCTAATTTTCGCATATAATCCTTGCAATGAAAATTAAGTTAACATCTGTAATTAAACTCATCATAAAGATTATTGAAGCCAATTTATTATTTATCAAAAATGCTTCTGTGCTCGCGAATCAAGATGCTATTAACTGAGTCTGATCATTTTAAGGAGATTGCAAACGGCCGCAAGAACTGCATTTATTTAGGGGTCTGAGGCCGACTGTATATGACAGCCACAGGTGCACTCTCACTCTCATAGCCCGATGGGACGGAAAATCCGACACAACCGGTGAGAGATATATGACAGCCATTTTAATTATAATATTTTTTTATAGATAGATATATAGATGTAGATTAGGGGTATGGGTTTAATATAACTGCTATACCCCTAACAGGTTAGCCCGATACCATCTTAGACTGCATCATCACTTAGGCTGCGGGCACGAAATTAGCGGCGGCGGGGCGACGGCGATGTGGAGCGATCCGCTAGCGGTGTGAAGGTACTAATTGCGTTTCTCACCATTAGGTGAGATCGCAGTCGAGGGCTAACTTGTAGATGATAAAAAAAAGAAGTTATCGCTGTGTGCCTGGTTCTGATCTCCGGTTCCCCCGATAGAAAGCCAGAGTCTTAACCATTAGGCCATCACCAATACTTTTCAAGGGATTATTGAAAGAAGGATAATCTATCTTCCTAGACGTTCAAGCTTTAGGATTATACCCGGCTAATCGCTATGGGTCAGCTTTCACGTAAAGGCCGGGAATTTGTTGATGTGTATCATTACTTAAGCGTAAAGCACGCAGCTTAGCTTGAAATATTTGATATGCTTGTTAAAGTTATGCTGTTATGCAAAATATTTTGCTCGACATTAATTTTGAGGCCGCAACTTTGAACTATTTAGGTAGGTATACTTATAAGGATTGCTCGTCGAGTATGAGGGGGTTTAAATTGTCTAATATTTATAACTATGTACAACAAAATTACTGGTGCAGCAAAAGACGTCAGACAAAAATAACAGACTATACGCAATAGCGTTCAAATAACATTCTTTTTTATGCACATACATAACTACTAACAATAGTCGGAAATAAACTTTTTCTTTTTCTAATTCTGATTCTAATTTCTTCTCTCCATTTAACGACAACTCTCTATAACGCCATAAAATGCACAGTCCCTTCAGTGTCGCTATATAGAGTTTACACTGTACTTTTTAATGCCTACTAAAGCCATTGCCTACTAAGGCTCTCAACTCTTCTAATCTCATAAAGTGTCGTCAGTATTTTTTTTCGTTCGGTTTTCAGCCGGTCTACCTACCTATTCGTACACGTAATTATAATTATCTAATTAATTCATAATAATTAATTCATTCGTGCTTGAATTGATTAATAATTAATTAAAGCACAAATAATTTTAAGCTTTTTTGTGTATTCAATTCATCATCAACATCAATAATCAATCTTTTGCTTTCCCTTATCTTTTTGGAACGAAGTTCCTTATCGCGCGTTACGAAAGGGGGCTAGACGGAAAAAATTAAGACCAAAAGTTGTAACGACACTTTTTATGTTGCTATGATTACTTGTGTTGGCTTCAAGTTGTTGAAAATAAAAAGGCGAAATAATTTTAAAGAATTATGTTTTCAATAGTTACATAGGCTAGTTATTCGTTTATTTCGATGAAAACGAACGGATGGAACGAAGTTCCTTTCTATTAATTAGTGAAGGAATTGTAATAAAATTTACACAGAGAAACACGCGCACGCCGCACGGCTTACAACTAAGTATAGCAAAAATTGCCGTTACAAGTTTTGGTACTTCGTTCCATCCGGGTGTCCCTTGACACCTCTCAAGTTTTTTTTAAATTAAACATATTATAACAAAGTAACAAATAACTTTTAAAAGTTGGTAAGGTGAATTCAGCTTTCTCATTTTAAAACGACTTCGTCAGTATGTTGAACGTCGGTGTCTCCTCAAAATGTAAGTACCGATTACATTTATTTACTTTCCTAATGATACAGTAGGTATTCTTACACCCGCATTTGAGCTAATGCTTTTATCTCGCAACTGAGCTTGGCTCAGCAACATTTTCTATTTACCCGGGAATCCGACACGTCATTAAACCCTCCTAATGTGGAAGTCGATCCTTTAAGCCGGATAGTCTGAGCGTCCGAATGAGATTATCCAATACCTACTCGGGCGGGCTATGAGTGAGCACTTTTACAAGTTAGTCGCTGATTGTTCTCCAATGATTCTATACTATAGATGTACGGTCCACAGTTCAACCGTACAATTTGCTCCATCAGCACTAACCTACATTTCACAATAATATATATGTCACCGTAAGATTGTAAAAACCGTAAGAATGTAATCTAACGCTTTTTTTTCGATAGATTGTAAACAGTTGAAAGATTGTGAACCGAATTTTTGAAATATTCATTGTATTTACGTTTTCTTGTCTCTTTCTTGTAGGTTAGGTTAGGGTCGACATAAATAATCAAGTAGTGCCCAGCCTGCCCTATTAAACCTAATAGATTACAATCTACCGAAAAATAATCCGTTATATTGTAATCATTCGACAGTTTACAATTTCGCGAGTTAGATTATAATCCAACGGTTTTTACAATCTTACGGTGACATATACAACAATAAATCAGTGCGCAGAACATCATCGCGACCATCACGTGTGCCACTCCCATTACCATTTATCATTTAATTATAATTATTATAATAATTTATTAGCAAGAAATCTTAATCAATAAATTATATATCAATCTATCATTCCAACGGTCCTAGAACGAACAATAGATACCTATGTTACTCTTATATTCTTCTTCATCGTTACACTGTTGACAGAGCAGTCGTGTTCATCAATGCTTTAGGGGCAGATGTTATTCGCATCACGAGCGTCCGCCACTCCTCCCTGGGGGCCAACTGCCAACGCTAAAGCAATACTTTAGTAATATTACTCAGTGGGACAGAACTGACAGACACAGACAGAACGTCAAGGTACGTGATAAACGTACCGTGACCTTCCTAAAATAAGGATTATAATTCTAAAACACGAAATTCAACAATAATGAAACAATACGGCTTTAAGCGTTGGCCGTATGGCCCCTGTAGCTGGCCAACAGCCTGGTAAACTCATGCAAGGGACAACGTGATCCAAATACGGAGTTTTGAAAGTCTTCTCCTTAGATGTTCATGTAAGGGATCTATATTCCTTTTTATTTGTATGTAATTGTTGGAAACACAACATAAGATGTATTTTTAATCTATGGACAGATCGTTCACCAGTTCATTCAACCTGTCACCTATGTAAAATTGAAAAGTCTGTCTATCTCTTACCTCAAGAACTGCCACAGGGCTAAGACGTGTTCATTGTATCTATGTAAATTAAATGATAGTGCCACGAGTCGTGTTTCTCTTCTATTATAATCAAGCATACAGTCCGCAAGTCTCCCACAGTAATATCCATCGATTTACGAACTATTGGTATTGGTAAGTCAATGGTAATATCATTCCAATCATCATGAATTATCATTCATGCCCGAGAATAACTGATTTTTATTGCAATAAAATGAAGGTTAGGAATTCTCGGGCATCAATAGAATAGTAATGACTCAATCAGTCCCTGGCTGAATCATCAACATTAAGCCTAAATCCCACCTAGGTTGAACCTAGAAAGCTTAAATTTTGCTCGTATGTACAGGCACAGCCTGGGTATACATCTACAGTTCGCGCGCGAGTTGAATGCAGAGCAAATGTATGGTGAATTGGTGAAACATACATTTACTCTGCATTCAATTCGCGCACGAACTGTAGATGCCTATGTATATATTATTATGAAATGAAACGTTGGTCTAAAGACATTCTATTTTAAGCAAGTGCTAATTAGTCTTAGTTACAAGTAATAAAATTAAAAATTTTAAAAAAACCCACGACGAACTGCAGAGCTCCATTATACCTTTGACCTTTATAACTTTGAAACAACAATTAGAACGTAGCAAACGTATATATTACATAATTTATCTAAAACACAAAACTGCATCTTTGACAGCTCAGTAGTTTTTTTGACCAGTGTGGTGGACTATGGCCAAACCCTTTTCAAATGGACAAATCAAAAGAGTCCAAACGCCACGGGTATACGATGAGAATTTAAGGAGTTCCAATGATCGCCTCCTGACTCCATCATGATACCCTGGGCAGCATCTAGGTACAAGCTAAATATATCTAAAACAAAAAGCCCGCATCTAAATCAGCACGGTAGTTTTTGAGAAAAATGGTAACATATTGAAAAAATAAAATCATAGACTACAGCTCAGCTTTGTTGTCTATGGTCCTAAAATATATCTAAGAACCTTCTCACAAGCTATACACATCTAATGAAAAAAACCGCATTTCAATCGGCCCAGTACTTTTTGTAAAAAATGGTAACATATCGAAATATTAAAATCATAGAGACAGCTCAGCTTGGTTGTCTATGGTCCTAAAATATATCTAAGAACCTTCTCTCAAGCTATATATATCTAACTAGTACTTCGCCCTGTGCGCGAGCTGCTAAAGCAGCTCACGGGTTGTGGTTAGACTTACAAGTAGTACAGATTTTACTGTACTAAACTGAATTCATTTTTTATGGTGACAACTAAATAAATAAAAATGGCGCTGATTTTTTAAAATTTTGGTACTTACCAGTTTCCTGTTTTGTGACCCCAGGGAGCCCTAAATATCGATTTTGAACGAAATCTGTCAATTAACAAAGAATTTCAAAATGGCGCTGATTTTTTTTAAATTTTGGTACCAGTTTCCTGTTTTGTGACCCCAGGGAGCCCTAAATATCGATTTTGAACGAAATCGGTCAATTAACAAAGAATTTCAAAATGGCGCTGATTTTTTTAAAATTTTGGTACCAGTTTCCTGTTTTGTAATCCCACGAAGCCCTAAATATCGATTTTGAACAAAATCGGTTAATTAACAAAGAATTTCAAAATGGCGCTGTTTTTTTAAAGTTTGGTAACAGTTTCCTGTTTTGTAACCCCAGGGAGTCCTAAATATCGATTTTGAACGAAATCGATCAATTAACAAAGAATTTCAAAATGGCGCTGATTTTTTTAAATTTTGGTACCAATTTCCTGTTTTGTGACCCCAGGGAGCCCTAAATATAGATTTTGAACGAAATCGGTCAATTAACAAAGAATTTCAAAATGGCGCTGATTTTCTAAAATTTTGGTAACAGTTTCCTGTTTTGTGACCCCAGGGAGCCCTAAATATCGATTTTGAACGAAATCGGTCAATTAACACAGAATTTCAAAATGGCGCTGATTTTTTATAATTTTGGTACCAGTTTCCTGTTTTGTGACCCCAGGGAGCCCTAAATTTCGATTTTGAACGAATTCGGTCAATTAACAAAGAATTTCAAAATGGCGCTGATTTTTTTAAAACTTTGGTACCAGTTTCCTGTTTTGTAATCCCACGAAGCCCTAAATATCGATTTTGAACAAAATCGGTTAATTAACAAAGAATTTCAAAATGGCGCTGTTTTTTTAAAGTTTGGTAACAGTTTCCTGTTTTGTAACCCCAGGGAGTCCTAAATATCGATTTTGAACGAAATCGATCAATTATCAAAGAATTTCAAAATGGCGCTGATTTTTTAAAATTTTGGTACCAGTTTCCTGTTTTGTAATCGCACGAAGTCCTAAATGCAATAAACCGCATCTCAATCGGCCCAGTACTTTTTGTGAAAAATGGTAACAGTGGTTGAAAAATTAAGATCATAGACTACAGCTCAGCTGGGTTGTCTATGGTCCTAAAATATATTTAAGAACCTTCTCACAAGCTATACGTATCTAATGCAAAAAACCGCATCTCAATCGGCCCAGTACTTTTTGAGAAAAATGGTGACAAAAAAGTGCACAAACAAACAAACAAACAAACAAACAAACAAACAAACAAACAAACAAACAAACAAACAAACAAACAAACAAACAAACAAACAAACAAACAAACAAACAAACAAACAAACAAACAAACAAACAAACAAACAAACAAACAAACAAACAAACAAACAAACAAACAAACAAACAAACACACAACCTCTTAGGGCAAACACATATACCGCATCTCAATCGGCCCAGTACTTTTTGTGAAAATTTTTAACACATAGAAAAATTAAGATCATAGACTACAGCTCAGCTTTGTTGTCTATGGTCCTAAAATATATCTAAGAACCTTCTCACAAGCTATACACATCTAATGCAAAAAACCGCATCTCAATCGGCCCAGTAGTTTTTGTGAAAAATGGTAACATGTTGAAATATTAAAATCATAGACTACAGCTCAGCTTGGTTGTCTATGGTCCTAAAATATATCTAAAAACCTTCTCACAAGCTATACGTATCTAATGAAAAAAACCGCATCTCAATCGGCCCAGTACTTTTTGAGAAAAATGGTGACAAAAAAGTGCACAAACAAACAAACAAACACACAACCTCTTAGGGCAAACACATATACCGTCTCCGCTTCGTCGAGGGTAAAAACCGGTTAATAGTACATTAACCAGTTATACAGAGTTCTATGAACTGTATAATTTATACAGTCCATCTAATTATCATTCTTAAATAAGTATTGTCACATAATCAGAATTGTCAATCTAAAATGCTGCGTAAAACATATTATCTACTAGCTAATGCCCGCGACTTCGTACGCGTGGATCGAGGTTTTGTGGATCCCGCGGGAACTCTTTAATTTTCCGGGATAAAAAGTAGCCTATGTGTTAGTCCAGACTATAATCTATCTCTGTGCCAAGTTTCATCCAGATCCGTTCAGCTGTTGGCGCGTGATTGAGTAACAAACATCCATACATCCATACATCCATCCAAACTTTCGCATTTGTAATATTTATTTGATTGATATCGTATAAAAACAGTATTCGTTTTGAAAATATATTAATGAAATTAATATCTATATTTGGGGGCTGGGGCACATACATATTCGGACTCGATGGTTGAAATTTCACTATATTGTATTTGTTTCACATTTTATGTTATAATTAAATTCAATAATATCCAATCAACATCACTTTGAAGAACTTTAATAAAGTTTTTTTACGTTGGGGAGTGTGCTGTGTAAGCAATTTTAAAATTATAAATTCATGAAATGCTAATAAATGATTTAAAAAAAATTATGAATTCGTGATTCTGATAATCTATATATTATAAAAGATATTGTGCAAATAATTTTATTAACAAAAGGATCGTAATTTTATTCGGAATAGGTACCTACTTGTCTGATTATTCTCACTCTCTCTGCGTCGTATTCCTCATTGCTGTGGGTCGTGACCCCTTTCTATTAATCACATAATGGCAGGGGTTTTATTAATATTTGTTTGATAACTTAATGTGTAGAATAGCTGCGGATTTAAGGGAATGCACTACGAGCAGATTTCCTGTTCCGTGCTTAGTGCCTAATGTCTATGCCTTTTAAAGACAGCGCGCCACTGTATATCTTTCAAATCGGTTTCGCATAGCACAGGGAATCCTAGTTTGGAGGCCAGGAACCTTTTTTTATATAGCTACCTACACCTATTGTTAATCTTCACGATATTATGTTACGGTAGTTTGTACTTGTACTATATTTCCTTTAAAAAAAAGTGTATATGTGAGATTTCATGAATAAATAAAATAAAAAATAAATATTATAGTTTGTTGATCTATGGTCTACTTAACTCAATGGTTTAATGTTGTTAGTCCGCGAGGGACAGTAACGTTAATTTCATATCGATCGTACACAGCGGCCGTCTGTGTCGACATTATTCAAATTAAGCTCTTGGCGGAAGGGTCGAGTTTTAATAGCGACATAATTTTTGGAAGTGGTAATTCGCCATTTTTATAATATCATGAATGTTTTATTGTTTATTTTCACAACTAGTGGTACGCCCGGAAATAAAACCTCGCGTCCTCTGAGTTCAGGCTGAGTACTTACAAATAGAGGTACCTATATAGAGCCTATTTTTTCATATGATGGTCTTGTGATATTATTGTATAATTGATTTATTTTAATCTGCCCAGAACAGAGCCACAATGGTTGAAAATTGCAGATGTAGTACAGAGGTGGAATCATGTAAGGATTGTCGATCGAATCGTTAAAGTTCCGCTTCAAAGTAAAATAAACCATAACGGCATTAGACTAGAGCTCAATTTCGTGTATCCATTCTCATACGTTTAGGTATGTACGATACCATAAACGTATGAGAATGGATACACGCAATTGAGCTCTAATTCAATGCTGTTATGGTTTATTTTACTTTGAAGCGGAACTTTAACGATTTGATCGACAATCCTTACATGATTCCACCTCAGAGGTAAATTGAACGTACAGACGGATAAGTGCGTGGTGCCAATCCACCCAAGTAAACTCAGAGACCTTTGCATTGCTCGATCAGTGAATTCTGTTGAATTTTCACGGCTAAATCGCTGAACCGATCTTCACAAAATTCGGGTTAGAGATAGCTTAGTGCTTATATCATGGAGACGGTTATTGTGGTATCATCATCATTACCATTTCAACCCATCGCCGGCTCACTACTGATCACGAGTCTCCTCTCAAAATGAGAAGGGTTTGACCATAGTCCACCACGTGGACGGTCGAATGCGTATTGGTAGACTTCACACACCTTTGATTGATAACATTACTAAGAGCTCTTGGGCATGCAGGCTTCCTCAACAACGACGCAGGGAGCTAATATGAAAGTATAAGCTAAAAATTTAAAGCCCTCTCTGCCAACCTTATTCAGTATTCGGGTCAGGGATTCCTGAAATGAAATTTAGTATAAATCTACAGTCCACTGAAATCCGATTGGTAATTGAAGTTATATGGATTGCCTACGTGAGTCACATGACAATTGAAATAATACTTAACTGTGCATAACCATGTTGGCATTATGCGACCTTTTCCAATACATTTTTGAGAGTAAAGAGTTGAATATTTAACGTTTTTATCAGCGATCTTTTATCTGTGGTTTTTATAGATTCTCGCGAGTTCTGACACAGGAGCCATCGAAGATGCTTAAAGCAAAAAAAAGTACATTTGGGGTTACCCAGCAATTTTTTTTTAAATTTTCGCCATTTTGAATAGCTTACGCTAGTCGACTTGATAGTTATTAGTTGAGTTTCTTGCTAGTTCTTCTCGGTTGGAATGGCATTCCGAATCACGGTAGATTGGTTTAACGGCATCCGGGTGATTCATTCACTTGCCAATTTGAAAGCATTTGTAAAAGTTTATTTGAATAAAAATAAATCTTAGGTACCTCTCCGCATAAAATCGTTTTAAGTTATAATCTGTAGTTCTAAGTGATTTCTTTGATTACAGGATCGATACCTACTTACTTATCTGTTACATTGCGGTTCAACCACAGAACCGAACTTGACGAAAATCTCTACGTTGACTTTCAGCAAAACATTCTTCGGGTTCGTCCATTAAAATATCTTAAAAAATGTTCTTCAATGAATGAGAGTATGCAATCTCATTTAGCTCTTAATCCTGTTTAGATTAAGGTCCCATTAAGTGAATGGCTTCGGAATAAGTTCACGCCAAAAATGGTAAAGAAGTGCTAAAGATGCAAATGGTAATAATATTCAGATCCCGTTCCAAATCTCTTGTACACATTCCTGAAGGCTGTTGTAAACGGGCCAGTTTTGTGGCTATATTTTCTACATGAAATATCAATTTACCTGGATTATTAATAAAATAAATTATTGCTTGGCTATTTCTGGTAGCAGAATTTATCCCATTAACATCTGAAGCTATTGTAGTCCATGTCTATACAAATTTTCAATACTTTCTTGAAGGTAAGGTAAATAAACTTAATAGTATACTTAACTGGAAATGAAACTTCAGACTAATATTTATATTTTAAAAAAAAACTTATGACTAATTTAAAGTGTCTAAAATGATTTCTTATTTTTGCTTAATTCTCCCTACGGAATAGGGTAGCTTTACGACTTGTTAAATTAGGGGATTACACAGAAAAATGCCAGCGAAGAATTGTATTCGCTGTTAACCCTCATTCATAGGAATCGAATGATTAATCAAATGGCGGTCAACCACGAATGGCTGTGGCTGTCCGTCAGACGCTACCAAACTAAAGCTCACTGGAGTGATAATAATTGACAGCAAGTTTTCCAGCAACTGTATAGCTAGTCTACACTCCACATAACGCCCGGGGCGCTAAAACAACACCCCGGTGTAAATCACCAGATGACGTCGCGCTTTGTTCACCCGCACGTCGGTGAAAAAAATGTTTAAACCACAGACCATTGTATCGTCGGAGTGTTTAGACTTTGAAAAAATGAAAATGAATGTTCAGACTTTAAAGAGCTTATTCTGGTGAATAATGTTTTCAGCAGCTCGCATGTTGTTTTTCTTTTTTCCGGTTTGAACTTTGAACGCAAATTCACTCACACGCAAGTCACGAGACCACAGAATTTAATAAATCGTTAGTAACATGGGTTGAAAATGGAAGTATGTGTTTTCAAACGCAATTTTTGATATTTTTTGGATTTGGTCTAAGCAGGTTCAGAAGTCGTATGGTAGGTATATGAATGAGTGAATGAGTGAGTGATGACATCCGTGGCTTATATTGCGAAAACATGAGGTTTTAGAAGATTTTGTCTCAAACAATTCTTGTTTGTATTGATGCCAGCTATGGATTAATACATGTTTTATGAGTGGATGCTAGTTATTAAAAAAAAAAAAAATAATGGCGGACGGCCAGACTCCATACTAATATATCGAACCTCTTTCTTTGTACTTACACGTAATACTCTTAGTAAGTAGGTACTTTTTAGGTACGTTTTAGCTCCATTTTGCTCTGTAAAAGTCGTAAAACATTATGTTAAAAGTGTATGTGTTTTTAGAAACATAATATTATGTTTTCGAACCACAACATTCAGAGTAAGTGTCTCGTATGAACGAAGTATGAGTATCCATGAATAATTCAGCCGAGCGTCAATATTCAAGGGCGACATCCTCCCCTTCATTGTTTTTCAAAATAATAACTTTCTAAGTGAATCTTGATGTGACAAAAATGCTTGAAAGTGATAAACATTGCCTGAGGCTCTATTATCATAGAATTCTAAAAAAAAAAAACCGGGCAAGTGCGAGTCGGACTCGCGCACGAAGGGTTCCGTACCATTATTAATAAATAATTACCTTTGTTAATGAACCGCAAGACTAACTTTGTTTGTAGAGGTTTATTGTTAATATCAAAAAACTATGCTAGTTAGAGCATTGGCTATAGTTTTCCTGTAAAATATACGTAAATTCCTATTGACCATAATTATTTCAAATTTTTCGATTGGTAAACTCCGGAGATAAGGGGGGGGGAACGGTATTTTTTTAGACATTTTCCCCGATAAATCAAAAACTATCATAACTAAAAATAATTAAAAATCTGTTTTAGAATGTACAAAGTAAACTCTTTCATATGATACCCCACACAGTACAGTTATCTCACTTTTAAATTTCAACCCTCAGATTTTCCCCCCTTTTTAAATAAGAACAAAAATAATTTCCAATTTTTTTTAATTCCAGTGTCTTTGGGCCACTAATATACACAACTGTTCCAAATTTCATGTCGATAGCTTCGGTAGTTACTGAAATAATCGAGTGTGACGGACGGACAGACGGACAGACGGACAGACAGACGGAGAAAGTCGCACCATAAGGGTTCCATTTTACCATTTTGGTACGGAACCCTAAAAATCGTGGGTGTTACGTTACTAGTGATACACGTATTTCGTAGTTTAGTCGTGAAAGTTTATACAAAAACCGGCCAAGTGCGAGTCGGACTCGCGCACCGAGGGTTCCGTACAAACCTGTAGTAAGTTTAAATTAAATGTTTTTTTTAAATATTTGAGTTGATTCAATGAAAGGTAAATTGCGTTTTACGATTTATGACGTACTAGAGGACGCCCGCGACTTCGTTCGCGTGGCTTAAGCTTTTTTAATTCCCACAGGCACACCTTAATTTTCCGGGCTAAAAAGAAGCCTGTGTCAAACTTCAAACTTCAAATTATTTATTTGTCGAATACGGTACAAAGATGTTCTTAAAAAATAGAGGATCCTAGTATTCTACCAGTGTGGTGTACTTATTGATTTAATTTAATTTTAATTGTTATGCATTGTAATAACTACTTAACTATAAACTGAGCCAACTGCGAACATCACGTCGATCCGTTGCTCTGTTGCGGCGTGATTGAAGGACAAACTATCTATTTGACATCCTTGGGGATAGAAATTTCAAAAACTGTAAAATCTGTATTTCATCATTAGCGGAAGCCCAAATACCAAGTTTCGTGGCTATAGCAGCTTGAAAAACGACGGACTTTAATACAAACATTCAACCCCTATTTAACCCCACTGAGGGTAGAATTTTTAAAAATGACACACATCCTTCTGTATTTTTACCAAAAGCCAAAATACCAAGTTTCATAGATTTACGTTGAAAAATATCTTCTTAAATAAAAGACTACCCTATTTCAACTCTTTGGGGGTAGAATTTTCAAAAATGGCGAAACACGTATTTCTTTATTTTAAACCAGAAGCCCAAATACCAACTTTCATGGTCATAACTTGGAAAATGAAGGACTTTCATACAAACTTTCAACCCCTATTTATTTACAATATTTTACTCCTTTAGGGGTAACATTTTGAAAAACTGTGTTACACCTATGTCTTTATTTTTAACCCGCAGCTCATATACCAAGTTTTATGGCTATAACTTGAGAAATGAAGGACATTCATACAAACTTTCAACCCTTATTTACCCCATTGGGGGTAGATTTTTGAAAAACTGTGACAAACGTACTTCTTTATTTTTTACCGAAAGCCAAAATACCAAGTTTCGTTGATATAACTTGAAAAATATCTTGAGAAATGAAGGCCTTTCATACCAACTATCATCCCCTATTTCACCCGTTTGGGGGTCAAATGTTCAAAAACTGTGAAATACGTCTTTCTTCATTTTCAACCCGCAGCTCATACACTAAGTTTCATGGCTATAACTTCAAAAACGACGGACTTTCATACAAACTTTCAACCCCTATTTTATCCCTTTGGGGGTAGAATTTCGAAAAACCCTTTCATAGTGGATACCTAGTCTTCACAAAAAACACACTCTCCAAATTTCATGTCTCTAGGACCAGCGGTTTAGGCTGTGCGTTGATATATAAGTCAGTCAGTCAGTCAGGACTTTGAATTTTATATATATAGATTTAAAACTACTTACTAGATCTCGTTCAAACCAATTTTCGGTGGTAGTTTGCATGGTAATGTACAACATAATTGGGGGGGGGGGGGACACACATTTTACCACTTTGGAAGTGTCTCTCGCGCAAACTATTCAGTTTAGAAAAAAATGATATTACAAACCTCAATATCATTTTTGAAGACCTATCCATAGATACCCCACACCTATGGGTTAGATGAAAAAATTTTTTTTGAGTTTCAGTTCTAAGTATGGGGAACCCCAAAATTTATTGTTTTTTTTCTATTTATGTAAGAAAATCTTAATGCGGTTTATAGAATACATCTACTTACCAAGTTTCAACAGTATAGCTCTTATAGTTTCGGAAAAAAGTGGCTGTGACATACGGACGGACAGACAGACAGACAGACAGACAGACAGACAGACAGACAGACAGACATGACGAATCTATAAGGGTTCCGTTTTTGCCAAATTTGGCTACGGAACCCTAAAAAGGCAATGTTATTGAAAAATCCTATTGCTATGTAGAGGAATTGAAAAATCCTATTACAATGTAAAACATCTAAATATAGATGTCGAGAAAGCTTGGGAATTAGTTGCTCTATGTGAGTGAACATACGGTGCTATTGGCTGAAACCGGCTGAGTTGGTTGTGGACTGACTACTTAGATCAGCCCCCCTACTCTCTAACTGAGGCGCTATATTATGAAAGCCACTGACAAATATTTTGTATCCATTTAAGGTTTGCTACTAAAATGATATTTGTATGTGTTTTCAAACGCAATTTTTGATATTTTTTGGATTTGGTCTAAGCAGGTTCAGAAGTCGTATGGTAGGTATATGAATGAGTGAATGAGTGAGTGATGACATCCGTGGCTTATATTGCGAAAACATGAGGTTTTAGAAGATTTTGTCTCAAACAATTCTTGTTTGTATTGATGCCAGCTATGGATTAATACATGTTTTATGAGTGGATGCTAGTTATTAAAAAAAAAAAAAAATAATGGCGGACGGCCAGACTCCATACTAATATATCGAACCTCTTTCTTTGTACTTACACGTGATAAAATAACAAGTACACTTGAGGTAAATTAATTTTCTTTAATCAATTGCACGGATTACATCCTATCTTCATTTTTCATTCTATTACAAAATCGTCCGCCATAGACCCACTTTTTGGCGCTCTTTTTGTTGTTGTCCTTGTCCAGAACTGTCAGAATTACATCACAGACCACACAGAACCGGAATTACCGACTTTTCTTATAAAGTGTTTTAGATTTGTTTAACAGTCGGCCATTCTGATTCTCTTTCGTCTGTCCCAGACGACAAAGTATATATGTACTGAGCAGTCAGTGAAGTAACTATTACAAAATCAAACAATAATTTCCACTGGCACCGTAAAATAGTTTCCATCTATGCGATAACAACAATCCCTTACACAAGGGGAGATTATTATAATCATTAAAATTTAACCAGAGAAAAAAAAAACTTCTACTTTTCATTAATTACTTTCCTAGATAACAATCACTAAATCTAGCTAGCTACTTGCACACAATGACATTTCTAATTTTAGTTTAGTACATCTTACAATTCAAACTGAATAAAAAAAACAAAAGCTTTCAATTAGTTAAAATGAACATACTTGACTTAATAGCATAAAGCAGCTTTCCTAGATAACAATCACTAAATCTAGCTAGCTACTTGCACACAATGACATTTCTAATTTTAGTTTAGTACATCTTACAATTCAAACTGAATAAAAAAACAAAAGCTTTCAATTAGTTAAAATAAACATACTTGACTTAATAGCATAAAGCAGAAATTAAAATTTAAAAGAACCCAAAAATACTTTTACTCTCCATCATCAGTTACTTTCATAGATAACAAACATTAAATTTACCTTGCTGATGGATAAACCTAATTGTACAGAAAGTTTTTAGTTCTAGACGTACACACACCTCTCGGCTATCCTATTTTCAGAATGTCCTCATTCATTACAGCCTATTTGTTTTATAGCCATATTTATTAAGCACAACCACAACACA
Organism: Erebia epiphron; assembly: GCA_963932025.1. Classification (NCBI taxonomy): domain Eukaryota; kingdom Metazoa; phylum Arthropoda; class Insecta; order Lepidoptera; family Nymphalidae; genus Erebia; species Erebia epiphron. Next base: position 14,339,911 of record OZ009952.1, on the reverse strand, counting down.
AATTATTTTCACTTATCAATCGCCCACTGAACATTTGCTGTTTATCACACTAAACGACCGCCACGTGTAAAGAAACGCCAGAGCGCCGAACGGCGCCTCGGCAGGCGCGCTGAGTAACGCCCCCACAAGCGTGCTGAATGGCACCTCGGCAGGTGCGCTGAGTAACGCCTCCAAAGGCGCGCTGAACGGCGCCTCGGTAGGCGCGCTGGGTAACGCCTCCAAAGGCGCGCTGAATGGCGCCTCGACAGGCACACTGAAGAATGCCCCCACAGGCGCGCTGAATGGTACCTCGGCAGGCACACTGAACGGCGCCTTGACAGGTGCGCTGACTAACGCCCCCACAGGCGCACTGAACGGCGCCTCGGCAACAGCATAGAATCATGGGTTGTTTTGGGACACCGTTTGCCCACACAAGGAGCTCCGGCCTCAGCCCTAGTAGCCAAGGGACACCGCTTGCCCACACAAGGAGCTTCGGCCTCGGCCCAATTAATGAACGTGTACCGTTTGCCTCCAACTTGCTTCAGTCTCTGGTCCTTTCGGAGGGACATCAATTCTCGGACTTTGTGTTTCCGCGCCCAAGGTGAGATGGCCAACATTCGGTTGATCGTTGTGGTCGATAGTGACGTCCATTCACTCAGGTTAGGTCAAACGACTGGGTAAAATACTAATAATTATACTAAGTTATAACACAATTTTAAGATTCGATCCAGAGCGAGACACATTTGCAACGTCTAATCTTAGTTTCAAATTTAACCACTCTCCGCGTCATCAGTCTCACTATCGGATTCAGAAACACTGAATCGTATCCACGGCTTTAATTTATCAACAGAAAAAATGCTCTGGTACCTTTTTTTTGAATATCCATCTACACTACTTACTTCATAACGATCATGTTCCATAACAGCAGTTACCCGGTATGGCCCACTATATGGAGGAGTCAGTTTATTGCTTTGACCTGGATTCCTGATGTCTTTTTGCACCATTACCAAGTCTCCTAAGCTATACACTATTGGTTTACACCTCTTACTATCATATCTTGATTTCATTTTCTCCTGCTGTTTTTGTATATTTATACTAGCTTCTTCGCGGGTCTTCTCAATAGTGTCCTTTGTAGATTCCAAGGTTCCTTCATGAATGTCATGTAACTGACCCTCAGATGAGTTTACCGTTGATCTACCAAATATTACTTCAGTCGGAGTTTTACCTGTTCCCTGATTTATTGTATTGTTCATACTCCACTGAACCTGATGAAGGTATGTATCCCAATTTCGGTCAGTATCATCATGACATAAGGCCCTTAAAGACGCAAGGACCGAACGGTTATATCGTTCAATCTGTCCGTTCGCCCGAGGCGTCGCTACAGCATTCAGTACATGTTTAACACCAAGGGATTGCACGTAAGCTTTAAATTCACGTGATGTGAAACTCGTGCCTCGGTCAGATATTAAACATTTTGGCGTGCCAAATAAACTGAATACATCCCGTAGAGCCGCAATTGATGTCTTACTCTTCGTATTTTTCACAGCACGCAAAATTATGAATTTTGTGTAACTGTCTATTATCCCTAATATATACGTACTGCCTTTCTTACTCTTATTAAATGGACCTAGATGGTCAATGTGAAGACATTGGAAAGGAATATTTGGCTTCGGTATTGGGTGAAGAAAACCCGGTTTCTTCCCACCTGGCTGTTTGGCATAAGCACATGGAATGCAAGCTCGCACGTATTTTCTTATGAATTGCGCCATTTTAGGAAACCAATAATCACGTCTCACCTTTTCCAATGTCTTCTCATAAGAAAAATGTCCCGCTTCATCATGATTCATGACATTGTTGGCATATTCTCCATCGAGCGTCTTTAGGTACGACCCATCGCAATTCTCCATTCACTTTTCTATATATCTTTCCATCCTTTAATTCATAGTTGTTTTTAATATCTTTAATTTCTAGACTTTTTGGGTCTAACGCCGCCTTGATATGTGATAACTCTGGATCGCTCATTTGAACCGATTGTAACCAGTGTACTTCACTAACATGCAAAACTTGGCACCCATCATCATCAGTTTGAATTGGGTTCCGGCTAAGTGCATCTGCATGAGCCATTTGAGTACCCGGCCGATACTCAATACTAAACGTAAATTCTTGAACCAAAAGCCACCAACGAGCTATTCGTGGAATAAGATCTCTTTTGGTCAAAGTCAGCCGCAGAGCATTGCAGTCTGTAACGACTTTAAAGTCCAATCCGATTAAATAAACCCTAAACCGCTTCAGTGATTCCACAACGGCAAGAGTTTCTAACTCATATGAGTGAAAACGCTGCTCGTCTACAGTCGTCTGACGACTGAAGTAAGCGACCGCCTTAAGTGGTGACTTACAGTCCTCTCGTTGTAATAGTATCCCGCCCAAACCATGAGAACTTGCGTCCGTATGTAACTCGGTCTCATACGTTGGATTATAAATCGCCAGTACCGGGCGTACCGTAAGGGCTTTCTTTAGCTGATCGAACGCTTTCGACTGTTCCTCTCCCCATTCCCATTTCGTATTTGCTTTGGTTAGTTTAGTGAGCGGTTTAGCTATCGACGCGAAACCGGCTACAAATCGTCTAAAAAAACTAGCTAACCCCACAAATTGTCTCACCTCGTGCACATTTTGTGGAGTTTTAAAACTTTCCACTGCCTCAGTCTTTTTCTTCCCAGGACGCACGCCTTCGGCGGAAATCTCAAAACCCAGATACTCAATGGATTTTTTAAAAAAATGGCACTTCTCCAAATTTAAAGTCAAATTGGCATGCCCGATTAATTCTAGCACGGACTCTAGTCTTGCCATACCTTCCTCCACGGATCTTGAAGCTATGATGATATCATCCATGTATGCCATTACACCCGGAATATTTTTCCGTCTAAGCAGATTTAAAACAAGTCTTTGAAATACTGCTGGTGCGTTCGTTAACCCGAACGGCATTCGATTGTATTCGAAATGTCCGTCCGGAGTAACAAACGCGGTTAAATGCTTGGAATCTTCCGCAACAGGTACCTGATGATATCCAGATGTCAGATCCAATGTCGTAAAATATATTTGACCAGATAAACTATCAATCTGATCGTCAATCAATGGCATCGGGTACTTGTCTTTTACCGTTTTCCTGTTTACGGCTCGGTAGTCCACACACAGCCTTGCGTCCCCATTCTTCTTACTTACCATTATTATAGGACTGGCATATTCCGATTGTGATTCGCGTATAATGCCATTAGCGAGCATATTACTTATAATACTATTAACTTTCGCGCGCTCAGAATAGGACAGTCTGTAGGGTCGGTAAGTTACGGGTACGTTGTCTTTCAACTGAATCTTCATTTCGGCTAAGGATGTCAGACCTAACTCATCTAACGAAAACGCGAAACAATTGCGATGCTTGTTTAAAACCTTGCACAAGCTCTCTTTGGTTTCGGGATCAAAAGCATCATCTGTGTTGATCTGTCCAACATCGATAGCTGCTTGAGTTTCCTTAGTACTTATCAGGTTGAAATTGAGCGGACTAGATTCATGAGGCGGTGCGTCAGGAACAAGATCACTTGAAAGAATGATAGCTCTAGACAACAGAGTATCCTTTGCTATTGTAAATGCCTCGAGAGTTAAACTTATCATTATAAGCGAGCCGAGTCCGTTTATGACAGCGTATGCCCCTGGCAGAATCATATACTCTTTTCCATCTTTCATACACGACTCTGTATCGACATATACGGAACCCGTGAAATCAGTCTCTGCTTTAATTGCAATACTTTTGACACCAGTTATAATAACATCCACGTTGTTGTACAATTTCAACCTACCAGCTTGTTGTGTCAATTCTTTGTAAAATACCAATTTATCATCAGTCTTGAAAGCCCTAACCTGGGGCAGTTCGGTCAAGGTCTGCCCTATGAGTATGTCTGTATTTAATAGGTTTGAATCCACCAAATAAACCTCAACTTGTTCGTTTAACGCGTCAAATGCGATCTTTACATTTATCTTACCATAAGGAACAACCTTCCCATGAGCAAATCCTCTCAATTCAGGTAATTGCGTCCTCTCAATTGGTACATTAAGGCGTAGACCCAAATCCTTTTTCATTAATGTACATTGACTTCCTAGATCCACGTATGCTGACATATTATATTGGTCATTCACACTAACTTGTTTAAAATATTTTCCATTACGATCATTTGTAGTAGTTATAGTAAGAACACTCTTTGGTGTAATTGTTTTCATTGTAGTCACCGGTGCACAATTTTGTTCTATGTGTCCAAAGCGTCGACATTTCTTGCATTTTAATGTCTTTTGGACAACTTGTTACCGTGTGCCCGAGTTCTGAGCAATTATAGCACTTTTGGAATGGTCGTTTTCCATCGCTTGGTTTCATTCCCTTTGGATGATCTGGTCTCACACTCTCCCGTCCCGCGTGAACAAATTTCCGGGAATTATCAACCTGACTAGAGATATTCCTAAAGTATCTGAGGACTTCTTCGGGTTCGTTAAAATTACTCCCTTGCACGTTCATGCGCACGTTTATGTCATATATTCCGTGACTAAGACAGTCTACTGCCTGTTTTCCTTTCAACTCGCATCGGTTTAACATCATAATTTTATCGTAGTAGTACTCCTCCCACGATTCACTCCGTCTCGATTTTCGAGCCAACATCTCGGTAAGCAGCTCCCCATAGTTTTGTTCACATGGGAATGCGGCCAGCAATTTACTTTGCCACTCGGACCATGCAAACTTTACGCTGGTCAGCCCATCATACCAGCGTTTAGCTAAGCCCGTCAGTTTCGGCAATGCATAAAATATAGTCTGGCGTTCAGACCAGCCATAAACATGAGCCGACTCATTAATTTTTGACAGCCAATCTTTCATGGTCTGTGCCTTACATTGTGGGTTAAATTCGGGTATAACATGCTGAGATCCGTGTAACCCTTGTGTACTTGGGTGTACAGAGTTTCTGTCATTTAAAGCATCTACTAACTTTAAAATACTGCTATTAAAACTAGGGTGCCCCGCAGATACGTAGTTACTTTCAATAAGCAAGTACATATATGATTGTAGAAGGTACATGGAATTGTGTTTGTTTGTTGGTTTATCCTTCAATTATGGTTCCAGTTGCAACTGACCTACGGATTGATGAGATTCTTTTGCATTATAAAACTGGAATAAATTAATTTTTTCAAAAGAGCATCCACCGAGTTTCTTGGTGGTTCATCTCGGTAGGGATGTCATTCCGACCCAGTGGTAGATTCACTCGACGGTTCAAAAGCACTTGTAAAAGTTTATATGAATAAAAACATTTGAATTTTGAATTTTGGAGACGTGACTTACCAAAGACTTGCTTGCACCAAAGGTGGGCGCTATCGGTATGTGGTGGAGTGATGAAATTCTATCTTTCGAAGGTTTTGTTAACTTCATTTAATAATGAAGTTCGGAAATTGGCTAGTAATCTAGCCAATTTCCATCCACAGTTGTACATTAAAGACGTATCTTAGAGGGCTACCACATTCGAAAAAACCGGCCAAGTGCGAGTCGGACTCGCGCACCGAGGGTTCCGTGCAAACCTGTAGTAAGTTAAAAATTATTAAAAATATTTTTTATTAAATGATGTAACTAAAAATGTATGCTTTTCGCAATTTTTCCTTTATCTGTGCTATAAGACGTTGCTTAGTACCAAATTTCAAGGTTCCCGGGAAGTACCCTGTAGGTTTTGATTCCCTTGCGAGTGTCGAAAATTTGCATAATTTTTTAAAATTATATGATGTAATTAAAAATTTATGGTTTTAGCAATTTTTTCTTTAGCTGTGCTATAAGACGTTGCTTCGTACCAAATTCCTTCGTACCGTGAGTTCACGGGAAGTACCCTGTAGGTTTTGATTCCCTTGCGAGTGTCGTTTATGTCGAAAATTTGCAGCATAAACGGCTTTATTTTGATTGCGTTGGCTTAGAAGTTTGATTTTTTCACAGCTCCAAGGCGCAGTAGACCTGAGTATTTGATAGTGAATTTCAGCTTGATAGCTCCATGCGTTCCTGAGAAAAAGGGTCTTGACACACAGACGGACGGACAACAAAGTGATCCTATAAGGGTTCCGTTTTTTCCTTTTGAGGTACGGAACCCTAAAAAAGGGCAATTTGATTGATTTGATAATAATATTATTCAGTATCATGATTCTTCCATTCTTTCTCTATAAGACCACCGAAGTCACTCAAGCGCAAATATGCCTTCGACAAAATAAAATAAAAACGTCTTATTACCCAGACTAAAGCATCTGCTGATTTCATATAATCTTTCGAGCCGGTTCGATCCGTGGCATCTCGCGGTTTATGATTGTGGTTTAGGAATAGTCCCCGCGAATGGTCTGTTATTTGCCTCCACTGTTATCTTATACAATGGCAGTGTAATTATTTCTCGTTGACTTACTGTCGTTTGTACAACGGAGTGCTCTTAGTGCTGGAGTGCGCTCCAGTTTCATTGAATTTCTATGTTGTTTTGATAGGAATGTTCAATCTCCGTGCATTTCTGGAGCATTTTAAATCTTTTTACTTCATGAAGTTATTTACTTATATGCAATGGCACAATCGCTGAACTAGGTAAACTAAAATGACAGCATTCAAAATATTGGTAACCCTTACATAATACTCCCTAGGGAAAGGGATTTTGTTTAGAGATTTTGTCATACAGAATTCTCCACATGTCTTCTTTTCTTCCATTGAAACATTTACTTACCTACGATGAAACTTTTTAATCAGTGTGCCCTTCCCGTCTTTACTCATGGCGCTGAAACGTGGACACTGATAAAAGGCTTGATCTATACCAATTCGCTTGGCGGGCGGCTTAGTTTGGAGTTTTGCTAGAACAGGATTTCAAATGAACAGATCTGGATTCTGCAGGAGAACCAAGGTCACTGACCCAGCCCATATACTATTACTTATTAGTTATTAACAATGGGTAAGTAGAAACTTCAGTAGGCAGATCGAGCTTTTTGAAGGAGCAAATCGACGGCCGTTGGAAATGGTTTTTTTTTATCCACTACAAGTTAGCCCTTGACTGCAATCTTACCTGATGGTAAGTGATGATGCAGCCTTCAAGCCTTTTTCAAAAAACTTCATAATCTTGAAGGTTAAGTATCTCTAAATCCGTTCATACATTAGGTAGTGAATTCATATTATAATTTAAATGCGAAAGTGTGTTTGTTACTTGGTTTGTCTATCAATCACGATGCAGCGGAGCAAAAGGCTGACGTGATTTTTTGCATGGAATAGTCAAAATAATTTTTATTCTGGAAAATCAAACGGCCGGTTTCTGAATTGAGAATTTCATGTTGAGTCTGTCTCAAAGACTACTTAAGGACTAATTAAGCAAATTTTTGTTTCTGAATTGATATTGAGACGGTTTCTGAATTAAGCATTCAAGCAAAAACAACAAGCTCCAACTCTCAAACCTTACACAATATCAATTCAGAAACAAAAATTTGCTTAAGTAGTCCTTATGTAGTCTTTGAGACAGACTCAACATGAAATTCTCAATTCAGAAACCAGCCGAAAGAGTTCCTACGGGATTTTGAAAATCCTAAAACATCGACCATCACCTAGTAAACATACTCAAATTCTTATTATTTTTATTCAAATAAACTTATTATAAGTGCTTTTGAATCGTCGAGTGAATCTACCACTGGTTCAGAAAACCATTCCTACCGAGAAGAACCAGTAAGAAACTAGGGGATTGCTCTTACCATACTATACCATCTTTAACATAGACAGTATACATAAATAATAATATATTCGTAGAGTTATAAAACTTGTAGTAAAAGTAATTAAACAAGCATGAATGTCACATGGAGAATTCGGCAATCATTATAGCATTGGAGGCCAAAAGGTAAGATGGTATAGATATATCGGCGTAATTTGTTCCCTTTCCTAAAATGGTCCCAGAGCATCGAAAAATAGGTATAAGAAGGGTAACAATATATTGGGACTCTGGTGATATCGAGATGGCCCAAGTTTATAGCAAGACCTACTTTTTTATTTTTTCCCTTTTCTTGTTGGAAAACTTTTTATTTTTGCCCTTTGATCGCATTATACCCTTGTTTCAGTATATCATAAAAGTTAATGATTAGGTATAGGGAGCATGTGACGACATGGCCGCTCAGACTAAGCATTTTCGGTGAATATTTTTTTGTCCGTCGAATAGAATCAGATCAGAAAACGAAATGCAGGTATTATAGCACTTGTTACAGTAACGTAATTATAAGTCCGTGACAGCTGCCACATTCAAAATATTTTACAAACTCCAGTATTTAGAAGAAAAGTTGTTCTATAAATTTTTCTACTTGGACGGTCTATTAAAAAGCTATAAAATCTAAAGTTTTTCAAGATCCAGCAACTATTATCAACACTTTTAAAAAGTTGTGCCGTTGTACCTAATTGAAGCATTTTCCACCCGATTTCACGTAAAATTCAGTAAGAAAGTTTTGTTAGGCTTACGCCTGAGACTATATGAATAAGTAAGACCGGAAATGAAGTAACAAAGTTTGATAAAAGTGAAGCATTTAATATAGGTACCTAAGACATAGACTACTTCCGTTTTTTTTCCTTTCATTTTTGATTATTCGTTTTCTATCTTTGAATAGTGTGGCGTATAATATATGTATATTCGGCTTTTTAGTAGTAAATATGTTATGTAAAGCCAAGTACATCGCATGACTTTAAAATGCTAAAGAAGTTTCTATCAGCAAACCTAAGGTCCAAAGACACCAAAGTAGACATAACACTACTGTCTTGTGAATCGGCCTATTAGCTTTTTGGTAAGCTATTCATCCTAATAGCTTTGCGAAAATGATGGCACCTAACTATCTATATTTCAACAAAAAATCGCCAATTTTAAGGCATAAGTAAATGTGTGTAGTGGAACTTTTTATAAAATCTAATTAAACCTCATGAAAAATAAAAGTTGAAAAGTAAATCACTTTAACTCTCCATGCCTCAGTAGGGGCACAACTGTAGCGATAATGATGATGTTACTAGTCTATCTATTTTCTGTAGTCTGCGAGTGAAGCTCCACAACTGTTGATCGAAGTCCATCGGAAGTAACGAGTAACTTCGCCTCGTACATAACGCTGGGGTCTTCCGCTCAACTAGTTTACGACGAAGTTTAAAGTGTAGTAGACCTGCTTGCGTATGGTGATGGATAGGGTTTTTAAAATGCAAACTAATAATATTATGTAATACAAATACTAGGTCATTTATTTTTAGGAAGCAACATAAGAACACATTAGGTATATTAAATTAATTGCAATGTAACAATATAACAACAGAAGGTTCTAAACAATATTGTGACGTCACGTCATTAAACATAGCTGCCCCATGAGCGGAAACTTCTCTGCTTGGCGGAAACCTCGCGTAACGACTGCTTTGCCGCCTCATAGGTACTGCGCCACCTGTAGTCATCGAGCGGCGCTAAGAAAAGTTACAGTGAACGTTTACTTGCATTAAAGTTATTTTAGAACAAGTTAAGGCTTACTAATGTGGTTCCAATTATGTTCTAGAAATAATTTAACATGAATAGGTATACTGGGTTAGTAATAACCATTCCTTCGGATGCTGACAGTCGGCTAGGCCTGCAGTCTATATTTTTCATCGATTATTTTAATAATTATTATAGGTACTAATTTGTTCTGACGCTACATAATTTTAATTAAATTTTTAAAAATAATGCCCGCGACTTCATTTGCGTGGACTACCCGTTTTTTGATTCCAGGGGGGAGGGAACTCTTTAATTTTCCGGGATAAAAAGTCAGAAAGTCCAAAGAAGTCCACCGTCACATCGATTTTGCTAGAGTAAAATGTAGTCTATGTCACCCGGACCATAATAACGAATCGGTTGATGCCTCAATCATCAAAATCGTCTTAGTAGTTTAGGCGCTACGCTGGAACATACAAATACAAACATACATAGACTGCTAAAATCGGTAAAGACTGCTGCTGTAGTCGGGTAAAGAGTATTAAACGCACAATCAACACTAAAACACTTTATGTAGGGTTTAATTAGTGAATGAAATAGGTTTTCGCCGTTTAATCCAGCAAGTTCGTGTTTTACGGTCGCTAAAAGGAGATTACAATCGTAAACCCGAAAAAAAGATAAACGTCACAATAGTAGTCAAAGATCCCACTGACAATAAGAAGCAGATATCTTTTACCGTGTGTTCAATTGGAATTGCAGTGTTATCCATACTGATATTATAAATGCAAAAGTGTGTCTGTCTGTCTGTCTGCTACGCTTTCACGGCCCATCTGTTCAACCGATTTTGATGAAATTTGGTACAGGGATAGGATATATCCCGGGGGAGGACATAGGCTACTTTTTATCCCGGAAAATTCAAGAGTTCCTGCGGGAATCGGAAAAACTTGGTCCACGCGGACGAAGTCGCGGGAATCATCTAGTTTAAAATATAATGCTTTAAGGTTTTTGCCACGACGCTATCGATGCTTGATGCCTCTAAGAAAATTATAGATCAACGAATCAACGAGATCAACGAATTACAGATGCAGCAACAATCAAAATCCGTACCTACTAATTAATATTATAATTATTTAGATGATGCCCGCGACTTCGTCCCCGTGGATTCGGTTTTTTATTCCTGGGGAAACTTTTTAGTTTTCCGGGATAAAAAGTAGCCTATATCCTTCCCCGGGATACAAACTATCCCTATACTAAATTTCATTAAAATCGGTTGAACAGATTGGCCGTGAAAGCGTAGCAGACAGACAGGCACACTTATTTTTATTCCGAAAAATTAAAGAGTTCCCGTGGGAATCACAAAAACCTCTATCCGCGCGGACGAAGTCGCGGGCATCATCTAGTTTTACATAATATTATTAGAAAGTAACAAGCCGTTGGAACAGATGAAACATGGGTAAAGATCCAGCGGGATCTCGTACTATATCGAATTTGTATTCAAGGCAGATGGGCCGTGTCGACTGGTCCGTGAGCGGTAAAGAGGGTTCACTATTATGGAAATTGAGTTTTTAACCGAATTAAAGTTGTGTCTTCCTAACAGATCCCTACGTACGCACGTACTACGAGTTGTACGTACGAGCTACGTAGCACGTTAAGCCGTCGGTCCCGGTTATTATCACTAACATCTGATAATAATAATTTGTTACAAACCTAAGAGTTGAAATACCTAGTACTCTTATTCGAGTTGTATGCGGAAGGACCTGGGAATACGATGCAGAGAGAGACAGGTCCCTATGTATGGCAAGCGATAATCACAATATCATTTATCTTCCAACGCTTTTTACCTATTCTGCAAAGAGCTTCGAAAGTGAGACGTGAGGACTTGAGAAGAAGTCCTTCATAAAATAGTTGTTTTGATACGCTAAGTACTTGGCTCGCCATGCATTAGAAGTTTTCTAATCGAAACCACTTCTTTCAGTCATTAGATACTTACTTTTAAAATACTAGGTATTTCATGCTTATAATATGTATACCTAGGTGTGTTTCATTTCAATTTAAAAATCTCTATGTAGTTATGATAGTATGTTTAGTCAATATCAGTAAATCATAAATTAATAATATTACCTACTATTAGTTAGTTCGTAATAGAAATGTACACTAGTTATTGTCCATAGGGAATACATCACATACACGGTTACACCGTCCGTAGTCGCGGTCGGTGTCGACATAATCTTAATTAGGAAGCTCTATAATTACATTAAGCAATATAGTATCAACAATAAACACGTACAATATATTGATGGGTATATATTCAGTCGCTCGCGTATAACTAACTGGCTTAATTTTTTTTAATTGCTCTATAATCTACATTATAGATGATGCCCGCAACTTCGCCCGCTTTTATAAAATCCTATGGGATCACATATCTCTTGCTCCGTTCTGGCGTGATTGAAGGACAGACCAATAAACAAACATACTTGGGTAGCGATGGCTATTATTATAGCCCTAGATTCCTCCTTGTGGTGAGGGTATCTATATGCAATGATTGTGGCTGCCAGATCTTCACTTCACTACAGCCTTTTGACGTCCCACTACTGGGCACAGGTATTCACTCTTATAGAAGAGGGGGAACAAGAGCTTAGACCCATCACGCTGCTCCAATGCGTGTTGGGGGGTTTTAGCGACTATTATCATGTTAATGATAATAACCGGGACCCGACGGCTTAATGTGCTCTCCGAGGCACGGGGGTGAAACACCGCCAACTTCCTAAGTCCGGGCTGGTACTGAGAATTTCTAGTCAGAAAAACCCAATACTTAATTATGGCCCGACCCGGTACTCGAACCCGGGACCTCGCCGGCCGCATTCGAGCACGCCAACCACTAGACCAACGAGGCAGTTCCTTCACAACACGCGCGTAAAGTCGAGAGTAAAAGGTGATATCTACAAATCACGATGATGGCTGAAGTCGTCAACCCGAAAGCTAAAAGTTTATTTTGATGCTGAACAAGGAAATGCTTTCAGCGTTAGGTAGATCATAGTTATTACTTTGTAAAACCTGTGCAAACATACACAAACATAAACCTTTTTAACTTGGAACGTAGTGATTTAAATAGAATTAGTATGTTCGTTTGTGCAACTAAAACTATAATATTCGATTCGGAAAGAAAGAAAGAAAGAAAGTCTTCAGACTTATTATGTGGTACAAGAAAAATACTATAGTTTATTTTTCATGTGAAACTTTTCATGTGAAAAATACTACAGTATATTTTTCTGTGGTACAGTAAAAATACTATAGACTGTTCACTGTTTATTGTTAGAAACAAGTTTCCGTATTATTAGATTTCTAACTTTTGCAATTAATCAGTGTAAAAAACACTGTTGTCCTTATAAATAGTTACAACTCACAGACCACGCACTGTGCTGACTGCTGATTAGGTATTTTACCGCCTTTCTGATTCATACTTGGTCCTACGTATCTTACTAATATTATGTCAAAGAAGTGTGGAGTATTTTTTTTTTTTGGGAAAAAGTATAGATAAATACGTGTGTAATAGTAGATTGTTACACAAGGGACGTAAGTAAGCTATTACAGAACAAGATCCAATTTGGCGCCAGTGCGAGCGCAGCTCGCATAGGGCGCTAATGGATCGCGTGCACCCGAGATATTTAGTCACACGAGCGAGCGCAGCGAGCGAGGGTGAATATAGTTCGAGGGTGTAATAGCTACTTGCAACCGAGGTAAGCATTCTACTTTATATCATTCTTGCGAGGTAAATAAAACATTGGTAATGCAAAATGAAATTTTAATTAGAATAATTAGCTAATTTAGAGGAAAAATAGAAAAAAAACCGGGCAAGTGCGAGTCTGACTCGCGCACGAAGGGTTCCGTACCATTAATAAATTTACCTTTGTTAATGAACCGCAAGACTAACTTTGTTTGTAGAGGTTTATTGTTAATATCAAAAAAACTATGCTAGTTAGAGCATTGGCTATAGTTTTCCTGTAAAATATACGTAAATTCCTATTGACCATAATTATTTCAAATTTTTCTATTGGTAAACTCCGGAGAAAAGGGGGGGGGAACGGTATTTTTTTAGACATTTTCCCCGATAAATCAAAAACTATCATAACTAAAAATAATTAAAAATCTGTTTTAGAATGTACAAAGTAAACCCTTTCATATGATACCCCACACAGTACAGTTATCTCACTTTTAAATTTCAACCCTCTGATTTTCCCCCCTTTTTAAATAAGAACAAAAATAATTTCCAATTTTTTTTAATTCCAGTGTCTTTGGGCCACTAATATACACAAGTATTCCAAATTTCATGTCGATAGCTTCGGTAGTTACTGAAATAATCGAGTGTGACGGACGGACAGACGGACAGACGGACAGACAGACGGAGAAAGTCGCACCATAAGGGTTCCATTTTACCATTTTGGTACGGAACCCTAAAAATGGTTACTTATTATAATTAATTATAGTAATATTGCTGCAATTATGAAAATGCTGTGATACTGGTTGACTAGGCAAGTGCACTGTTTGAATTAAGTTTTGAGACAGTGCCACACTATCTTCGTTACGTGTAGCCTCGGGCAATTTGGAAGGCCCTGGTTGTGAAATGCCGCCATTTCCATTTTTTTTTCGTAAATAGTTTTCCATTTTTTTTTTACGGCTCTGGGTTCCAAGGAGTTTTGCATAGTTTGAAATGTATGGAAATTAAATGCCGCCATGTTCAGTGTTTTTTTTTCAGTAAAAAGTTTTCTTACCATTTTATAAGAAAAGAGATTGTTTACCAAGGAGTTTTGCATAGCTTGAACTGTAATGTGAACATTACAATTCAAGCATAGTGCGACGTAATGTTGCCTTGAATTGCAAACACCAACTTACAAGGAGACTTTCCACCATAGTAATCCCTAGTTACTGAGCAAGTATGATATAAAATATATTAGGTATTATTTCTACCACAGAACAAGGAATCTGCTTATTGTGGATTATATACCAGGGGATCTAAGGGCGACGTCATCGATGCGAAGACAGCCTAACATAAAGCGTGATAAAATATTTTTCATCCCACCATCTCGGAAAGAGTATTTTTAATCTTCGATATCTGAATGCAAAAGCCGTTATTATCCTCTTGAGGATAAAGTAAATTGAATTTAGAACATCGTGTGCACGTTAGTAAATATCACTCGTCTATGAAGTTTGTGAATTCAAAACATCATTAAAACCTATTTCCTCTACCTCTATGGTGCAAAATTTCCATACAACCTTTTTTAATTTGTTAAAAATTCACACTCCTAACCTTCTTGGTGTACTTTTTTAATTTGCTTTGCGCGCACCATTTTCTTAATTTCACGTCATGTCATTTCCTCGCTGAAGTGGGATGAAAAGTTACGTGTTGCACTCGAGTGAAAAGATTTTTCACCTCGTGCTCTTTTGATTCCCTCGCTGACGCTCAGGATTCTAATTTTTGAACCACTCGCTGCGCTCGTGATTCAATTTTAGAATCCTTCGCTTGCTCGGTCATCAAAATTGAGCACGCGGTTAAAAAACAACTTTTCACTCTTGTATAACAAATAACTAATGTCATTTTGTTTTGTAATTCTAATACTATACCTACAGATATTATATTTATCATAATTACTTACTATTATAAATGCGAAAGTGTGTTTGTTCGTAGGTTTGTCCTTCAATCACGCCGCAACAGAGGAACGTAAAAACGTGTTTTTTGCATTGGTATAGACTATAGTTTAGGACTTGGAGAATGACAGGCTTTTTATCCCCGAAAATTAAGGAGTTCCCGTAGGATTTAAAAAAAAACTTATTCCACGCGGACGAATCCGAGGGCATCAGCTAGTATTGAATACTTTGTGTAAAATAAACAAAGAACTATGCGATAGAAGCGCACTATATAGAGTACACTTTAAAGATGCAGTTGCACTCAGTTATACAAACTGTAGTCTACTTCTACGCTGAGTGAAAGCTTTAAAGGTGATGCATGATTTATAAAATAAACATTGTCAGCATATAACAGCAGGAAGAGTTTTAAAGAGTAACATTATCTCAGATATTTTCCATTTTTATCTCTATATTTTATATCTCCGAAGATTATATTTTTATCCCAGAGATTATCTCTTAAAATCCTTTTCTTGTAACGATCCTTTCTGTTCTGTAATCTGTTATTATTATCAAAACACTCGCTTTATTTGTAAACAAAATGTATGAAATGTCGCTTGAAAGAGAGAAAGATTATGGAATGTTTTTGAATATTTTGTTCAACGCGAAGCGGCCTAGGAAGTGTGGATACGACAATTCCTTCGTATAGTTACTTAACTCTTCTTACTCTCAGAAGAGATTAGTGCTCAATTGCGTGATATTATTAAGCCTTCCTCTAAAATCACCGTTTTTTTACTTAAGATTTTATCTTTTTTTTTATAAAATAAAAAAATACCATTAGTAGTCCCAAAATATGTCACTGTTACGTAACTTGACACAAATCCCCAGCCAATGTAACTTATACTCATCATAAAAAAGTTCATAACTACCAAAATCACAAAATGTGCCAATCTAGGCTAGTAATGACTTCCATTACCAGTTACACCACAAAATGGACACCAAAGTTAGGTAATCGATTTAGCATATTCAGATTTCGTGTAACAAGATTTCAGGTCCGACTTAATGCTAGACTGATCTTATTAGGACTGTGACATGTGGACGGACGGATGGTCGGAAAAGGTTTCGCCATTAATCTGCTCTCTGGCGCAATTCGACACTGAAAGGGATTTAGGGATTGAAAGCGTCCACGGTGATAAGTTGCCGTTCAATGTGTACGGGTCCTAAATAATTGTATTATGCTGGAATTGGGTAATCAATTATTGTATTTGTAACGATGAAAAAAGTCTCTATACCTTTACAAGGATTTAATTATTAATACTGTTACAAAATGGGAATATTGCCAGGATTATTTATTTTAAAAATAGAATTTGTCTTTTAAGCCATTGGTTAAATTAATCATCATCATAATACGATTTTTTTAAACATTTATTGAGAACAATACAATTACGACTTAAAGCTAAACCTTACGCCTTAATAAATATTAATATCTAAATAAAAAAGTCTTAAGCCTAATCTAATTGCAATATAAATCATGCCTGCGTGGAATGGTGGCAAGAATGCTGACTGCATTTCCGCGCTGGACAGCCAGGCTGATCCTTTGCGAAAAAAAATGAGCGAGGCCTCTGTCACCAGATGAGGCAATTGACCGAGGTGAGGTATCTCGTAAAATATTCTTGGCACTAAGATTCCACGGCCCAGGGTCTCCACGGCAAACGGAATAAATATATAACTCTCTATGAGAGAGGCAACATCTTCATGTTTGTTTTCGCCTAAGTTTGTCATACGTAACATCATTAATTAGGGAAAAATAAATATTTTTATCCTGTTTTGAGAAATACTCGCATTGCAGGAGGCTGACGTCCTTGAAAGCTGGCTCCAGTGTTCGTTAACGCGGACCCAGTATGAATAATTTATGGACACTGCCTGTGGATTGTGTACTTATTCTGTTTATATTCAACCCGAATGAATTGTAAAGTCGTTTATTAATAAAATAGCTGATGTCCGGGACTTCGTCCGCGTGGTTTGAGGTTTTTTGGTTCCCGCGGGAACTCTTTAATTTTCTGGGATAAAAGTAGTCTTTGTGTTATTCCAGACAATAATCTATATGTGTGCCAAATTCCATCCAAATCCGTTCAGCCGTTCTGGCGTGATTGAGTTACAAACATCCATCCATACATCCATCCATCCAAACTTTCGCATTTATAATATTAGTATAGAAAATATCGTTATCAGCAGAAGTATATAGTAGTAGAAGGATATAGGAGAAAATTTAAACGCAACATATACATTATGTAAGTAGATTACCGTTCAAGATGCTTTAGTAGGTATCTTCCTACCTTAAGGTACCTACTGGTACTTAAGGATATGTTCATGTGATATGGCAACATTAATAAAATGCCGCTAAATTACCGTGGACATATTTTATCAACTGCCGGATTATTCTGGGTATATCTGGATTACCATTTTGCGCGCGTCCAGAATAAGCCCCCACGCGTCTGTGAGACAATGGTCTGTCGATTAGATATTTTTCCACACCCGAATCGGTAGAACAAAGAGTGACGTCATAGGATGGCTTACAAATGTTGTTATTAATATCCAAACGGCTATTAATAATCTAATCTAAATTGACAAGTCCAAATCTAATGCAGTACTGGCAAACTTTATACTGTGAGCTTTGTGAAGGAGGTTAGTCACAATTAATTAGTGTTTTGTTGCCTTACATACTTAAAATTAAATTATAACAAAAATGTCTTAATACATATAACACGGTAGGCAGTAACTGTGTGCCTATATAAGGTGCCTGTTATGGAAGTTTCATAATCGTAAAGGCTTAGTAGAACTTTAGGGAGCATAATAATTGTGCCCCCAATTAGGGCGGGCGGCCCTAACCTACCAGTTACTTGCATATTTTAATATCTGTATTAACTCCCTGCTGCTACGTTAGCATAATTTTGAAACAACGTAGGGTATTTTACTGGAATTTACAGAATTTATACAATAGGACGGAATTTTATTGGTATTTTCTATTTTATAATTATATGTCTTGAGGATATTATAAAACTGCTTATAAATTAATTATTGTTTTATTCAGAAAATTAATCCTGTAGCAAAATACTACAGACTTTACCATGACGTGTATTTTCAAAAACATAAGAAAAATAATCCGGCGTCCCAAATTTTAATTACTCCCTGCTATCACAAGACACATAATTTAATATAAAAACCGGCCAAGTGCGAGTCGGACTCGCGCACCGAGGGTTCCGTACTCAAGAAGTAGGTATAATTACCTTTGTTAATGAACCGCAAAACTAACTTTGTTTGTAGAGGTTTACTGTTAATATCAAAAAATTACGTTTGTTGTATGGGAGCCCCCTTTAATATTTACTTTATTGATATTTAATTATTTATTTTGAAAGGTAATATACAAGTTAATATTCCGTGAAAATTTGAACCGTCTACCTGTTACCGTTTTTAATATTGAGCAAAAAAATACGAAAAAAACACGTTTATTGTATGGGGACCCCCCTTAATATATATATTTTTTTAATTTTTAGTATTTGTTGTTATAGCGGCAACGAAAATACATCATTTGTGAAAATTTCAGCTTTCTAGCTATCACGGTCTATGAGATACAGCCTGGAGACAGACAGACAGACAGACAGACAGACAGACAGCGGAGTCTTAGTAATAGGGTCCCGTTTTTACCCTTTGGGTACGGAACCCTAAAAAATACTTTTTAAACAACCGACTTCAAACTCCCGCGCCAACTTTACAACAACAAGCTTTATTGTTGATATTTTAAAAACCGCTCGACCGATTTCGATAAAATTTATATGGGACTACATGGGAAGTATGCTCTTTCAAATAAAAAAAGAATCATCCAAATCGGTCTACCCAGTCAAAAGTTATGAGGTAACAAACATAAAAAAAAATACAGTCGAATTGAGAACCTCCTCGTTTTTTTGAAGTCGGTTGAAAATATACAGACCTCGCCTCGCCATACTGTTATTTTGAAAGCAACTCTTGATAAAATCTTTTTCCTCTAATTGGAGAGCGGATTATAAGAAACATCCAAATTGCGGCTTCAATTGTCTATATCAATGTAGGTCCTCATTACATGAACTTTTCGTGGTCAAGGATCGTGAAACGGTAATTACGATTTTATATGAATATTGCATAGTAATTAACTCAATTTAAGTATCTTCTTCTGAATATATCAAAAGATGAATTGTCTGACACATCGATGTACAGCTCAAGTCGCTAGGTCTTGAAACATGAAAGGACGTTCAAAAATTCCACCAAAGGGTAGGATCGGCTCTTACCCCAAGTAACGCATTTTCAGTATTAGTGACAGTAAGTTTTTATAGATTAATATGGCGCGGCGCGTGTGATGTCATTCTTTTGTCAGTAATGAAAGTTTTCTAGCTTACCCGTTTGTCCTAGGTGAGCGACAGAAGCACCGCCACGCGATGCGACGCCATAGAAAATGACAGACGTTGTCGCATAGATACGTCTGTTTTCTAGCCATTCAGCCAAGTATAGTTATTGAATGTTTTTTTTATGCTAATAATAGGGAAACTTTCAAAATTGAGAAGAACAATATCTTACCAAATTAATTTTAATTTCATTAAATGACCAAAATATACTCGTACAACTAAGAAAGGTGAGACATTTACAAAATTTCAGCAAACGCGGCGAGAATTTGATTATAAAATCTGCCGTGCCGCGATGAAATTACGTCATTAGCCGGAAAATATAATCAGCTTCACAATTTTAACCGTTCTTTGTGGTGCGGCTAAATTAAGTAAGTTGGTTTTTGACAATATAAATCTGCAGGCATGTTTTTTAATTGCTATTTGTGTAAAATGATGTATGAAAATCCACTGGTATACTAACTATTCAGACTTTTCTATGAAATAACTATAACCCTCAAATAAATATAAATATAAAAAAGTGTGTCTGCCCGTGCCCACGAGAGAATGAGACAAATAAAACTTGTGTTCTATCTCATTCTATCGCGGGTAAAATCTTATTATGAATATGTTTGTCTCTTTTTAGTGTCGCTTTTTCGTTTCATCGAATTTTCAAATCACAACGATTTTAAAGAAGTTTCACTTCAATATCTCCATTCATTTCTGTTTTTAATTTTTGTTAGTTACTCGTTTCTTTATCTGCGTGAATTACTTTTAACCTGAAATAAAATAATTCTAAGCGAACAAGATACACTATCGATTGTAGATCGATTGTGTTGCATTTGTGCAAGTCATTGTCGCCTGCGCAAGCGGTGTATGGCAATGAAATACTGATTGCTTTCGATAGAATATGGACGACACTAGAAGAAGAAACTAGTAAAACCTAATCGCATTTGGAATCTGGATATGAAAGTACCCAGTACCCACCTATTTAGTAGAACTGATGTAAAATTTTAATGTTGTATGTTTTTGTTAGTTACTGAATTAACCAACCGTATTGTACACATATTGACCAAATTTAAATAAAATTTCAAATATGCGAAATTTCTCAAATGAACTTACATTTGTTTGCTGAATATCAATGAAACAAAATGTATTCCAGTATTTCGAGGCCGAATAAACAAATTGTCGCAGTAAATAAATTATTAGGTACGGTTAGCAATGAGATAGCTACATTTTTCTTTTATAATAATTTATCAAATCCATATACTAATATTATAAATGCGAAAGTGTCTGTCTATTTGCTACGCTTTGACGGCTCATCTTTCAACCGATTTAGATGAAATATGGTATAGGGATAGATATAGACATAGGCTACTTTTATCCAAACTCAAACTCATATTTTTTATTCTAATAAACTTCTTAAAAGTGCTTTTGAATCTACTACGGGTTCGGAATGCCATTCCTACCGAGAAGAACCCGGAAAATTAAAGAGTTCCTGCGGGAATCAAAAAACGAAGTCGCGGGCATCATCTAGTACTCTATAACTATGTCCATGTTAGCAATGCGTATTTTAAAAGTTTTGTGTGGTTATGCGCGAACGCGATGTTAGAGCGAAAGATGGCGCTGGTTTCTTGCTTTTTTCTGTATGCTTTACGTCACGAAATAGGCTTTACGTGGTGGAGATAGATATGTCATTATACTACGCAAAGTTTTAGATTTTGCTTCGATTCACTGCCAACATTTGACCCCTTTGCCATAGGGGATAGACTTTAAATAAAAAATTCATTCTTTGTGCTCACCTATTTGTTATTTGTCTGTCAGACGGCGTTAGAGCAATATTTTATTTTCTAGTATTTAACCAACCAATAAAATCGATTAAATTTTTTGCTCTGACCGTAGAGAAATATCCCAATACCCAGTGTTGATATTGAGTTTCTTGGTTCGGTAATTAGCTAACATCGAACCTGCACTGTTTACTCGGGCTCAAAGCTAACAATTTTCAATTCCACTGGCACAATCTCGGAAATATTTATTTTATTTATCGCTATGAATTTATTTCAGTTAATTTTTGGTATTTTTTTGCTGACAGTCCTATAGTGTACCTTTTCCATTTTCTTTACCAGACTACGAGAGGGTTTCACGATAGGTATAGTGTTTTTATTCTACCACAAGTTAGCCTTTGATTGCGATTTCACCTGGTGGTAAGTGATGATGCAGTCAAGTTGGAAGCAGGTTGATCTGAGAGAGGTATGACCGTTATATCCAAACCCATACATTTTACTCCTAATATCTAGATGTGTTTTTTAAAGGAGTCGTCAGATTTAGTTTATTTTTAAAGTTGTTGTTCGTTACGAGTATAGTTCGCGCGCAAGTTGATTGCTGAGTAAATCTTTGGTGACACATACATTTACTCTGCATGCAACTCGCGCAGGAACTGTATCTGTTTGTGAGTTTTATTCGATTTTTATCTTTCCCCTACAAATGAACCAATAACCCTTGATATTCATTTTATACTATGTACGTGCTTTTCGAGCTTGCAATTAATATTCAAGAGGAATATTTTCAATAATAAAACGAGTTCCGTTGAACTGACAATACTGAAATGAACATTGGTTTTTCCGTTAATGAGAAATTAAAAGCCGTTTGACTTTTTTTTATCCACTTCAAGTTAGCTCTTGATTAGATCTCACCTGATAGTAAGTGATGATGCAGATGGTTGGGGGGGTAACCTATTAGGGGCATGGCAGTAATATGAAACCCATACCCGTTCGGTTTCTACACGGCATCGTACCGGAACGCTAAATCGCTTGGCGGCACGTTTTAACCAGGCCAGACTAGGGAAAATTCAAAAATTATAAATTCCCAAATTGACCCTGCCGGGGATCGAACCCAGGACCTCCGCATGTTAAGACAACAGCGCTCAACCCTGCGCCACAGAGGTCGTCAACTTAAGTCAAAATTAACAAAATTCGAACTATAGAGTCATCAACTAAGCCGTATACTTATAACCTTTGCTTATAACCAAAGAACGTACGCTATAACTAGCTTTAGAAATGACACCTTTGCCCTCTCTGTAGTATTTTGTCAAGTAATAGTCCTAATGGAAATGGAAATGGAATGCTAATTTTTTTCTATTTTCTCGCTACCAACAAAATGCTAAATATTTCCACACTAAGCAACAATAAAACGTTTCCCATTTTTATCTTTTTATCTTTCGAGTATTAACATTTAAATGGTAGTATGATGGGAGTCAGTAGTCACTGTTTGTAATAAAATACAAATGTATGTATAAAATTTTATATTTAAATTTATTTAAGCTATTTACATCCAAATCATCAAGTAATAAAATCTAAAATTTACGACACTATCTATATATACCTACTTACTTAGTTTATATCGTACTAAAATTAGATAAGCTACCGTCTTTCCTCATATATGTTTAAACTTTATGTTTAATTTATAGCATTTTACATTATACCAATTAGCTATTACGGTCCATGAGATACAGACTGACGGACGGACGGGCGGAGTGGGGAGGCTTAGTAAGTCCCGTTGGCATCCTTTGGATATGGAACCCTAAAAAATTACCTTAACATGTCAAATACACAGAATACAGATATGGAAAGGTATAATTTATTTTTATTGATTTAGGATAATTAAACGAAACAAAACAGGGTCTTGTATATCAGAAGACTTTAATTAGTTTTATATAGATCTAAAAGCTACAGAACTAATCTAAATGCAAACATACCAGACGCTCACTGCAAAAGCTCCCGTAAACTTACCTATTTTATTACATGAAATCTTCTACTCCTCTTGGTCTTAGTTCTTATAGCTTTGGCGATCTGAAAACAATTGTTTTACATTCTCGACTATGTCATGTAATATCGACTGAATAATAGGTACAATTTTATAACGGAACTTATGAAAAAGTTCTCCTTTCTGAGAAATGTATCGGATATTTTCAAATATTCAATTTCTTGAAAGAGACTTGTCTGTTTTGGATTTGAATTTTGATGAAAAAATGAATTTTATATAGGCTGTAAAACTAACTGTACCGAAGAACTTAAAATAAGTATTAGCCATTTTTCCTGTAAAAGCTTATATAGGTACGTCACATTTCGATAAGTATGCCTAACGCCTATGCTCTGGAGATTTTCAATCTTGTGCCTCCTTAACCTTTTTACCATTTTACATACTCTTTACCGCAAGACACCGTGCGAGTTTCCCTATGTCGTCGACGTTCCAGCCACACGTACGAAACGCATTGCGTCTTATTCATTATTGGCATTATTCATAATAGGGTCTGGAATACTCTACCAAAAACTGTGTTACACAATAATTACAATCCGGGTATCTTTTAATCAGGTGTGAATAGGCATCTTGTAGGATAGCGCGTCCCATCGTTGGCCGTATCATCACTTCTTATCATGTGTGATTGTGGTCAAGCGAGGGCCTATAAAGAATTTAAAAAAAAATTGTTTAAAGGGTTCTCTCAGGTGGAATTTCTGAAAACTCTTTCTGGGCGCATGAACTACAGTTTGTCAGATATCTCCTTTGATATTATACGAGAATATAAAATTCAATAAATTCGAACTTTATCTCCATCGATATCACTCAGGAATTCTCTGTTCCTTGCACAGGGAGATTTCACACTCGACTGGCGTTATAATTCAAACTTCACAACAGCAATGTTCAGCTTTGTATCGATTTCGGGCTCAGCTGAGCACAGCTAATTTGTGGATAGCTTTTTGATGGTTCTTTCTACGTCTTCTCCCGTATTTTGCATGCTATGAGTTTTGTAAATTCCTTGCAGTTTCTTAATTGGGATGGGGTAGTGAATTGGTGTTTCCGCGTCAACTGTATTATATTGATAAAAAAAATCACTTTGTATTCGTCTTTTACTTGTTACTAAGAATACTTATTTCTATGATATTTCTTGAGCCATGCTTACAAGTTGTTTTCGAGGGTTATCACCAATCGCCTCGCCCGAAGACTTGACGATTTTCAACCTCCAGAGCAGGCTGGGTTTCGAAAAGGCTACAGCACCGTAGACCACATCCACACCTTAAGGCAGTTTATACAGAAGACGGAAGAGTATAATCTCCCACTCTGCCTTGCTTTTGAGGACTACGAGAAAACCTTCGACTCTATCGAAACTTGGGCTGTTCTGGAGTCACTGCTGAGGTGCCAGGTCGATTGGCGTTATATCGAGGTGCTGCGATGTATTTACGATACTGCGTCAATGACCGTTCAAGTACAGTCCCAGCAAAAAAACCTATCAACTTGAGAAGGGGGGGTTAGACAGGGGGATGTAATATGATAATATCCCCAAAACTGTTTAATAGTGCTCTAGAGGACCTCTTCAAAACGCTGGACTGGAAAGGACGAGGTCTTAATATAAATGGCGAGTACATCTCACACCTACGGTTCGCCGACGACGTGGTTATCTTGGCGGAAACTCCAGAAGATCTGGAGCAGATGCTGAGTAGCCTAAGTCGCTTTTCTAGACGAGTCGGTCGGATAAACATGGACAAAACCAAGGCTTTCCCGTCCTCACTTATGGCGCTGAAACGTGGACACTAACAAAAGGCTTGATCCACAAATTTAAAGTCGCTCAGAGAGCTATGGAGAGGGCTATGTTAAGAGTTTCTCTTAAGGACAAGATCCGAAATGAAGAGATCCGTAAGAGAACCAGGGTCACTGACATAGCCCAAGCCATTAGCAAGCTGAAGTGGCAGTGGGCAGGCCATGCCTGTCGAAGGAGCGATGGCCGCTGGAGCCGGAAAGTTTTGGAGTGGAGACCACGTACAAGTAAGCGTAGTGTGGGGCGCCCTCCAGCACGATGGACCGACGACATTAAGAGGGTGGCGGGAAGTGGCTGGATGAGGAAGGCTGAGGACCGGGTGTGGTGGCGTTCTTTGGGAAAGGCCTATGTTCAGCAGTGGACGTCCGCAGGCTGAGACGATGATGATGATGATTTTCCCATAATTACCGTGTAGGTCTATTGACTTGCACACGCCAATGTCTTGCACCGCCTTGATCCAGCGGCTCCCTGAGCTTGACCCGTCTATTTATTGAGAGATCCTGGGTCTACCTCGCAACGTAATGTTGCACTTTCCGTTTCCCCTTAGCTAGTAATTAAATAAAATAAACCCTCAGTTCTTTAATAATAATTTTGGCTCGGACCCTACAAAATATATTTTCTGTTTATATTGTGTTTCACGGCTGGGCAATTAGTTAACATAAACTTGCGATGTTTGATCAAGCTATATTCTATTAGCTAAGGGTGCCTACACACATGTCCGCACAGAAACGTACGCTTACAAAGGATCCAGGTCAAAGTTAGCGTTGTATAATTTTTATTATCTAATTAATTTTTATTTGCACATTTTTATAAAATTATTTCTAAACACGTTTTACATAAATACTTGCTGATGCCCACGACTTCGTCCGCGTGGATTGAGATTTTCGGTTCCCGCGGGAAATCTTTAATTTTCCGGGATAAAAAGTAGCCTATGTGTTATTTCAGACTATAATTTATCCCTGTGCCAAATTTCATCCAGATCCGTTCAGCCGTTCTAGAGTTATAAATATTTGAACAAACCCGACTTTGTTTTATATATTAAAGATATAAAAATACTATACAAAACATCCTATAAAACATTAAAAGGGTAAGGATTAAATTAAAAGGGACGAGTTATCTGACACAATATTAGAGGTCATTAGACTGTCAATCGGACGCTCAAGATCAGATATAGTGGGGTATTTTAACTGCAGGAAGCAAAATAACCACTCCACGTTCAGCAATATTCGTAGACGGTAGTAAGCCTATTGCCTTAGCATATTGCTATACGAATGGGTGTGTAGATACCCTTATAATTTTTTAATTCCGCTCGTTTACCTACCCTCCACTTGAAAAATTTTATGTTATTTTATCTTCGTAAATTTTATAATGCACTTATTTTTTATTTTCACTCAGACCAGCTTAAAGCGATAAAACGTAGGCATTTTATAACTTTTTAACGTCGCATGCAACAGCAAAAAATCTGCGAAGTTTTTATAACTTCGTAGATTTTTTGCTGTTCATCAAATTATTTATATATTTATTAACGCTAAAAGCTCAGAAATGTGATAAAATTTTAGCATAGTTGATGAATAAAAAAACTCTTGCTTTAGTAATTTTATTATTTTTATCGTGTTTTTAATTTGGTTTCAGGTATGTAAAGCAAGGATACAATTTCTAGTTCTTCCCTTTATCTTGAAGACACCAAAGGTAATTTTTTTTAAAACTTCTGTGCCCATATTTGTGGCAACTATGAAGATTTTTTTGCGAAGCTAATATTTCCTAACATTACGGTATTTCTCATTCTTAAACATCTACATAACTTAATTATCAACAACTTCATATTACAATACTAGCTGATTCTGCGACTTCATCCGCGTGGATTGGGGTATTAGGTTCCCGCCGGAACTCTGTAATTTTCAGGGATAAAAAGTAGCCTACGTGTTACTTAAACTATAATCTTTCTGTGTGCCAAATTTCATCCAGTTCCATTTCATCACATCCATCCATCCATCCATATATCCGTCCATCCATCCAAACTTTCGCATTTATAATATTAGTATACTTAGATAGTATAGATAAGTAACCAACTTTTCCACTTTTCAACAAAGCTGTCTGTGGAAAATGAAATCCTCTTTCGCCGTCACAAGTAGATCTTATTGCGGGACTAGAAAAGATTTACTTGTCGCCGAGCACGCTTAGAGCAAGTTTCTTAACTTGATATCAGTAGGTACTACTGTACTTATTACCTATTCTGTGCTACTACTTGCAGTTTTTTTTTTAAATCTTTATTTAAAGAGCTTGGTCGCTTAGTGACTACGACGCTCTGTTAAGGTCACAAAATATTATGTTCTTGATTCGAATGCACATGTATATAAATCTATCAAATTTTTAAGTGAATGTGATTCTAATAAATTGTCCTAACTAAAACTATATCAATTCCGCCAGTGGATTTTAAAATATTATAGCGCTCTTTAAAGATGGCCAGTTTTTTATTATTATAAATGCGAATATATGCCTGTCTGTCTGTCCGTCTGATACTCCGACTAATATTCTCAAGTTTCGAACCCGACCGGGGACCTATTTCATGAGCCTGTTCATTGCGAGGCTGGAGCCTTCGCATCACGCAGTTTGCTTTGCGCCGCGTTACGTGAAAAGGCTGATGAATAGGACTCCTAGATTTCGTATCTCGGCAAAAGCATTTCCAAGGGATGGATTTTTATTTTCTCAAATCCACGTGGATACAGTCCCGGACGTCATCTTGTAATATTATTATATTAAACTAGCTGATGCCCGCGACTTCGTGTGCGCGTTGTTTAAGTTTTTTTATTCTCGCGGAAACTTCTAAATTTTTCGGGATAAGAAGTAGCCTATGTCACTCTCCAGATCCTCAACTATATCCATGCCAAAAGTCACGTCGATCCGTTGATCCGTTGCGGCGTGATTGAAAGACAAACCAATAAACCAACAAACAAACACACTTTCGCATTTATAATATTTGTATTCTTTCTTCTGGGAAAGTATTGTTCAAAGTTATCTCACACAGGATTAGAATTTTATAGAACCTTGATCTATGCAGTCGAAGTCGCGTTATGACGCGAATTTAAGAGGCATCGCATCTTACGAGTAACTTCCCTAAAGCAGATTTAATTCAACCCAAGATGAATGATGCCACTTTCGTCCAATTACATGCAAATTGGTTACCGTCTCAACTTATCCGGGTTGGCGGGATGACATATTATTCCTGGTTGCCATCCAAGCCGTCGTAAAAAACGGCAAAACCGTAACTTTTGCTAAGTGAAATCTGAATAAGGGACTTTGATCAAATAACTTTGCCTCATCTCCGTGAACTGTTTTTATTAAGACGAAGACGTACTCTATGTACCTGCCTATACTGTAATTTTATTTCAAAATTACTTGTTAATGATTTGAAATATTTGCTTGTAGATGGATACCTAGTAAAAAACATTAAACAAAATCATTATTGCCACCAAAATATAAAAAATACAAAGAAAATTTTAAAAAAAGAACAGAAAACAAAGAGTTTCATTATCACTAAAAGCGTTCTTCTCCAGAGAACCTAGTTATTAAGAACCTTTAACTAGGAGCGGGATAGTGTAACAATAACTGCATCTGCTGCATCATCAACTGTAACAACAGTGAGTTCACAAAACATAATGATGAAATCATTGTTTCCTAACCGAAAATAAAATAAAAATCGCCAGTGCCTCATTTAGTGATGCCGCTCAAACCTCCGACAAATTCACTGCTGTTGAAGATGTTCAAAATACATTTTATCCAATTGACTTCTCAACCAGGGCTTTTAGAATTATAGGCATGATGACTGATTTTGAAAAATGGTCAGATTATGTTTGGAAGTATCTACTATTTCGAAAAAATATCTTATTTCAGCAGAAAAATAAAGTTTAGTAGATAAAATTAGCATTTGAAATTTAAATTTTAAAATTCACGCCAAAACGTTCGGCGGTGTCATGGCGTCGTTGTGACGTCACTATTGTTTTTACCAATGTGCAATAGTGTGATTTTCAAAGCTCGAAAACAAACAATTGTGACGTCATTCGCTTCTTTGTGTTTTATGCAATATGGCGGATTGCTGTATTTTAGTTTTATTTTATCAAAATAAATAGCAATCTCACTCGATATTGAAAATTAAATACGTTTTTTATAATCCATGAATCCTATTTCATTAGATAAATTCATAATTGCATTGATTCTTGGTTACTGTCATCATGCCTATTATGAGGCATTCAATGACTCGCAATTTCGCAGTTACCGTTCTTTGACGGCTACTATTGAGAAAGTGGTATTGGCCCGTACAAATAGACCTGTGACCTGGCATCTTCCTGTTTTACATGCGGGTTCCTTATGTTGTAATAATTGCAGGATATGCTAATAATTGACTAAAGACCTTAAGATTGGCTTGTTCAAAGCGCTAAGTACCATTTCTCTAGCTAGGTTAAAATGTTTCCATGTCAAGTAGGCTTAAGATTGTCACACTTTTATCTCAAGAGTTTTCTAAAGCAGTTTCCTCACTCCTGTGACCTAATAAAATTGAATAGGTTATAATATAATATAGGGTAATATGGGGTGTCAGTGTCGGACATTTAAAACCTATAGGTAATAATCCATCTATACCTACTAATACTAATATTATAAATGGGAAAGTTTGGATGGATGGATGTTTGTTACTCAATCACACGAGAACGCCTGAACGGATCTGGATCAAATTAGGCACAGCGATAGATTATAGTCTGGAATAACACTTACTTATCCTGAAAAATTAAAGAGTTCCCGAAAAATTAAAGAAAACCTTAATCCACACGGATGAAGTCGCGGGCATCAGCTAGTCCCATACAAAATGCTTGCGATTGACAAAATATTATTAGCTGTTAAGTTATTGCTTTCACGTTATTTTAGCTCCGATCGTTGCAGTGACAAGCAAAGTAGGCAGTAGTTGACAGTTTTTTTTTGCATGTTTAGACTTTTTTATTATTTTGAAACTCAGAATTTTATTCAACTCAAAATACGATGGCCGATTTGTAGAATAGACCATTTTAGAATCTGTGAGTACTAAATTCAAAACGCCCCGGAACGCTCAATAAAAATAGATTTAAAGTTAACAACGTAGAACATTGTTTACTGCGTAATAAAGCCTGGCGCCCGTTCCGGTTTGATATACTCATATAGGCTGGATGTTAACAGCTTTACTACTACATAAATTTATTAACATAATGTCGGCTTTAATGGTTGTGTTTAACGTTTGTATGGTAACGAGCTGCGTACGTATGGCCGGTCGCTTGAATCGAATTATTTTTCGAGAACGATATGGATACTTACCATTTAGGTGTATCATGATGACCAAATTAAAAAATATACTTATATAATATAAAATATGATTACATATTATATGAACTAAGCTAAGGTCAGTTATGGACTGACTTCTAAGATAAACATAAAGTTTTAATAATTAATTGCATGGTAAATAAGATAAAGTACCAATTTCTATCTTGCATACTACATAAAATTTTTATATAATAACATTATTTTTTTTACGAAAAAAAGTTAAACAAGTAAGTACTTACATATAGAACAATGTCATATAAATTCATTGAATAAGTTTCGTGCCAAAATTTCTTAGAGATATTGCTTTATGAATGGGCTCATTTAGCTCTGTCCGTAGTTTATTTGCACGTATTCATAATATACAGACGTGCTGTGGTCCAATAACAGGGCTGACAACGAATCGAAAATATGATATAAAAACAATCAAATAAAATAAAATAAGTAAATAAATGAGTTTATTCAAATCATTTATTTATTATAATCGGTATTCAAGTAGAGATTATTTTCTCTTATCTTGGCTTCTAACTGAAACTACCACTCATGCTTAACTCTTGGTCTTTCATCAAGGTTTATCGTAAGTTAGTTGGGTTTTCCAGCCAAACCATGTACTTACCTACTTTTAAGTACATTCTTTAGTACGTTTAGCTGTTTCGGGTGTCACACTTACAAATAACTATGACGTGTTTCTTATTCCTACTCTTAAGTCCGCTATGTCAAAACTATGAACAATAATAATAACTTATCTAACTCAGCATGGCTCTGTAGCGCAGAACTGCAGTGTGCATTCCTGGCACCATTTCCTGTACGCATGAATTTGGCAGTAGTGCTGCTAAGTTATATCTGGTCTAATCGCGAATCTGGCGAGTCGAGAATCTGGCCAATACCGAGTAAAGGAGTAAATATTCCTTTACTCGGTATAGCATAATTTAATATAGAAAATTCTTTTTAAACAACCGACTTCAAACTTCCGCGCCAACTTTACAACAACAAGCACACGCTATACAAAGTACTTATTTTATTGTTGATATTTTAAAAACCGCTTGACTGATAAAATTTATATGGGGCCACTTGGGAAGTATGCCCTTTCAAATAAAAAAATATAATCATCCAAATCGGTCCACCCAGTCAGAAGTTCTGAGGTAACAAACATAAAAAAAAAAACAGTCGAATTGAGAACCTCCTCCTTTTTTTGAAGTCGGTTAAAAATTAGAATATTGACAACCCTTAATACCCGAGTAGACCACAGACAAATCCTCTCGTGACGTTATCCATAAACTATTAATGGTCCCCGTGCGACGTCTGCGCTGTAATTGAACTCGGAACTAATAATGCCTACGGCGGGTATTGGATTAATACACGATGTAGGAAAATAAGAGTTATTTACATAGCAATCTGTAATGCCTTTCGTAGATTTGTTTACTAAATAGAAATACAAATATTGTAATAGGTTAATGTGATAGATATGAGTACGATCGTCAACCTATCGCTGGCCCATAACTTACCTGCGTATTGTTAAATTAAAATATAAATGCGAAAGTGTGTCTGTCTGCTACGCTTTCACAGCTTATCCGTGCAACCGATTTTGATTCAATTTGCTATGGGGATAGTTTGTATACCGGGGAAGGACACAGGCAGTATGTCCTTTCCCGGGGTGTAATCTACTGCTATATTAAATTTCATCAAAATCGGTTGAATAGATGAGCCGTGAAAACGTAGCAGACAGACAGACATACTTTCCTTTCAAACCTTTTAGGTCATGCGGGTGAAGTCGCAGGAGCCAGCTACTGCAATAATATAGATTCGCTGAAAGTTAATTGAAAATTAAAATCATAAGTTTCAATCTTTTACGAAGTACGTACCCAATTTCTATGTTTTTGGATATTTCGCATCATCACAAGAAAGCATCGCTGGTAAAGTGACTGAAGCCTTATTTAAACGTGTAGACCGCTAAAGGCATTGCAAAGACAACCTAACAGGTATTATGGCTTAAAAGCTGAGTTCGTTTACACAATCGAGATAACATTACATTGCCCATACATACACCACCCTTTCTAGATAGACAGCATCAAACGAGTCAATGGTACCGCTGTATGTAGACGGCTAAAGACTACGGTTTGTAGGAGTATCTACAAAAGTCGTATAAATCCAGCAGTTGACCTCCATAGGTTGACGACAATGACGGGTTTCCACTATTGGATAAAAACTTTCCCTAAAGAGCCGATAGTACGCCCAGCCTCTTCACTAGAGAAAGACAACTCACTCACTCACTCTGCACTATTAAGAAAGAAGCTTCATGACTTTAGCTATCTAAACGTACAAAATCAACAAATTCTTAAGTATATTTTCGTACAAATAATCGCCGAGAAAAAACAATCCAGTCAAAGTAAAAAATAAGCTTGCTTCATTATTTATATCTTGCCTAAGGCGAAACGGCCTTCCTTATCCATATCACAAAACTCGACAAATTCCTAAGTACTTATTTTCATTAGATACGTAAAAATAATCGTCGAGAAAAACAATTCAATCAAAGTAAAAAAGCAAGCTTCCTCGATTAATTAGCCTAGCCTATCTACTACCTATGTCGTAAACAAGTTCCCCCATCCATATCAAAGCCTACAGACTACAGAGTCGTTCCTCAAAATACCCACCTGGGGTCGCCGGGGCGAGCGCTCGCAAAGCTACTTAATTAAAGAGTTAGTTCCAGAGTCTGCTTTTAGCCACAGCGTAAGTTATAATTCATATAGTGGATCGAGCCCATGACAAATGACAAAAATGACTTGTCTGAATGTCTATACATCGACCTCCAAATTTTCGATGACCTCCGACGTAGAGTTGAGCGCTGTTGTCTCAACGTTGGAGGTCCCGATCCCCGGCAGTGTCAATTTCACAATTTATATTTTCTGAATTATCGTTATTA
Organism: Erebia epiphron; assembly: GCA_963932025.1. NCBI lineage: Eukaryota > Metazoa > Arthropoda > Insecta > Lepidoptera > Nymphalidae > Erebia > Erebia epiphron. The sequence continues at coordinate 14,306,551 of OZ009952.1, read as the reverse complement.
TTGAGATTTCCAGTACGATGCCGTGTATAAACGGACTAGGGGTATGTTTAATATAACTGCCATACTCCTGACAGCTACCATCACAGAGGTAGTACCTTATACTACCTCTATGGCTACCATCTTAGACTGCATCATCACTTACCATCAGGTGAGATTGCAGTCAAGGGCTAACCTTTAGTGGAATAAAAAGACATGACAGATTAAGTACAAAGATAGTGTACTCTCACATATTATTGGTTGGGTAGGGAACTGACAGAATTTTGTATTGAAAATTATGCCAGTTTCCTCCGTCACGTCCGTCACCACGCAGCGTTGCTCTATCCAAACTCCTCCATCGAACGACTGGTAGGAAAGAACGTGTTTCCTTAAACTGTGTTTTAGCCTACCACTTTGACATGAGCCGTGTCCTAGCACATCTTTTGAATGCTAATACCTTGTAATTACCTCACAGAGCTATATGTGTGATCAATTCGGCTGGCTGTGGAAATTAAGGCGAACTTTTGGCTTTTCCCGTCCGTTTTTAGCCTTTTATGGTTGAACTTTAATGCTTCCAGCTTTGAGAATTGAGAGTTACATTTAGGACGGTATGTTCGTATTTCTTATATTCTTTCAGACTTTCACTGTTGTGTATACCACCTCATCACCTCATCACATAACATCACCTCATTATGCACAGGCTAATGGTCTTAGCGAAAGGGCAGTGCAGACTGTAAAAAACATTATAAAAAAGTCATTAATGACCGGGTCAGATTTTTATCTGGGCTTACTTAATTTTAGATCAACTCCGCGTGATGGGGTTAGTTCACCGGCTCAGTTGTTGATGGGTAGACGGTTAAACACCACACTTCCGGTACATGTCGATAAGTTGCGGCCGGAAAGGAACAATTATTCCGACTTCATCAATATAAACCGTAATCGATCTCGCGCTAAACAATATTATGATAGACATTCGCGTGATTTACCAGAATTAAATGAAGGCGAACAAGTGATAGTGGCCGATGGTAAAACTAGACGGCGTCGCATGACGGTAAAGGCACCCGCGCCACAGCCTCGATCCTATTTTGTTGTCGATGGGTCTGGTAGGAAATATAGACGTAACCGACGTCACCTCATTAGAGCTGAACCTTCCCCGACGGTTAGCCAGTCACCTCCTGCTTCTTTGGGTGAGAAGGAGGAAGGTGACGATGATGCTGATCGTGTCAGCATGTATGGGGACGCAGAGGAATATAGTAGTGGCACTGAGGGGTCCGGAGATGGCGGTGATCGCACAGCTTCCTTTCGGTCGGCTAGTGTCTCGCCTAGTGGGTCAGATAAGGGTCAAGGTCGATCAGCCGCGCGTAAGGTTCGTGAGCAACTAGCATTGTTTTTTAATAAGAAATAATGTAGGTCAAGAAAGTACTTGTTAGACTTAAGACTTAGATTAAGCTATTTAAGTTTTATGAGGTGGTGGTCTTTATATTATATTCATTGTTTCTTTTAGGGGAAAGATGTTGTGTATACTTACTTATATTATAAATTTAGTTATGAGATAATAATAATGTTACATGTGGGTAGGCCAATTAATTCAACAATAAAGGCAGTCACTATCGAGCAGCTGATCGTTTTACTACATTCACGAAGATAATAATATTATCTTTTTAATTATTTGTCACTAGCTGAAGCCCGCGACTTCGTAAGCGTTGTTAAGTTTTTTTGACTCCCGTGGGAACTCTTTAATTTTCCGGAGTAAAAAGTCGCCTGTGTCACTCTCCAGGCCCATCACCACCTTAGACTGCATCATCACTTACCATCAGGTGAGAGTCAAGGGCTAACTTTTAGTGGGTAAAAAAAAGTTAAAAATACAGAAAACTGCAAAGAAACAAAATCGAACTAATTAATTAAATTCGTTGTCTTATTATTTAGATATTTTTATACAGTATACAAAAAAATCACGGCAATTAGAGACAAACAAAGCTAAAACAATATTAACATTTTCTCTTGTGTTAAACAAAAATACGGCACGATTCCCGTTAAAAGTAATTTTCCTGCCATTTTCTTGGAAGTAAACCCCATTTTCTTTTGCGATTCAGTTTCCTTAACAAGGTCGGTTATTTTAATCAAGTTACGTTTTATTCTAACTATGATAGTAAAATAACTATTTAATTGCGAGTTGCGACCTGAAGACCTCTATGCCGGCGTTCCAGACGCTCATTTCAGAGGTTCCGGTGAACTTATTTCAGAACTTACTAGCAATTTTCCACTCTCCCTCTGTTAAGTAGTGTAGGAGCTTGTCGACCGTTTTCCATTTTAATTTTGTAAACTTACATAGTCATCATCATTTCAACCCATCTCGTGCCCACAACTGAGCTCGAATCTCCTCTCGAAATGAGATGGGTGTTGCCATAATCCACCACGTTTGGCTTAGTGCGGATTGGCAGACTTTACACACCTTTAAAATATTAAGAAGAACTGTCAGGGACGATGTTTTCCTTCACTGTCTAAGCAAGTGATATTTCATTTCTAAAGACGCTAATATAACTCCGAAATGTTAAAGTTGCCTGCCCGGAAATCGACCCCCTACCACTCGAACAGTATGCCGGGCGTCTAAACCACTGGGCTATGTCGTACTATTACATCTTTCTACGGTAAAATAACATGGTGATTATTGTAAAACTTTCGAGTGAACTTAATAAGTAGCTACTTATTATTTAATCTGTGCCTAAACTGGCAACTTTCTACTGCTTCTATGTTAAAAAGACTAAGAGCTATAATAGTAGACACATTTTTCCACATGCTATTTAATTGTAAGTTGTGACTGGGACACATCTTTGTATGCTCGTAAATTGGAATGTCAGACGCTTATTTTAGGGGTGCCTGCAAACTGTTTTTATTACCTACCTACTCCCACTGGTACCACTCCTCGCTTGCAAAGTAGTCAAAGAGGTAGTCAATTATGTTCCTAATGTGCCATTTCAGAATCGGATTGAAAGGGTGAAATTTTTTTAGTTTACATAGTACTTACCAAACACTTTAGTTCATTACGTTCCTGATAACTAACATAATAACACTTTAATTATTTTGAAAACTAAAATTTTGTAAGTTGATTGATAATGAAAGTAACTATAATAAAGAATTATAAGGACAGTCGTTGTTTATGTTTTTGATCTTTATATTGCTAAGATTATTTTTAACCAACTTCCAAAAAAGGAGGAGTACCTATGTCGGTGCATATCTCCGTGGTTTCTAAACCGATTTGTTTTTTTTTTTCTATCAGTCGTTAGAGAAAGCTCTCGAGGTGGTCCCTTAGAAAATTCTGACTCCAAATCCTCAACCCTGACTCTAAAAAGTTAAAAATAAAAATTCTTTCCAAAAAACCGTTTGGCCGTCCGTCAAAAAAGTCTGATGCGTCAACTTTGCTTATCCTTGTTATACCCGCCCGACTTCAACATAGTGGGTAGAAATCAAAATTATTTAGTACTTTACAGTGGCGTTGGAAGTCGGTTTTTTGGAATTTTTATTTAGTTCGTAGATATTATTCACCAGCTCCCAGACCACGAGAGCTAGTTTCAGACATTTGTTCTTACCGCTCCGGTGCGCTGCCAACGCGTTTTGTTATTTCGTTTCTGAATATAAAATGCAATATCGGCTGAATAATACAATTCTATAAAGGAAGTTATCGGTTTGAGAATTTAATATAAATTGAATGTGCTGTTTTGCCAATTTGCAACGATACAATATGTAATCGTCCTTACGAGAAATTCAATATAGGAGATGGGGATGGGGGAAGATCAGAAAACGTAATATTAATAAAATGTGCGAAATAATCCGATCTGTGATCCAACCCTAACTTATTGTTGTCTGTTATTCTGCAATTCTGTGCTTCTGATATTTCGATATTTTTTTCGCTGTCTGTACTTATCTACCCATTTCAAGAATTTACTCTTGTGTAATGAAATGAAATAGAATGATTTATTTGACGTAGGACATCGATTGCGTAGGACATGCTAGGAAAACTAAACATGTTCGGAAAATGTAAACTCTACACCTTTAAGAGTGAGTAAGTACATGAGTAAGACGACACGGGCGACATCTATCAAGACGAATGTAAACTTCACACCTCACACATGCGTAAATCTGACTGAATCTGACGGCCACTTCCCTGAGGCATGGAAGAGTGGCAAGGTCATCGTACTTCCAAAACCTGGTAAAGATCGCCGCCTGCCTGCGAGTTATCGGCCCATTACGCTGCTATCGCACATCGCTAAGCTGTTTGAGCGATTGCTACTGCGAAGACTTGAGCCTCATCTGCCCCTGCGCGAAGAGCAGTACGGTTTTCGCAGTAGCCACTCAACAACGCTCCAGCTAGCAAGAGTGACCCACTACTTGGCCAGCCAACTGAATATCCAGCGCTGCACCGTCGGGGTCTTTCTTGACATCGAGAAGGCATTCGACAGGGTGTGGCACGCAGGGCTCCTAGCCAAGCTGATCAGCACCTCTATGCCACCCGCGATTGTGCGAGTGTTGGCATCATTCCTCGAAAGCAGGAGCTTTCATGTCTCGGTAGAGGGCGTCGACTCCCGACCACGTCCTATCAAAGCCGGAGTTCCCCAAGGCAGCTGTCTGTCACCGCGCCTGTACGCGGCCTATACAGATGATATTCCCACACTCCGCAATCATCTCCGAGAGGGTGAAGAGGACGTACTGCTAGCCCTATATGCGGATGACAGTGCGTACTTCACGTCGTCCTACCATCAGATTGTCGCCACCAACAAGATGCAACGCCTGCTGGACCTGCTTCCGGAGTGGCTAGATAAGTGGAGGATGGCCGTCAATGTTGGGAAGACGGCCGCCCTACTGACTGGTGGCTCCAGGCCGCTTCGTCGGCTTAAACTTCGAGGCCAGGACGTAGAGTGGAAGACCTCAGTGCGTTATCTGGGGTGTTTCATCGACAGGAAACTTCATATGGCCCCTACGGTAAATCACGTGGTCTGCCAAGCAGCTGCGGCCCGGTCGATGCTCCATTCTCTCTTTACTTCCAAATTAAACACCAGAACCAAATTAAAAATCTACGGCGCCTACGTCCGCTCACGCCTGACGTACGCGGCCCCAGCCTGGTACGCCCTCTGCCCCGAGTACCAGAAGAAGCGAATGCAGGTCCAGCAAAATAGATGCCTGCGCCTCATTGTAGGAGCTCAGAGATACGTCCGTAACGACGTTATCCATAGGGACACCCGGACACCCACCGTGGAGGAGTTTGTCCGCCACCTAGCACGCACTATGTTTGCTCGCGCACACACAAGTGCGTGCACACACCTCCATGGAATAGCCCCGCTTATAACTAGAAGGCCAGATGGGCGTCCCCTGCCGCGAGAACTTTTACATCCCGAATTGATGCCCCCCAATACAGGCATCAGTGGCGACGAAGAGGACGACATCCCGGATATGACACTCAACCTACCTAGAACCACAGCACCGAATATACCGGAATTGGAAACCCCCAGATATCCTACACGCAGCTGCCATCCGGCCGACGCAAATGAAGCGCGGCCCCAGCCCATATAAGGACTGAAATTATATAGTCCGGGTAGCTGCAGATACCCGTGAGGACACGCCCGGGCAAGGAGGCCTAGCCTCGAGGTCCGTACCCCCCGACTGATCACCGTCAGTCGGAGAAGAACCAACAACAACAAAAACGTAAATCTGACACTTTTTGAATGCAGTTTTTATATTATAAATAATGTAAATATTTGCCTGACATGAAAATTAACGCCGTTAAAACGCCCTAAAGAAATGATGACACAAATTTAAAAAAATAAAAAATGTGAGTATACAATATTTCATGAATAATCGAAAAGAAAAATGTATGAAAGTCGACCCTTGCTACCGATTGCGACCTGAATATCCGAGCTTCTTCATAATTTTTTGGGTTCAAATCAAATCAAATATTTTTCATTCAAGTAGACTTCAACAAATGCTTTTGAATAGTCGAGTGAATCTACCACTGCCGTTTTTTGGTATTTGAATATTTTTCTACAAACCTTTTTTTTGTGAAACGAATAATCTGTTATTTATATACCTATACAAACTATGAAATAAATAATTGTTATAGCGTCCAGACGTGTTTCGTAAGTTATTATTTTGCGCGTAACGGTGCCTCGGCCATTCGATGTTGAATTGGTGATCTTTGACTCGTTAGATGCTTTGTGTGTTTGTCCGTTCCACAATAGCTTCACAACCTATAGAATGTTGCTGACGGGCAAAATATAACTGTTGTTAGGATTACGATGTGTGGAATTTGATTGTGGCTGGAAATACCTACCCACGAACAATCAACATAGCGTAATACATTATTATTTCTATTGTATAAGTGGTTTAGCCCGCCAACCCGCATTGGAGCAGCGTGGTGGGTCTAAGCTCTAAATTCTTCTCTCCTATGAGATTGGAGGCCTGTGCCCAGCTGTGGGACGTTGGCTGTAGTGGTGGAAGTGGTTTAACACAATTTAACATCCGTCCCGGCTTTGCATGGATGCTCAAAGATTAACAAAGATTAAGTATCTGGTGCAATTTATGGATTTTTGATCTCATTGTAACGTACAGTAACCAAAAATCCATTAAATGCACCAGATTGGTATTTGTTAATCTTTATCGTTTATTGATGAATTTTTTTGTTTTTGCTGAGTTGCTGGTTCTTCTCCGTGGGAAAGGAATTGCGAACCAGTGGTAGATTCACTTGACGATCCGGAAGCACTTGTCAAGTTTTAGGTGTACCTACATATAAATTTAAAAATAAATCGAATCAAAGGTTCCTTTTATACCTTTTTGTTACTAATGTCAGTCCTAGACATCTTCTCTTTAAATCCTCTTTTATCTTAGACTGCATGTGGTCAGTTATCAGTCTTACCACCATAAGAGATTGCAGTCAGAGGTCACCTTGGCATCGAATAAAATAATGAAATAGAAAACAAAAAAATCTGGTTATTCGAGAACTCAGTCTGAATTTGTGTGGACTGGGAAATATTGTAATAGTTCTGGCAAACGCAACTAATGCCGCAGGCATCTGATATTCGATATATCATGTAGGAATTGGCTGCAAACACACAATATTAAACAAAAACGAACCCTAAATGTATCAGTAATAGGGCTCCAATTGAAACATTTCTTCTTGTTTCAATGTTTCGAATTTGTGACGTTAAAATATTATAGTCGAAATTCTGGCTCGTTATAAAGGCATCGTATGCGTTTGAGGGTAATCTCACCACGCAGTCGTATATGACCACAATCGCAATCAAATGTGTCACTTCCACGCTCTGTGCGGTTAAAAAAAAATCATAGTGCTGGAAAGAGCATAAAAGATTGAGCAGGTAAATAACATAAAATAGCATTTGTGTAAATCGGAACGTCACTATCAAATATCACCACTTTGATTCTAGGTCTTCAGGACTCTTATTCGCTAACGGATTTAAAAGGGTTGCCGTCAACTTTTTATACTAACTGCTTACATTTCAATGTCTTTAGACTCTAGAGAATGCACTGAATTGAGAACCGCTTATAACAGAGGAGTAACCCAGCATAATATGATTAGGTAATTTAATAATATTTTGATAATTTAATAATATAATGACAATCTTGATACTGCTTGTCAACCTTATAATAATAATTTAATATAAAAAATTCTTTTTAAACAACCGACTTCAAACTCCCGCGCCAACTTTACAACAACAAGCACACGCTATTCGAAGTACTTATTTTATTGTTGATATTTTAAAAACCGCTCGACCGATTTCGATAAAATTTATATGGGACCACATGGAAAGTATACCCTTTCAAATAAAAAAAGAATCATCCAAATCGGTCCACCCAGTCAAAAGTTCTGAGGTAACAAACATTAAAAAAAAAATACAGTCGAATTGAGAGCCTCCTCTTTTTTTTGAAGTCGGTTGAAAATTGAATTCCAGTTTCGATGATGTACGAGTATTATCTTCATAAATATTCAGTTCAATACATAATATTGCCAGCTTTCAGCGTGGCTTTTAATCGGTAATAGTCACTATATTGTTTTCAATACAAGTGCGTTGCGAAACTACCCGTTGTGTAATACACACAATTGTTTGATTGCAGTGGAATAAACTCCTACTGTAGTTATTTGATTAAAATCCCCATTGAATTGCAAAGTTGGTTTTATCTCTATTATACTGACTGCATTATAGAGTTTACAATTTCAACTATTTTGTTTTGCTTCGTTACTCACTCGCTCTGGCTTCGCATGCAGGATTTAAAAAAAAACTGAAAACTTTCGTTCTACAATCTTTCAAAATACTTAATATATTCACCAAAAACTAACTTTAAAGCTTTTGATGTACTACACTCTAGAATTAGACACTATTCAGCTCTGTGTTCTTAGTAGACACTAATAGCATAGATTAATTATAATACCAAGTATAGATTGCTAACTCCCTTATAAAAAAAAAATCGCTAGCAGGCTCGCTCTTTATATGATTATAGTAAAATCGGTGAAATATCGTATTTTCTTGGTTCAATTTGTATTAATTATTTATATAAAATTATCAAAATACAAAAATTTGATAAAATCACATAAGCAAATAGCAAATTTACATTCAACTAATTTTAACAAAGAGCTTGCACAGTTACGCCATCTCAGATTGTGCGAAGAACTACAAGGTACCGGCGACTTTAATGCGCATTTAGCGAGCTTTGATTGAATGTATGAAGTGAACAGTCTACTGGTTTATATATTGTCTTTGCTAATAGTGACGATTGATAGATAACCTGCAGGGCGACCGCGTATCTTTTGCATCAATCATTGATGCATCGCAATCACCTCCGATTGGCTGAATTTATGGTATTCTTGCTGCGTCAAAAGATTTCGTCCAATAGTGGAAGAGTGTTAACCAAACAGAGGTGATTGCGATGTATCAATGATTGATGCAAAAGATACGCGTTCGCCCTGCTGTCCGCCGGGAGCGCATCTCGTTGAGTAATGTCATTTTAGAGCCAATTTAAATTATTGTGTGGCCTAGTTATATATTACTACAATTTTAGGAGATCAGGAAAATTAAACATGGTGCGTCCATGTCGAAGCCAAAGACAAGTAGGTTTTCTTTTAATGTATTTTCAACCGACTTCAAAAAAAGGAGGACTTTTTTTTATGTTTGTTACCTCAGAACTTTTGACTAGGTGGACCGATTTGGACGATTCTTTTTTTATTTGAAAGGGCATACTTCCCATGTGGTCCCATATAAATTTTATCGAAATCGGTCGAGCGGTTTTTAAAATATCGACAATAAAATAAGTACTTTGTATAGCGTGTGCTTGTTGTTGTAAAGTTGGCGCGGGAGTTTGAAGTCGGTTGTTTAAAAAGAATTTTTTATATTAAATTACTATAAAGTATAAACCATAGACAATTATGATTTAAATGTCTTATACACTATAATATGTATTAAGTTCTATTTTTGTGCGAACAAAATAAAAATTCAATCTGGGTTTCCTTAAAGTAAAGTAAGTTTGTGAAATCCGTACTAATATTATAAATGCGAAAGTGTGTCTGTCTGTCTGTCTGTTACGCTTTCACGGCCCATGTTTTCAACCGATTTTGATGAAATCTGGTATAGAGATAAGTTGCATCCCGGGAAGGGACAAAAGCTACATTTATTCTGAAGAATTAAGGAGTTCCCGCTGGAATTTAATCAACTTAATTCACGCGGACGAAGTCGCGGGCATCAGCTAGTAATTCATAAAGATGTGTAAGTGCACTTTTCCATCCGAAAGTTTTGTCATTTGAGCATTAAATTATTATCTGAATAAAGTTTAGTTTAGTAAGAACATGCATAACATTGTCAAAGACGTTGCCCCCTAATTATCTACGCAGGCATTTATCAGGCAGTAACTGCGGGGTCCCGGGTCTCGATAGGCGCATACAGCTCACACCGGATGCGGTGGCGTCCCTTCCCGCATTTCCCGTCAAACCAGCCGGGCTTCTTGCCGGGACGTGTTTGTTTGTGCTACCAATGTTTGAGTAAGCGGTATTGCTTCTAATGGATTCGATTGTTTAAGAGGCCTTGTCAACTGAGCAATGGTAGCTGCGGCTGGAACAAAAATCAAACTAACGCGCTTTTAAAATAAACTAGTTAAGTATGCAATAAACTTTGGAATTGTGAGTATTAACAAACGTAATTTGATACATAAAAAATACAGAGTAACTATGTTTGGGTTAAGAATTAAAAAACAAATATTTGGCACAGTTTTGGTAATTTTTTCTGCATTGAAAAATGTTATCCAGTTGTGTTTTTATATCAGACCGAATTCAGATTGCAATCACAAGAAGCATTAAGCACATCAAATTGTGATCCTACTTAAAAGGTCAACAAACAAAAAAAAAGGTTTTTGCTTCCATTTATTTTTTGATTTCTTCATAGCGTCTCTATTTATTAAGTTATTCTCATATTTGGGCCATCGATTTGATTGCCGTGTACTTAATTTGTGAATTTCAAGCAATATATGTTCATTACTTCAGAATTTTAAAAGGCCTGCCTAATAATAGAGAGGAAGACAAATGCAAATTAACCCAAGTTGGAGTCTACTTGGAGCCCTCGCTTCGCTCGCTCAATAATTTATAACATCAATAAACTTCAGACACGGAAACCATAAAAAATTTATCTTACACCCACAACATTCAGCCGGAGAAATCCTGAATCATACTAATATTATAAATGCGAAAGTCACTTTGTTTGTTGGTTTGTTGGTTTGTTGGTTTGTTGGTTTGTCCTTCAATCACGCCGCAACGGAGCAACGGATTGACATGATTTTTGGCATGGGTATAGTTGAGGACCTGGAGAGTGACATAGGCTAATTTTTATCCCGGAAAATTAAGGAGTTCCCGCGGGAATAACAAAAAACTTAAACCACGTGGACGAAGTCGCGGGCATCAGCTAGTTTGTAATAACTTAAAAGCCAGAGAGAAGGTAACTAGCTCACGTACAGTTGAAACCAAACATGACTACCGCAAACCGGCCTCAACAAGATGTTAATCGATAAAAAGTCTTTAGAAAAAAATCTACTCGAAGTGTGTAGCAGGCAGCTTTGACAGGGATCCGTATACGCTCGTACTTTTGGTGTTCTTTTATTAACCCTTTCACTACCGTTTCGTAACCGTTGGTTCTTGACTTCTTTTCCATGATTGTTCAAATAGTTTATAGAAATACTAGTGGTTCGCCCCGAACTGAGACCTCGTGGCGCCATCTATTGACATTATTGTGAAGTTCTGTTGTAAATACTAAGGCTCATTAAAAATTAAATAATTTCGTTTCCATATAATATTTATCTAATTTTAGTATTTGTTGTTCAAGTACAGGATATAATTCAAATAATTGATCAAGTTTCAGGCACAGCATTTCAGAAAATTTAGAGCTCTGAGGTCAACTTTGGACGTTAGAAAATCTCCACTTTGGAAGCCCATCAATTCGTCAATTTTAAGGGGAAAAATTAAAAAAAAAATATTTTTGGACTCTATTCCTAATTATCTTTAAAATGATATACCTCAACCCTATAAAAATATTTTCGTTCGCATTCGCTTCTATGAGAGCCCCCCCCCCCCCCCCCGAAATATAGATTTTTATAACTTTTTAAGCCATATTCGACTGGAGGCCATCGGTTTAAATGCATAATATTTAAATTTGAAGTAATTACGTTCAGTAATTCAGAAGTTATAAGTTTCTGACAGACGGACGGACGGACGGACGGACGGACGGACGGACGGACGGACGGATGGACAAGTGCAAATTCACTCAAGTAGAGTCAGAGACATTCGCTTCGCTCGGTCAATTATTTTAGGTTATTGATCAGTTAGAAAGAAATTTGTAAATGTGTTGCGGAGAACGATCCGGTCTCTGAAGAATATTCTATTTAATTGCAGAATTTTAACTCTTAGTACATTGATAAAAAAGTAGTTAAACATGAATTTAAAAAAATCTGTCATGTCTAACTTTTTGGCGGTCTACGATTTGGATCATTTTACTTTACTTAAACGTAAGAGTCCCAAAATTGTAGAGAAACTTAAAGTACTGTTAAAAATCGTATAATAATATAAATAAAAGCAAATTATGTAAGTTACTTCCACCAATTATCATACTAATATTATAAATGCGAAGTTTGTTAAGTGCGTTTGTTTGTTGGTTTGTTGTTTTGTCCTTCAATCACGCTGCAACAGAGCAACGGATCGACGTGATTTTTTGCATGGGCATATTCGCGGACGAAGGCACGGGCATCAGGTAGTTGGAAATACGTTTAATATTAATTTTAAACAATAAACTGAACCCTAAAAAATAAATAGAGTAAGTCTGCGTGCAGGTAAACGCAGGCGCAACCGGTCCGCGGGGCTTGTATTAACGGAAATTGCTTACCAAATTACTCCAAAACCCTACAATCAAAAATATGCCCTAGCCTCATTAAATTAGATTGTAAATTCATAAAGTAGATACTCCCAAAGGATTTGCGTGCAGCTTTTGCATTTTTCGGAATTAAAAGCTCTCTTTAGAATAGCCTTTATGTGAATGCGATTCGGCTCTCAAGTCTCAAGTTTAAAGCTTAGGTACATCAGGTGCTTCCTATAGCAAAACTTGTACCTTATACGCTATCTAACTTACTTATACCTAGGTACATGTTTTTTAATAATTTTATCTGCTGTTTCACCTACCTAACTACATACGACTGCTTTTAATTGAACGAGTTGATACTCCCACCCCTACAGCCTATTAAAATCCCACTGCTGGGCACAGGCCTCCACTCTCATAGGAGTGATCCTACTCGTTTTACTGATTTTATAAATATGAAAATGCGTCTAAATCACAGTAGGTACGTAGTAGACATTAATTTTAGCGAATAAAATTACGAAAGAAGCCAAATAAGTCGCCGAAATTCTTCATCCACAATGAAATATCAAGACGTGCGAAGTGAATACTTCGAGTTTCTAGCAATCTAGTAATTGCACATTGGCACTTAAATTACAGGTACGGAACAGGATTGCGCAGGAGTAAATGGCAGTAAATTACCTGTAATGCGGTTCGAATCTTGTCACTCTCCAGTCGCGTAGCTATACGATATTAAAAAGTTATTATGTACTAGCTAATGCCCGCGACTTCGTACGCGTGGATCGAGGTTTTGTGGATCCCGCGGGAACTCTTTAATTTTCCGGGATAAAAAGTAGCCTGTGTTAGTCCAGGCTATAATCTATCTCTGTGCCAAGTTTCATCCAGATCCGTTCAGCCGTTCTGGCGTGATTGAGTAACAACTCATCCATTTGAGGTTATTTTGGTTCCCGCGGGAACATCTTAATTTTCCGGGATTTTTTAGCCTATGTGCTATTCCAGACTATATTCTATCTCTGTGCCAAATTTCAGCCAGATCCGTTCAGCTGTTGGCGCGTGATTGAGTAACAAACATCCATAAATCCATACATCCATACATCCATCCATCCAAACTTTCGCATTTATAATATTTATTTGATTTGATTGGTTAAGGTAAATCAAGAGATTCGGTTCAAGAAAGTTAAGTTATCCTAATTTTGTTCAAGAATTATCATTTAACTATCAACTATGCTCTTTGGGAAACAATTGGGAAGGCACTGGCCTCTAAGATACGGGTCCTTAGTTTAGGGGTCAGGAATTCATTGTTCTGTTGATTCTTCATTTCTCCCATGCAAAAAATCACGTCGATCCGTTGCTCACCACTCAAAAGTAAGTAAGTATCTCTTGAAACCACTCCTACCTATTCTATATAGGCGTTTTCATGAAGCGTATGGAAATTGAAACGCTTGTCTTCCTCGTTTCTTATTCGCAGGACCAATGCCTCAAGTACTCCTCAGGCATCCGACGTCCTTGCCACTTACTCTTGCTTAATGCTTACTTACTCTTGCTTCTTCTCAAGTATGATCATGGTAACTGGTACAGTGGTTACAGGTTATCGTGTACGTTAAAAAGTGTTAAATTGGTACAGTTATTTTGTCTGACGAAAATAAACCTACTTACCTACTAGAAATTTTGGCCTCAACAACGCTATGGGAGGGAAAATTTTCCGACGGGAGGTAAGATAATTTAATAAAGCACTTACGGCGTGATTTTCAGAGATATACGAGTTAAAGATCAATTATTATTACAAATAATGTTGTAATAATAATTATTACATTTTAACTAGCTTCCAAAAAGGAGGAGATTCCCATTCCACGCGTATCTTTTTTATATGTAGGCACACCGATTTCTCTGTGGTTTCTGCACCGATTTGAAAAATTTAAAAACGGGTAATATCAACATGAGGTACTTGTTCACCAAGAATCTTCTTTTTTTTTAAACAAGGCCCAAGATTCAATGAAGGAACGAGTGATTCTTAAAAGATCAAGTTATAGAGAGTTCCTCCCAACTTAACTACTTTCGACACTATTTCAAACCAATTTAAAACTAGTTCCAAGTTTCTAAGTTTCTTGCAACGCGCTACTGGTGCGACTTCCTTCTGAGAAATTTGCGTCAGTTGCGATGTAGAATGGTAATAAAATTATGGGACGATAAAGAACTTTTCATCCCACCACCTCGGAAAGAGTATTTTTAATCTTCGATATCTAAATGCAAAAGCCGTTATTATCCTCTTGAGGATAAAGTAAATTGAATTTAGAACATCGTGTGCACGTTAGTAAATATCACTCGTCTATGAAGTTTGTGAATTCAAAACATCATTAAAACCTATTTCCTCTACCTCTATGGTGCCGAATTTCCATACAACCTTTTTAGGGTTCCGTAGCCAAATTTGGCAAAAACGGAACCCTTATAGATTCGTCATGTCTGTCTGTCTGTCTGTCTGTCTGTCTGTCTGTCTGTCCGTCCGTATGTCACAGCCGCTTTTTTCCGAAACTATAAGAGCTATACTGTTGAAACTTGGTAAGTAGATGTATTCTGTAAACCGCATTAAGATTTTCTTACAAAAATAGAAAAAAAACAATAAATTTTGGGGGTTCCCCATACTTAGAACTGAAACTCAAAAAATTTTTTTTCATCTAACCCATAGGTGTGGGGTATCTATGGATAGGTCTTCAAAAATGATATTGAGGTTTGTAATATCATTTTTTTCTAAACTGATTAGTTTGCGCGAGAGACACTTCCAAAGTGGTAAAATGTGTGTCCCCCCCCCCCCCGTAACTTCTAAAATAAGAGAATGATAAAACTAAAAAAAATATATGTTGTACATTACCATGCAAACTTCCACCGAAAATTGGTTTGAACGAGATCTAGTAAGTAGTTTTTTTTTAATACGTCATAAATCGAAACCGCAATTTACCTTTCATTCAATCAACTCAAATATTTAAAAAAAACATTTAATTTAAAACTTACTACAGGTTTGTACGGAACCCTCGGTGCGCGAGTCTGTCTCGCACTTGGCCGGTTTTTAATTTGTTAAAAACTCACACTCGTAACCTTCTTGGTGTACTTTTTTAATTTGCTTTGCGCGCACCATTTTCTTTCACGTCATGTCATTTCCTCGCTGAAGTGGGATGAAAAGTTACGTGTTGCACTCGAGTGAAAAGATTTTTCACCTCGTGCTCTTTTGATTCCCTCGCTGACGCTCAGGATTCTAATTTTTGAACCACTCGCTGCGCCCGTGATTCAATTTTAGAATACTTCGCTTGCTCGGTCATCAAAATTGAGCACGCGGTTAAAAAACAACTTTTCACTCTTGTATAAAAAATAACTATTACCTGGCATTTGAGAAAATTACCCAACCCAAAAAAAGACCCAAGATTAAATAATGGGTGTCATAACCATCGTGTTTGGAATGAATACCGTAGAAATCGATGATGCCTTGCCGTCTTTGATAGGATATTACGAGGATATTGGACTTTATGATTATGAACGTAATATATAATTTGGGAAATCGAAAATATAAGCTACTTGACAAATGGCATTCTTCTGTCATATTATATAACTTGCTCAAAGCACGACTCTACCCGTTGGCATCAACACAACGTTGGCCTTTCCTATTCAGTGGTTGGCTGGTTGGCCTTAGTGCTATTCGTTCGAGAAATCAGTGCTTGATTGCTCACGCTAATATTGGGTCCAAATGGGTTCAACGCTAATTTCTCGATCTACACGTTGACCATTGTTGGTGCCCTCATGTGGTAAGGAAAGGAAATACTCCGGGCATTTCCTTATTTTTCTTTGTTTGAATTTTTTGGGAATACTTATGTTATCTTTACTATAATATTATAAATGCGAAAGTTTGAATGAATGGATGTTTGTTACTCAATCACGCCAGAACGGCTGAATAGATCTGGATGAAATTTGGCACAGAGATAGATTATAGTCGGAAAATTAAAGAGTTTCCGCGGGAACCAAAAAACCTCAATCCACGCTGATGAAGTCGCGGTCATCAGCTAGTTATAATAATAATTAATAGTTAGCAATTGTAATTTCAAAAAATTGGTTTAAAATCCCTTCATTCCATCCATTCATCACATTATTGGTAATGTTTAAAAATCCATTTTCCGTTTTAGAAACTTTTTAATATTTACACGCAAACAGTAATTAGTTAAGTAGATACCTAGTTCAAGTCGAAATTACGCATCGCGCTCAAACGTGGTGTATCACATCTACAAATAAACGGGAAGTTCGCAAACGCAAAGTTTCTGTGTCGCTGTGACTTTGACGTGATCCCCCAAGTTTCAGCAGTTGTAGGTTCCTGTTGGATTCACTTTAGCCTGTCTTTAATTAAAACTTTGTTCCCTCTCTGACAATGATTTTCAGCAATAAAAATATACTAGATGATTCCCGTGAGTTTGTCTGTGTAGGTTTTTTTAAATCTCGCGGGGACTCTAAGTTTCCGGGATAAAAATAGCATATCTGCAAGCTATCTGTACCCAGGAAATCCGTTATAATGTTAAACTTAGTAGAGTTATAAAGCATACAGTTTGGTAAATAAATTATATGATTCAGAAATCATATCGAATGTGAACTGTCTGTACCTTTTCACGGCCCATAACAATTTGCGTGTTGAACATCGTGCGTATTATAAATAATAAATGAAATCTTTATTTGGGATAACTTGGACACAAAAACAAAGAACAAAAATTACAAAAAAAAAATAATTAAAATCAGGGTATACTATTATAAATCTGTGCCACACAGAATCCCAAAAAGGTAAACATTCTGCGTATAGACGTTGGCACTCCGCATACCTAACTCATTTAGCTCATTTTCATACAACATAATATATGCATCCCGAAAAGCAAAAAATACTACTTTTAATTTGAATTTTTATATGAAAGAGTTCCTATGGGATTTCTTAGAATACCTTATAAAAAGCAGACAAAATCGCGGTTATCAGCTAGTAAGTATTTCATACAAGTAAAACAGATATTTTCCCTTTAACAAGACGTAAATCCGAAAGTATCATGATTGAGAATTGGTGCTCCAATGAGTTTTGGCTCAGTAGAGCGGTAATTGAGAGCACTCGGAGGGTAGACTGGGCCCAATTTGTCAGGCTCTTGACATAAACACACTATATCATCGGACTTATTATGGATAGGCCTTGTATTTCATGTCGTATTATACCGGGGGGCTCTCATTCATAGAGCTAATGATAATTTGATGATATTAATTTCGTTAGACGAGTAGAGATGATGATAATATAAAAGCTGCTTAGACTTAATAATTATCACCACTGTACTTCCCTCTTATAAGAGTTTTATTAAGAACCCAATGCCGGCTCACTGCTGAGTACGAGTCTCCTCTCGCAATGATAAGGGTTTGCCCATAGTCCACCACGCTGGCCAAGTGTGTTCTTCACAAACCTTCGAAGACAATAAGAAGACTGCAGGTTTCCTCACTATGTTTTCCTTCACCGTTTGAAGCAAGATATATTTAATTTCTTAAAATGAATATTACTTTGAAAAGTTACAGATTCGCACCCGCGACACCGTGCATGAGGTCGGGTGTCTTAATCATTAGGCTATCACCACTATACTTACTCGTACCTCACCGTTATTCATTATTAACTTAAGTAACCTTTATAACAATTAATTAAGAAGGCTCGGGGCGATGCAGAGAGTATGCGTGAACTCTTGGAGTAGTTATATTTCGATTATTCGATAGACGTTGGCGTCTCAAGACGAATCCTCACTAAGTGGACCGATGACATCAAGGGAGTCGAAGGGATCCGCTGGATTCAGGCGGCACAAGACCACGGCGCGTGGCGTGTAGAATATAATATATTTATTATTTGTAGAAATCCCTACAAGAGACCTATGTGCCTACATCTAGTTGTGACCGACTATCGGTTGACGATGACAACGATGCGTATCATTGATGTAGAATTTTAGTACCTATTTCTATTTCAATGATGCGTATGATATCATAGTCTCGTCAACTTCCGCTGTTTGAACCACAATGTATTAGATTTCAACGACCTCGTTTTTAATCAGGACACGCTTACGGTTAGGAAGCCTTCGTTATACGGGATTATTCATTTAACTAATTAGTATATCAAGTGGCAGAGACAAAAGACACTTCCTACGGTAGGATTTAAAGTGAGTAGTGCAGTTTCGTGCAGTTAAATTAGAATAGATGTGGCAAAGGCAGAGTGACAAATGAATGCGATTGTACCTATATCGTAGCCAGACAACTAGGTATTCTGTGCAAATAGAGCGTGGTTCTCCATAAAGTGCACTGGGTTACACTAAGCCCATTTTCACCGACAGTTTTTTTTTAAAGATGCAACTGTACACCGTGTATTAATGATTGGTAATGAGTAATGTCAGGCGGAGTCTATTAAAAAAATACCAAAAAAACTCACCAACAACTCAAAATAAAAAAGAAATTAAGGAAAAATAAAAGTTTTAAGTAACTTCTTGTAATATTTTACTAACTGCAGTACAAAAAATAGTCAACTCTTAATTACTTTAAACTTTTGTACTCTCTAGGGTTCAGTAGTAAATTGATAAACTCTTAGCTCCCAAGTAAAATAAATTCGTCCACTCCGTCTATAGCAGCTGCTATTAATTTGAAATTTAAAGTTACAGAACCATGGTCCCTGTAAGCTATACACAGAGGTATATTCCAGTTTGGAAACAATAAAGCAATTTGTTGTGGACACTACCTACTGTTAGGCAGTAAATTAACATAATTTATTTTTTTCTTAATCCCTGGTCTTACTGATCCATGGTACCTACTCGAGAGTGGCAGCTCTGGTCAGGGACGCGGGGAGATAGATCACTGTGTAAAATGGCGCCGACCGCCGTGTTTATGTGAATTGCTAAATTAAAGTTAAAAATAAGTGAATAACAAGGTTTCGTTTAATACTATTTAAAATAAAGCACAATATTGTTTCATGAACATAGCTCTCGTTACCACAAAAACTAATAACATTATTTTCCTGCTAATATATCAAAGCTGTCCAATAAAGCTCTCATAAATAACACTCAGAAACAATGTTTTGTCATAACTTCATAAGTAAGCCAAATTAATAAGCTACGGAACTTGGGAGAGATTGTGCACGCAGAATATTATATTATAGCAACACCTGTTTCGTAATAGCCGTCATATTCAACGTGAAATTAGGGCGGTTTCACTTGACTGTTGGGAACTATTTAGCGCAAGGATTATCATTATAATAATGAGTAATGACTTAGATGCAAAAGTGTGTTTGTTTGTTGATTTGTCGTTCAGTACAGCAACGGGTTGACGTGAGTTGATGCATGGGTATAAGGAGGAACCTGGAGAGTGGCAAATATATCTTTTTAACCCGGAAATCCCAAGAGATCCCCTGAAATTTATAAAGCTACACAGAAAAAGTCCTCCTCCAGACCATCATGATGGGAAGAATTTAGGGATAGAAACCTCGGCAGAAGGAGAAAACTCTTAAAAGCATCCGTATGGGATGATTTTACTTTAACTACCTTGCTTTTATATATGTCACCGTAAATTGTAAAAACCGTAAGATTATAATCTAACTTGCGAAGTCGAACCCTAAATTAACCTAGTACAAGAAAGAGACAAGAAAACGTAAATAAAATGATTATTTCAAAAATTGACACTCAGAACATTGAACGGTTCACAATATGTCGACAGTTTACAATCTATCGAAATAAAAAGCGTTAGATTGCAATCTAACCGGTTTTACAATTTTACGGTGACATATAGCATAAGTTAATATAAGAAAGACGATTTTTCTTTTATGAAACGAGAAGCTAAGGAACGATAAGGAGAAAACTGGAAATCTTTTGCTGCAAAATATGCCTGCACATCTTTTAGTAAGGGCGGTTCTCTTGATGCCCGCCCACTTTACTTGAGGGGGAAGTCTCTTGACTTCTAAAGGAGTATCGATGGTGAAGCCTTTAAGAAATTCTTACTCGATTTTTGAAGTTATCTTTCATGAACGTAGCAAATATGATACGTCAGTAAAATGTTATACTGATAAATCGGCATCATTATTTTAGTAAGTAATAATGTACTCCCGACAATCTCTACAGAGATAAGACATTTGTTTATCTCCACGAAGCCAATTTTGACGAAATTCGGTATGCAGAATAGAAGGACGGAAATAAGCTAATTTGTATCATGGAAAATCAAAGAGTTGGAATAAAAACCTTCTCAATCAACGCAGATGAAATGAATATCATAACTATGTAATATGCTTCATTTCTAATTGTAAATTTGGCTAAATAAAGGAATATTTATTTATTTATTTATTTATAAATAAAATAAATAATTAATATGCTTAATTTATACAAAAATATACGGTCTAATACAATAATTTTAGATCTATTAAAGTTAGCTTCGAGGACGTTTTTCAAATTTGCAGCAGCGTTTTATGGCATACAATCTCCTAAAATCCATTTGATAAATGTGTTTACAACGATAAAGGTTTGTTATAACTGATATGGGTGTAGAGATAACCATAGTTCTGCAATACACTATTATCGGCCATAGGGTATGCCAGAGATAGATGCCCCATATTTTGAAAAGGCGACCTATGTTTAAAATTGTCAATTTAATTTGAATTTGAATTAATAATTTTAAAAATACCAAATTCGGTCGAGTAGTTGGGCCGTGAAAGCGTAGCTGACAGACAGACTCACTTTCGTATTTATAATATTATTATGGACTTTAGGTCAGCAGTTCGTTATAATTTATGAAGACGAGAGTGGATACTGGTAGAACTTTTTATGATTAAATATATAAAAAACTTTTCACAGTTCGAATGAAAGCATCATTTGAACTGGAAGCTGGAGCACACAAAGCTGAGATAGGTACCTGAAAAAACTCGCGAATCCGTCGAAATAATGTCTGACTTTTGAAATATACCAGTCTCTCCTAGTTTTTTGACGTAGAGATTTCTATAGGAATCGAAAAAAGCATAATAGTGACCCAGTTTTGTTGGAAAAATACCTACCTGTAATAAAAGTGCGAAAGTGTGTTTGTTTGTCCTTCAATCACATCTCAATGAATCGATGGGATTATTGGATTGTTATAGTTAAAGGCTCGGGAAATGGCGGAATTTTTTAGTTTCCACGGGATTTCAAAGTCAAAGTACGAATATGGTAATTAAAAATGTGTACCTGCTACCTACACAGTAGGTACACTTATTGGAGGTAAATTTAAATACAAAGTATAAGACGTTATGGTGATAGTTAACTACGGTTATTTGTCGTTATAGCACAGAATAGCTATATCTAATTAGGATTTTAATATATGGTAGCTATAACAGCTATACTATTACTCTTTGAAAATTTTGTGTCTACCCTACCTATTACGATTCAAACAGATACGTCTACAGCAAAAAAAAAAACACGATTCTATTATGGGGTTTATTTTTTATTTATTTTTACGGTTCATGGTTCATGAGATACAGCCCGCTGTCAGACAAATAGACAGACAGACGGGCAGCGGAGGCTAAGTAAAAGGGTCCCGTTGGCACCCTTTGGGTAAGGAATCCTGAAAACACCAAAAGCACATACCTATTACGATTCAAACAGATACGTCTACAGGAAAAAAAACACGATTCTATTATGGGGTTTAATTTTTTATTTATTTTTACGGTTCATGGTTCATGAGATACAGCCCGCTGTCAGACAAATAGACAGACAGACGGGCAGCGGAGGTTAAGTAAAAGGGTCCCGTTGGCACCCTTTGGGTAAGGAATCCTGAAAACACCAAAAGCACAAAAATTGTTTTAATGAACATTATGTTAATAACACAGTAATAAGTGGTTTATGTAATTTATTTACGTAAATATTTTCATCTCATCAGTAGGTAGATATTTGTTATAATAAGGTTAATTTAATTCGATAAACAACAAGAATTAGTATTATAAGGTTAATATACTCTTTTGTGTTCATTAATTAATTAAACACATTATACTGTAGATCCCTATTGTCTCATTAAACACAATGAGTTTTTATTATAAAGCTATACCTAATCTTTGTTTTAATTAAATAGGTAAGAATATGCTTTTGTTTATTTCACTCTATTGTATTCCAAACAAAAGTTATTTAATGAAGCAGAAAGCGTTTAATTAACAATAATTTACTTTTAGCCCGTGACTTCGTCCGCGTGGATTTAGATTTTTTAAAAATCCCGGGGGAACTCTTTGTCTATCCGGGTTAAAAAGTTGCCTTTTTTATCTCCAGCTCTTCAACTAGGTATGCCCATGCAAACAAACACGTCGATCCGTTGCTCTATTGCGGCGTGATTGCAGGACAATGATTGCTTTCAGTCACAGTCAAACACACTTTCGCATTTATTATATTAAGTATGGATTCCAAATATACAAGTGTTGAAATAATACTTTGTAGAGGTGTTACTTCCAGTCCGTGCCTCGATGATCTGACTCATCCTTAATTTTTTGAGAGGCCGTAGCTATCAGCCCCACCACCAGCGTCACCTCACTTTTCGTTCGGTATTTGGTGTGACCAGCTATTTAATATTGCCACACTAATAAATAATTATTATTAAATACTGTGTCTTGAAATTTATCTGATCCTATACAAATTATACAACATTCTTTTTTAAATAAAATCATGACAATCAGAATTGCCATTCTATAAATAATAAATAAATGTTGCCAATCTACACGATCACGACATTCGGCCATCCGACATTGTGCAACCTCCCGGTGCACAACCACCAAAATATATTCGCTTTGCTAAGCTTAGTTTGTTTCATTCTTTGCAATAATCTGTGGTGTATAATGAAACATATTCATTAATTCATACTTGCACTATGACATTTAGGAGAGCACAGCATATTATAAGACTTTCAGTAAATCACGACATTCGGCAGAATCAAAATAAGAAGGTTAATAAAAAGGAAATCTAAATTTACTCCAATTTAGTAATATCAAACTTAAAACCTTAAATCAATTTAAAATCCAAAACTATAGAGCTTTTGATCTTGAGATTTCAAAGAGTAACAAACCCAACCATAAGGGTATTAAATTGATTGATATCGCTGAGTCGAAATTTCTCAATATAAATATCGTCATCCAAATCTAAAACTCATATAAAATAAATAAACTTTTATATCACTCCTTGTACAAGTATACAGGGAAAAGATTACCTATTGAATAATTATCTAAAGCTGAATCAAAAAAATTAACCTGAAACTTAATCAAAGTCTGGAATAGTCACAGTCTCAAACATAATCTAAACAATATGTTACTTACACCGTAAGCAAAAGTTGAAGTCTAATACTGAATTCAAATTTAATAAAGTATTCAATATTTATTTTATTTCTTTTACCGTTTCATTTATTTATACTTTAAAAGAATCTGACGCTGAATCTGAAACTTAGTAAAATCTAAATCTTGATTACAACTTGGTGAACAACAGGTCCATTTTCCTAAGCTCCGCTTATCATGTATGACGCCTGCTTTTCTTTTTTTTTTTAAACTTTATTGTAATCGAAATCTTTATCAAAACGTAAAGGGAAGCTAATTTTAATAAAATTTGACTACTGAAATTAGTATTGAACAGTGTCACAGAGTTAATAATAAAATCTATAACTGTATCCAATGCAAACATAGATCAGGATAACGAATGACTATCAATTCTTCAATTCAATTGGATCTGCTGTACCATTTACTAATTGTTTGAATCAAATTAAGACTTTATGTTAATTATCTGCTCTAAGCTTCCTGACATCGTATGCCTGTTGGAGGTAGACTGTTCCTACTATGTTAAATTATTACTATTTTAAGATCTTCAACTATGTAACGGTCAACGATTTTAATAAATGAACAAAACAAGTTGTTTTGGTTTATTTCCTTCAGTTCCTATATCTTTCCCTTCCTCGGAATAAGCCCATCAAAAAGAGACAGCAGCACAAAATTACACCGAATCAGCTCAGTTATGTTGTTCAAGACAGTCTTTAAATCAAAAATACTTAGAATATTACCCAATACTATGAACTTGGTCCAATACCTGAACTTTCACGACAATCATCATCGAAACTAAACAAAACTTAACAATAGTGCAAAAGCAACCAAATTTTTCATCAAAAGCTTGCATCGAAATTCAAAACTTTAGTATGAATTTAACTAGAATCAACTTGCAATTTTTGTACAATGTTTAATCACTTTCATATAATATTTTGTTAATAAAGTTTGCTCAATAGAAATTTCAAATTAATATCCAAATCAACGAAAACTCCAAATTCAGAAATCAGAATTTAATATTCGCGATCTACACCAAGGCATAAAATATAACTTCAGTAAAATAATTTAGTACTTATATAAATAGTGAGTATGTTTTATTCATTTTGCATTTTAATACCTACTCTTCACTTTACTTTTCTGTGTCAGGTAATAATAAGAGTGGTAAGTTTTTACAACTTAATTGACAGTTGTAAGCCTGAGCCCCTAGGTGAAGGTATACCATTGTCACGGACTTGCAAATCCACAACGCCCGTGCATCACACGACATTCTTCAATACATTTGAGAGAAAATAATAATATGGAGATAAAACTATAGTAAGCAGACCGGCACTAGTCACTCATTAGTAAATGTATATTATTTTTATATCGTATTATATATACTCTCGAAATTTTAGTCGGCAAAAGATAATTGATTGCGCGCCTTCAATCTCAATTCAAATAATAGTTTGTTAAATTTTATCATCCACTTCATTACTTCAAATCACTCAGATAAATATAAAGAAAGAAAACTCAATGCGACTTCCAGAATGGCGCGTTTTTACAAAAAAAAATTTTTTTAAATACATTTTATTTAAACGGGCTTCGCGGGCCGTGACTGTAATTAATATCATTTTCTATTCTTAATAAACGTTCCAAACATTTAATTTTTTTGTTATTGGATGCAGTTTACAATTTAATGAACTAATTTAGTCAACCTGAATCATTTGAATGCTAATCAGCATTGACGAAACACATTTGAACTATTTTTATTTATGTCATATCTAAAATTTCAAAAATACTGCAATGTGTCTCCTTCCCTATTTAATTATTAATGCTAATATCATTCCGAACGTCGGAATTATGTTGAAACCTCAACCCTCCAAACTAATCAAAGTTAAAATAATATCTTTAATATTATTCACCAGTTTTATCTGACCGCGTTTTATTTTTCTTACTGAAATAACTATAATTCATTCGTATTTAGGCGCATGCAGATTATATACATCAGAAACATGGCGAGGCTCGGTCACGTAACATCGAGATCACAAATTAATCCATTTAAAAGTCCATACAAATACAATCAATTTTTCTTTCAAACAATCTCATAACCTATACCAATATGTTGCGGCTATACCAGTAGGTACAATATTATATTACTTGTAAAAAAAATGATTCAAGTCGTTTAAAATAACCAAAATAAAACTCATTCATTAAATCTAAAATCATTCAACAAAGAATTTACAACTTCCTCTGATCAAAAACATTTAAAGGCACATTTGAAACTATGGAAATGAATAAAATGCCATGGTAATTCTGGATAGAACGAGCTACTTGTACAGTAATCTACTAAAGCAACTACCTGCTATGTAATATTTAATTCTGTACTGGAAAACTGTTTCATGTTCTGTTTCATGATCCCTCCAATCGAGACGTTTCATTACGTTTCAGTACATCCCTTTAATTTTATGTGAACGTAAAATTAAGTTAATAAAATACATTAAATCTTTCACGAACAGTTAGATAACATACTGTCCGAAATACTAACATACTTGTTCACAGCCCAGACCCATTAGGTCACAACTCACAACTCATGGAATCACATGTTCCAATACAGTAACGCACTTGGATGTCTAGCACAATACACAGCTAGTGACACTCATTCAAAGATTAACGTTTCAATAACTCTATTTGACATTCATAAATTAAACGACATTCTCATTTTAAATTCATAAATCATTAATTTTATACCTTTGCCATACAGGTAAATAAATCATGATACACTATCATACTTTCGACCGCTTTTTAGCCATTGGCCATCATCACGATTTACTTTCATCTTATTTTACGTGAAAAGGTAAGCATTTCTATATAAAATATATTCTCATATTGACGCATACTTGCATATTTTATTATCATCAGTAATTTAACGCCCTCATATGTTATATCGCTACCATGACGCACAATTACTTTGTGTCACCGTCATGAAACACTTCGGTGTAACTAACATAATCACAATCATAATCATAAATCACAATCATAAATAATTTATTTTGCAAATTTGTGGGTAAAACAGCTGTTTAAGTAGAAACTTCCAGTACACAATCCACTGTCAGAAACAGTGTGCAAAAACGATATAACATTACTAAATTTAAAAATATTAACAATAACATCTCAAATTTCATGCAACGCATGTCACATTTTCCACCATGACACTTAACAAACATCTCAACTCAAATAGAACGCACGCTTACATTTTATTGACAACATAACACTCTCGCATGTCTATCAAACATCTAAAAAAAACCTTTATTCAGATAAAATGCACTCTCACGTGTAATCAATATCGCAGTACATGCGATGGTATCAACTCAAATAAAACGCACGCTCGCGTTTTATAACCATCGCGACACACGCTCGTGTCTATCATAAGTCTCAACACAAATAAAACGCACGCTCACGTTTTATTACCATCACGACACACGCTCGTGTCTGCCAAACAAAACAAATAAAACGCACGCTCACGTTTTATTACCATCACGACACACGCTCGTGTCTACACAAAATCAATAAAACGCACGCTCACGTTTTATTACCATCACGACACACGCTCGTGTCTACCAAACAAATCAAATAAAACGCACGCTCACGTTTTATTACCATCGCGACACACGCTCATGTCTGCACAAAACCAATAAAACGCACGCTCACGTTTTATTCATCATCATCACCATCATCGCTTGTGCCTTTTTCAAAACGAAGTTCTCTCAAATCTTCTATTTTGAGTCGCATCTTTTAGTTTTGAACAGCTAAGCCCTGTCCACCTCTTTATATCATCCAACCACTTGCGCCTTTGGCGACCTGGAACTCGCTTACCTGCAATACTTCTTTCCAAAACTAGTCTTGGAAGCGAGAATTGGGCTCCTCTTTTCAAATGTCCGAAGAAAGCCTCAACCCTCTTCACTAATGTAATGTAAGTTCACTCGCGGCACTAATAAAAATAGTTGCCCTGCCACTACGCTATACTACAAAAAATAATTTTTAAACACTACAACTTGTTCATACTGATACATCTGTTTTGATCAAGCCTACTACCACCAGAGTAAACTATCTAGATCACATAGATAGAATAAGTATACCAGTAAATACACTGTATATCGAGAATTTAAAACTAGATCCAACTTTTATCGTATTTCTTATAACATCCATTAAACTAATCAGAGTTCAATAAATTGCTTTGCATCCTAGTATTGATATGAGGGTATCTCATTTGACATATTCACTTCTCATTTATTACTATTATTCACTCCATGAATTCTCTTTGTGAATAACCAGTAATTTAATCTATGCCTGGTTAATATAAATTTCAAATCAAATCTTTGTAAAATCAAATTCGAAACTAAACACAGTGCGTAAAAAAAACTACAATCTCGTTCAGTAAACTAATTTGAAGGCACGAGGACGCTTTTAAATTCAATAATCATTTAACTACATTAAGAGTAAGACTCAATGAAACGTTAGGTAACGTTCATCCAAAGTAATGGTCCAGAGGGTATTTCACAAATACTTAAGTTAATTAGAACTGATAATTATTTACCTATTTCATATAGCGAACAATATCTCAGGTTAACCAGTAGTGATAACCAAGCTGTAAGGTATCGCATTTAATCATCTAAAATGGCTGCTCAGACAGCCACTACTAGTGAAACTTATTCCAGTATGCCAACTCTCATACTGGCGAAACCCTCATACGATATTACGCGATTATAAGGTGTGACCCCACATTAATGATCGCCCCTTGACAATTCACTCAAAATAATAATATTATATCAATCCTTACAAAAGGCATCGTTAAAAGCACTCAAAAGGATTCACTCTGCAAACCCATAATTTTAATAAACTATAACACCTATTATCAGAGATATAGTATTATATCCACTTTGTGGGTATTAGGTTGAACACTTCTGAGATGTTGAAATAATACTTTGTAGAGGTGTTACTTCCAGTCCGTGCCTCGATGATCTGACTCATCCTTAATTTTTGAGAAGGCCGTAGCTATCAGCCCCACCACCAGCGTCACCTCACTTTTCGTTCGGTATTTGGTGTGACCAGCTATTTAATATTGCCACACTAATAAATAATTATAATTAAATACTGTGTCTTGAAATTTATCTTATCCTATACAAATTATACAACATTCTTTTTTAAATAAAATCATGACAATCAGAATTGCCATTCTATAAATAATAAAATAAATGTTGCCAATCTACACGATCACGACACAAGTTATAACAGGTATTTTGTTACACGCTTTCCCTAAAACCTTATCTCCGAAAAGGGAATACCGATGTATTTATTACAAGGGATACTAATAATAATAAACATCCGTAAACCATTTTTCACAACCTTTACATGTCCAATGAACAAAGCAAGATTCTATTATGGGGTAAAAATACGGATAAATTTTGCACCTTTGTTATTGTATAGGCCGAGCAAATTACTCGGTATGATTTCGCCATTCTTACTTGACCCCTGAAAAGGCTTGGTTTTTCGATTTTCACGGGCTATTGAATTTTGAACCAGGAACAAGTGTACCGAAATCCGCGAACTGGTTTTTTTTTTAATTCTGTGTCAAGTTAAACATTGACTGTGATTTCAACTTCTCGATCAAGTTATCATACATACTTCCATACTAATATCTATTATAAATCTGAAAGTGTCTGTCTGCTACGCTTTCACAGCACATCTGTTCAAGCGATTTTAACGTTGATATAGAGATATGCTGCATCTCGGGGAAGGATATAGGCTACAGGCTACTTTATATCCTGAAAAAAAATAAAGAGTTCCGACGGGATTTATACAAAACCTAAATCAACGCGGATGTAGGCCCTTAGGGGGCCGAAGTGGTACCGAAGTAACTATTATTTAATCAATCCTCAATCGGCCAGTAGTTTAGGCGCCACAGTGGGACATACATAAATACATACACACATAGACTGTTAAATCATAACCCTTCCTTTTGGGCTTTGCCGAAGTGGTTTTCTGGTGGAGGCTTTGGCCGTGACTAGTTACCACCCTACCGGCAAAACACGTACCGCCAAACGTTTAGCGTTCCGGTACGATGCCGTGTAGAAACCGACTGTAGGGGTATGGGTTTAATATAACTGCCATATCCCTAACAGGTTGGCCCGCTACCGTCTTAGACTGAATCGTCACTTACCATCAGGTGAGATAGCAGTCAAAGGCTTGTAGTGAAATAAAAAAAAAGTAAAAAACGTCTTGCTAATATTGGTCGTCGGTGTGAACGGAGAGAGGGCCAGCTTGGGTGGTCAGCGAGAAATTGCTGTGATTCACGAACGGACAATACATTGTATAGGGGCGCCAAGGTACAAAGGCCAATCCGGATTGCCGAAAGATCGGACTTTCAGATGGACGCTGAATTTGTATATTTTGACAGTGAAATAATTAATTGGCGCAATATACGAACACATTTTTCGGAAACCTTTTCATTAAAACAGAATGGTATTCATACATGTATTATAAATGCGAAAGTGTGTCCGTCAGTCTGTCTGTACAAAAAAATTTAAAGTTATAGAGTACATTCCGGGGGATAACTTTTATTCCAATAAAGAGAGAGTTCAACAAGGTTTAAAAACCTAAAATAAATGGAAAACTCTCAGGTATGCAGAATTCCTTCGCGATGTTTTCCTTGACCACAGACCATTAATGTGAAGTTTGTGAAATAACAAGTATATTTAGTGTCTAAAACACACATTTCATTACCTTGATCTTCAGAAGATCAGGTGGTGAATGTGTCTCGAAGTTAACGGACCTTTGTGGCTCGGCGACGCCATAGTGAAGCGATCATAAGAAGTCCCCCCCCCCCAAATGAAACACTAAAAAATTGCGAAGCTATAGCGATGAAATAGCGCTACAGGGGACCAGGACAATACAGCCTCGAAACATCCTTACAAGTATAGGCACCGCGCGCCGCCTAGACGCTCCCGAGCACTCAACGTCCCTCTTAATTAAGGGGGGTAATACTCAAATGCTGCTAGCGCGTCGAATAGCCCCATTCAGACACATGCCGTCTGCGACAAGATAACGAACCTCTCTCGACGGCTATTCCACTCGTGTTCCTTTTTTAGGGTTCCGTATTAAAATAAAGAATAGTATCCTTATAGCATCGTCCAGTCCGTATTTCTGTCTCACAGTAATTTATTAAAATAACACAGCTCAGAGCTCAGCTCAGAGCTGTAAAGTTTGTAAATAAGCTGAAATTTAGCATAGTTGTAGAAACCAAAAAATATTTACAGGATAGAATATTTGACAAGTAAAAAAGCTGAGAGCTACTCTCAGCTTTCACTAGCTAGATTCATAAGTACTTACTTAATACATGAGAAGCGGGACTCAAAAAAAAATTAGTTTACCCTAAAACGTTTGAGTGATAGATTGTATGGGTATTTTAAAATCATTATGAATGAACCATAGATTTAGGATAAGCCTAAGCGTTGTAGTGTAGCGGAGACCAATCCTAAATCAATGGAATGAACAGACATTTTCAAAAAAGCAGTCGTAATTCCAGTTCATAAAAGTGGAGATAAGAAGTTAGTTTCCAATTACAGACCTATATCGCTGTTAAGTGTATTGAGTAAGATAGTGGAAAAAGTTGCAAACTCCAGATTGGTCAAGTATTTTGAGCAATCAAACCTCCTTGCAACAAGTCAATTTGGTTTCAGAGCCAACAGATCTACTCTGGATGCGGTACTAGAAGTGACCAATCATATTACAAAATGTCTTGATAAGGGAAGGAAATGTATTGGCATTTTCCTTGACTTACAAAAAGCTTTTGATACCGTGTCAATCCCTATCTTACTCGATAGACTTTCCAGCATGGGAGTTAGGGGTATTACTTTGGAGTGGTTTAAAAGCTACTTAAAAGGAAGACAGCAGTGTATTAAAATAGGCAATGCCACCAGTGAATTTTCTAACATTACTTACGGTGTCCCCCAGGGGAGTGTCTTGGGACCTACCTTATTTCTTGCTTATATTAACCCACTCTGCAGTTTGTCCCCAAAATCTGGACGCATTGTTTGTTTTGCGGATGATACTGTAGTTTTATTTGAAGGTAGTGATTGGGAAGAAGCGAAATCACTCGCTGTAGAAGGACTTCAGCAAATTACATCCTGGTTAGAAGATAACCTACTTACAATTAACACTGCGAAAACTAAATATGTGTGTTTTAGTACATCAACTAGAAATAATCCTGGCAAATACCTCAAACTTCCTATTCACACGTACCCTTGTAATCGGAAAATTGACAAAGGCATCTGTAGCTGTGATATCTTATCTAAAGAGGCAACTGTAAAATACCTTGGCATAACATTAGATGAACATCTTAAATGGTCAGCCCATATTCAGAATACCTCTAATAAAATTAAGAAACTTATTCCATTATTCAGAAATCTAAGAGATATTGCGCCGATTGAAACGACAATGATGGTTTATAAGTCGTTGTGTCTTCCGATTATGACCTATTGTATCTGTGCATGGGGTGGGGCTGGAAAAACGTACTTGCTTCAGTTAGAACGAGCGCACAGAACCTTACTCAAAACTATTTTTAAAAAACCATTTAGATACCCCACTGACCAATTATACAAAGAATGCAGTCTACTCAACGTTCGTCAACATTACTTAGTTTCAATAATTTTACGTTTTCACTCAAAATTTGATCACGGCACTATAAATAATAACAAAAGAGTAGTAAAATATCCATTATCAGTTGTTAACACAAGTTTTGGCCAATCGCAATTTGAATTCAGCTCATCACATGCATATAATGTATTCAGTAGGGCTAACAAAGGTATTAATCTGAATAAAATTAATAAATTTAACCTGGTTAAATCTCTTAGAAGCTGGCTAGCACCGAAGGGCTACGATGCAACTGAAAATATTATAAAAATAAAAAAATAGCATTGGGCGCAATTACACATGCACTAACACTCACACGCCTATGCATACACACGCACACTCATACTCACACACACGCACACACACACACACACACACACACACACACACACACACCAACTACTATGGTGATCGAACCCTCCAAAAACGCATCCCATATTTGTTAAACAGCTTGCCAGCCTACTTAAGAACAGAGAAAAAAACATCTAGATTTAAAATATTATTAAGAAAGTACCTACTAGAAACATTACCTGCATAACTATTATTAAGTAAGTAAGTATTTAGTATTGTATAGTATTAAGAAGTAAGCATTAAGTAATTATTATGTATACTTAGTATTTAGTATTAAATATAGAAACTGAGACTGTATTCCTACAGTCAAACTGTGAAAACAGTTTTGTAGGATTTAAGTTACTTTGTAAGTCAATTATTGTTAACATGTTTATGAAATAAAAATTAAAAAAAAAAAAAAAAAAAACACACACACACACACACACACACCCACACACACACACACACACACGAACACACATACATACACAGACACACACAGGCACAATCAGTTTTTCGCACGTAAATAAGAAATTAGTTTTTAGTTATATTTTCACATGTATCACTGGAAGGAACTACCCTCTGCAATACAGGTTATCCTAGCGTAGAGGGTAGGGACCGCTATTTAATCATGTCACTCTTTTATGAAAATAAATATTATTCTTATTCTTCTTATTCTATTCTTATTTTTTTTCAGACCGTTTTTTTTTAAATCAATAAGAATAAATTGACAGCCTTTTTTCCAGACGTACTTATTTAATTTAAAATCACTATGAATAAATAGACAGTTTTTTTTCAAACTGCCATTGTATTTAGCAACCGGTATGGGCTAAGGAACCCTAACTTTCCCGTGTTCCGACGCGCACTTGGCCAGTTTTATTTATCTCTGTTTTCGCATAATAATTCCACTTGCGAAGCAAATTCAGCTTGATTAAACAGTACAGACGTAGTGTATGTAGGCTGTATGTGATTGTTTTGTTTGTAGCTTGCCTACTTTGTAAAAAAAAGTAAAAAAGGTTTTTTTATTCGAGCTGCGGGATATGTTGTAAACATAGATATACTCGATTCCATTGATATCAATAATTCAGGCTGATGTATTCCATTGATTTATTTGATTACTGTAATCCAATTACCTAGTATTACTTACATAATATTTATTACATACCTGCCTGCTGAAGCCAACCTGGCGCAGTTGTGAATGCTGCGGATTGATGACTGTGGTGAATCATGGGAAAGTTTTAATTTTATAATTTTTAAATCGTTCGGGCTGGTCTGAGACGCCGGCCTTTTGTTAGTTATCACCTTACGGTAAATGACGTGCCGCCAAGCGATTTAGCGATCCGGTGCGATGCCCCTATCAGTTTAGCATCATCACTTACCACCAGGTGAGATTGCTGCCAAGAGCTAACTTGTAGTAGGAAAAAAGCAGTTTAAGTTTTTTCCATAATTTCCTCTTTCCTTCACCACCATATTTCCACGTGCAAACCCACTCGTAGCAAATTAATCGATAGATAAAAGATTTCCCCTGAATAGCCGTAAGTAAGAAGTCTAAACGACCCCATTCATTCACCTTACTTACTCCTGGCGCTAAACCAAGACGGGCATTCTATACAACCCTTTGTGCTGTCTCACTAATGGGTTAGCGAGTATTTTACTCATTTATTTTTCTAATAAAGGTGTGTTTTGCTCTTTTTTAAAAGGTACTAGCTGATGCCCGCGACTTCGTCCGTGTGGATTGAGGTTTTTTGGTTCCCGCAGGAACTATTTAATGCTTAGCCTATGTGCTGTTCCGGACTATAATCTATCTCTGTGCCAAATTTCATCAAAATCCGTTCAGCCGTTGTGGGGTGATTGAGTAACAAACATCCATCCATCCATCCATCCATCCATCCATACATACATACATCCATCCATCCATCCATCCATCCAAACTTTCGCATTTATAATATTAAGCATAGATATTCGTTTAGTAAGTTCGAGCTGGCCAGGTGGGAGGCTTCGGCCGTGGCTAGTTACCACCCTACCGGTAATGACATGATGCCTTGTACAAATCCTTTTGCTGTGTCACTAATGGGTTAGCGAGTATTTTACTCCTTTCTTTTTTAAAGGAAAAGTGTGTAAATTGCTCTTCTTTATAAGGTAGGTAAGTAGATAATATATTCCTATAAAGATAGTTAGGTTTCAGTATTTTCGTGTTTATTTATGTTTATAGACTTTCTGTTAATTCTGTGCTTGATTTTGGAAAAATAACCGGCCAAGTGTGAGTTGAACTCGCGCACCGAGGTTTCGGTACAAATTGTGACGTGGTAGGCCGTCTACGATGAGATGGCTGGCCCTTGGAGCTGTGAAAAAATCAAGCTTCTAAGCCAACGCAATCAAAAGATACAGCGGTTTATGCTGCAAATTTTCACTCGCAAGGGAATCAAAACCTACAGGGTACTTCCCGTGAACTCAGAATCTTGAAATTTGGTACGACGCAACGCCATAAAGCACAGATATAGGAATAATTGCGAAAAGCATAAATTTTTTGTAACATCAATAATAAAAATAAACCTATTAGAATCTTGAAATTTGGTACGAAGCAACGCAACGCAAGATTCTGAATTCTTTTCGCAATTATTCCTATATCTGTGCTTTATGGCGTTGCTTCGTACCAAATTTCAAGATTCTGAGTTCACGGGAAGTACCCTGTAGGTTTTGATTCCCTTGCGAGTGTCGAAAATTTTAAACAAGTTTAAAATTAATAAAAATATTTTTATTATATGATGTAACAAAAAATTTATGCTTTTCGCAATTATTCCTATATCTGTGCTTTATGGCGTTGCTTCGTACCAAATTTCAACATTCTGAGTTCACGGGAAGTACCCTGTAGGTTTTGATTCCCTTGCGAGTGTCGAATATTTTAAACAGGTTTAAAATTAATAAAAATATTTTTATTATATGATGTAACAAAAGATTTATGCTTTTCGCAATTATTCCTATATCTGTGCTTTAAGGCGTTGCCTCGTACCAAATTTCAAGATTCTGAGTTTACGGGAAGTACCCGGTTTTAATTCCCTTGCGAGTGTCGAATATTTTAAACAAGTTTAAAATTAATAAAAATATTTTTATTATATGATGCAACAAAAAATTTATGCTTTTCGCAATTATTCCTATGTCTGTGCTTTTTGGCGTTGCTTCGTACCAAATTTCAATATTCTGAGTTCAAGGGAAGTACCCGGTAGGTTTTGATTCCCTTGCGAGTGTCGAAAATTTTAAACAAGTTCAAAATTATTAAAAATATTTTTATTATATGATGTAACAAAAAATGTATGCTTTTCGCAATTATTCCTATATCTGTGCTTTATGGCGTTGGTTCGCACCAAATTTCAAGATTCTGAGTTCACGGAAAGCACCCTGTAGGTTTTGATTCCCTTGTGAGTGTCGAATATTTTAAACAAGTTTAAAATTAATAAAAATATTTTTATTACTGATGTTACAAAAAAATTTATGCTTTTCGCAATTCTTCCTATATCTGTGCTTTATGGCGTTGCGTCGTATCAAATTTCAAGATTCTGAGTTCACGGGAAGTAGCCTGTAGGTTTTGATTCCCTTGCGAGTGTCGAAAATTTGCAGCATAAACGGCTGTATCTTTTGATTGCGTTGGCTTAGAAGCTTGATTTTTTCACAGCTCCAAGGCACCGTAGACTTGAGAATTTGATATTCATTTCAGCTTGATACTTCCACGCGTTCCTGAGAAAAAGGGTCTTGACACACAGACGGACGGACAACAAAGTGATCCTATAAGGGTTCCGTTTTTTCCTTTTGAGGTACGGAACCCTAAAAATAGTGTTTACAATACAATAAACATATAATTTGTTACTTTTTCAAAAACTTTGTTAGTTAACGACTCAAAGAGAATACTTATGTGAATACATTGTTCTTTCCAAGCAAGATTTCTAGTGAGTATAAAACCTTAAAAAAAATTCATGACAATTGCGATTTGCGACGGTAGCAAATGCATCAATGACAAGCTCCGTAATATTCGAACTGTTTCCCTCAATCTAAGAACAGTTAATACAAACAATTTAATATGAAATTAATGCAAACGACTATTAACAGCCCTTACGAACTTAACTTACAATAAACAAGAGCACAAGGCCAATAAAATAAACCTTAACTACATAACCTTAAATGGATTGAAACTCTAGCTTTTTTCTCGTGTCATACCTGAATCAAGTCTTTAGCTTGATCTTAATTGGTTTTAAATAAAATTACGTTCTTGGAAGGAAAGCCGATTCTTGTACAGCATGGAATTGCTAGATACACTCTAATCCAAGAGCTGGTGGACGTAATATTTTTAATTGTTATAAGACAGTCTTTGAAACCATAGTCATTATTCGGAGTCATATTGGTATATTTTGTATAATAATATAAGACCGGAGTAGCAGAGAAACTTTGTTGCCAATAAAATTAAAAACCTTCAGACGTTGTGTACGTTTTAAGCAATTAGATATGACTTGCTGTCGTAAGAAAACCTGTTAGCCTGAGCGTTTAATTTTCTCGCCTGGATCCAGCGGCTTCGAGTGACTCGCCAATAAAAAATAGTCCACCGGTTCTCAACCTAGTCGTTTTACCGTTACGCCTAGGCCCTATTCAAACAGGAATGCTGAACGAGAGTCGTAAAAACATCTATAGTTTTTAGGGTTCCGTACCCAAAGGGTAAAAACGTGACCCTATTACTAAGACTCCGCTGTCTGTCTGTCTGTCTGTCTGTCTGTCTCCAGGCTGTATCTCATAGACCGTGATAGCTAGAAAGCTGAAATTTTCACAAATGATGTATTTCCGTTGCCGCTATAACAACAAATACTAAAAATTAAAAAAATATATATATTAAGGGGGGTCCCCATACAATAAACGTGTTTTTTTTGTATTTTTTTGCTCAATATTAAAAACGGTAACAGGTAGACGGTTCAAATTTTCACAGAATATTAACTTGTATATTACCTTTCAAAATAAATAATTAAATATCAATAAAGTAAATATTAAAGGGGGGCTCCCATACAACAAACGTAATTTTTTGATATTAACAGTAAACCTCTACAAACAAAGTTAGTTTTGCGGTTCATTAACAAAGATACCTACTTCTTGAGTACGGAACCCCTGGGTGCGCGAGTCCGACTCGCACTTGGCCGGTTTTTTTACTCCTCTCCTTAAGACAACATTGGCTGTACTCGGGTGCATGTCCCTTGCGAACATTTGAACCAACATCCGGATCAAATAGGTTTACCCGGTGATAGGTACTAACTAATATTAAAATAACTTTGGAATTTTGTGGCCAATAGCCCGGCAAATTTTTGGTGTGCTCAAGGATCTACTTACAACAGAGTAAGTATATTATTTTTATTTTTTCATGATCATGTACATTTTACAGCATTTTCTTCTTAAATGCCATTGAGGTATAATGTACTAACTTCAATGTAAAATGCTTATAAAAATAAACCAATCAATTTAAAACCGCACCCTTATAATATTTTATTAACTGAACAAAGCAGCAGATGACTGTTCTCTCTATGGTTATTTCAAAAAGTCCGGAAAGTCCTTTCCACCTGAAATTAAAAGATCAGTGCATCGACGTGGTCCCGAAGGTTAAGTACTTAGGTAGATATTTCACTTCGGACCTAGATCACCTTCAAGAAATAAAATGCCGTATCAGCCAAGCTAAAGTGGTATTTCACAGGATGTCCAAGACCCTATGTAATCCTAAATTACAGCTCGAGCTAAGATGCCGCCTTGTGAAATGTTACGTCTGGTCCACTCTCTTGTATGGTTGCGAAACATGGGTTCTCAAAAAGGAAGCAATTAACCGATTGCAAGCTTTCGAAATGTGGATATACAGGAAAATGCTTAAGATCACCTGGAACAGCTTTACACCTAACACTAAGGTACTGGAACTAGTCCACAAAAACAGAGAACTCATGTCCACCATCTTGCGGAGAAAAATGGCTTTCTTCGGACATCTTCAAAGAGGAGCCCAATTCTCACTTCCAAGATTAGTTTTGGAAGGAAGAATTGCAGGCAAGAGAGCTCCAGGTCGCCAAAGGCGCAAGTGGTTGGATGATATAAGGGAGTGGACGGGGCTTAGCTATCCGAAGCTCCAAGATGCGGCACAAAATAGAGAAGTTTTTCGGATGATGACCGCCAAACCTCATTTTGAAGAAGGCACGCGATGATGATGATAACTCTATCAAAAGAAAGTCTTTTGACTTTGACAGGAACGCAAAGTGAACGACGAAAGCCCGCGAAAAAGAAAAGAAAAAAGATAAATCGTAATTTTACACCATGCTACTCGCTAGGTATATCTCCAACAAAACTACTTTATTTTCCTTTTCTTAATTAAACCTACACTGTACACAATCATTTTCCTCAATAATTGTGTTTACATAATTACGTAAACATTCACACAAATATTTTGACGTTTTTATTTTGGCGTGTATTCATTGTAAAGACGTGACTTTGTCCGCGTGGTTTAAGATTTTTTTATTCCCGCGGGAACGCTTTGATTTTCCGGGATAAAAAGTAAGGTCCTATGTCACTTTCCAGGTCCTCAACTATACCCATGCCAAAAATCACATCGATCCGTTGCGGCGTGATTAAAGACAAACCAACAAACAAATACCACCACCACCACCACTACAGCCTATTAACGTCCCACTGCTGGGCACAGGCCTCCACTCTCATAGGAGAGCGGGAATTAGAGCTTAGACCCACCACGCTGCTCCAATGCGGGTTGGCGGGCTTTAACGACTATTATCATGTTAGTGATAATAACCGGAACCGACGGCTTAACGTGCTCTCCGAGGCACGGGGGTGAAACACCGCCAACTTCCAACTCCGGGCTGGCACTGAGAATTTCTTAATTGAAAAACCCAATACCTAACAATTTTTATGCTCGACCGGGAATCGAACCCAGGACCTCGTGAGCCGCAGTCGACTACGCTAACCGCTAGACCAACGAGGCAGTCAACCAAATACACTTTCGCAAATATACCTAATATTAAGTAGGTATGATTTACTCTACGAGACTTGAGCCTATTATTTACATTTACATTACTGACCTAAATAGATCGCTACAATAGGAATAAATAATATCAGTAATGAAACACGTTAGCACATCTACTAACTATACTACGTAGTATTACAACTGCTACAACATAATTATTACATATTCTGTGGTAGGTACGTACAGAAACTCACTCACAGAAATGACCGATGAACAGTCCTCTATCGACCAACTGGGTCGCCGCCCTATGATTGCTGCTTGATGACTGCCTTACGGGGAATTTTAAAATAAGAATATAAAGGCTTGGACAGACAAAGCGACGGAAATTATAGTCCTGAGAGTGTGTCCTTGAAGTTCACACTTCAAAGTCCATGTAGCTAAGGTAGATCCGGTCTTAAACATAGATTGACCGATACTTGAGAGCTTATTACCTGTAACCTGCGTGATTATGTAAGAATTGTCGATCACATCGTCAAAGTTCGGCTTCAAAGTAAAATAAACCATTACAGTATTGAATTAGAGCTTAATTTCATGTATCCATTATCATCCGTTTAGGTTATCGTACATACCTAAAAGTATAAGAATGGATAGTTTATTATACTTTGAAACCGAACTTAGACGATTTGATCGGTAATTCTTACATAATTGGGGGGTTGATCTGCTATCTGAAGTCTACGGGCTTTAGAATCCGCGTTGCTGCCATATTCCACCTTATTATCAAAGGGCGCTGTTGCGCTTTCAGCTCTGTATACCTACATACCTGATACCAGTAAGCTCTGTTAAGTATATAGTGCCTGCACTAATCATTGTTACAATCTATATTGTGTTGATTCGCAGAATTTATAGTATTCTTACTGCGACGATTTATTTTGGTCAATAGCGGAAGAGCATTATCCAATCAAAGGTGGCCGCGATCAAAAGGCCCCGGTTTCGCACACCTCCCTCGACGCTTGATCTTCTAATTTACCGGCATGGTCACAGCACTAGAGCAATATGAAACTGTGTAGCTCGGAAAACTTATTCTCAACGCGTGTGACTCTCGCAACATTTTAGGGAACAGTTTAGATTATGTTAGTTCCTAATTTCGCCACACGCACAATTAAGCGGCGGGACATAAAGAAGAGGCGCAGCGGCGGCGCGGCGCGTGGCGTGACCTTGGAAGTATGAAAGCGGTGTCCGCGCCTCGCCTTCTCTGTATACGCGGCGGCTCGCCGCTTGCACATTTTGTATGAAATAGATAGAAGCGGCGGCACCCGCTCGCCACAATCGCGCCACTCGCCACGCCCGTCGCCTCTTCTATATGTCCCGCGCCTAAGTTGGCCGAGCTGTTCTCGCGCGCGCCGTCGCGGTACGGTTGACGCTGCCGTGACGCTGTGTGTTTGTGCAAACCTTTATTGGGAATTTTAAATAAGGCCGGTTACCAGTAGCTACAAATAGTTCCCCGGTCTTCCCACTATATCGATTGTTAGTATTTAGGTTATGCGACAAACCGTAGGCTATTTGCGTTGACTGTCGTTGACTAGTTAATCATATCTACTAATATACTTACTAATAATATTGTAAATGCGAAAGTTTTGTTTCTTCGTTGGTTTGTCCTTCGACAAGTGTGATGTGATGCAAAAAATCACGTCTATCCGTTGCTCTGTTGCGGCATGACTGAAGTAGAAGCCAACAAACCAATAAACAAACACACTTTCGCATTTATAATATTATG
Source organism: Erebia epiphron (assembly GCA_963932025.1). NCBI lineage: Eukaryota > Metazoa > Arthropoda > Insecta > Lepidoptera > Nymphalidae > Erebia > Erebia epiphron. The sequence continues at coordinate 14,265,113 of OZ009952.1, read as the reverse complement.
ACTTTGATTTTTATGGTTTAGGCCTAGGTGTTTAAACAGCTTGTTCATTATAAATTATAATTAATCAGTCATCGTTCTTTAAATAAACTAGCTGAATAAAATGACTATCATAATCAGTCTAGACACCACGTGCTTATGGATCTCGTAAGCAAACATTAATGGGATAAATCACAACAGTTAATCAACTTACGTCATACTACGTGGTTGTAGCTGTAGTACCGAGGTTCTATGCAAAAAATCATGAGGGCTGGGAAGGTGCTTTAATCAACTTTACTCTTCGACACGATACTGGACCATTTGGTCTAAAACTGGTTTTCATGAGTGTAAAAGAGGCTAAACATATTAGGATAATAATAATTATATCATTCTTAATAATAATATATATATTATTCTTCTAAACAATAATAATCATACTTAATATTATAAATGCGAAAGTCACTTTGTTTGTTGGTTTGTTGGTTTGTTGGTTTGTCCTTCAATCACGCCGCAACGGAGCAACGGATTGACGTGATTTTTGGCATGGGTATAGTTGAGGACCTGGAGAGTGACATAGGCTACTTTTTATCCCGGAAAATTAAGGAGTTCCCGCGGGAATAACAAAAAACTTAAACCACGCGGACGAAGTCGCGGGCATCAGCTAGCAATATTATAATTATATCTATGGTATTAACCATAGATGGGTTACGTCTTTTTATGTATATGTGTCACCGTAAGATTGTAATCTAACGCTTTTTTTTTCGATAGATTGTAAACATTCGAAAGATTGTGAACCGTTCAATGTTTTAAGTGTCAATTTTTGAAATATTCATTGTATTTACGTTTTCTTGTCTCTTTCTTGTAGGTTAGGTTAGGGTTCGACATAAATAATCAAGTAGGCACTTAGGTTCTATCGGGTTAATAAACCTAACAGATTACAATCTACCGAAAAATAATCCGTTATATTGTAATCATTCGACAGTTTACAATTTCGCGAGTTAGATTATAATCTAACGGTTTTTACAATCTTACGGTGACATATAAATCTCGCAGATCATATACGTTCTCGCTTTATAAAAAGGCAGAAGATGCAAACGCTTGAGAGTCGTTTGTTATGTCTCATGTTTGGCAGCCTAAAAGAGGTCGCTAGAAATTATTGAACCTTCTACTCTCATGCTCTTGTCTACTTCTAGACGCGTAGCTTAGCAGAGTAGGTAGTATGCGATGCCTCACAATGAGTCATTGACCGGAACGCATTAAGGAAGGCTCTATCGTATCGTAGACTAGCCTACGATAGTGTTTGTTCAAGTGTTTAGTGGTTTAACCTATGTATGGGTAACCCGTTATAGTAGTGTCGTTCTTGTTGCAACAAAATTCATTTTAGTTTTAATATTATGTACGGTATATTTATTAAATCCATGGTGTCAGCACTATTATATTATTCTACGTCAGTACTATTATATTATTCTATGGTGTCAGGATGACCATAATTTCACAGTTCACTATGATACAGACACGTTAGTAGGTACCTCTACGGCTGTTTATTGCTTTGATTCTTTATTTGATTACAACGACCTCAATTTACACAGACGCCCAGTCAAACATAGAATGTGGACCTATTTTACTAACGCCATCTAGTCTGAAAAGCGGGACAGCGCTATGGTGGGGACAAGGACAGGGACAGGCAAGGAGCGTGCTCTAAAGGTTGGACGCCCAATTTTTTTCTATGAAAGGGCCCATCTAGTACCTACATATATATCGATGTTAACTTATCTGACCCGGTGGCCAAAGTTGGAACTAATTTTATGCCTGCTAAGTTTTTGTTTTTAGTTTATTTTTAATAAATACTAGCGACGCTGACACCGGGCCAGATAAGTTTGACATATACTTAGCTGTTGAGAAATAAAATAAAATATAGTAGATAGAGAAATAATTGTATTCTTATTTCAAATGCCTGCCTCAAATTATTTGTCTTGGTGTTATAAAATATCTGCAGTGAGGAAGAAATAAAAGATTTGTTCTGTTTGATTGATTGCTCTCGTCAAGACACTTTTCTTAAGTTTTCTGTTTTATAGAGGCCTAAACGGTTTAGTTGCGTTCGTCGGTTATGCGTAGGCTTTGAAAATTAGCTGTTTTTTTTAATCCACTACAAGTTAGCCCTTGACTGCGATCTCACCTGATGGTAAGTGATGATGCAGTCTAAGATGGTAGCGGGCTAACCTGTTAGGGGCATGGCAGTTATAATAAGCCCATAACCCTATTCGGTTTCTACACGGCATCGTATCGAACGCTAAATCGCTTGGCGGCACGTCTTTGCCGGTAGGGTGGTAACTAGCCTCGGCCGAAGCCTCACACCAGGCCAGACCAGGGAAAATTCAGAACTTATAAATTCCCAAATTGACCCTGCCGGGGATCGAACCCGGGACCTCCGCACGTTAAGACAACAGCGCTGCACACTGCGCCACGGAGGTCGTCAAAAATGTGTTCCTACATATCAAATTGGTAAGTGTATATAATACTATAGATCGTTTTCCAGCTTTTAGAATTAATAGGTAGGTACTCGTATAAACGTTGTCGCGCCATCGTAAATGCCGGCAAATAAAGCCGTCAAAAGGCCGTAAAGCCGAACTGTCGGTAGCGATTAAACCGGCATACCCGCTTATTATTATAATTATTCGGATATTCCACTGCCATCTAAACGTTTTTATTTCGTTTTCGTTGAAAAAGCCGGTTGGAACTGTAAAACTGTTTTGATACTTTTTTGTTTCACATGTTTTTGGATCACAATTCTTGATTTAATTTTACTCCTGTAGAAAAATAATATACTGTTCTCGGCGGATTCCGCTCTAGTTAGTCTTGTATAATTTTCAATGCTATTTGCTCCTCATAATAAGTTTTTCTCAAGTCGTCCTTAAGCATTCAATAAGAGAAAATGCGATAATTTTATTAATAAATGATACCCTCGACGACGCGCCTTCGCGAGGATTAAGCTTTTAAAAGATCCCTTTGGAACTTTTTGACTGTCGGGAATAGAATTAGACTAAGTTCGTCCCGGAATACAGCGTGCTGTTTTCAAAATTCGACTAAATTATTTAAACGGATGAGCCTTGAAAAGGTAACAAACAGACAGGCAAACAGAGTAACTGTCGTTTTTATAACGTACGTATGGGAGATAAGCAGGCGTTACTTTGCGGAAGTCCATGATAATGAACGAAGTAGAACTTTAATATCCGCCACAGTAAGTAAATCTATGTGGTACAGTATGTATCTTGCGATATTCACCTTTTACACAAATCTTCCAAATTATTCTCAACGTAGGTACGAGTCACTCCGACACCGGATCATCTTCAGGAGATGTTGACTCGACAATGCTCGATTTTAAAGATTTACAATAAACTAGCTAATGCCCGCGACTTTGTATGCGGAACTCTTTCATTTTCCGGGATAAAAAGTAGCCTATGTGCTATTCAAGAATGTATGCATGTATGGATGTTTATTACTCAATCACGCCCCAACGGCTGAACGGATCTGGCTGAAATTTGGAACAAAGAGTTCCCGCGGGAACCGAAAACCCTCAAACCACGCAGACGAAGTCGCGGGCATTCGCTAGTTTATAATATTTATTTTATGATATTTGATTAAAGTCCTACTTCTTTCATTATATTGGTATGGATCAAAGACAATATATAAACCAGTATAAGACTGTTCTCTTCATACATTAAATCAAAGCTCGCTAAATGCGCATTAAAGTCGCCGGTACCTTGTAGTTCTTCGCATTATCTGAGATGGCGTAACTGTGCAAGCTGAAAAATAATTAATAACGAACATAGCTATTGCCATCTAACGAGTAGTAGTTGAATCATCAACTCAATCAAACTTACCTAGTGCCATCTAACGTATAGTTATATATCCATGACTGCCTCGTTGGTATAGTGGTTAGCATGTTGGACTGCGACCATAGATTAATTATAATACAGGTTTATATATTGTCTTTGACTGCCACCGACGAGGTCCCGGGTTCGAGTCCCGGGGCGGGCCATAACAAGTATTGGGTTTTTCTGGCAAGAAATTCTCAATACTAGCCCGGAGTTAGGAAGTTGGCGGTGTTGCAACCCCGTGCCTCGGAGAGCACGTAAACGTGTCTAATTATATATTTTTTTTTAAAAACAATCTTGATCACTTGTTTTTGTGTTTTTTAAAAGTATTTCTTATATATGTTAGTTATTCTTGTTTTTTGATTCTTTCACAAGTCAGCCCTTGACTGCGATTCAACCTGATGGTATTTGATGATGTAGCCTAAGATAGTAGTGGGCTAATAAGAAGGGGTATAACGGCTTGGTACTTATAATAAACCCCAAATCGATTTCTAGGTACGCTAAATCGCTTGGCAGCACTTGGCTTCGCCGGTAGGGTTATAGCTAGCCATGACCGAAGGCTCTAAGCAGATCAGAACTAATGTGCCTATAGTTCTGAAGTAGGTAGACTCTAGAGTAATGGTAAATTTAGTTTTTTTATCAAGTATTTCTTGAATAATGCACAATACCTACTGTAAATATTTTTTCTTGATTATTACCTAAGTACCTACCTACCTAAATTATATCGCCATCAACCAGACTTCTACTGTAATTAGCTAGCTATAAATAAAATAATTATCTATATTATATTTATTTACTAGATGATTCCCGCGACTACGTCCGCGTGGACCAAATTTTTTCGATTCCCGCGGGAACTCTTAAATTTTCCGGGATAAAAAGTAGCCTATGTCCTTCCGCGGGATACAATCTATCCCTGTACCAAATTTCATCAAAATCGGTTGAATAGATGGGCCGTGAAAGCGTAGCAGACAGACAGACAGACAGACAGACACACTTTCGCATTTATAATATTAAGTATGTAATGCACAATACCTACTGTAAATATTTTTTCTTGATTATTACCTAAGTACCTACCTAAATTATATCGCCATCAACCAGACTTCTACTGTAATTAGCTAGCTATAAATAAAATAATTATCTATATTATATTTATTTACTAGATGATTCCCGCGACTACGTCCGCGTGGACCAAATTTTTTCGATTCCCGCGGGAACTCTTAAATTTTCCGGGATAAAAAGTAGCCTATGTCCTTCCGCGGGATACAATCTATCCCTGTACCAAATTTCATCAAAATCGGTTGAATAGATGGGCCGTGAAAGCGTAGCAGACAGACAGACATACAGACAGACAGACGGACAGACAGACAGACACACTTTCGCAGTTATAATATTAGTATGGATTTACATATTTCGGAACCCTGCATGTCGATAAATATAATATTATTATTAGCTAAATGGCTAAAGAATACCTAACAATTGCCAAACTTAACCTCAAAGATTAATCGTATAGCAGCAGAATCTCAGAGTCCAGAACAAGCGTAGGTCAGCAGTTAAGTAGCAGGATCTCGGAGTCCATTAGTCTTATCACGGTCACAAACAAAAAAAAAACCGGTTAAGTGCGAGTCGGACTCGCGCACCGAGGGTTCCGTACAAACATGTAGGTATATCCTATAAGTAAAAGTTATAGTATTTTTGAGGCCTCCTCATGAGAATGTGTGCACCATTCCAGCGCCTCCAGAGAGGGCTGTCCAGCTTAGTAGCCAACGTACTGAGGAGGGTGTTGGTGCTGCTCACTAGCCTGCACATCATAGACGCAGCACGCTTGCGCACGATCGCGTAGAAATCATCCACGCGAGCGTCCGCGAACATGGCCGACGCGCTGCAGTGTCGAGGCCTCCTCAGCACCGCCCTCAGCACATTGTTATATTGAACACGCAGAGCATTGTAGGTCCGCTGCGTATAGTCTATACACAGACTGCACGTGTAGAAAGACGGCAAAGCAAAAATGGCTGTAGATCTTTTGATTGTGTTAGCTTAGAAGTTTGATTTTTTCACAGCTCCAAGGGACAGTAGACCTGAGTAGGTATTTGATATGAATTCCAGCTTGGTACCTACCTCCATGTGTTCCTGAGAAAAAGGGTCTGGACACACAGACGGACGGACAACAAAGTGATCCTAGGGTTCAGTTTTTTTCCTTTTAAGGTACGGAACCCTAATTATTAAAAATATTTTAATTAAATGATATAACTAAAAATTTATGCTTTTCGCAATTCTTCCGTTTAAATATAAATAATTAATATCTGTGTTATAAGACGTTGCTTCGTACCTAGTTTCTAGATTCTAAGTTCACGGGAAGTACCCTGTAGGTTTTGATTCCCTCGCGAGTGCAAGAAAAATCGAAAATTTGCAGCATAAACGGCTGTATCTTTTGATTGTGTAGGCTTTTAAGTTTGATTTTTTCACAGCTCTAAGGGACCGTAGACCTGATTGATATGAATTTCAGCTTGATACCTCCATACGTTCCTGAGAAAAAGGGTCTTGACACACAGACGGACGGACAACGAAGTGATCCTATAAGGGTTCCGTTTTTTCCTTTTGAGGTACGGAACCCTAAAAACACAAGAAACGCACAATTCACTGAGCTGGCACCATAGATCTTACTCTTACTAATATTATAAATGCGAAAGTTTGGATGGATGTATGGATGTATGGATGTTTGTTACTCAATCACGCCCCAACAGCATAACGTATCTGGCTGAAATTTGGCACAGAAATAGATTATAGTCTTGAATAGGTAGCACATAGGCTACTTTTAATCCCGGAAAATTAAAGAGTTCCCGCGGGAACAAAAAAACCTCGATCCACGCATACGAAGTCGCGGGCATCAGCTAGTTAATTATAATACCAAGTACCAACCTGGTTTATAAGTATATCGTCTTTGGCCGGCACCAAAACAAGAGGAAAAAATTATTTTAGTGTATCGTCAGTTTGTGACGCCATCTATAGGAATGCAGCATAACTGCATGGTCCACTAGCTGATTATAACATAAGAATACACAGAACTTGTTTCAAATCGAATTACTTCTGCAAGTTAATTTTGTTAAAATTAATTGAATGTAAATTTGTTATTTGCTTAAGTGATTTTATCAAATTTTTGTATTTTGATAATTTTATATAAATAATTAATACAAACTGAACCAAGAAAATACGATATTTCACCGATTTTACTATAATCATTTGTCGAGCGAGCCTGGTAGCGCCACCTATCGATAGTATTAACCTAGAAAAATTTTTATATGGGATTTAGCAATCTATACTTGGTTTATAATTACTTGGTTTATAATTAATCTATGGTATGGATTATACCAAATAGATATACCCATATCTATTTTAGCTGCATTTTGTAGAAAATTTAGCAAAGGATGTTTTATCAACCGACTTCAAAAAAAGGAGGAGGTTCTCAATTCGACTGTATTTTTTTTTTTTTATGTTTGTTACCTCAGAACTTTTGACTGGGTGGACCGATTTGGATGATTCTTTTTTATTTGAAAGAGCATACTTCCCATGTGGTCCCATATAAATTTTATCGAAATCGGTCGAGCGGTTTTTAAAATATCAACAATAAAATAAGTACCTACTTTGTATAGCGAGTGCTTGTTGTTGTAAAGTTGGCGCGGGAGTTTGAAGTCGGTTGTTTAAAAAGTATTTTTAGGGTTCCGTACCAAAATGGTAAAATGGAACCCTTATGGTGCGACTTTCTCCGTCTGTCTGTCCGTCTGTCCGTCCGTCACACTCGATTATTTCAGTAACTACCGAAGCTATCGACATGAAATTTGGAATAGTTGTGTATATTAGTGGCCCAAAGACACTGGAATTAAAAAAAAATGGAAATTATTTTTGTTCTTATTTAAAAAGGGGGGAAAATCTGAGGGTTGAAATTTAAAAGTGAGATAACTGTACTGTGTGGGGTATCATATGAAAGGGTTCACTTTGTACATTCTAAAACAGATTTTTAATTATTTTAGGTTATGATAGTTTTTGATTTATCGGGGAAAATGTCTAAAAAAATACCGTTCCCCCCCCTTATCTCCGGAGTTTACCAATCGAAAAATTTGAAATAATTATGGTCAATAGGAATTTACGTATATTTTACAGGAAAACTATAGCCAATGCTCTAACTAGCATAGTTTTTTTGATATTAAAAAAAAACCTCTACAAACAAAGTTAGTCTTGCGGTTCATTAACAAAGGTAATTATTTATTAATAATGGTACGGAACCCTTCGTGCGCGAGTCCGACTTGCACTTGCCCGGTTTTTTTATATTAAATTATCGATTCGCCGCCAACACGGCGTCATCGTGTCGTTTAGATCGTGAGATTGTGGTTGATACTAGCCGTCATTGACTTACGAGTACCAATACTAGCCGTGTTCATACAAAAACCCTATCTTTTATTTCATGCATAAATGAATGCGGTCGTTTATGCATTACAAAAGGTGAAAGTAAAATAAAATGGTTTTATAGCCTGACGGGTAAAAGTTTGTAGAATACTCTGAACATACTTGTATCATCATCCACCTCAACTTAAGAAGCTTCAAGGCAAGAGTGAATAGTCAGCTTGTAGGCCAGCGCGCTGCAACCTAGACCTCATCATTGCTTTGTATTAAGCATGATTGTCGTCAAGCGTAAGCCTATGTCGCAATAAAAAAATAAAAATAAAACATCATCTCAAGTCTCAACCTAGCAATTGTCTACTCTCCGAGTCCGAGTATCACAGTCCGAGTCGCCTCCAAAAATTAAAAAGACTTAAGCATAGTCCACCACTGGCCTATAAGTGCAGCACACACACGTTTGAGCACATTATTGAGAACGATATATTTTAATTACTTACACTGTACTACACCTAACTCACCGCTTCACAATATTATTTAATCAAATTCATATTAGATACAGAGTTTTAGCTAGTTTTTTCATTTTACCACCACCACTGCTATGATTTTGTGTTCTGACAGGATCATAAGATATTTTAAGTCAACGGGACAACCTCACGAAAGATACCTACGAAAGCAAATACCATTCAACCCCTTCTGTATCAAAATCACAGCAGTATTTCAGTATTACGGCAACTCTTAACGCAATCTGTCACCGCACACGCACGAACACAAAAAGCAATGTGGGCTCTCTGCGAAGGGGGGCGGTATACCTACGCAATATTCTCCTCTGCAAATGTACCAGACCATTGGATCAAACATAAACCGATTTGACATCCAACTGTGTATGAATTATTTAATAGTGAGGTTATGGTTTAGTTGGGATTGTCTTCGTGTCTGAAAAATAAAAGTTTGCCAACAAGGGATGGGGTCGACTATCTTTTTTTTTAATCAACTATAAGTTAGTCACCTGATGGTAAGTGATGATGCAGTCTAAGATGGTAGCGGGCTAACCTGTTAGGGGTATGGCAGTTATATTAAACCTAATCGGTCATACCCCTAATCGGTTTCTGCACGGGATCGTACCGCTTGGCGGCACGTCGTTGCCGGTAGGGCGGTAAATAGCCACGGCCAAAGCCTCCCACCATCTACAGATCATGTGTATCTATTAGTAGTTTTTGTGTTTGTTCCCGCATGGAATGTCAATTCCTTTTGTCAAACGAACCGTAATGCATGATCATGTGACACGACATGACATATCTCTTCTAGGCAAGCGCGTCCCATCTTAGGCCGCATCATCACTTCCCATCAAGTGTGATTGTGGTCAAGCGTAAGCCTATAATGTTTTTTTTTAAATGTCTAAGCGTGTTGCTTAACGACAGCGCGAATGCTTGGCGACGCGATATTAGTTCAACAATTCGAGTCGGCTTAGATCGTTCGCATAAAGCCTGACGAATGGTATCCCAGAAATGGGAGAGAAAATTTAGAACTCGTTTGTCACGCAGCGTGATTTACTTGCTTATTTCCTGTAAAGGGTGGGATTGATTTCGTTTTGGTGGAATTGTATAGAGAACGGAGATAAGAGATAAAGATTCTTTGAATGAACAAGTACGAAATTAGATTTATGTTTTCGATCTTTGGAAACAAGACTAATCTGATTTTGCTCTGTTTTCGCACTAAGCCTAGTTCTCTCCTTACCAAGTCGGAATGATAGATTATCTTGTCAAATATAAAACCCTTGTCAAATACCTGCTGAAAATGTTCTACCTGCAGATATTCTTGATATCAAGATTATGAAGTTTGAAAAGTGAAACTTTTTTAGAATCGTTGTGATTTGTAAATTCGATGAAACAAAAAGCGACACCAAAAAGAGACAAACGTATTCATACCATAATAGCCTGTGAGAGAATGAGATAGAATACAAGTTATATTTACCTCATTCGCTTGAAGGCTACTTTTCTGAAGTTTCACTTCTGGCGTGTGTGAATTGCACACACACACTTTTTGTTTTTGATAGGATTTAAAATCTGGCGTTGAAAGTTAAAGATGTTGATCGCTAGAGTTTAGATAATCATATCACATTGATACCCAGCCTTCGTGTTTGCTCGCATTTTTATAAAAAAAACCATAAGTACTTAGAAGACTTAGAAAAAGAAAATATTAAAATAAAAGTTAATTTGCACTTTTAATATAAATCAAGAAATATTGATTTATTTACTAGTGCTATTATACTGGTACCACAATTTAAAACAACATTCCAGAATAGTTGTGTCATTTTATGATATGGCAATACCATAACATATTTATAAGGCTTTTTAGTCGTTCCTATAATGATAGAAAATTGATACTTTCCAATTTCAAGAGCAAGATATAATTATATAGCCGTAGGGCGGTTTAGGGCTTCGATCTTGAATCGCGTGTAACAAACCAGTGTAGGTACCTAATTACAGACACGGAAACGCTTCTAAGGATTTTTTGGAGTCGCCAACGCATTCCAACTGCACCCTTGATGTCATTTACTGCTTGTAAAATGAATTCTAAAATCAGTTTCTTACTCTAGTTAGAAAACTTATAAAACAACGTCTGTATAATTTCCTGTACACACAAATTCTGTGTAAATAACAATTATTTCCGATTCTATAACAGAAAGTTTTCGTTGTCTTGTTTGAGCGAGCTATAATTAATTCCTATCAACATTACTGTTTATTTTGCAAGATATTGTACTAACCGCATCATTAATTTATGTCAGAATCCCTCCCTCTTTGTTTCTAGTAATTTCTTGCGAACTCCAGCTTTTATCGCAGTGCTGCGAAATTTTGCGTCTAACAATATTTTAGTATCAATCATGTTTATAATCATGTCCGAAGTAACTTTTTAGCTAACTTAGTTATGATTAATGAAGGTTGACGGGTCACCTGAATATTTTAAGTTAATTACTACCGATTATGAACATTTTCTTCACAATACGTTGCTTGTCTTTAAAGCATTCCTTTGCATTTTGCAAGAAAATTTGTTGATCCTTTCTTATAGTTTATCTGTTTGAATCCTAATATTCGTAATTTTCTTTGTTACAGATGGCTTCAGGCTCTTAAAAAGGAGAAGCAGTTTTCACCACGTTTAAAAGAAGGTAAATAACTATTTATTCTAAACTAGCTGATCCCCGTGATTTCGTCCGCGTGGAATCAGGTAACCCATGTCATTCTCCAGGTCCTTAACTATACGCATGCAAAAAATCACGTCAATCCGTTGCTCTGTTGCGGCGTGATTGAAGGACAAATCAACTAACTTCACAGCATACTTTCGCATTCGCATAATATCAATATGATTTTGTAAACATTTGCGTGGATATCTCTGTTAGTTTTTAGCACAGACATCCACGTAAATCAGAAAGCGCGTTTCACAATTTTCTTATTCTATAATTGACTTATCTCCATCGGGATTTAGGGTCGTCGCTGATATTCAGCCGAAAATAATCATCTTATCTTATCATAATCAACCCATTGCCGGCTCACTACTGAGCACGAGTCTCCTTTCGGAATGAGAAGGGTTTGGCCATAGTCCACCACAGAGGCCAAGTGAGTATTGGCAGACTTCACACACTTTCGAGAACATTATGAAGAACTCTCGGGCGTACAGGTTTCCTGACGATGTTTTTCTTCACCATTTGAAAGCAAGTGATATAAAATTTTTTTTAACGCACATAACTTTGAAAAGTTGGAGGTCGGGTCTCTTAACTACTAGGCTGTCACCGCTTTAGGAAAATAATATTATCAGATATTTTAGTAGCTAAGTATGCCTACTGATCCTTACCGAATAATACGCATCAAATGGTCGAGTAAAGGCGGGAACGGCAATCGAATCGGCCATTCCAAACACGTTTAATAGATAGCGCCATTAGTGATAAGGTGGCCATATAGTTGAAAAACTGCCTCACACGTTTATCATCCCTCGAAGTCATCCTCTCATAATATTGCCCTGACTTCGCCCTTTCGCGTCACTTCAGAACGGCTGGACCGATTTTAATGGATTTTTTTGTGTGTGTTTGAGTGGTTCGCGGGATAGTTTATGTTCACTATTGGACCCGTTTGGGAGCGCTGCAATCGGGTTCTAGGTTCAGGGCAGGACAACGGGAGTTTACAGTCTGCCGGTAGTTTTACATTCAAATATTGTACATATGTGTTTGTATGTTTGAGTATTTTTTACATGTTACGAACGTTTCTTATTGATGAACCTTTTCACTCGACGCGACACAAAGCAAAATGCGTACTATGCGGGCAACAACACTACGCTCTAATAGTGAAGACCCGTGTTAATAACCCGACATGTACTATGAACACTGAACAGGTTCTTAAGTATTGGTGAATCTATGAAAACCGGTCTTAAGCATGTCGGTTTATTAATATAGGCCTTAGGCCTAGCCTCAGGGTGGCTGAAGTTGGGTCCTAGGAGTTGTCTAACAGACTCATGATTAAGGTACCTGGATGGATTCGAAACTAGACAGGGCCTACCCCGATAAAATACCTTCCATGAGAATGGGTAGGCACCGGTTTTTTTTTAATATTTATAGCCAGTATCACTCGGGATGATGTAAGGATTCTAACGAAATCCATCCATTCAAATTAGTTCAGGCATAATTAGAAGTTATATTGTAATAAATACACTAACTAACTAAGAAATGAAATTTTATTTCATTTCATTTTATTTCATATACTTAAGATATATATTTACCTACATGAACCCTGAAAACATTACACGTCCTTTTTGGGCAGTTGTGTTATAAAACTATTGTCACCCTACTACACCCTTAGTCTATACTCCCTTGTGACTCACACAACTCGGGGAGATACTATCCAGAAACATTAATTTCGCAATTTTCGTTTTTATCTAACTTTATTGAAGTAAGTATTCAAAATTATAGGTCTTCATGTACATAGTCGTAGCTTGACTGATTCTGATTTTAAATTTTCATTCATTTCACGATCTGAAAGTTCTTTTCACTCTTATCTGATTTAGGGATAAACTTTCTCTTTCTCAATTCAAAAGTCTCGATTTACATGAAAATCGTTTCAATTGAATACCTGACGAGTCGATTCTACCAAATAATACGCAGTGCTGAGCGCTGTTGTCTTAACGTGCAGAGTTCACGGGTTCGATCCCCCGCGGGGTCAATTTGGGAATTTGTAATTTCTGAATTTTCCCTGGTCTGCTCTGGTGGGAGGCTGCGGACGTGGCTAGTTACCAGCCTACCGGCAAAAAGTGCCGCCAAGCAATTAAACGTTTCGGTACGATGTTGTGTAGAAACCGATTAAGGGGTATGGGCTAATTATAACTGCCATGCCCTAACAGGTTAGCCCGCTACCATCAAGGGCTAACTTGTAGTCGATAAAAAATGGCAATCGAAATCTTACTAATATTATAAATGAGAAAGTTTGGATGGATGGATCATGGATGTATGGATGTATGGATGTATGGATGTATGGATGTATGGATGTATGGATGTTTGTTACTCAATCACGCCCCAACGGCTGAACGGATCTGGCTGAAATTTGGCACAGATATAGATTTTAGGCTGAAATAGCACATAGGCTACTGTTTATCCCGGAAAATTAAGAAGTTCTCGCGGGAATCAATAAACCTCAAACCACGCAGACGAAGTCGCGGGCATTCGCTAGTCTGTCATAAACGTAGTGTTGAGTATTTCGCTAATGAATTTTCATCTTTTTAATATATTTACCTACATTTTCTTCTGAACAGAACATTAAATAAAATCCGATGACCGTTCTATGTCCAATGAAAAAGGAAAACAGTTTGGTATTACTCTACACCTAGTAAATTCGGTAAAATTAACCGAAATTGCAAACGTGCACTTACATTAATTGCCGCCATTAATCTTGGACCTTGCCGATTTGCTACGCGGCTCATAGCTAAAGAACCGGTGGCAATTTCGGTATAGTATTATGATAGGCTCGCCATTATAAGTGTATGCGCCTAACAATCGAGATAGTAAAATAAGGAACGGCTTTTATTATGATTATATAATTTTGGAAAAAACAAATCAAAAACTAAAATTTATTAGTAACTCACTATTTCAGTGGCATTAATGTCTAGGTCAAAAATTAGGTATTTGTATTCTGGCAAGGAATTTAATTGAGAGGTCTTTCTTTTTCAAGGATCATTTCTTATAAAATGCCAGGCTTCAGAAAATTATTTGGGACTGTTTTTTTACTTGATTAATCAATACCGATGTAGGCTGTAGGGATTTTTATAACTAACAGCCACATGGGTGTTTTTCTATTGAACATTTTCTACTTTACACGACGCTACCTGCCCTGGCGGCAAAGGTGTGAAATTTCCGTCACCGCCGGCAAGATAAAAAGATACTAATTTGATTTTAATTAAATTAAAGTTAATTGAGTGCAAATTAATAGTAATATTTCATACACTTTGCCTTCTTCTGTACCGTTTCGTCGTCGCCGCTAAAACGACTAATGAATTAAAATTTTCGCAACCAGCTCTCTAGCTATCGCCGGAAATCCCCGATCGTTGCGAACACCAATAATTGTCCGAAGTATTAGCACAGGTATTAGAGGGATAAGGTTTTCGCTGGCGTTTAGATCGCGAATTAGCTTTGTTTGTTAAAGCTTGTTCTTGCTTTTAAGAAGCTATTAATGTTTTATCTTTGGACACCAGGAATACCAGGATCGTGGTGTTGCTTCTGAAAGCAATTTACGTTGAGTAATCCCTAAATCACTGAGGTTTGAGTTTTGACGCGTCTTTTTCTGTTTGTAGCGTCGCGCGAAGGTTGAAAAGGAATAGAACAATTTTACTGTAGTTGCTTTTATTTTAAAGCTAGTTCATTGCTATTTTCTGTTTGTATTAGGTGCACCCAAAAAGTGTTGGGTGCTACGATGTTATAATATTTCTGTGCAGATTTTTAAAGTAGGTATAAAATGTTATTCGGATTTAAGTTTTGATCTTCATCTTGTTATTTGTAAATTAATTTCAAAATGCTCATTTGTTTTTTACAGATGGGCCACGAGGACGAATGTCGGACGAGGCGGCGTTGCTGTAGGTGAATAGGAAGCAAGATGGCGCGGTGGGCGCAGGCCGTGCTCACGGCGCTGGCGCTGTCCGCCGCGCGCGCCTACCTCATCATCGTCCCCGACACCGCGCCGCCAGGCCACGTCGTCATCGACGCCGCCGTCTACAAACTAGGCTCAGAAAGAACCTACACCATCGACGTACACCGCACCGCTAACTTCGTTCACCACATCCTACGAGTCAATAGAACTTCTGGTCTAGTCACGCTCCGTAAAAGACTAAGATGCGATGGCGTCCTCTACCCCAACCTCTTCACTTTTTACGTCGACTCCACATCCGAGCGAATCAGAGACATCGATTACTATAGCTTACCTATAAGAATACTTGTAGCAGGTGAAGATTGTAGCAGACGACACGCTGACTTGTACGATATAGATTTCGATAGAGTATACGATCAAAACGATTCAGCTTTGCAGTACGAAGATGAAAATGTTAGAGATAAAAGAGAAGCTATTTATCAAGAGAGTATAGACTGGAGATTATTAGAAGGAGAGGAATTAGGGTCTAGTCAATATAGTGTACTATCCACGGCCTATCCGTGGTCCAACGCGATGTTCGAGGATTTCGCGTTTAGTAATAGAAGTAGGCAAAAACGATCTCCATTAGTTCCCTTCGATATGGCCATAGATGTTAAGATAGCTGAAGCGAAACAGTGGATTTCGGAGACGTACGCCAGTTTTGGGATACCAACAACGGATCGGTGGCAAGGAATTTGTTTGAAGAATTCGCAATTCGTTAATTCATTAACAGCATTTCTGCCACGGACAGTTCAAAAACACTGTAGAGTTCAATTCTTAGATGTAAGTGATCCACGTTTTGTCATTGAGAGTAGTCAAGGTGATCTGGTAGCAAGCAGTGACGTGTGTATTCAAGAGCCAATGTGGAAGGTTTCAGTGCTTTTTACATTCAACTGTGAACGGACAAATATCGTTGATTCAGACCATAGATTGAAAATAGTGTATCATCATCAAGAGCTGAATGATACGGATATAGCGAGGCGAGTGAAGAGGGAGTTGCGGAATCAGTCTCCTTATTTTGAACAAGCTCTTTACGTAGCCTCAGTCGCTGAAGAACAACCTCCTGGAGTCATTGTTACTACTGTTAGAGCCCGGTAAGTTATCATATAACATTTTGATATTATATTGAATAATAGAGATCTTTGAACAAAAATCGTTAGAGCCAGCCCTACATTGGCTAATGTAAGACAGTGTAAACGTCCGAATCAAGGAATGTGAACGGTTTCTACAATCTCGCACAACGAAACCGTGAACTTTTCAAGCCAACATAAAATGAGTAGGGTATCATTAACGTACCCCAAGCGATCAACTCCCTTTTCGAAAAGCTAAAGTAATAGTAATAACAATAAGCTTCGTCATTCAAGCATGATTATAAATATACGGCAATGAAGCCGGTATTTTAGCTTCTGTAGACATACCGACATCCAATTTCGTCAACATTCGACATTTCCTAATATCTTTAGATGGCTGTCCAGCTCAAACTCAATGGTTGGAACGGCATGAACATACATACAATTATTGGCACATCTATAGACGCCTTTTCAAATGCCGTTTCAGTAGTTAACCAAATTACCCTAATAAATGAATAATGAATGCCATCGGTCGACCCTTCCTTCAATTCCTTCTATTAAAACTTAAGGGCTCTAGAAGATGTTGCTATCGTGTCTGTAAGGGCTCAGGTAGAAGCGACTTTAGCGTAGAATTTGGACGATATTGTAGACGCTGATTTAAATGTCGTTCCAGTAGTTAACCAAAATTACCCTAATCAATGAATCATGAATGCCACCGGTCTAACACCCGTCTATAAACCATCTGGCTTGCTTTAATTGACTCTGAGCTGGCTCGTTGAGCTTTTATGATCTCATCTATTTCATGCGGTCCGGAAACAATGTAACCGCGACGAACAATGGCCGACGGGCCTTAGAGCTAAAATACCTCAATTACGTTGACGTCGGCTTATTGTGATTGGCGTGAACAACATAAATGGACCTTTTTTCTTTTTCATAGTCTAGGGCCATATCAGATTAACCTTTAACAACGGTTAACATAATAACATTATGTCATACCACTAATGTTATAGGAAGTAATAATGGTTAGTTCTGTGATATTATATCTAATATATTTACTATCCTTTTCTTTTTTAAAGTGAAAGTTACTTGCAATTTGTACTAAATGCATTTCTCTTTTATAAATGTAAATATTAAGTTGACCTTTTAGCACGAATATATTATATACGAATATATATATTTACTATTTCCCAAAAAATAACAGACCATTCATCTTGAAGAACTGTCATTAATTAAGTGCTAGTCAGTAGCACTGTGCTACTATTTGCATTCTTATCAAAACTTTCTTTCGAACAGAATAACATTGGTGCTTTCATTATTGCTTAACTTATAAATAGATTCAGAATGACATCTCTGTGTATTATCCTTATTTCAAAATTAAATTCGAATCCATTTGTAAGTAAAACCTCGTTTTTTTCTTCTGTTTTTTACTTAAATAATATATTTTGCCTTTCTCAGTGATCCAGAAAACAGTCCAGTAACATACTCAATATCGAGTCTTCTGGACTCAAGATCGGCTGGCATGTTTGCTGTGGACACCAGGTCTGGAGTGATCACTACGCAGGCTCGGTTGGACAGAGAGAGACTCGATGTGCACTACTTTAGGGTGGTAGCTCAGGATGACACGTTCCCACCGAGAAGCGGCACTACGACGCTTCAGGTTTGTTCTTCTAAGTTCTTCTAAAGTTCTAATAAGGCCCGATTGTATAAGAAAGTCGTAATTTATTGAGAGCTTAAAAAGTATTACTGGAAATGTTTGATGTGTTCATACATGCTTTTTGACACGCAGGCATCTATGAACTCTATAAACAGTTCGAATCATAAGTTTACGATTTTCTTACACATTCGGGAGGGATAATAGTTGCGACCAAACAATAGGCAAAGAAGTTGGCGAGTTACTCCAGGATTCTTTATGATAACTTTACCGTGTTAATGTATTTATTTCATTCTGAAACCTAATATCTAATCTTTATTTACCCAAACTGCTTTTTAAAATCTTGAATAATTTTGACAGGTTCCCAAATTCTGTATAGAAAAACAATTAAACTTTGGACCCTAACTTTATAAAAAAAGTTATGTCATTGAACTTGCCCTCAATTTTCCAGATAAACGTGTTGGACTGCAACGACCACGCACCGGTATTCGAAATGCAACAATACGAAGCTTCGGTCAGAGAAGGCGCAAGTACTGGTACCACTGTTCTAACATTGAAAGCGACCGATCAGGACATTGGAAAGAATGCTGAGGTACGAATAAATTCATCAGCTTCTATCCATTCTACTAGAAGTTTCACGCCTGTGTAGAGCTCTGCGGTTCTAAGCTGGTGTGATGATGTTCTCATTTTTTTGCCAAGTTTTTTTAGCTATCATCCTCTAGCTATAATGTAAGGAACTTGGTCAGATATCTTTCGAGGGAGTTAATTAAATAACTATTTTTATCTGCTTAAAACCTTTGAATTTAAACTCTATATCTCATTAGTAAAGTACATAATATATTAGATACTTGCTGGTGTAAACATGCCTTAAGTTATCATGCGCTTTTAATATGTTTTTGTTACTATTTAGAAAAAATGCATAAATCAAGAATTTATTGTGTAACGTTTTGTATTAATGATCGTATTCCATTAATTTTATGGAGTCTTTATGGAGCCATTGGATATGATAAAACCTGAATGACTTCCAGTCAGTGACTTTTGTCATAGGTGCGGCATAAAGTCTAGGGAGCTGATGGCAACTTCAGTATTAAGATTATCACGTCATTAGTTGCGATGAGGAATACAGTTTTTAATCTTGTGAATAGGGTAACCGAGGTGGCAAGCTCAAGCATCTCTGGGAATTTGAAAAAAAAGTAGAAGATTGTATAATAAAAGCGCTCCTTATTCTGTATCTCATCTACTCGAGTCTGGCATTTAGTTCATGTAAAAAAAAACTTATGCAAGACGTCAAAATCAGTAAAATTATCAAATATCGAAAATTAGCTACGTAAAATTATCGCTTAGTTAGGTATGCAGTGGCATAGACGTCTGTTGACCAAATGTATTGAAAAGTAAAAAGTTGGCAGATGCAAACATATAATGGGCAAAATTACGGTATGCATGGCGTTGACTTTAGTGAGTTAATATTAGTAAGCAAACTTGCATTGTGAAGTTAACATTTGTAAAGTGGTTAACTTCTGTCACAACTCACGAAAGCTTTCATTTATTTTTTTAGTTGCCACCATCTCCCGACTTAGGTATAATCATTGAATTAAATTCCATAGGCATAATGGAAACGTTTCATCAGAAAATTGTTATTCTAATCCAAGACTTGTTATACGCGAAGTATAAAATATGGGCGATTCTATTAGGTTGTTGACATCATGATCTTATTTAGGTACATTCGATAAACGAAAGGAATGCACTACCTTATTAGAGCAGATGTATCTTTATGTTAAACATAAAATAGAAGGGAAATAGTTACCGTTCGTTGCTTTAAAGAGATATGTTAATTAACATTTTATAGCCAGATTTAGGTTGCGTGCACCATTTACTGTTATTAATATTTTTGGTGATAAAAAGGTCGCGGAACGCACCGTAATTTAGCTTTAAATGACATTAGATCACGCCATCATCATTCCACACCAAAAGTATGCCTGGCATGTTTTTATAACTCAAAGAGAATTTATGAGTGTGATTCTTAGAATTTTAAATAAAGTACTTAAGTACTTATATTTTTATGAATGGTCGGACATGGCTGATAATGATTATAATTATTTTAACGTTTAAACTATCGTTATCGTATCGTGGTACCGTTTTACTATGATTATAATTATACTAGGCTAGTTCTATTATTAAAATTTTTTCCTTGCGAAAACCTAAAGAATTTGGACCTAATAAACGAATTTTTACAAATGGCTATAATTATTAGTTTCAGATTGTGAAATTCTAACTTCTATAATTTTAAGATTTCCGATTACATTCCATTGCCATTGATACTATGATCAGACCAAGAATAATCAGTATATAATTATTATCTGTTACAGGTGGAATACTCAATAGACTCAGTAAAAGCAGAGTCCTTAAATCCAGAGCTAATTAACGACTCCATAGATTCGACAGACCAGATTGATGCCAGAGAAGTGTTCAGGGTTGATGCCAGAAGTGGCGCGTTGCTGACTCGAGCTCCACTGGACAGGGAGAAGGTGTCCAGATATACTGTGATCGTGAAAGCCACTGATCAGGCCAGCCCGTTGTCTGATCGGATGTCTAGCAGGTTGGTAATATTATTGGAGTTTACTCCTTAAGAATCGATTTTCATATATAAGGCGCCCGGTATGAGAAAAATATGAGAGGTAAAATCTACTGATGAATGACCTCGTTACTTTTTTGGTGCGCACCTACGGTGCGCACCTTTCTAATTTGGTTGTGACGTAAGAGTGAGACGTACATAGTGTATGCTGCAAGGCGACTATACCTATATGTTATTGGGCTTGTTTGTTTCTATCAGTGTCAATGTACTTATATTGCTGTTTTTGTTATACATATCAATATAGCTATTTATGCAACTGTATCGTAATGAAGGTCATTTTAATTCGAGTGCTGTTTTTTGATACGAGGCTTGCCGAGTATCAAAATAGGATAGTACGAGTAAACTCCAGTCGTGCGTCGGAGCTGACACACACAATTTTTTTTTTATATACAGTCCACAGATTAGGTTAATGCCAGAGAAGTTTTTAGGGTGGATTATTGCCGCGTTACTGATTGGAGTTTCATTAGACAGGGAGAAAGTCTCCAGGTACTCTTACGTGCTCGTGATAGCCACAAATCTAGCCAGTCTGCATATTAAGGATTATTTTTGATGTACCTACATAGTTCACATATCAAGTCAATAAGTAATATCAAGTACATTTTTTTAAATAGCCGACTTCCTAGTCCTAATGAGGCTTCAGGTTTAATTAATGTTTTTTAGTGAATACGTTTTCTGAGCTTATATTATTCTGGTGATCATTTCTGGTCCTTTAGCGCAACGGTTCACGTCAACATCTTGGATGATAACGACAACTACCCGCAATTCAGCGAAAAGACCTACACCGTGAATGTGGACGAGGACATCAGCGTTGCTGACAACCCTGTCATCGCTAGGATAAAGTGAGTACATATTAATATAAAACAAGTAATAAAATTAAAAATTTTAAAAAAACCCACGACGAACTGCAGAGTTCCATTATACCTTTGACCTTAATAACTTTGAAACAACAATTAGAATTTAGCAAACGTAATTATATGTTACATAATATCTAAAACACAAAACTGCATCTTTGACAGCTCAGTAGTTTTTTTGACCAGTGTGGTGGACTATGGCCAAACCCTTTTCTATCCGAGGCGCGCTTGTCACGACAAATCAAAAGAGTCCAAACGCGACAGGTATACGATGAGAATTTAAGGAGTTCCCATGATCGCCTCCTGACTCCATCATGATACCCTGGGCACCATCTAGGTACAAGCTAAATATATCTAAAACAAAAAGCCCGCATCTAAATCAGCACAGTCGTTTTTGAGAAGAATGGTAACATATTGAAAAAATAAAATCATAGACTACAGCTCAGCTTTGTTGTCTATGGTCCCAAAATATATCTAAGAACCTTCTCACAAGCTATACACATCTAATGAAAAAAACCGCATTTCAATCGGCCCAGTACTTTTTGTAAAAAATGGTAACATATCGAAATATTCAAATCATAGACTACAGCTCAGCTTGGTTGTCTATGGTCCTAAAATATATCTAAGAACCTTCTCTCAAGCTATATATATCTAACTAGTATCTCGCCCTGTGCGCGAGCTGCTAAAGCAGCTCACGGGTTGTGGTTAGACTTACAAGTAGTACAGATTTTACTGTACTAAACTGAATTCATTTATTATGGTGATAACAAAATAAATAAAAATGGCGCTGATTTTCTAAAATTTTGGTAACAGTTTCCTGTTTTGTGACCCCAAGGAGCCCTTAATATCGATTTTGAACGAAATCGGTCAATTAACACAGAATTTCAAAATGGCGCTGATTTTTTTAAATTTTGGTACCAGTTTCCTGTTTTGTGACCCCAGGGAGCCCTAAATATAGATTTTGAACGAAATCGGTCAATTAACAAAGAATTTCAAAATGGCGCTGATTTTTTAAAGTTTGGTAACAGTTTCCTGTTTTGTAACCCCAGGGAGTCCTAAATATCGATTTTGATCGAAATCGATCAATTAACAAAGAATTTCAAATTGGCGCTGATTTTTTTTAAATTTTGGTACCAGTTTCCTGTTTTGTGACCCCAGGGAGCCCTAAATATAGATTTTGAACGAAATCGGTCAATTAACAAAGAATTTCAAAATGGCGCTGATTTTATAAAGTTTGGTAACAGTTTCCTGTTTTGTAACCCCAGGGAGTCCTAAATATCGATTTTGAACGAAATCGATCAATTAACAAAGAATTTCAAAATGGCGCTGATTTTTTTAAATTTTGGTACCAGTTTCCTGTTTTGTGACCCCAGGGAGCCCTAAATATAGATTTTGAACGAAATCGGTCAATTAACAAAGAATTTCAAAATGGCGCTGATTTTATAAAGTTTGGTAACAGTTTCCTGTTTTGTAACCCCAGGGAGTCCTAAATATCGATTTTGAACGAAATCGATCAATTAACAAAGAAATTCAAAATGGCGCTGATTTTTTTAAATTTTGGTACCAGTTTCCTGTTTGGTGACCCCAGGGAGCCCTAAATATAGATTTTGAACGAAATCGGTCAATTAACAAAGAATTTCAAAATGGCGCTGATTTTTTTAAATTTTGGTACCAGTTTCCTGTTTTGTGACCCCAGGGAGCCCTAAATATAGATTTTAAACGAAATCGGTCAATTAACAAAGAATTTCAAAATGGCGCTGATTTTTTTAAATTTTGGTACCAGTTTCCTTTTTTGTGACCCCAGGGAGCCCTAAATATAGATTTTGAACGAAATCGGTCAATTAACAAAGAATTTCAAAATGGCGCTGATTTTTTAAAGTTTGGTAACAGTTTCCTGTTTTGTAACCCCAGGGAGTCCTAAATATCGATTTTGAACGAAATCGATCAATTAACAAAGAATTTCAAAATGGCGCTGATTTTTTTAAATTTTGGTACCAGTTTCCTGTTTTGTGACCCCAGGGAGCCCTAAATATAGATTTTGAACGAAATCGGTCAATTAACAAAGAATTTCAAAATGGCGCTGATTTTTTAAAATTTTGGTACCATTTTCCTGTTTTGTGACCCCAGGGAGCCCTAAATATAGATTTTAAACGAAATCGGTCAATTAACAAAGAATTTCAAAATAGCGCTAATTTTTTAAAATTTTGGTACCAGTTGCCTGTTTTGTAATCGCACGAAGTCCTAAATGCAATAAACCGCATCTCAATCGGCCCAGTACTTTTTGTCAAAAAATGGTAACAGTGGTTGAAAAATTAATATCATAGACTACAGCTCAGCTTTGTTGTCTATGGTCCTAATATATATTTAAGAACCTTCTCACAAGCTATACACATCTAATGCAAAAAACCGCATCTCAATCGGCCCAGTACTTTTTGTGAAAAATGGTAACATATTGAAAAAATAAAATCATAGACTACAACTCAGCTTTGTTGTCTATGGTGCTAAAATATATCTAAGAACCTTCTCACAAGCTAAACATATCTAATGCAAAAAACCGCATCTCAATCGGCCCAGTACTTTTTGTGAAAAATTTTAACACATAGAAAAATTAAAATCATAGACTACAGCTCAGCTTAGTTGTCTATGGTCCTAAAATATGTCTAAGAACCTTCTCTCAAGCTATACAAGGTGTAAGGTAAATGGTATAACATACCGGCGGCTACCCATGCCATTTTGACGTTATAAACACTATGGTAGAGATAAAAAGTCAACATTAATTATCAAAAACTTCCATACAAAATTAATTAGTTAATTATGGAAAATAAATTTTGGCAACCCTGTGGAGTCCTTTGTTCCTTCTACACCTAAAGTCAGAACTGCACTACAAGCGATAATAATTATTATTATCGTATCGTTATGCAATTTGGCAATTCATTACAATTTGCAAGTCGTTGAAAGAACAAACTACACAGAATAATTAATTATTGATCAAAACTTAAACGAAGTAAGTCGAGAAATTAATCACAGGGAAAGGCGGCTCATAAAGTAAGGATAACTGACTGACTTCGACTTACGAAGTCCGATACTAGTCGGGCATTTTTTTACAACAATACGTAAGTTCTAGCCGGGCTTTTGCTTTGAGAATTTAATTGCATGCCGAATAATGATTACTTTAGTATCGCGACTGGATTTTATCGCAACGCTCGCACTGGAAACGAGCCTTAACATACGTCGTATTGTTCGCAGTTCATTGATATTGAATCAGCTGTTTTAAGGGATGCCACCTCAACATTTATGCTAAAATTTTGAAGTCCACATAACTCCCCCAGGATATGAGCTACACGTCTTATGACTTTTTTCCAATATATCTATACACCATCTAACATGAGTAGCCGCGGGTATGTTATACTAATTACCTTACACCTTGTATATATCTAATGCTATAAACCGCATCTCAATCGGCCCAGTAGGTACTTTTTGTGAAAAATGGTAACAGTGGTTGAAAAATTAAGATCATAGACTACAGCTCAGCTTTGTTGTCTATGGTCCTAAAATATATCTAAGAACCTTCTCACAAGCTATACACATCTAATGCAAAAAACCGCATCTCAATCGGCTCAGTAGTTTTTGTGAAAAATGGTAACATGTTGAAATATTAAAATCATAGACTACAGCTCAGCTTGGTTGTCTATGGTCCTAAAATATATCTAAAAACCTTCTCACAAGCTATACGTACCTAATGCAAAAAACCGCATCTCAATCGGCCCAGTACTTTTTGAGAAAAATGGTAACAAAAAAGTGCACAAACAAACAAACAAACATACAAACAAACATACAAACAAACAAACAAACAAACAAACACACAACCTCTTAGGGCAAACACATATACCGTCTCCGCTTCGTCGAGGGTAAAAAATAGGCTTGCACACGACGACAATGATGATGTTAGTAGGTAAAGCGCTTGCGTTAGCATAGTTTTTATGTTTTCATGTTCCGGGCGTTCAAAGTTCCGGAGAAAACTTGCATTCTTTTTTTCAAAATTTAAACATGTATGTGAGTGATTTTGTAGAAGCATATTATAAGCATCTAGAAAATCACTTATAATTCAACTCTAATACTAGATTTATTTTCAAAATGGTCCGTATGTGTGTCATAGACACACACACACACACACACACACACACACTGGACGAAACTATGCAAGGATTCCTTGTTAGCAGCAATACAGTTAGGTACTTGCCGTTTACATCTTTTAAACGTTAAGTTAGAATGCAGTTTGCAGACGTCTGCGTTTCGGAATTTATAAGGCTGAAAATAAATCCTTGTTTATGGATATTGTGTTTCCTCGATATGTTTTAAAGTGAAATATGTAGCGAGAACTTTTAGCGAAAAATGTCTGCGTTAGCGTAAAATATTCCTTTTTCTTCAAGTAATGTGCAGAAGAAATAAGATAGTTCATTTGAACCTTTTTTGCGACCGAATCAAAACTTACAATCAGTTTTAGGTGAGTACAAACTTTTTATTGCGGATTTGCGACGGTAATAAACCTCGAAAAGATAGATACCTAGGTACACCGATGTAAAAGCCCATAGGTTCAGTAAATGTTATTGGAAACGTTACAACAACTAACCCGTTGTCCTAGGTGAACGGAACGACAAACGCAGCAACGCGATACGATTCGAGTCGACAGTATCAAACAGTTGACCCTTCACGTGGCCAACGTTGTCGCGTAGATACATCTTTCATCTTCTATGGCGTCGTCGTTGCGTGGCGTCGCTTCTGTCATATGGGTGTATAATGGGTCATATTACAGCTAATTTGCCTCTTTTCAGAGCCACGGACGCAGATGTTGGCCCCAACTCGGCCATCCGCTACGCGATCATTGGCGGCAACACGCAAATGCAGTTCTCTATCGACAGCCTGAGTGGAGACGTGTCGCTCGTCAAACCCCTCGATTATGAGCAAGTTCGGAACTATCGACTTGTGATCAGGGCTCAGGGTAAGTTTGACTCTTTCTTGATACATATTTAACTAATTTTATTGATAAGTTTGCATATAACCATAAAACAGAGGTATACGTCTGCACCAAGTCTCAAGACATAAGAATTGGTTAGTATGGAATGACCATTTATTTGGATAAGGAATATTCAAAGTAAGTATCTAACTGATATTCAGCACAACCACATTGCCAAAATCTACTCTTCGGCCACCCTAGAGGCTACACTCTAGCCACTGGAGGATCTCAAAACAACGCATCTGTCATCCTTTTTGATGTCTTATGAAATAAGAGCTTGTCTGAATATCGATCATGGGCTAATTAGATTAATTCAATTTAATACGATAAAGTATTGTCGTTTACACAAGCTAGCTACAAAATAGTTTGAAATAAATATGTGACGGAAATATGGTGAGGAACCCCGCATGCTTGAGAGTTCTTTATGATCTCAAAGGTTCCTGAAATCTTTCTTGACGAAGACCATAGAGACCCGTGCTCAGCAGTCAGTAGTGAGACGGTGATGAATTGAGATTGACGATGCTGAAAATGTCATGTATTTTGAACAGACGGCGGCAGTCCATCCCGCTCCAACACCACCCAGGTGCTGGTAAACGTGAAGGATGTGAATGACAACGCGCCACGCTTCTACACATCACTGTTCCAGGAATCCGTCAGTGAGAGCGTGCCAGTGGGATACAGCATCGTTAGGGTGAGTAGTAATATCTGACATTTATAGCTCCCCTGCAGGGCGACCGGCTAAAAATGACAGCGTCTACAGTGTAACGATCGCAGTCACCTCTGATTGCTCACTCTTCCACTATTGGACAAAATCCATTGACGCAACAAGAATACCATAAATTCAGCCAATCACAACAATAATTGATAGGTACTGTAACAATGATTGATGCAGAAGTTACGCAATCGCACTGCTGAGGTCATATGTATAATTTTTTATTTCGTTAGGTAGGTATAATTTTTTAGTTCCGTACCTCAAAAAGAACTCTTCAGCGACTGATCAAGAGTTCTGACCGCCCTAGGCTAATTATGAGGACGCGCCCCCGTCAGGTGTGTTACGGATGGCCTGAAAAGTAGTAAATGGGTAGAGTTATAGTAGTAGAAAATTTTAACATGGTTCATAATACCTATAAAAGTTTCCAGATCGATCTGCAAGCGAAACTAATGTTGTTCTTTAATCTGCATGACATTCAACCTTCAAAATTTATGGTTAAAATCAGGGACTCTCAAGCACATTTAGTTTTAGTGTTTTGTCTCGGTCTAGTTGAAATATGTTGGGTAGATGCAATGAAGCTAGATTAGTGCATGCGAAGACACGATTTCAGCGCGCCCCCTCCGATCCTCGCGCCCTAGGCTGCAGCCTAATTAGCCTAAGGGTTAATCAGGGCCTGCTCTTATAGGATGACTTCGTTGTCCATCTGTCTGTCTGTCTGTCAACAACATTTTTCTAAGGACCCCTGGAGGTATCAAGTTGAAATTATTAATATCAAATACTAAGGTCTATGGAAGGTCGTGGATCGACGTGATTTTTTGTATGTGTAAGTATAGTTGACGACCAGGGAGAGTGACATAGGCTACTTTTTATCCAGGAAAATGAAGGTATTCCCGCGGAATTTGAAAAAACTTTTTCCACGCAGACTAAGTCTTGAACATCAGCTACATAGTATTGTAGTTACACCGCAAACTTTTTATAGAATTTTCAACATTCATTTATCGAAATATGAATTTTCTCGTTAAATAAGTATTTGTTTATTCATTTATTTTGTTCAGGTTCAAGCTTACGACGCGGATGAAGGCGTGAACGCAGAACTGACCTACACACTGCAAGACAAAGAGTACAACGGGAACAACGATCTACCGATTACCATAGATCCGCGCTCGGGATGGGTGTACACGTCTAGCCATTTGGACAGAGAGGTCCAGTCGAAATATCAACTTCAGGTATATAAGACTACTATTATAATATATTGATTACCATTTAAAATACCACCTCTCCTCTCTTTGTAACTGTCGAAAAGATTTCGGATAAAAATTCAATAATATTGTATTTGATAGGCTTTAGAACCCTATGCCGTCTTTTATTTAATGTAAGATTTGCTATCTCACCCCATTTATTAAACGAGAGGCTGTACTGCTGTAGAGTTTTTTTATGACTCGGTCGTGTTTAAATGCCAAAGTTTTGAAACCCTTTTGTGACCAATAAACGTGACCTTCACGTAATTTTTTCAACGTATATTTTCAGGTGACAGCAACAGACAGCGGCACTCCACCCCGCTCAGCGACTGCGTCAGTGGTGGTGGTGGTACAAGACGTGAACGACAACGACCCGGTGTTCGCGCCGCCGCAGTACGACGTGGAGCTGGCGGAGGACGAGCCGCCTGGCACTCCCGTTGTCACCGTCACTGCCACTGACGCTGATGAGGATAATAGGTGAGTCTGACACGAAAAGACAACAGGTAGCAGCGCTCAGCGACCGCGTCAGTGGTGGTGGTGCAAGACGTGAACGACAACAACCCGATGTTCGCGTCGCCGCAGTACAACGTCGAGCTAGCGGAGGACGAGCGGCCCGGCACTCCTGTCGTCACCGTCACTGCCACTGACGCTGATGAGGATAACAGGTAGGTCTGACACGAAAAGACAACAGGTAGCAGCGTTCAGCGACCGCATCAGTGGTGGTGGTGCAAGACGTGAATGACAACGACCCGGTGTTCGCGCCGCCTCAGTACGACGTGGAGCTGGCGTAGGACGAGCCGCCTAGCACTCCCGTCGTCACCGTCACTGCCACTGATGCTGATGAGGACAACAGGTGAGTCTGACACGAAGAGAACAGTTAGCAGCAACAGACAACAGTTTAACAGGCAAAATCAAAGCAATACTGATCACGAAAGATTTCAATATATATATATATTTCTCAATATATATTTTTTACAGGTTACACTACGAAATCACCGGTGGCAATACCCGAGGCCGTTTCTCCATAACATCACAAAACGGCCGAGGACTTATAACTGTAGCGCAGCTCCTAGACTTCAAACAGGAACGTAGATACGTTCTGACGGTCACTGCTACGGATTCTGGCGGAAGATCCGACACTGCTATGGTCAATATCAATATAACTGATGCCAATAACTACGCTCCTGTGTTTGAAAATGCACCTTATACAGCTTCGGTAAGTTTACTGTTTTATTGAATTGTTCCTACTGATTTGGAAAATCCACATGCATTAGTTTTCGTCGTACTTAGCATGTTCTTATAAATTAGTTTCAAAAACATGTCTACTCAAAAACATTTGAAAAAAAAAAGATTTTTCACTTGAAAATTATTAAATTATATTTCAAAATCAATCTCTTGTTTTGTATTTTCGTTTATAAATTTACCCGCCGATCGAAAGATTTTTCCTATCAAGAAATATATTCAAGTAATCTTTCAGTAAAGAGGAGTTCATTAAATATATTGCAGGTATTTGAAGATGCGCCAGTCGGTACAACAGTGCTGGTGGTATCAGCGACGGATAGTGACGTAGGAGTGAACGCACAGATAACATACACGCTTAGTTCAGAAATATCAAACGAGGCGATGGCACATCATGAGCAGGAGTTCCTGATAAACCCACAGACTGGAGCCATTACGACGAACAAGTTATTGGATAGGGAGACTATGAGTGGTAAGTATACATCATCATCATTTAAAACTGTGGACGTCCACTGCTGAACATTGGTATTTGCAAAATGCGCCACCATACCCAATCTTCAACCTTCCTCATCCACTTCCCGCCACCTTGGAGGAACCACGCCTTGTTGGAGGACGCCCCACACTACTTGTACCCGTCTTGCATATTGTATTAGATCACCAATTAACCTATAAGTCTTGGCTAGCCATTTTTCCGAACCGGTGGTAGAGTTTTACCTTATCATAAGTGGCGCAAGTTTCCCGACGTGAAATAAATAAATCATTTCATTTTATTAAACCTTGATGCAGCTGAATCAGCTGACATATTATCACAGTCTAAGATATCCTTACAGTGGATCGACGCCCATACGAATTGCAAACCAAACGTTCCACACCTACACCTTCGTATGTAGGTACATCTCCAAGGTGCATACTGATTTTGTGTTAGAATGACTGAATTGTGTACTGAAAATTCTGGCAGCTTTGAGATACCCCTGTCTTGCCCCTGTCACCAGCAGTGTTGATCTTTCTAGTCGTCGAATGACTGGTAGAAAATAAAGTATCTCCTTAGACTGTGATATTAGGTACACTGTTGCAGCTTACAATATTGTCATACTCCAGTTCAAACGAAACAATAAAATTGCTAGAGAAATACTAACATATGAAGCTTTTTTTTTTTCAGGATATCTGCTTACCGTAACGGCGCGCGACGGCGGTGTTCCGTCGCTGTCAGATACAACTGACGTGGAGATCTCCGTGGTAGACGTGAATGATAATGAACCGATCTTCAAGCAACAACTTTACACCGCTAGTATCATGGAAGATGCTTTAGTCGGTAAGATATTTTTTTATTTCAAACTACTTTTGGTTAGCAATATGAGACGCTGGTAAAACAAATCAAGGATTTGTATTGTATCTAATATCATGGTCTCAAAGATGCGGGCCTAGTATTGATAGTAAGTATAAAAGATTAGGAATCTTGATTTTAAATGATTGACAGTTTACTATTAAATGCAGAGCACTAAAAAAAGTACTGCATGAGCTAAATTTGGATCCTCAATTTATTGTTTTATTGTCCTATAGTAGGTATTTTAGTGCTTAATACGAGGTCCTGCTTGTGTGTTCTGAACCTGTGACCGAAGTATGTTACAGTTGGACCTTTATCTAAAATCTTTAGGTTTTTAATGTAGCTCATTATTACACCCTGTGTCCTCATATAAATATGAAGTTTCAAGGTCCACATGAAGATATGTTTCCTATCTAGGCATTGTCTTACGTGAGCGACAAACGCGACTCAATACGATGCGAAGCGGCAGTATCAAGCCATAGCCTGACCCTTCACGTGGTCCGCTTTCACATATTATATAAGTTTGTCTTTTTCTATGGAGTCGTATCGCGTCGCGTTGCTTACGTCGCTCACCAAGGACAACGGGTCACCCCGTTACCTACTCAAATCCTTAGCAATTGATATCAACTAGTCCAATCGACTCCACGAGATCAACTAAATAAACTCCTATCTCCAGGCACATCAGTAACACAAGTGAGCGCAACGGATGCAGACGTAGGCCTCAACGGCCGAGTGCACTATGAACTGGAAACCAAGGACAGGGAAGAAGGGTCGTTTGTCATCGACACAGCGTCCGGAGTGATTAGAACCAACAAGGCTTTAGACAGGGAGTCTGTGGCGATATACGACTTGAAGGCGTTGGCGATTGATGGTGGAACACCTCCTCAGAGCTCTAGCGTGAGTAGTGCACACATTTTTTTAGTAATATGTTTGTTTGAATTACGTTTAAGTACCTAAAGTTCAAAATAGTCTACGATTTCCGGAATCACGTTGTTACTTTCAAGACTCCTTCAACCCAAAAGGTTCCTAACAATAATCTTTTTCCTGTGATTTTGAAGTTTACTATAGCTGACAAATGTATTTTTGTCAAAAAACTTAATACGTTTTTTATAATCACATAACTGCACCTTAAACGCAGGGTGGGATTCATATATTTTGCATATACGTTCGACAACGTGTAGGCGACAGTTTAGTGCAGCGCGGCAAGTGGAAATTTAATGAACTTTAAAATATTATGGAGTATAACACAGCTTACGCGAGGCAAAATCCTAAAAGACTTGAGTTGTCGCTCTTTCCCTCAGGCCATTTAACATCCAGAGGCTTTATTAAGTATTTATGATTGCTACAGTGTAACGATTGCAATCACCTCTGATTGGCTAACACTCTTTCATTAATGGTACAAATTGTCGCAGCAAGGATACCATAAATTCAGACTATTAGAACAAATGAGATTGTCACAATAATTCAGCCTTTACGGAATAGAGCAGCCGATGATGACTCTGCGACTAATCCATGTAGCGGCATTACTAAACTGTTGTAACTTTGTAGGTGATAGTCCACATAAAGGTGGAAGACATCAACGATTCCCCGCCAGTGTTCGAGAGCGACTGCCTTACATTCTACATCCAAGAGAACAGCCCCATCGGTACTACAGTGGGGGAGATATACGCGCATGATCCGGACGAGGGCGCTAATGCTGTCGTGCATTACTCTATCAAAGGTATTCTTGAACTGTATGATTAGTTTGAGAAGACATATTATCAGTTATCACCACCAGTCACCACTACCATTAATGCCCATTAACGTCCCACTGCTGGGCACAGGCCTCTACTCTCATAGGAGAGATAGGGAACACATTTAACGACTATTATCATGTTATTGATATATATTTTTTATTTGTGAAACACCATCAACTTCCTAACTCCGAGCTAGAAACTGAGAATTTCTAGTCAGAAAAGCCCAATACAACATACTTAATTATGGCCCGACCCGGGACCTCGTCGGCCGCAGTCGAACATGCTAACCACTAGACCAACAAGAGCAGACAAGAGGCGATAATAAGAAATTTATAGTCAAAAAGATTAAATTAAAAACGCAAAAATTTCACGGTATTTGCGATGCCGTGTCGAATTTGGGGCATGGTTTAGTATAACTGCCATAACCCTAAAAGGTTATTCTGCTAATTTCTTAGACTGCATCTTCCATAGATAATACACTATATATCCGAGTTATATATAAAGGCATCTTCAGTTACCATCCAGGTGAGATCAAGGGCAATCGCAGTCAAGGGCTTAATTATTGTAGTAGAAATTAAAAAAAAAACATTTTGTTTTCATTCTAAGGTGGAGACGATTCCAACAGCTTCTCCCTTGAAACCCGTCAAGGATCCGACAAAGCGGAACTAATAACCATGGTGGACCTTGACTATGAGAGCCCAAGGAAGAAGTACGAGCTCATCATCAGAGCTGCAAGCCCTCCACTCTGGAATGACGTGAGAATAGAGATCCTAGTTACCGATGTGAACGACAATGCGCCAATGTTGAAGGATTTCCAAATTATATTCAATAACTTTAAGGACTGCTTCCCTGTTGGACCTTTTGGCAAAGTTCCGGCTTATGATGCTGATGTTACTGATAAGGTAAGTTCTTATATTTCTTACTTAGTTTAAGTTTTGTCTTTAACTAGGTGTTAACTAGTAGATAATGCAACACCAAAAATGCAGTTCCAAGATAATTGGCTAATTCGGTGTTACGCAACGACTTTTAGGAAAGAACTGTTGCAAGCACTTGTAAAGTTTATTTTTAAGTTCAATCTAAAGTTGGTAAGAAGATTCAATATACGCAACAGCGCTTCAAGCGGATTATTTTTCAAACTTTGCTTTCTTTAATATAAAAAGCCTAAATCTATATATATATATATATATAAATATATCCTTACGGACAATATAAAAATAATATTTTATTTGCAGTTACAATACCGTATTCTCTCCGGCAACAACGCAAACCTCGTGTTGTTGAACGAGACGACAGGTTCCATGACTTTGTCGCCTCAGTTGAACACCAACGTCCCTAAGCTTGCCACTATGGAAATATCCGTTACAGGTAATTAAGTTAATAAAAAATGATCTACTTTAGTAGTAGTAAAGCACACTATTGTTTAAATTAGTTTTAGCATGAACACTAGATGGCGCCACAAGTATTTTGCATCTCAGTATAGGATCGATGCGTACCAAAGTATAACAGTTGTTGTACTCAGTTTGAAATCATACTTACCTGGCGTAGGGGACACCGTGATCATGAAGGCGGTTCCCCCAGAGCGAGGCCCTTCCATTGCACTGCGGCTGGGTTGACCTCTGCGATTATCCCTAATGTGGATAACTCGGACGCGTAATTTTTGGTAGTGGGGACTGCGTACGCGCCGTCCCCCTTGTAATCTGATATTTTCCTTAATAACAAGATCTCTCAAGAATTTATAAGATATCTTTTTTTTTCAAATCTATACATATTTATTAAAGAAGGTTTATTTACTGTGTTACAATAAAGGTCTTATCTCATAGTCATAGATATCCATTTTGGCGCGTAACATAATTAAAAATCGAAACTAAATTAATAAATTATTAATATAAATTAATATAAGTATTATTATCTTATTCTAATTTTATATATATAAAAACTAGCGGACGCCCGCGACTTCGTTCGCGTGGCATAAGTTTTTTAATTCCCATAGGCATTCCTTAATTTCCGGAATAAAAAGAACCCATGAAAAAAAACCCGTCGATCCGTTGCTCTGTTAAGCGTGATTGAAGGACTATTTAACGTCCTTTGGGATAGAATTTATAAAAACTGTGGATTATGTATTTCATAATTTAAACCGGTAGCCCAAATATCAAGTTTCACGGCCATATAGCTTGAAAAACGTCGGCCTTTCATACAAACTTTCAACCCCTATTTTACCCCTTTAGGGGTGGAATTTTGAAAAACTGTGAAACACGTATTTCTTTATTTTTTACCGATAACTCATATACTAAGTTTCATGGATATACCTTGAGAAATGACGGGCTTTAATACAAACTTTCAACCCCTATTTCACCCCCTTAGGGGTGGAATTTTGAAAAACTGTGACACACGTAATTCTTTGTTTTTTACCTTTAGCCAAAATACCAAGTTTCGTTGATATAACTTGTAAAATACCTTGAGAAATGAAGGCCTTTGATAGCAACTTTCATCCCCCATTTCACCCCTTTGGGGGTTAAATTTTCAAAAACTGTTTAACACGTATTTCTTAATTTTCAACTCGCAGCTCATAAACCAAGTTTCATGGCTCTAGCTTTCATAAAAATTTTCAACCCCTATTTTACCACTTTGGGGGTCGAATTTTGAAAAACTGTGACACACGTAACTCTTTATTTTTTACCGTTAGCCAAAATACCAAGTTTCATTGATATAACTTGTAAAATACCTTGAAAAATGAAGGCCTTTGATACCAACTTTCATCCCCCATTTCACCCCTTTGAAGGTGAAATTTTGAAAAACTGTGAAACACGTGTTTCTTTATTTTTAACCAGTAGCTCACATACCAAGTTTCTTGGCTATAACTTGAGAAATGAAGGACTTTCATACAAACTTCCAACCCCTTTTTTACCCCTTTGTGGGTGGAATTTTGAAAAACTGTGACACACGTAATTCTTTATTTTTTACCCTTAGCCAAAATACCAAGTTTCTTTGAAATAACTTGTAAAATATCTTGAGAAATTAAGGCCTTTTATACCAAATTTCATCCCCTATTTCACCCCTTTGGGGTTCGAATTTTCAAAAACTGTGAAACATGTATTTCTTCATTTTCAACCCGCAGCTGTTATACCAAGTATCATGGCCATAACTTGAGAAATGAAGAACTTTCATACAAATTTTCAACCCCTATTTTACCCCGTTGGGGGTGGAATTTTGAAAAACTGTGAAATACGTACTTCTTTTTTTTTAACCGGTAGCTCACATACCAAGTTTCTTGGCTATTACTTGAAAAATGAAGGACTTCCATACAAACTTCCAACTCCTATTTTACCCCTTTGGGGGTGGAATTTTGAAAAACTGTGACACACGTAATTCTTTATTTTCTACCGTTAGCCAAAATACCAAGCTTTGTTGATATAACTTGTAAAATACTTTGAGAAATGAAGGCCTTTGATACAAATTTTCATCCCCCATTTCACCCCTTTGGGGGTTGAATTTTCAAAAACTGTGAAACACGTATTTCTTAATTTTCAACTCGCAGCGTATATACCAAGTTTCATGGCTATAGCTTTCATAAAAATTTTCAACCCCTATTTTACCACTTTAGGGGTTGATTTTCGAAAAACTGTGACACACGTAATTCTTTATTTATTACCGTTAGCAAAAATACCAAGTTTCGTTGATATAACTTGTAAAATACCTTGAGAAATGAAGGCCTTTGATACCAACTTTCATCCCCCATTTCACCCCTTTGGGGGTTGAATTTTCAAAAACTGTGAAATACGTATTTCTTAATTTTCAACTCGCAGCTCATAAACCAAGTTTCATGGCTATAGCTTTCATAAAAATTTTCAACCCCTATTTTACCACTTTAGGGGTTGAATTTTGAAAAACTGTGACACACGTAATTCTTTATTTTTGAACGAAAGCCAAAATACCAAGTTTCGTTTATATAACTTGAGAATATCTTGAGAAATGAAGGACTTTCATGCAAACTCTCATCCCCTATTTCACCCCTTCGGGGGTAGAATTTTTAAAAACTATGAAACACCTATTTCTTTATTTTCAACCAGTAACTCGTATACCAAGTTTTATCAATATAACTTGAGAAATGACGGACTTTCATACAAACTTTCACCCCCTATTTCACCCCCTTAGGGGAGGAATTTTGAAAAATCCTTTCTTAGTGAGCGCCTACGTCACAAAAGGAACCTACTGTCAAAATTTCAAGTTTCTAACCCCAGCGGTTTAGGCTGTGCGTTGATTAGCTAACGATTTTATATATATATAGATAGATGAATCCCTATTTCCCTTGGTCACGGCAACACGTGTGAACGGCTGGACCAATTTTGCTAATTCTTTTTTGTTGTGTTTGTTTGGACCTGCAGAGTGACATAGGCTACTTTTTATCCCGGAAAATTAAGGAATTCCCGCGGGAATAACAAAATACTTAAACCACGCGGACGAAGTCACGGGCATCAGCTAGTTCACAGATAAAAATAAAGGTTCATTGTTCTAATTCTTTAAAATTGTGACAATTCGATAGGAACTTTAACCACTATCAGATATTATTACTGGATTAAAATGAGCACAAATAGTTGATAGAGAAATCCAAAATCCTAATGTCGTATTTAATGTGCACTGGCCACTCCATACTTATTATACTTAGCCATAGTAATGCAATTTTGACATCATTCGATTTAGGGAATAGTCCTAATGAACGACTTTCTTTATTCTACGGTTCTAAATTTTCAGATGGCGTAAACGAAGTGAAAGCAATGATGCAGTTACTAGTCAGACTCATAACAGAGGAGATACTCTTCAACTCGATAACCGTTCGCCTGAATGATATGACAGCGGAACAGTTCCTGTCACCTTTACTGGGCTTCTTCATTGACGGTCTTGCGGCTATCATACCCTGCCCCAAGGAGAATATCTTTATTTTTAGTATACAGGTAAGACTAAGAATTAAGAAGATAAGTGAATAGAGTCAGATGCGAGCTAACCTCTTGAGGGCGTGGCAGTTCTATTACCTTAGCGGCGAGTCTTTGCCAGAAGGGTGGTAACTAGGGAGGTCATCAACAGGAGCATTGTACTGAGTACTGAGTTTGCAGCCTTACCAAAAGAAACTATAGAGCGTTGGACACACACGTGTTTACTGTAAACCTGACTTGATGATGCGGCCGCGCTTGCCTAGTAGATGCCTATAATCACTCTTGATTTAAAGATACCCCGATTGTAATTGGTAGGAAACACAGTTTTTGGTAGAGTGTTTCCTATCAATTACAATCGGGGTATTACAACCCTAGAGCCATGCGAATCAGGAATGAAGGCGCAAAGCGTTTCGTAGTGTCGCTATCCTAACTTCAAATGTTTCGCAGGACGACACCGATGTGACAGGCAACATCCTTAACGTATCTTTCTCGGCGAAGAGACCGGACGCAGAAGTTGGCATTGCCGGTGACACGTCACAGTACTACTCGCCCACGCACTTGCGCGAGCGAGTGTACTTGCACCGCGCTACTCTCGCCAGGCTTGCGACTGTACAGGTAATCGTTTTTTTTTAATTCCTTCAGAAGTTAGCCCTTGACTCCACTCTTACACTTCACGCTTGAGATATAATATACGCGAGGCGCAGCGGCGGCAGCGCATCGACGAGACGGCGCGGCTGCTGTTTGGTGGCGCGGCGGTGTGGCTTTGGACGTATGGAAGCGGCGTCCGCGCTCTGTATACCTGGCGTCCCGTCGCGTGAATACATTTTGTATGAAATATGAAAGAACTGACTGAGCGCCCGCGCCGCGCCTGCACCTCGACTTAGCTTATAATGATGATACGAGTATGTTGTAGACGTACCATATAATATTATAACAGCGCTGATTTTCAGTCGACCCTTAAAAACTTCGTAATCGTTTATTTCACCCAAGGTCCTGCCGTTCGACGACAACATCTGCGTCCACGAGCCTTGTCTCAACTACGAGGAGTGTCTCACGGTGCTCAAATTCAGCAACGCGTCCGGCTTCATCAGCAGCGACACGGTGCTGTTTCGACCCATATATCCCGTCACCACATTCACCTGCCAGTGCCCTCAGGGATTTACTGGTAAGTTTTGACTTATTCTCGAAAAAAAACGACCATGACAAATACCTGCAGCCTGCTGTAGCATGATGCTGAGCTGGAGAACTGTATTTGATCACACAACTTGGACGCTATATTTTATTACTAATTTGATTGTTTCATAACCTACATATTTGTGATC
This sequence comes from Erebia epiphron, assembly GCA_963932025.1. Classification (NCBI taxonomy): domain Eukaryota; kingdom Metazoa; phylum Arthropoda; class Insecta; order Lepidoptera; family Nymphalidae; genus Erebia; species Erebia epiphron. The sequence continues at coordinate 14,225,999 of OZ009952.1, read as the reverse complement.
GAATAAACATTTTCTTACTTTCTTTACAACTACGTAACTCAGAAACTTAATTGTTTCACACTCACATTTGGCAAAATAAAAGAATTTAATCGACCACCACTTTTAACGATCATCAACTCAGAGTAAAACTCGCATTAAAGGTCTCAAATAAAAAACTTATTCTCGGATTATAATTAGAGAAATAGAACGCTGATGTATATTTTTCTTTGATTAAGTAAGTATCCTTTTAAGTTACTATACGTTTCCATCTGTTCAGGTTCCCGGGAACACTACATTTGCGTTTCACACTCACATTTGGCAAAATAAAAGAATTTAATCGAACACCACTTTTAACGATCATCAACTCAGAGTAAAACTCGCATTAAAGGTCTCAAATAAAATACTTATTCTCGAATTATAATTAGAGAAATAGAACGCTGATGTATATTTTTCTTTGATTAAGTAAGTATCCTTTTAAGTTACTACACGTTTCCATCTGTTCAGGTTCCCGGGAACACTACATGTGCGACACGGAAGTGGACCTGTGTTATTCGTCGCCGTGCAAGAACAACGGGACTTGCGTGCGTCGTGAAGGTGGCTATACTTGCGTCTGTGGAGCTGGATTCACTGGTAAATATTCACTTGTATTTAAAGGAGCAAAAGGATTATCGTCATGCATTTATAAGGTATACTGGCTGAAATATCTGCAGCATGCTGCAAAGATGTTATGTGTTACGTTACGGTCATCCCCAAAAAAAAATATTTTTTCCACATTAACTTAGTGCTTGCCAAAGTACTAAGTTAAAGCGATGAACTTAAACTGTAGCTAAAATCGTCGGCAATTTTTTTCATTTATGGTCTAGCGCTTGTTTTCAATAAGACTTACTTGCCTAGAATATGTCTATTCACTCTTGATTTGAAGGTACCTACCCTAAGGCTATATCCGCAAAAATAAAATCGCTGGTTTGATACTATATTTTCATGCGATGCGGTAAGAATTATATTACCTATTCGCGCGAATATTTTGTGCTGTAGGTATGGAGTTGTATGACGCTCACCGCATTCGCAGTGCAGAGTAGGTGAAATCCCCGTAGCCTGTACGCGAAATATAAATCGCGAGAGAAAAATTGGCGCCAATGTTTTTCGCCGTGCGAACGTACCCTTATTAAGAATGGAGTATTTTTTAAGAAATTATTATTTCCTGTTTTTTTTCTGTTCATTCATGTCATCGGTAAATTTTGCCTCTTTTTAACCACTAACTTCTTTATTTTAGGCGTAAACTGCGAGACGATCCTAACAAAAGCCACATGTGACATGAACGGCGACGGCAGCGTGTGCCGCAGCGGCTCCCAATGCGTGGCCAAGAGGGAAGGAGGGATCTTATGTCAGGGGTGTACCATCGACGCGGCCTATACTACCGCTATGTGCGAGCTGAGGGCCAGGAGCTTTCCTACCACTTCCTTCTTGACATTTCCCGGACTGAAGAGGCGGCATCGCTTCCATTTGAAACTCAAGTACGTATTTATTATTATTATCTATTAAATACTCTTTATTTGTACCGCCATAAAAATAACAAAAAATAGAAAGACGAAAAAAAACACAGACATGATTCAAAAGGCGGCCTTATCACTTAATAGCAATCTCTACCAGGCAACCTAAAGTAAGTATTTCTCGAACTGATAGTTTTTTTTCTCCACTACAAGTTAGCCCTTGACTGGAATCTCACCTGATTGTAAGTGATGATGGTCTAAGATGGAAGCGGGCTAACCTGTAAGGGGCGTGGCAGTTATATTAAACCCACACCCCTAATCGGTTTCTACATGGCATCGTCACGGCACGTCTTTGCCGGTAGGATAGTAACTAGCCACAGCCGAAACCCCTCACCAGGCCAGAACAGGGAAATTTCAGAAATTATAAATTCCCAAATTAACCCTACCGGAGATCGAATCCGATGCCTCCGCATGTTAAGACAACAGCGCTCAACACTGCGCCAGGGAAGTCGTCAAAAAGTATGTTAGAACGCTTCGCACGACGGCGAACCTATCGCCCGCAGCGTGGAGCTCTTTGGATAAGATATCTAGTCAAAACACGCAAGCCATGTCAGCAGGCTCCAGCCATAGATCGGCTTAAAGACATAAAAAGAAGACTAGGGTATAGCGTTACCACGCGCTTTGCACGGGTTAGGTAAAGACTAAAGAGCCACTTGTCTTGTCTTGGTCTTGAGCCACATTTTGGCCTTTCCGGCTAACCGGAGAAGTTACGCACGGACCCGCACAGCTGACGGTATTTTATTTCGATGATCGAATTCGTTTAGCGTTAGTGAGATGTAAATCTCATACTAACCATGCAAGGAAAGGGCCAGGGCTCTACCAGGAGCACTTTATCTTTAAAAGTGTGTTAGATTTAATTTTTAAAATCAGTAGCTGCAACTCTCAGCTGTTGTATAAGTTTAGTTTTGGTCTCGCTGTTACCTCCATATCCTACTCTGGGATGTATTTTCGTAGTAGCGATGCCCGCGACTTTGTCCGTGTGAATTGAGGTTTTTGGTTCCCGCGGGAACTCTTGAATTTTCCGGGATTAAAAGTAGCTTATGTCCCTCCCCGGGATACAATCTATCCCTGTACCAAATTTCATCATTTTGATGCATAGATGGGCCGTGAAAGCGTAGCAGACAGACAGACACACATTCGCATTTGTAATATTAAGGCTTGTTGCAGTTGCCCTGAATTCTAACAATATTTTGTGAACTTTTATTGAATAAGTACATGCGTTATTACTTTAATAGGTATAAATGTTTCTTCGTTATAGATTTGCAACTCAGACGACATCAGGCCTCCTTCTCTACAACGGCCGATACAACGAGAGACACGACTTCATAGCGCTGGAAGTTATCAGTTCTGGTGCGGGCACGGGCGGAGGGTCGGGGGTTCGATTCACGTTCGCGTTGGGTGGCGGCAAGACTGAGGTCACAGTGGAGGGGGACGTCGCTGACGGTGTGTGGCATACTGTTGAAGTGGAGTACTTTAATCGGGTATGTTTTTTTCATATACTTTCGATTTTCTAGTTGCCGATCTTTGGTTCGGTTAAGTACCCGCAATACTGTTATCTAGTTGCCAACCTTTGGGTAAGTTAATAAAATTCAAGACCAGAGAAAAAATAATCATATTCTATACTCATAGTTCAAAGGATATCGGGAGTCCCACGAATTTCAATATAAACGTCCTTAGCTTTTTTAGTGCTTACAATTTCTCATATGGTGCTCTGAGTTAAGAGTTAGACTTTGAGCCAATGAGATCTATTGGAAAGAAGAAGGCGTTGCCTACTTTGCGGAAGTCCATGACAATGAAAAAAACTAAAAGTTTAATTCGTTATAATCCGCCACAGAATTATTGTGACTTCACAATCGAGCATTGTATAGTCAACATCTCCTGAAGATGCTCCGGTATTGGGGTGAAACATACGTTGAGAGTATTTTGGAAGATTTATGTGATGTGGTGAATATCGTAGGTTGCAAGTGCAAGATATGCACTGTACCACATAGATTTAGCTTCTGTGGTGGATTATAGCGAATTAAACTTCTAGTTTTTTTCCATTGAGATCTGTTTGAGCTGTTCTAAAGCAGTCATCTGCAACGCAGTGAAAGCCTACTTTGACTGCTCAGACTAAAGACACATTTCAAAACCAGGCTAAATAAAATCTTAAAGCTTAATTTAAATTCTAAGTAAATTCTGAAAAAAGTCACCTAGATTTTTAAAACGATCCTAGAATTTGCATTGGAGCTTTGAATATTTCGTCTGTGAGCCAGTACCTAAATCCTTCTTTGGTCTCTTTTGTGTTTTTTATCCTGAATGAAGCATATGTTGGAGCTCGTAAAATATGACCAAGGTATATATTTTCTATCGAGGATATTCGTCAGTTGAATGAGCTAATATTTTCCCCACAGACTGCAACAATGGTTCTGGATGATTGTGATAAAGCCCTCTCGCTAGCGGGTGCCGCTGAGTTCGGTGTAAAGTACGCGTGCGCAAACTTCACTAGAAAAGTGCTGCCACCGCGATGTGATATTCCCACTGAGACTTGCCACAGGTAATAAGAAAATTAATGCTTTATTAATTCAGTACCATTTTATTAAGCTCTACAGAAAAGAGCCATCCGTTCTATTTATAAACTCGGATCACGCGAATCACTCCGTGTAAAATTTAAAGAGATTGCTTTACTTACGGCGCCATCACAATATATTAACAATAATATAGTCTTTGTCACGCGGAACATTAATCTTTATAAGCAAATAAGTGATACTCACAATCCATGTACTAGAAACCGCCATAAGCTTGTAACAGCGTCATATCGTGTGCGCAAGGTGCAGAAATCCTTTGTGGGGTAGAGTGTACGCTTTTATAACATGGTTCCCAAAGAGTTTCTAGATTTGCCATTGCATAAATTTAAAGACTGTGTTAAACAGCATAGACTGTTAAGTCGAGGTTATTACACTATCGACGAATTTCTGAATGACAAAGGATCTTGTCTTTTAAAACTTACAACAGAGAGTGAACGTAAGCAACAAAAAGATCCTAGTAGATTGAGTTTTTTGATTCCCGCGGGAACTCTTTAATTTTCCGGGATAAAAAGTAGCATATCTGTTAGTCCAGGTTATAATCTATCTCTGTGCCAAATTTCATCCAGATCCATTCAGCCGTTCTAGCGTGATTGAGTAACAAACATCCATCCATCCATCCTTCCAAACTTTCGCATTTATATTACAGATTTAGCTGTTCAAAGAATATCAAACGTAAACTTAAAGGTAAAGTGCTGTCAAAGCTTAGTGTCAAAGAGTTGTTGTCATTTATTTGTTATTTATTCTTTAAACTCTCAAGCAGATTCCTCGACCTAACCGGACCTCTGCAAGTTGGTGGACTGCCGAACATCCCGAGCAGTTTCCAAGTGAAGAACAAAGACTTCGTCGGATGCATATCGGATCTGTTCGTCGACCACAAATTCATTGATCTGAACAGGTACGATTTTTTTAACCTTCTTGAAGAAAAATAATCGCTTAGTACTTTTATAAGGTGATGTTCTGGCGACCTCCCAGGCGTATTAAGCGCTGTTGTGTTAACGTGTGGAGGAATTTAGGAAATTATGATTTCCGAATTTTCCCTGGTCTGGCTTGGTGGCTAGTTACCACCGGCCGGCAAAGACGTGCCGCCAAGCTATTTAGCGTTCCGGTACGATGCCGTGTAGAAATCGGTTAGGGTACGGGTTTAATATAACTCCCATGCCCCTAACAGGTTAGCTCGCTACCATCTTAGACTGCATCGTCACTTACCATCATGTGAGTCTGTCGAAGTGGTCAGGAAGGCGGCCAGGGCCAACGGGTCCACCATATAGGCGTAGGATAGACTAGTTTGTTTAAGTAAGGTTTAGATTAGGTTAGTTGTTATAAATAAAGCACAAAGTCCAAGAAAAAAAAATGGACTGGCAAGTTGTGAATATTACCTAGAAATACTAATTGTGTCAGAGGAAAGGTTGCTACATAATAATTAGTAGCAGGAACTGACCGAAAAGAAAAAAAAGGACCATCATGTGACATCAAGTTGTCAAGTTAAAAATCCTTCCACGCAGTTTTGTCTCGGATAACGGGACGCTAGCTGGGTGTCCAGAGAAGAGGTCTCAGTGCAGCAGCGCGCCGTGCTACAACGACGGCGAATGTCTCGACTTATGGGACACCTTTCTCTGTAAATGCAACGAGGGTTACACCGGGAAGGATTGCGCTGATTGTAAGTAATAATGCATTTGTTTTTATGGTGGCTTTCTTGAAATTTTAGGATTTTCTAAGCTGTTAAAAGTTTTGGTTTGTCATGGTCGAGCTAAAATTTGAAATTGAGTTTTCGATAGTTAATTTCGATCAGTAGCGATATTCATCCCGTGTTTTGGAGACAACGTAGTGCTGCCGTCGATCCTGCGACTGATCTCTCCTGTTAGATTTCTATCGGACTTTGAGAGATCAAAAGCTACACTGTACCTTTGAATAAGGACCTTTTGCCTTGACTTGATACACTTCATACTCGTAACTGTACAATGTACACCAAACGGATTCTATAATTCACTATGGTATACTTGTCATACAGCTACGTCACCCCCATGGCGCTTCAGCGGCGACGGAATGCTATCATTCAACCCTCTGCTCCGCCCCATACAACTGCCATGGCTCAACGCTTTATCCATACGCACGAGACAACAAGATTCCTTTCTTATGTCCATACAAGTCGGACAAAATAGCAGCGTTCTTATTACTGTAAGTGCTTACCGAAATATTCCTTGCCGCTAACGAATTGCCTACAATTTAAAATAAAAGTTCTTGAGTGAAGACTGAAGAGTCATTAACTTTTACTAGCCATTTTATCCTTTGGGCCATTTTTATTAATTTACTCTGCGAAACTTATTCGCAGCTTTACCAGAATGCTTTTTAATGTCTAATACTAAGTCTAACTGAAGCATAGTGCTTTTATCATCCATGAGGAAAGTAGTTAGCATATCAGGCACCAGCAGCAATTCTAAAACGAAGTACAAATAAGATCATATAGTAAAACGCGAACATGTAGTATGTTGTATATGTGTATCTTTAAAAAGTTAATTTGTTAGAAATTCCTCCAAAAATGTTTTTATTTAAATATCACGTATATTTTTTTCAAAATATCGATATTTTTTCCAATTTTGCGTAACTTTATTCAACAGTTGAAATCCGGCCTCTTACACTACTCATACAACGGGGAAACTATGTTCCTTCCATCAACAACCCTCGCCGACGGATCATGGCATCGCATAGAAATCACATGGCTCGGCACCGATATATCCGTGAACATAGACTACGGCCTCCGCAATGCTTTGTTACCAATGCTGGCCAATAAGATACAAGGACAGTATATTGGCAAGATACTCATTGGCGGATTGGACACCACTGCTGGCTTGTTGGCGTCAGATGTTGGATATTTTGAAGGGTGTATTCAGGTAAGTTAATGCACCTTTATTACTTAGAGTAGATGATGCTGAAGGATGGTCAAGGTCAAGCCTCAAGGTCACAAAAATCACATTCCGGATCCGCTGCTCTGTTGCGGCGTAACTAAGGGACAAATTAACAAACCGACAAAAGATACGCTCGCATATATTTTTTTTTTATTTAGGATATATTTTTTTCAGAGAGGCTTGGTGCCCTTTTGAGCTTTGTCCATGGTACCATATTCCACCAAAATCGTGAGCATTATGAATGAACATTTTCATCTCGAGTGCTCTCTATGTCCGTTGAGACAAACATTTGGGCCTAGTGTAACTGTACCGATGTAACCTAGGCGTAAACAATCGGCCTAAAATTAAGAGTAGTTTTTTTTTTTTATCCACTACAAGTTAGCCCTTGACTGCGATCTCACCTGATGTTAAGTGATGATGCAGCCTAAGATGGTAGCGGGATAACCTGTTAGGGGCATGGCAGTCATATTAACCCATACCCCTATTCGGTTTCTACACGGCATCGTACCGGAACGCTAAATCGCTTGGCGGCACGTCTTTACCGGTAGGGTGGTAACTAGCCACGGCCGGAGCCTCCCACCAGGCCAGACCAGGGAAAATTCAGAAATTATAAATTTCCAAACCCTGCCGGGGATCGAACTCGGGACCTCCGCACGTTAAGGCAACAGCGCTCAACACTGCGCCACGGAGGTCGTCAAAGTTATTTTGAAATTAAAATTTTAGGATGTCCGCGTGGGAACTGCTCAGTCGCTGCTAAATCGACCGACCGTCAGAGAAAACGTAAGAGACGGTTGTCAATCGCGAGCGGATTGTATGCTGTCCATTTGTCCACCATATGTAAGTACCCTCCATATTATCTTCAAGAAATATTAGCTTATTATAGGTGTCCGCTCTCGGCCAGCCTGGTATACTACGGCGAAACCCTTCTCATTGAGAGGCGACTCGTGCTCAGTAATGGACCGGAATTCGTTGAAACTAGCTGATGCCCGCGACTTTGTCCGCGTGGATTGAGGTTTTTAGGTTTCCGCGGGAACTCTTTATTTTTCTGGAATAAACAGTAGCCTACGAGTATGTGTTATTCCAAACTATAATCTATATATATAAAAGCGAAATACCACTCACTCACTCACTCACTGACTAATCACGATATCTCAGGAACTATAAAGCGTACAGACTTGAAATTTGGAAGGTAGATTCCCTCTATGGTGTAGACGCCAGCTAAGAAAGGGTTTTGAGAAAATCCACCCCTAAGGGGTTAAAATAGGGGTTAGAAGTTTGTATGAAAGTCCTTTGTTTTTGAAGTTAGAGACATGAAAATTGGCAATTAAATTATTAGTTATAAATAATAAAAACCTGTATAAGCAATTTTACGAAAATGTACCCCAATAGGGGTAAAATGGGGGTTGGAAGCTTACATAAGGGTTCCAAGTTTTTGAAGTAAGAAACTTGAAAATCGGGATTTAGGTTATTAGTTTTAAGTTATAATAAACTGTATAAGCAATTTTAGGAAAATCTACCCCACAGAGGGTGAAATGGGGGTTGTAAGTTTGTATGAAAGTCCTATGTTTCTGAAGCTAGAGACTTGAAAATCGGGATTTAGGTTATTAGCTTTAAATAATAATAACCTGTATAAGCAATTTTACGAAAATCCACCCCAAAAGAGGTGAAATGGGGGTGAAAGGTTACATACAAATTTTATGACTTTGAAGTATAGACATGAAAATTAGCATTTAAGTTATCAGTTTTAAATAATAAAAAACCTGCATAAGCTATATAAAGCCTCTATAGATAGGCTGTTTGCAGCGGGAAAATTTCATAATCTCATAGGAAATCTATATGCCAAATTTCATCCACCATAAAAACTTTCGCATTTATAATATTAAGTATACTCGCAGATGATGACTCGAAGGTCTAGCCGCACCACCACCTATTTTACGAAGCTATAATTTTCCAGAGCAAGTGTATATCCTCGTGGGATAACACGGAGTGCGCTTGTGAGGCTGGACGGCTGGGCCCGCAGTGCGTTGCGGCCTGCGACCTCAGCCCGTGCGGCCAGAACGCGCTGTGCGTGCCCGATGAGAGCGACAGGGGCTACTCTTGCAGCTGCTTCGTGGGGTATATGATGACAGGTGAGACGTTTACCTTGGGAATCTTTTGCCTAGGCTGTTGTTATAGGTTCATACTGCTATAAATTCATAGCACGCTACGGACTATAAATTATACATTTTTATCATGCTTTTAAATACGCTATGCTATAACGCGCTTGTTATAAGAAAGCGTGTGGGCTGCCGGCAGGCGCGATATGTCTTGCAGCACGCTAAATTTCCTAGCGCGCTAAGTTTCGTAACGCGCAAAAATGACGTTTACTCACAACAGCGAGGTTACGCGAGGCTAACCATTGGCCAGCGGCAGCGCGCTACCGGCAAACGGGCGCCGCTTTAATGCTAAGAGGCGCCGCGCGCGATCGCGTGATATTCAAAACGCCGTAGCGTCATGGTGGCTCTTCATATATCACGTTGGCCGCGCTATGGAACAATAGCGCGCTATGATATTACGCTACGTGTTATATTAACCACCTCTAGTTATAATATGAATGTGTAAGGGCACATGTACCTACATGATAATATGACGTAAACACGACGCAGCCACGTTAGCCAATCACGCCAAATGCCGCCGCTTGAATCAAGATTACGAAGTTCTTTAGAAGGTTTTGTCCCATGTAATACTTTCTCGTATTGATGCCAGGAATAGATTACCTAATACAGGATTTACGAGTGGCCGTTATTGAAAAAAATATGCAAATTTTATTATTCAAAAAATTACGGTAGGTAGGCAAAAATATTTGGTTGACATCGTCGTTATTTGTTTGTTTAGCGCAAGGTTGCGTGGAGGAGGACGCGCAGGAGTGCCCCAGCGGCTGGTGGGGCGCGCGGCGCGGCGCGTGCGGCCCGTGCGCCTGCGACGCGCGCGGCCTGCACCCGCACTGCGACACCGGCACTGGCCAGTGTCGATGCAGGGTAACTATAATATGTTGGCTAAGCGCCAGGTTGCGTGGAGGAGGACGCGCAGGAGTCTAAGCCCATTTTATTCGACGGAATAACTTTACAAAAAACTTCACTTCAGAAGGTCAACTCTAAACTAAAAATAGAAACCTGCGCGCAGCTGTGTGTGTCTAGTTTATACGGTAATCTCCAACAAATAGCTCAGAAATCTTGCGAGTGTCACCGATTCAAGCCGTTGGGACATCTCCCATACTTGTTCCCTTGGCATAAAGGAGAGTGTGTTGAATAAGTATTTTCCAAAAGCTCGACTCAACCGGTTTAATTCGGAATTGAGCTTAGTGCGAAATTAAGCCTTTGCATGTTTTTGAGGTAAGTAATGAAGTCTTTTCTGTCGCAGGAAAACCACTACAAGCCTTTGGGATCAGATCAGTGCATCCCCTGTCAGTGTTACGCGGCCGGTTCACTCAACGGGTCGTGTGAAACTCTGTCTGGACAGTGCTACTGCCGCAGTGGGGTTATCGGTCGCGCCTGTGACTCCTGTGCCAACCTCTACGCTGAGGTCACGCCTAACGCTGGATGCAAAGGTACTTATTATTTTTTCCAAAATATGACTTTTTTTATTATTTTTGTACAAAAAATATGTCTTATAACTAACAGAAAATAAGTGTACAAAGGATAAGAAAGAATTAGGTGGATTATCTCTCGAATAGAAATTTCTTCCAGCTTTCCTTGAAAGTGGGTAAGGTGAAATTGTTAAGTGGTAGTGGTGGTGGTTGTGGTAGTGGTACCTGATTTTTAATTAAAAAAATCGGCTCTCACTTTTAGACTGTATACTTTAAAAAAAGTTAAATACACATGTTCCGGCGCAGACGCCCGGTCACTTCGCAATACTAGTTCATGACATACAATAATTGCTCTAAAAATTTCACAGGCGTTTGTCAACACTGTACTTAACTTTATTATGCATTATGCAATGTCATTCGTTTTACATCCATCAACGGATCCACATTAAAATCACTAATTGCTTAAGTTGGTGTTTCATTTGCCCCATTGTATGCCTTAACATACAACACATATTACGTAAAGTTAAATATACGCACCTATATAAAGCGATAACAGGCTTATAGGTAAATGTAAGTACTTCATTTCAACTTTGCAGTTCTTATACTTGATTTAATGGCTTAAAATGGCTGTGACACACATACTGTACAAGTCTATAAGGGATTGTTTTACTAATTAGCCTAAAATTTAACGATTGATCTAGGAAAATATTAAATCGTTTATTGTACGTATCGAATACTAATTTATCAACCAGAAGAATTTTAAAGTTTTGAGTCAGACGTTGGACTAAAGACTATTTTTATTTGGTTTCAGTTGTTTATGATGGATGCCCACGATCTTTTTCTCACGGTGTTTGGTGGCCACAGACGAAATTTGGAATCGAAGCTATCACAGATTGCCCAACAGGTAATTTATATTATATACAGCTCTTGCAAGGTGGCTAGTCAATTAATATCAACATCAATCACGATTTTTTTTATTTTATTTCAGGGTCCAGTGGCAAAGCGACTCGTATGTGCGATAAATCTCAAGTGATACCATGGCAGGAGCCAGATATGTTTAATTGCACAACATCTACATTCTACCAGTTAAGGAAACAGGTATCATTAGATAATTATTTTATTAAATTATTTTTTGAAGTTATACTTCTTTTGGCGGGTTAGGGAAAAATTATCAGAGTGAATTTTTACAATGCGCGCGCACACCGACATCCAAATTCGACACCCTGACGTTAGTTGGTCAACTTATAAGCCTTGCAGAAAAAGGCCTACCAACAAAATGAAAATAAATACATTTACTGTATGTTGGGTTAGAACTGATAACTATATTCAAGATATTTATTATTCTTGCTATCAAAATGTATAACTTCTTGCGTGCGTAATGCGTACATAAGTACACACACACTTTTTTTTGTACGAGTGCGTCTGAACTCATTTGGAGTCCTTATTCATGTGCATTTTTACGTGACGCGGCGATAAACAAACTAACTTGTATTAAAAGGAAACTCGGTTATCCACAATGAACTTTAATTTAGCAATTCGCACAACACACAGCCGCAACGCAATTACCGAGTACCCTAGACCAGTATTCCACTCTCGACCACGCAGAACCATAGAGTACAAAATTAAGGCCTCTTTCAGTCTGAGCCTTCCTTCCCAGTATCTGATTGAATCAAATCAAGGTCTGCATTAGTAATCCGTACATAGTCGAAATTCAACGGACGCTTTCGAAGCGAAATTTGCTTCCTCGTATCTAATTCGAACCGCAAAGATATGGAACCGCCCTTCCGGCTTCCGTTTTCCCCTCCACTTTTAATACATATTCATATCTTCAAATCAAGAGTGAAGCCTAGCCAAGAGACAAGCGCTCCACGCTTAGGCTGCATCACCACTTGCTAGCCAAGCGCTAGTCTATAAGGAAAAACAGTTTACGAAAATCTTTAGTCAAATCTATCTGATAGGTAAACAAATATATTGTATTAATACATATATACCAACAATAGAACCTTTCCAAAATCATTTGGCTTGTAAACAGGTCCTCATTTATTTTTTCTATATAAAGTAGTTCATATAAGTAGCTGAAAGGACATTCAAAGTCACATAATATCAGTACATTAATCATTATAATTATATGTTTTTTAGCTGCACAAAATAGAAACTGGTGAATTGCAAGTGAACACGTTCGTCGGTGTCCGGCTCGCGGAAGACTTGGCGAGCGCGTGCGCGAACACGCCGCGTCTGTTCGGCGCTGACGTGTTGGTGGCTGAGGGGATACTGCTGGAGCTGCTGCAGTACGAGCTGCGGCAAGCGGGCTTGAACCTTACGCATAGCCAGGATAAGGACTATGTTCGCGTGAGTTGAGATCTCTTTGCTCTTTTACTTGAAGCGAATTACATAGGAACTCTGTTCGGCGCCGACGTGTATGTGGCTGAGGGGATACTGCTGGAGCTGCTGCAGTACGAGCTGCGGCAAGCGGGCTTGAACCTTACGCTTAGCCAGGATAAGGACTATGTTCGCGTGAGTTGAGATCTCTTTGCTCTTTTACTTGAAGCGAACTACATAGGAACTCTTTTCGGCGCTGACGTGTTGGTCGCTGAGGGGATACTGCTGGAGCTGTTGCAGTACGAGCTGCGGCAAGCGGGCTTGAACCTTACGCTTAGCCAGGATAAGGACTATGTTCGCGTGAGTTGAGATCTCTTTGCTCTTTTACTTGAAGCGAATTACATAGGAACTCTTTTCGGCGCTGACGTGTTGGTCGATGAGGGGATACTGCTGGAGCTGCTGCAGTACGAGCTGCGGCAAGCGGGCTTGAACCTTACGCTTAGCCAGGATAAGGACTATGTTCGCGTGAGTTGAGATCTCTTTGCTCTTTTACTTGAAGCGAATTACATAGGAACTGTTTTCGGCGCTGACGTGTTGGTCGATGAGAGGATACTGCTGGAGCTGCTGCAGTACGAGCTGCGGCAAGCGGGCTTGAACCTTACGCTTAGCCAGGATAAGGACTACGTTCGCGTGAGTTGAGATTTCTTTGCTATTTTACTTGAAGCGAGTTACATAGGAACTCTGTTCGGCGCTGACGTGTTGGTGGCTAAGGGGATACTGCTGGAGCTACTGCAGTACGAGCTGCGGCAAGCGGGCTTGAACCTTACGCATAGCCAGAATAAGGACTATGTTCGCGTGACTTGAGATTTCCTTGCTATTTTACTTGAAGCGAGTTAATAGGAACTCTGTTCGGCGCTGACGTGTTGGTGGCTAAGGGGATACTGCTGGAGCTGCTGCAGTACGAGCTGCGGCAAGCGGGCTTGAACCTTACGCATGGCCAGGATAAGGACTATGTTCGCGTGAGTTGAGATGTCTTTGCTATTTTACTTGAAGCGAGTTGCAAAAGAACAAGTTCGGCGATGTTCGCGAACACACCATATCTGTTCGGCGCTGACGTAATGATCGCTGAGGGGATGATGAGGAGATACTGCTGGAACAATTACAGTATCAGCTGCGGCAAACGGGCTTGAACCTTACGTATACTACGATTAGGACTATGTACCTACGCGTGAATTGTTATGCTACATACAAAGACAGATGATTTGCAAGCTTCTAGGCCTCCTGTAGCCTTGTGCTCATTGATTACATAGAAGCTATCTAGTGGAAACAGAGAATGCAAAATGGAGGAATTGTTTTAAAAATTCGGTTGGGCATCCCCGAATGTTCCTACTTAGTTCATTTTTATTGTTGCTTTGACTTGAGTTATGTACTGGCCCTTTGTTGCGACTTGCGAGTATCTAATAATGTATTCAATACAGATAGGTATTATGACGTAGGACGTACCCTTAATAGAGAACTTTTTGAAAATTCAACCCCAAGGGAGTAAAATAGGGCTTTGTAATTTGTATGAAGATCGAACCTAACGTCAGCGAAACCGCGGGAGAAAAGCTTAAAAAGCTAGAAAAATACTTTACAACAACGAATTACATACATAATCTATTCTAATTTCAGAACATAATAAAATCCTCGAACACGATACTGAACATAAAATACGACAAGGAATGGCGTCGTATACGAGAGCTGACGGGTCGCGGCGTGGAGTCTCTGCTGCAGCAGTTCGACAAATACATCGCAGTACTCGCCGAGAGCCAGCACGATACTTACACCAGCCCTTTTGAGATCGTCACTTCAGATTTGGGTAAGAACACAGTATGTAATATAAAACACTAGCTGATGCTCGCGACTACGTCCGCGTGGTTTAAGTTTTGTGTAACAGTGTGTGGGTGAGTTGTGCCAGTGATTCGTTCACTTTTAAACTAAAGCGGGCAATGACCATAACTATATCGTCATTTGTCTCATTCGAAATTCGAATAACTTCCACAAACCATGATTTTTGCCACTCGTGTGTTTTTTATGCATTTTGAATACATTATTACAAATCCGCCCAAAAAAAATATCCGTAAGTACCTCACTAAAATTTTATAATATTAAGCTATCGATTCAGTCCTTTTTTATCTGAATTTTTAGGGGGCTTTTCTTCACAATACAAAGAATTCAGCCGGTCCGCCCCATCGTTCCCTGTGGCAAACCTATACATAGTTCTACTAATAAAAACTATAAATTAGTTCTTAGTTCTATTAAGTTCTATGAATTGTCTTAATTTAAAATCAAAAAGCATTCTGGCTGCCTCTGAATCAGGATCTGCCAGTATACTTCACTAAAATAAAAGAAACGGTTAGCGGACAGTATTTTGAACCAACCGGATTGTAGATGGCGCCACTTGTTTTTACATCTCAGTGTAGCATCTATGCGTGCCAAAGTATAACCGTGATCAGGAAGGCGGTTTCCTCAGATCAAAGCCCCCCGTCCATTGCACTGCGGCTGGGTTGATCTTGGCCGACTTTATCGGTGTGCTTGTATGTGCTTTTTAAAATTGTGTGACTACTTCTTCATTGTCATTCCTTGTTCATATTCTGTTTCCGTAAGAGTCACTAATTAATTATTTAAATTTCAGTGATCGGCGTGGACATAGTAACAGCGGAATCTATCTACGGCTTCGAACCAACAACACTTAACCGCTACGGCGACTCATACACCACTGAACGCGTGATTCTACCAGATACATCATCCTTCATACATTCTCCCATACAAACTCCAGGGTATTATGGCATTGGTAAAGCGAAGAACAAGAAACCCTCTACCCCTACCGTCTCATTTCCAAAGTATAACAATTACGTGAGGAGTAAAAACAAGTTTGATAAATTCTCGAGGGTTTTGCTGCCTTTGGATTTGATTGGGATAAATAATGCTCAAGGTATTTATATTTTTTTTAAATATTCATATGTTACATTCATGTTTCTATTTTAGATAGATATAACTCTTTATTGCAAACACTTAAAGCAGAAACAATAAACAAAAAGGTGAAAAGATTATACATGTGCAAAGGCGGTCTTATTGCTAAAGCAATCTCTTCCAGACAAGCTTTGGGGAGATGAGATCAACAAGAGCATGAGATAGTGCAACGTCTAAGCGTCTAAAATTTATAATAAATATATGTATATTTATTATAAGTTTTAGACATAAATTATCTAATAATATTTTCTTTTGAGATCACCTAAGTTATCTATATAGCCACTGATAAGTGATAGCACTTATCAGAGGGTAGTGGGTACTTGTAGTATACTTGTTTAGATTTTTATAGACTTCATAGATTAACTTCATTTTCTGTAGTAAAATTAATTAAAGAGGTTAGATATTTTAGGATACCTTTTTCAGGGTTTTTGTTAACTATTAAAACACAATATTATGTATAATGGAACAGTTTACCATTTTTTTAAATTTATTATGAAAATTAAGACAAAATAAAACTAAAATATGAAAGAATCATTAAAATATCTCAACAAATGAAAAAGTTATGGAACTTCAAAGTTGCACTTGCAAGACGGGAGACGTGACGTCATAATTCCCTATCAACCGACCTTATAAAGCCGAATAAAAGAAATAAATGGACTTAACGTGACTTAATTGAATTAAGTCTTAATTTAAAATAAATAAAGCACTTAATTTGTGTGTGAAGATAATTTTGAACTATTAAATCTCGGCTAGTATTTAAAACTCACTCACAAAATTTCTCACTCCAGTAAGATACAGCAATCGGTGTACATTAAATAATTAAACTTTTAAATCGTCATTTCTCAGTCATTTATTGATGGATTAAAAAAAAAAACACAGATTTATTAGTTTTATTTTACTATTTTATTTCCGTTTATTATTTTACTTCCGTTGTGTTAAATATGATATTCACAACATCGTGAAACTTCTCCATTGTAGTCAGATCTAGCATTCCTATTGATCAACACTAATAAAATAATTAACTGCTCAAAGGTTTGCATTTGAATGAATGAATGAATGAAAAATTCTTTATTCCTTTGGTGTACAACCAAGAAACACATACATGTAAACAATAACAATAAAACTAAACTATGGTACAATTATATTCATTCATTCATTATAATTATGTATTATTAATAATTCATTTGCTATTTCTTCTAACAGAAAATCTAGAAACAAACTTCGAATCCCGAGCAGTATTCTCCTACTTGCAATACTCGAGAAACACGTCACAGCTCATGCCTCTACGTATGGACGAGTCGGTCAGTCGCCGATGGGGGGTCAATATAACTATAGGATCACCCATACTACAAGTGGCATTATTTGTACCTGAGTATGTATGGGTCAGAGAGACGAAGGAGGCTGATGAAAATGGTGTTGATAACAATATTATGGAGGATTTCGAAGGTTTGTAAGAGAATGGTGTTAAATATTTTACTACAAATAACTCGGCGTCGCCGGAAGAAAAGCACTGGAGTGGTGATTAAACACCACTTCAGCATTATGCTGAGTCGACGCCATTTTCGGGATTATGTGTGGCACAGATTAAAAAGTTAAGTTAGTTTAGTTCTAGTTTTAATTGTTATGTTTTGAAATTTTTGTTTGTTCCTTGTCTTGTGTTATCCAAAATAAAGATTTTATTTATTTATTTATTTAAACAATGTTAAAGTTGAAACTGATAGCAGATAGTCCGGCATAACATAATAATATGTTATATGGCAAGTAGGTATTTTTAACTAGATAGTGGGGCTGATTCTGTAGTGCACAATCTCTAAACTAAACTAAAATTAGAGCATTACAAATATTGCTAACCCTTATAATACTTCCTACGGAAAGGGACAGAACTAGAATTAAAGCTGCCATTTTAGTTTAGTTTAGAGATTGTGTTACACAGAATCAGCCCGAGTGCTAGTATCAAAACGGATAGGTAAACACCTATCACGATAAATATAACGATTTACCTCGCAGCACCCCAGTCCCGTCGTGACCACGATCCATGTAACTTGGTCGAAATATCGATATATATAATCGTCGTATTTATCGTGGGATATACCCCACGTTTGTGATGTGTTTTGATACACAATGGGGTTGATTCTGTTGATTCTGTAGTGCACTGAAATTACAGCATTAAATCTAGTTCTGTCACTTTTCTTTCCCATTTTACCTAATACATATTTTAAAAACTTTAAATAGCATATTTTAAAATGTAAATTTGACTATTCTCTAAACTCTTAAGAGAGTGTTCCAAGTTCCAAGAAATAAAATATTAAGTTATATTTCAGGTCTAACGTACAATAACAAAGGTCATCCTCATCCAAACAACATTAACAATCACATAAATTCCAACGCACATTCAAAACACGGCGCATATCCTCAAACAGACGATGAAAACTCAAACGAAAACCATGGGCCAGTTGTAATACAACCAGCGTATAAGAAATCGGAGAAATCATACGGGGAAAACTTTCAAGAAAACGATTCATCTTATGTAGCTGAAAGATTGGATAATTCTGAGGGTCCCAAAGTGTTAGCTCTGATTATGGAAAATGAAAAAAATAAGGAAGTCAACTCGACTAAGGAGGTCGGGAAAAAGAAGTTGGTATACAAGAGTTTGAATGGAGTACGGTTAAAGAAGCCGATAAGACTGCAATTGTGGTTGGATATCAATAGAGAGACGTTCGGTTCTAGAACGAACCCACAATGTGTGCATTGGTCTACTTTAAGAGGGTAAGTTTTCCAATAAAATTATAGTTAAATTTAAAGTAAAATTGTAGTAACTATAGTAAATTCAAGTGTTGTACGTGGTCTAGTAAGGCCGAGTAGTGCCTGTGATAGCGCATATCAGTCGATTGCTATGGTTATAAGTTTATGGTTATATTATATACCTATGTAGCATAATTAAATATATGATTATTATACCTATGTAGCGTTGGCTCGGGCTGGTAACTGGATGGACCAACCTGACCTTTTGATTTCCTGCATACCTCGATCGTCGGTCCCGCGGGTTACTAACCCTAATTCTGTATTAATATCTCCTTGAATTTGAAATAGTTATTGATTAAAAGTTTTACTATATATCTTGGTTTAGATATTTTATTAACCTTTGTTAATTGACTGCTTCTTTGGTCTAGTGGTTGGCATGTTCGACTGCGGCCGACGAGGTCCCGGGCTCGAGTCCCGGGTCGGGCCATAATTTAGTATTGGGTTTTCCTGACTAGAAATTCTCAGTACTAGCCCGGAGTTAGGAAGTTGGCAGTGTTCCACCCCCGCGCCTCGGAGAGCACGTTAAGCCGTCGGTCCCGGTTATTATCTAACACTAACATGATAACAGTCGTTAAAGCCCGCCAACCCGCATTGGAGCAGCGTGGTGGGTCTAAGCTCTAATTCCCTCTCTCGTATGAGAGTGGGGGCCTGTGCCCAGCAGTGGACTGTAGTGGCTTTGTTAATTCTCAACAGGTCTGGCGAATGGTCGCGTGTCGGATGCCACACGGAGATCGACTACGATTGGTCACCGTACTCCGACGAACCCTTACTGATAAACTGCACATGCAACCACCTTTCCACCTTTGCCGTTTTAGTCGACGAAGTTGATATTGAGGTAATGCATTATGCAATTTATATCTTTTTTAATTCTCAAGACCGACCCACCCTTCAAGCATTATGAAGGGTGGCCTTCAAGCATAATGCTGAAAACAGTCGTATTTTAAAATAGGTATCTCAATTTTAGTAATCCATACTTATATTATAAATGTGAAAGTGTGTCTGTCTGTCTGTCTGCTACGCTTTCACGGCCCATCTGTTCAACCGACTTTGATGAAATTTGGTACAGGGATAGGTTGTATCCCGGGAAAGGACATAGGTTACTTTTTATCCCGGAAAATTCAAAGGTTCCCGTGGGAATCAAAAAATTTATCTGTTCAACCGATTTTAATGAAATTTGGTACAGGGGTAGGTTGTATCCCGGGGGATGGACATAGGCTACTTTTTATCCCGGAAAATTTAAGAGTTCCCGCGGGAATCGAAAAAATTTGGTTCACGTAGACGAAGTCGCGGGAATCATCTAGTCTAGTTATGTATAAAAAGAAAAAGACTGACTGATCTACAACGCACAGCTCAAACTACAGGACGGATCGAGCTGAAATCTGACATACAAATAGCTATATGACGTATCACGTAGGCGTCCGCTAAAAAGGATTTTTAAAAATTCCACCCCTAAATGGTTAAAATAGGGCTTTGGAAAATCGAACCTAATGTGAGCGAAGCCATGGGCAAAAGCTAGTGGTTGATATAATGACAAAACTTGGTTTTTTATATAAATTATTAATTAATTACTGTTCATTGATCTCTGAAATATTTAGGATCCCATATCGTTGGGAAAAAAACTCAATATACTTACGTATTTAATTTTAAAAAACGTATCATTGAAGTTACATACGTTTTTACAATCAAATTAGCGGTGTATATCTTAATAAGCCAAACTTTGGTTGTAATATCTCTCTATTTTAAAGTAATTGTACTTTTTACACAGTTCATCCCAGAGCCGTCTCTCCTAGAGTCTGTAACATCATACACTGGCTTCAGCATATCTCTACCGCTGTTACTATGGACGTGGGCAGCTCTATGTCTCATGCGCGGTGGAGCGGCGACCGTATCCAACTCGATCCACAAGCATCTGATATTCTGCGTGTTTATGGCCGAACTGTTGTACTTGATCGCTTTGAAAGCGCGCAGTTCTCTAGTTCAGAATGAGGTGAGTTTATCATATCATCATATATATTGTTATTTATTTAATGTTTATTTATGATTTATATGAACTACTCGACACTATATAATACTAGCAGATGCCCGCGACTTCGTCCGCGTGAAATAAGTTTTTTAAATTCCCACGGGAACTCCCTAATTTTTCGGGTTTAAGACACTATGACACTCACAAATAATGTGGCTTTCTATTGGTACCAGAATTTTCAAAATCGGTTTAGTAGATCCAGAGATTACCCCCTACAACCTCACAAACTTTACCTCTTTATAATACATATTAGTATAGATGTTAAAATTATTTTGTAACATTTAACATACGAGTTTATGTTCGCGGAATGAGAGGGTTGGAGGGGGGTGATTGGGCTCATTAGGATCGTAACGTGTTTAGTGACTCATAATTAGTATAAATACGAGATTTCATTGTTATTAGACCATTAGTCTTTGAGCTATCGCCAACCAAGCAACATAATCAGGAGTGAAAAGTTAAATATGGAAAAAATCGAATATCGTGCCGTTATAAAGTTCCTTACCAAGCAAGAAAAATCAGTTGCGACCATAATGGATGAGATGTCATCGGTTTACGGTGACTCTTGTCCAGGAAAAACCATGGTGTACAAGTGGCACAGTTTGTTTAAAAAAGGAAGGGAATCCCTTGAAGATGACCCGAGGCCGGGCAGGAGCATCGAGGTGACCACGCCAGAACTTATCCAAAAAGTCGAAAAACTTGTACTCGACGATGCTCGACTAAAGAAGAAACAACTCGCAGAAATGGTTGGAGTATCCGATACAACCATTTTTTAAATCCTGCACGATCATCTTGGCATGACTAAGGTAAGCGCAAGATGGGTACCGAGAATGCTCACGCCACCGCAAAAACAACAACGCGTAGAGTGTTCACGTGCATTTTTGGACCTCTGCAATGAAGACAAGGATGGTGTATTGAGTCGAATTGTTACTGGAGACGAAACTTGGGTTCATCATTATGAACCTGAGTCGAAACAAGACTCTATGCAGTGGCATAAAAAGGGCACAGCACCCCCCAAGAAGTTTAAGGTGTCACAGTCAGCTGGGAAACTCATGGCAACGGTCTTTTGGGACTCAGAAGGAATATTATTGATCGATTATAAAGATAAAGGTGTTTCTCCGGAGAATACTACGCTTCAATATTAGGGCGACTAAAAGAAGCCATTAAACAGAAAAGACGGGGAAAATTGACGAAAGGTGTGCTGCTTTTGCACGACAATTCGCCCGTCCACAAGAGCCGCCTTGCGTTGGCTGCCCTGCTTAAAGTGGGCTTCGATATTATGAACCACCCACTCTACAGCCCAGACCTGGCCCCGAGTGATTATTATCTCTTTCCAAAAATGAAAAAAAAGCTGCGGTGTAAAAAAATTACCACCGATGATGAAGTTAAGGAGGCAGATTCAGCGTATTTTGAGGACAAAGACAAAACATTTTTTTATGAGGGTATAAATAAATTAATTGAAAGATCTGAAAAATGTGTCCGTCTTGCAGGTGAATATATTGAAAAGGAAAAATAATTTGGTTTTTTTATTTCAACCCCTTACCCTTCATTCCGCGAACATAAAAGCGCTCCCTCGTAGTTAATTTTGCATGTGCCTTGCATGGCAATATCAGTGTATTCTTCAATTCTATATTATGTAACACCATCCTGTACTACGTGTATTACGCAAATAAATATGCATATCCTTATTCATCTCAACATATTATGAAAGGGTTTTCACTTTTCTGTCTACGAGCGAGAGACCTGTGACAAACGGACGGATATATATTATATATACAGACAGACAGCAGATGAGTGGCTTTTTCTCTTCGGGTAAGAAGCCGGAATCCTAATGTGTGCAGTAAAGCTGTGGCAATGAACTGAATAGTTGATATTTTTTATTGCAAAATAGGCTTGCGCTTGACGACATTCATGTTTAACGGAAACAAAGCAAGGTCTTGGTTGGAACGCACCTGCTCAAAAATAAACGCCATCTAATTCTAACCAACGAAAGAATTTGGCCGTCGTAGGCTATTGTTAAGATTGTTCCTTATCTAGATGGCGCCACAAGTATTTTGCATCTCAGTATAGGATCGATGCGTACCAAAGTATAACCGTTTTCGTATTCAGTGTGAAATCATACTTACCTGGCGTAGGGGACACCGTGATCAGGAAGGCGGTTCCCCCAGAGCGAGGCCTTTCCATTGCACTGCGGCTGGGTTGACCTCTGCGATTATCCCTAATGTGGATAACTCGGACGCGTAATTTTTGGTAGTGGGGACTGCGTACGCGCCGTCCCCTTTTTTTAATTGTTGAGGGTATAGTGGAAAAAATATCCCATCCAATGTGAAAAACCTAACAAGATATTGAGCCGAAAAATTTCGACGATTCGTTAGCGTGTCTTATCAGATAACAGTAGTGGCTAGTCACTAGACCTAATTTAGATAATATTTCACACCAGTTCGCGTGCAAGGTGGTAGCAATGGGCCTCCACTACTGGTGGGTGTGCGCGCTCGCGTGGGCAGCGTGCGACGCGTGGCAGCTGCGGCGCCTTGTGCGCGAGCTGCGCGACGTGAACCACGGCCCGCTCGCCGCGCAGCTGGCCACAGCGTACGCCGCGCCCGCGGTCGCGCTCGCACTCGCGGCCGCGCAGCATCAGCACCAGTATGGCAACGCGCTGTTGTGAGTATGAGCGACTAGTTCGCGTGTGGTAGCGTGGGCCGCGTGTGATAGCGTGGGTCGCGTGCGTCGCGTGGCAGTCTGGCGCATTTCTTTCTTTTCATTCTTGGCCACGATTATACCTGTAAGTTTTTACGTAAGCGACTTACATAACTAACTTTTGCATACGATACGCGATACTTACAAGGCTATTTCGTTGAATGTTTATATTTCGTAAGTTACTGCCCATTTCTGAGTCATTCCTTAAAAGAAACATCGTTATTGTATGCTTTTCTTGTCGTTCAGTTGCTGGGTGAGCTGCCACGAGGCAGTAGTGTGGTGGGTGGTGATCCCAGCAGGAGTGTACGCGTTGGCCGCGCTCATATTCCTAGCGGGCGCCACTCGCGCCGCCTTTACTGTTCGGGACCACGTTATCGGATTTGGGAATTTGAGGTATTTACGCTATTCTTTTTATTTACTTACTAGCTGATACCGTCCGCGTGGATTGAGGTTTTTTAGTTCCCGCAGAAACTCGTTAATTTTTCGGGATACATTACATTTTACGGGAAACGTAGCCTATGTCCTTCCCCGGGATACAACCTATCCCTGTACCAAATTTCATCAAAATCGGTTGAACAGATGGGCCGTGAAAGCGTAGCAGACAGACAGATACACTTTCGCATTTATACTACTAGCTGATGCCCGCGACTTCGTGCGCGTGGTTTAAGTGTTTTAAATTCCCCCGGGAACTCCTTAATTTACCGGGATAAAAAGTAACCTATGTCACTCTTTTGGTCCTCAACTATACCCATGCCAAAAATCACGTCGATCCGTTGCTCCGTTGTGGCGTAATTGAAGGACAAACCAACAAACACACTTTCGCATTTATAATATTAGTATGATATGATAGTATGGATTAGTATGCATAATCTTAAAATAACTAGGACGTAACCCTAACTTATACGTGGTCTGACACGCACTTGACTTTACTCTTTCCTTGTAGGATGCTTCTAGCAGTCAGCATTATATGCCTGCCGTTGCTGTGCGTGGCGTGGGCTAGCGCTCTAATACTGGGCAGCGAAGCGGGCGACAGGAGAAATGTGCTCAGTTCCGTCCTGGCCGGCGCGGTCGCTTTACACGCCGCGGCGGCTTCCTTGGGATACATCGCCTTTAATATCCGAGTACGGGATAATTTGAAGAGGTAAGTGGGAATCCTCCGTTAAAAATGTTTATATGAGAAGAAACGTGCACCTTTAATCGCCTTTAATATACGGGATAGTTTGAAGAGGTAAGTTGGTATCGTTTAAACTTTAAAGTAATCGAGGCCATGAATTCCTATATCGAACGAGACTTTTATAGTATTTTTATCTAATTTGCGAGTAAACAATAAACAGAATTTGGTAAGAAAGATTTCTACATTGCCGATAGATGGCGTTAACTCTTCTTAACTCGCTAACTCACGTTACACCTTTTGTTGTACGATTATAATCTGATTTCCTATTTGAGTATTATAAGCGGCCAGAAAAGAGCCAATGCACGTAGATTTTTTTTGGAGTAATGAAGCAATTTCCGAGCAAGTAGGAGAAAACATTATTCATTAATACTTTTTAATTTTTTTGCCAACAGGACCGTATTGAAATGTCTTGGAAAAAAGGTGCCGCTTGCTGACACATCCGTCATTATAAGCACAAGTGCGCAAAATCTATCTCAAGTTAACAGGTAACATTGCGCCTTCACTTAACGCGAGGTATATAATTATTTTTCATATTTGGACTTGTAGGTATCAGTAAATTACGAATTAATTATTTTTGTATTAATTATGAGGTACTTAATAATTTTTTTATATTTAATAATGAACCAGATGTTGTCTGTGACCGCGATCATAAAAAAAATCAAAGATTTCCTACAGGGTTTAAAAAATATTATCATTCATGCGAACGAATTCGTGGGCATCATCTAGTCCATACTATACTAATATTATGAATCCGAGAGTGTGTCTGTCTGTTTATCTATCTGTCTGTCTGTATGTCTGTCTACTACGCTTTAACGGCTCATATTTTCAGCCGATTTTGATGAAATTTGGTATAGGGGTGGGTTTGGGGTGACTTTTTATCCCAGAAAATTAAGAAGTTCCCGAGGAAATCAAAAATCGTCCACGCGGACGAAGTAGCGAACATCGTCTAGCTATTATTATCAAATGAAAATATTATATATTAGGTACACGTCAATTATACATTTTCATTGTATGACACCCTGTCAACAGATCAGCGCTAGCGTATCACAGCAGTACGGAGCCTGGGCGACAACTTCGCAACATTGGTATATCGGCCTCTTCCACTACCTCGAGATCTACTACCAAAACCAGTTCCAGTCCATACAGGTTAGTACTATTCATATCCATACTAATTAGCCGCTGGATCATTATTAATTCCCATGCTTTTTATCATTTAAATAATCCTTTACATTGTAACAGCATTTTTCATTAAGTTTGCGTTTTACAAACACTTTGAACTTGTTGAGATACATCTCCAATATGTCTTCTGGGAGTTTATTATAAAAACTTGTAGATTTGCCAACACAATTGTTTAATATAGAGTTTTCTTTCCAGCCGCAGTGACGGTCAACTGCGTCACACTAGCACGTCTACGTCCAACTACAACACTAGTGCGAGTGACATGCCCGCTTACCTGAGAGGATTCGACTCTTCGTTGCATACGAGGAAAGAGGGTAAGAGCTTTTATTCCACTACAAGTTAGCCCTTGACTGCAATACCACCTGATGGTAAGTGATGATGCAGTCTAAGATTGTAGCGGGTTGAAATGTTAGGAGTACGGGAGTTATATTAAGCCCATACCCCTACTCGCGCTAAATCGCTTGGCGGTACGTCTTTGCCGGTAGGGTAACTATAGCCACGGCCCAAGCCACCCACCTAGACTAGAGAAAATTCAGAAATCTATAAATTCTCTAATTGACCCTGCCGGGAATCGAACCCGCGACCTCCCAATATAAGACTACAGCACTCATCACCAAGGCACCAGCGAGGTCGTAGCTTCCTCTATAAACTTTACAACCATAGAGTTAATTCATTACTCTGTGTTTACAAACTTGTTCCTCCTTCACCGTTCTACCACAGAACAGTTCGAAACCGACAGCGTTGGCATCCTTATTGCTTTATAGTTTGTACTATACATGATTGTCGTCAAGCGCAAGCCTATTTTGCAAGAAATTCCCCCTAAAATCCATAAAACCAATCTAAAATGTTTAACTTTTTGACCATTGTAGCAAAGCTGATAGAACCAGAAAAACGTCCTTAATTTGATCAACTGAGGCGTATCATGTTTTCTGTGTATTATGTATCTTAATATCTCCTTCCCTGAACAAAATTTACTTACAAAATAACCCATCAATCATGGCTTAATTTATTAGACGAAGGTCGCCGCCGACGTAAAAATCGAGGCGAAAACGAAGAAGCAACAGAAGGCACAGAGGGAACGGAAGGAACTGACAGTGAGAGCGAAGCGTCCGCGCGCAGCCTCGACCTCGCCTCAAGCCACTCTTCTGATGACGACGATACTACGTCGCGCCGCTCAAGCCATCCGCCTTCCGCACATCGTGAGTACATAATATACTCAGTTTTTTCCAACAGGCACGATGTAGCCCGTTTGTTTCGTTAAAACTCGTATACACGAGATAATGAACCACGTTTCGGCCGATAACAGAATGACCGTTAGATAATATTAAGTTTAATAGACAACTGGTGACAGCAACACTTCTGACGACGACGATACTAAGTCGCGCCACTCCAGCCATCCGCCTTCCGCACGTCGCGTCGTGAGTACATAATATTATGTACCCACGACGCGACGTGCGGAACCCTGTGTTTTCCAACTGTGTGTGTTTTTACGAATCGTGATTCGTTAACTCTTGGATACGAAATTTAGATGACTTTTCCTACGCGAAATACTTGGTACTAACATAATTGGGTATTTGATAACTAATCAAATCAGCAATTTTTTTTCAAACGTCAAAAGGCGTGCAACGCATGTGATTTGGTATGAAATTTTGAATTTTGACGTCATTCAAGTTCGACGCATTTTTTTTCTTTGATCGATAGTTTAAAATGGTTATTCAACACAAAACTAGCAGGTGACGTGGATATAACGACTTTTGAGAGATCCTTTATTTAAAAATCACTAAAAAATAATTTATTTCACTAGTAGCCAAATACCCAATTTTAGAGGAGGGCAGGCTAACATACTGCCCGATAGAGTACATTCAGTAAGCCAAATTACACCGTACTGTCTTCACCCTCCGACGTGCGATGGTGGGTTTGTATCTCACTTCGCGATCCAGGGTATTATCCCATTGTAATAATAGTGATACGGCTTATTAGCTTTTCATCGTTGTGTTACATTGGCGCCTATTAACTTAATATACGGTCCTACTATCCTTCTTCCTTCCTTCTGCATATCATGAGTTAATGCTACACTTGGACAGGCCATGTCGGGAACCCTTGTAATTGTATATATACTTACGTACACATAGCCGGCTCCCGTGTAAAACATTTAGGCATTTATCGATCATGTTAGAAAAGGACAGAATGGAGACGCCATGTTGAGCTAAGGTGACTGGCAACAGCTACCAGCAAACCGCGTGAAATACGACAAAAATGGGATAGGATATATTATGTTGGATGAAAAAGAAACATTTTGAAATTGTATTTTTTTCTTTCAAGGAGATCGAGGTACAAGCGGCACTGGAGGAAGTTACCTTCCGAATATCACCGAGGGTGCACCGTTAGCCATCACACCAAGATGGCCGTCTCATATAAGAGAAGGTAATTGTTTAAAACAATTTTATTTAATCTCCATATATAAAAATGAATCCCTATTTTCCTTGGTCACGGCATCACGCGTGAACAGCTGGACGAATTTCGCTAATTCTTTTTTTGTTGAATATGTGAGGACCTGGAGAGTGACATAGGCCGGATAGGCATTTCCGGCATATTTATCCCGGAAAATTAAGGAGTTCCCGCGGGAATAACAAAAAACTTAAACCACGCGGACGAAGTCGCGGGCATCAGCTAGTTATCAATGAAAATAACTAGGAATATTTTTAAATATTAAATATCATTGCAGGAAACTTTGTCTTTCTCATTCTCAGTGGTAGATTTTATTTCTCAAAGAGGATGTTAATTTTTTGGACATCCCATAGTTCGGTCATTTATCTGATTTCGACTTGGCAAGGTTGTTCGCCAAAAGAAAATTAAGACCAAAAGGTGACAATTTTCACGTAGATACACGCTCTCATTTAATGGGCTTATTTTTGGCATTGTTGGTAAATACGAGCATTATAGTGACGTAGATTGTTTATTTATTTCAGCCCTTAGCCAATCATATAGTTAAACATCTCAGTATAAACAAAACACCAGCAGCTAATAAAATTCATTCACAGATTCAAACCGACCAGATATGGGTAGATGGTCCCAAGAAACCGGCTCCGAGGATGGTGGCAACCCTGGACCCGCAACGCCCTCCCCCAACCCCCTGCCCAACCCTGATCTGACGTCAGACGTGTACCAACTGAGCAGGCACCGCATGAAACCGTCTATATTGGAAAATGTTCACGATACGTACGTCGCGAGCGTTGATGCGTCGAGATTGCCTCTCGATAATAGGTATGCTTCTAGATAACTTATATAATTTTCTCGTTCTTTATAGAAAATTCGCTAAAGACTTGATGGAGCACTTATAAATCTTAAAGTACGATTCTGTACTTAAGTACTAGCCTTTATTTCGTTACTAGATAATACCCGCGACTTCGTCCGCGTGGATAAAGGATTTTTGATTCTTATAGGCTCTCTTTAATTTTTCGGGATAAAAATGTCCTTCTCCGGATGCAACCAATCTGTACAATTCGGTTGAACAGATGGGCCGTAAAAACAACACTTTCGCATTCATATCTAATTTTATTAGTATGGATATAAATACCTACCTACTAAGCATGAATTTTGGTGATTAAAAAAATCAGCTCATAAGAATAAGAATAATATTTAAAACAATTGTTTATCTTCTAGATACGGCGTAATGGAAGACGAGCTAATGTACGGTGTGATGCCAAACGACGCAGAGAAACAAATGCCATACGATCCCAACTACCCGATCTCGCCCACAATGTACCGCCTACCCTCGAACCCTTACGGCTCCAAAACTTATCTGTCATCGCGTACTTCGGACTATGGGTACAGTCCTACGAAGTACTTGAATACGGAACCGAGCGTGTACGGGTCGAGGGATTTTCGAGATTCTAGTGTTACAACAAGGTAAGTTTCGAGTTCTTTTTCTTTTATTCCAGATTTTCGAGATGAGATCAGAGTTTTATTACAAGATAAGATCTTTAGTCTATAGACAAAATGATCACAATGTACCGCCTACGCTCGAAACCTTACGGCTACAAAACCGATCTGTCATCGCGTACTTCAGTCTACAGTCTTACGAAGTACTTAAATACTTAACCGGGTCTGTACGGGTCGAAGGATTTTCGAGATTCTAGTGTTACAACAAGGTAAGTTTCGAGTTCTTTTTCTTTTATTCGAGATTTTCGAGATTAGATTAGAGTTTTATTACAAGGTAAGATCTCTAGTCTATAGACAAATTGATGATAATGTACCGCCTACCCTCGAACCTTTACGGCTCCAAAACTTCGGACTATGGGTACAGTCCTACGAAGTACTTGAATACGGAACCAAGCGTGTACGGGTCGAGGGATTTTCGAGATTCTAGTGTTACAACAAGGTAAGTTCTACATTCCAGATCACCCAAATGCGAAACTGAGTATGTTCGTTCGTTTGTCCTTCAATCATGGTGCAAAGGAGCAACGGATCGATGTGATTTTTTTTGCATGGATAGGTATATTGAATGACCTGAGTGGCACATGCTATTCTTTTTATCCCGAAATCCTAACCGGACGATAGATTGTTTAAAAATGCTATGTTTTTTTAAAATATTACAAGACAAAACTCAAACTCAATATTTATTCAAAATTGGTACTTACACAGTACATACACCATATAAGCGTCACGTTTACAAAGTGTAAGACATGATCGTGAATGGTGATAATTAGCCACGGTATCTTAAAACTAAAGCTACGATGGTTCCATACGCGCCCTGGTCTGAGAAGAGCCCACAAAAATTAGCCTATATCCGAGTTAAACAGATGGGCTATCAAAAGTTAATGGTCACACAGGCACATCAATTCAACATCACATCACATCGCATTTAATTATAATAGTTACTTTAATGGAGTCTCCCTCCTGTGTTGTGGGTATTGCAATAAAAAGTGTGCTCATTCATTCATTAATCGATTTTTTCATTCATTCATTTATTTTTTCATTCATTCATTCAAGGGAGCATGACGGTTATCCCCCGCGGGATTTCCGCGACTCGGGCATAGCGACGATGTTAAAGAACGACTACCAGAGGAAGATGGAACAGTATGAGTATAGTGACCGGATGTCGGACGGGTCGGACAAACACCATCCCCACGACAAATACCTGTTCCCATACACAGGTAAGTGTGGTTTGTGTTGTGACTTGTGTGGTTTACTTTGCGCCCCGTTTTAGTGTTCGTGTTTCATATTTTATCATTTGCATCGTTTGAAAACACGTGTTTTAATATTTTTTACATCGATATGCCGCGAACCCGTAGCTAGGATAGGATCCGATAATACTACCTTACCCAATCCAACTTAACTTCACTATCTATGTTAACTATACGATAACCGACGTCTTGTCGAATTGAAAAGCCGAAACGGTATTTTTTAAGATTCATAATTTCAATCAATGAAAATCTATGTAAGTACCTACATGTTTTCATTCATACAAAATGTATTTTAATATTATTTTTTTTAATTCGACAAAACGTCGGCTAAGATAGTTAAGCTAAGTTGGATTGGGTAGGGCAGTGTTAACCGATCCTATCCTAGCTACCGGTTCGTGGTATATTATGAAAGCCACTAGTCACTTTTATCCTTTTAAAACGATTGAATTAATTTCAAAGAATGTATTACTGTAACACATAACTCAAGAATTCAAACGTCACAGCCGAATTGTTTGATTTCATTTTTAAATTTTAAAACGTTTTTTTGAACATCCCTAAAATTAAAAGAATCAATAGTAATTCTTGCACTTAAGTGTTTGCTTTGCCTTTATTAATTTTTGATTAATTTAATTGAGTACACTTTTGTGATTGCCTCCTGCACCTGAGTAGGTAATATAAAGATTAATTTGAATGTAGATAATGATTCAGTTTCCTTTTTTTTTTGCGATCACAACAGCTTATTACAATAATTTGAGTGCTTGTAAATTTTGCTCTGTATAGCGGAGGAGGACCACGTGAGCGTGCGCAGTACGCAGTCCCCACATCGGCTCAACAGTGAGTTGCGCGCAGGTTTGTATGCACTAAGTACATATTTATTATTTGCAAAATGTTGTGTTTTAGGTAGAATTGCAAACAATTGGGATGGTTAAATACCATCGATATATACATATTATGTAGGTACTAGATGGGCCCTTTCATAGAAAAAAATTGGGCGTCCAACCTTTAGAGCACGCTCCTAACCTGTATAGCCCTGTCCTTGTCCCCGCCATAGCGCTTAGACTAGATGGCGTTAGTAAAATAGGTCCACATTCTATGTTTGACAGGACCCGTCTATGTAATTTGAGGTCGTTGAATTTAACACAATCTCTAAACTAAAATGACAGCTCTAAATCGAAAGCTTCTCCTTTCTGCAGTGAGTTTTATTAAAGGGAAAGCAATATAAATGGAGCTGTCATTTTAGTTTAGAGATGGTGTACAACAGAATTGTCCACAATGTAAATATTATTTGGTAACTAACTATTATGCATTTTCATTTCGTGTTAATAATTAGGTCTGAATTCTGAAAGCGGCTTAATATAGTCATATAGTCCGTCACGCTTATCTGACTCGGTGGCCAAAATTGGAACTAATAAGTATGCTTGTATAGTTTTTATTTTTAATATAAACTAACGACGCTGTCACCGGGTCAGCTATGTTTGTGGGACTATAAATCTGTAAGCCCAATTCATATTATTTTGCTTCTGTAGATAGTATTCTAATTTCTACCCTAAATAGGTTAAAACTGCGCAAACGCGAGACATGAGACCGGTGAAGGCACAGAAATAGACGGACTACACACATACATAAATAGATAGAATAAGTATTTTGTGAGTGAGTGTATGAACTCTCCCTTTCTCGGGTGTATGAGTTTATGTCTCACCAACGTTGATAGATTCGTCGTCAAAAAAGCTAAATTTGAAAGAAAAGCTAGATTTGTCGAAAGAAGAAAATTTCTTCAAGAAATAAGGCGTTATAAGCCTTAGGCTCAAGTTCGTCCGTACATCTACGGCCAGCGCTCCAAGTGTAAACCAGTGCATAATAAAAATCAGTGGTACTTATTTGGTCGGGACTTATTTGCTTCATTTTACTCTTTGGTAGTTTCAAGATCTCACACTAACCCCTCAAAAGCCCCGTGCCGTGGCTCTTCTTTCGAGCGAATGTGTAAATGCACCTTTTAAAAAACTTTTTAAACAGTTGTAAACTTTTTTTATTTCTAGGCGAAGGTCAACAACAAACGGGGGCACCACTAGCGAGCATGGGGGAGACTAGCGAGTAAGTATTTGAAAATTTAAACACCATAAAAATATTATTGTTTTTCTTTATATCTAATTTCAAATACCTCATTAAATTTTTATAAAAAACACAACGCATGATAAAAATATTAAGTTCAATAATGTTGCATGCTAAAAAATTATCCATAAACATAAATCTTTAAGAATTTCTAATAATTCATAAAGCTACTTTGCCATTAAGTCGCTATTATTTAACTAAATGTTAAATTCTTCATTACAATTTTTAATACCAAAGATTAGTGGACTTAATTACTTTAAAATACCACTGTTTGCTCAGTTATTATTTTATCTTTTTAGGGTTCCGTACCAAAATGGTAAAATGGAACCCTTATGGTGCGACTTTCTCCGTCTGTCTGTCCGTCCGTCACACTCGATTATTTCAGTAACTACCGAAGCTATCGACATGAAATTTGTAATAGTTGTGTATATTAGTGGCCCAAAGACACTGGGCCACTAATATACACAACTATTACAAATTTTAATTAAAAAAAATTGGAAATTATTTTTGTTCTTATTTAAAAAGGGGGGAAAATCTGAGGGTTGAAATTTAAAAGTGAGATAACTGTACTGTGTGGGGTATCATATGAAAGGGTTTACTTTGTACATTCTAAAACAGATTTTTAATTATTTTTAGTTTTGATAGTTTTTGATTTATCGGGGAAAATGTCTAAAAAAATACCGTTCCCCCCCACTTATCTCCGGAGTTTACCAATCGAAAAATTTGAAATAATTATGGTCAATAGGAATTTACGTATACTTTACAGGAAAACTATAGCCAATGCTCTAACTAGCATAGTTTTTTTGATATTAACAATAAACCTCTACAAACAAAGTTAGTCTTGCGGTTCATTAACAAAGGTAATTATTTATTAATAATGGTACGGAACCCTTCGTGCGCGAGTCCGACTCGCACTTGCCCGGTTTTTTTTAATAATGGCGACATTGATACTTCTTAATCTTGTCTGTGTGTGATAATGATAAAGTCAGTTTTCAAATCAATCAAATAAATATTTTAAAGATTCCCGCGACTTCGTCCGCGTGGACCAAGTTTTTTCGATTCCCGCGGGAACTCATGAATTTTCCGGGATAAAAAGTAGCCTATGTCCTTCCCCGGGATACAACCTATCAGTGTACCAAATTTCATCAAAATCAGTTGAACAGATGGGCCGTGAAAGCGTAGCAGACAGACAGACAGACACACTTTCGCATTTATAATATTAAGTATGGATGCGAAAGTTTGGATGGATGGATGTATGGATGGATGTATGGATGGATGAATGGATGGATGTATAGATGGATGAATGGATGGATGTATGGATGGATGTTTGTTACTCAATCACGCCCCAACGGCTTAACGGATCTGGCTGAAATTTGGCACAGAGATAGATTATAGTCTGGAATAGCACATAGGCTTTTTATCCCGGAAAATAAAAGAGTTCCCGCGGGAACCAAAAGCCTCAATCCACGTGTACGAAGTCGCGGGCATCAGCTAGTTTTTAATATCATTAAGATTTAAGATAAGAATTTCTACTTGCTCTGGATTGTAGCCCTTTTGAGTCTAATAATATTATTATAGTAGGATACGTCACAAACATTTTGCTGTTACACTAGTGCACTTATAGACTGGCTCTATCACGATCATATTATTATTATCACAAATCATGTATATTGTAAGTAAATCGATATCTCACTAGATGGTGGCGGTTGTATGAGAAACACTCATTGTAAAATCATCTTTTGCTTTGCTAACCGGTGGTGTCGCGCCCGCAACCATCTATCGCCATAGGGAGGAGGTAATGTACTTAATTCATTTTTTATCTTCTAAGCATGCTGAATAAGAGCGTTTTGAAATCATCCGATCCTATATCGAATGCGATATCGGGCAAGTAAAATGTATGAACTATGTACCTACCTGCCTTTCAGCAGCCCTATTCTCTCAGTGGCTTTATCCATAGAAGAAATGCTTTTTTTTGATGCTATGAAATAAAAATAACATTTTTATTGCAAACCTCCAATGGACAAAAATATAATATGACAGTGTCTTTCTGATTGTCCGCTCGAGATTTCGATACCGATACCGATTCGATACCGATATTGGTATCGAATCCAATTTTGGATCGGGTAATCTGGAAACGCTCTAAGGGTCAATCAAACCAAAGACAACAAGGAAGAAAACTCTTGTCGTCTGCTTCGAATTTTACCTTTTTTATTATTTATTTTTGGGCTATACCCTGTGGCTATACCTGAGGCCTATATTCAATACTGATACAGTTCTTTAATCAATGATATCAAAATGCTCAAGGATTTTTCCGTTTGGTCTGAACTGACTCTAAATGTTCGGATTCACTATTCATTGAATAGCATAGTATTTGCATTACACAAAACACACACACTCAACACTCACACACAAATCACTAAGGAAGCCTTAACATTTGAACTTTAAACATAAAAGTACGGCTCTAATTTCAAAATGCACAAAATAGTTAAGTAACTACCATAATCTATTTTCGCCAATTTTACACTGTCCAAACTTTGATGTGTATTAATGTATTAATGTGGTACCTATTTAAAGTGATAATATAATTAATAGTGGCAAACTAATAACATACATAAAAATAAAAATGAAAATATTATCATAGCTTTAATTTATATAAACTTTAAGATTATAGACATTTGATAAATGAGGGTAGTTAGAGTAAGAAAATGCGAGTGTTTTAAATCTCATTTACATAAGGGTATTCTGTTACAGGAAATCTACTACTGAAGACGACGCTGAGACGAGAGTGTAAAGACAACATAGTACAAGGTTTCCAATGAATCTCAATTAGTTAATTAATTTATTTCACATTATTTGTAAAGTATATCATACTCATTTAAATTTAAATAAATAAAAAAATTAGTTATATTTGCAAAGACTGTCACAAACTCGGTACTCACTGCCATAGATAATTTAGACCTGACAATCTAGCGGTATAGTCTGTGTCACGAAAGAAGTCCCGCGGTATTACTGGATAGAAGCAGGCGTTACTTTGCGCCTGCGGAAGTCCATGATAATTACTAGAAGTTTAATTCGATATAATCCGCCACAGCAAACAAATCTATGTGATACAGCGTGTAGCTTGCGATATAAGTCATCTATTCCTATCATATATCTCCTGAAGATGTTCCGGTGTCCGAGTGAAACGTGCGTTGAAAATAATTTGGAAGATTAGTGTGGTGTGGTGTTGTGCCGGTGCGAATAGCTAGCTTAATGTGCGGTGAATATCGCAAGCTATACGTTTATGATACACGCTGTACCACATTGATTTGTTTGCTGTGGCGAAGTATAGCTAATTAAACTTCTAGTTCCTTTATTTCCGCGGCAATCTCAGGCAATTTTTGGAACATAACTAATACATTTCATACAAAAATGGCTTCTAAACATGTGAATACTAGCGCCACCTCTAGGGGATGTCTTTCGTGACACAGTCCTTAGAAAAAATATGGAATTTATCTCTACCCTCCATAAGAAAAAGGGTAGTAGGACAAAAGTGTTGCCCTGTTCAAATAACCTCTAACTTAACAACTGTACGCGTCTTGACACCTCCAGCTAATTTGACGTCTTAATATTTTGTAAGAAGTTAGCAAAAACCATAGAAGAATAGGGTATATAATATGTAAGCTCTTCCGCCTTTCATAGTGCCGTTCGGTTGATATTTTGGTTTACTCTAGTAGTGGTTATTTCAAATACTCATTTTTCTATGCTTTAAGTAGAATAGTTGCCATTATGAAAAATGGTATAATGCACATCAACTAATAATTAATAATGCTCAAAATTTCTATGACAATGAAATTCGATCTCAAATTACTCACACGTTTTTTATTATAATTGTTCATGATAAAAGATTTTAAGGATCAAAAAATTCAATACAGAAAATCTGTTTATTTTGTATTTAACTAAACGGGTGTTCAATATATTTTAATATTATAATGTAAATGTAGCATTACTTAATTTAATTCTATTTAAGACTTTATTATTTGTACAGATAGACACCTTTATTAATAAATCTTCAATTATTCTTGTAAAAAAAATGAATCAACAGACAACAGGTCGGAAATTATTAGGGTTCCGTACCCAAAGGGTAAAAACGGGACCCTATTACTAAGACTCCGCTGTCTGTCTGTCTGTCTGTCTGTCTGTCTGTCTGTCTGTCTGTCTCCAGGCTGTATCTCATAGACCGTGATAGCTAGAAAGCTGAAATTTTCACAAATGATGTATTTCCGTTGCCGCTATAACAACAAATACTAAAAATTAAAAAAATGTATATATTAAGGGGGGTCCCCATACAATAAACGTGTTTTTTCGTATTTTTTTGCTCAATATTAAAAACGGTAACAGGTAGACGGTTCAAATTTTCACAGAATATTAACTTGTATATTACCTTTCAAAATAAATAATTAAATATCAATAAAGTAAATATTAAAGGGGGGCTCCCATACAACAAACGTAATTTTTTGATATTAACAGTAAACCTCTACAAACAAAGTTAGTTTTGCGGTTCATTAACTAAGGTAATTATACCTACTTCTTGAGTACGGAGCCCTCGGTGCGCGAGTCCGACTCGCACTTGGCCGATTTTTACGTTAACACAGGCTCTGTGGAACGGAATGGCAATGATAATTTGGTGTTCAAGACTACCAATTTGGTAGAAAAATATTCAATAATTGTACTTTATTACAAATCTTGGGCTTGTTAGATTTTGTTGGAGTTTGATCCAAAGTCAGTAGGTAAATGTAAATAAGTTATAAGATGTTGTAGACCTTTATAATGTACCTACCCTAGTTGTAGAATTACAAGATGTGAAATATTTTTATAAGATACCAAAACTTATTTAAATCAACTTACAATAATTACAATCTTAATAACGTTTAATTATTTGTAGGCCGAGAAATGGTGAAAGATTCTGCAATGAGTTTTATTCCAGAATATTTTAAGACATTTGCGGTCCTGAACCTTATATTTTTAATTTGTCACATTTGAAACCCTACAAGAAAATATTCCATTATTACAAGTAAATAAAACTGTAGATATCAATAAATGATTTACCCTTAAGATTCCTTCAAGTTTCGTGAACCATGTAGGTATTTAAAAGTTGGTAAATAAAGAAAAAAATTAATTAAATAATATTGCGAGTACAGTAAACGTGGGTAACATTAGATTTATGTCTATCATTGGTAGTGGACCTAAAATGGGCTTCAAATACTTATAAATGGGTATAAAAACATTGTTCGCCCTCTTGTTGCAATTCCTTTTTATGCCCACTTTCAATGTTAAATGCGAATATTAACTATAAAGTAACCCACATTAAATACTGTTAAGGACAAATAGAATAAAATGTAAATACTGACCGTCAAGAGTGTTGTGTGTATTTTGAGCGATTTAACGAAGAGTCCACCTATTTTGTAAATAAATAGACTTTTACACTTGTAGTACATAATTAATTAATTTGTATGTTACATTTAAGTATAGGGAAATAAAGCTTTCCTTGATTATTCCCTGTAATCACTTTGCCATACTAAATAAATGAGTTTTTAAATATGCAGTATTCTCTATAGATTAAAGATTTAGCTTGATTTGTCTCTACGATATAACTTTTAAAAACGCAGCTACATTTTTATTGGTACTTGGTAGTGCATTTTGTGCTAAGTTGTGGGAAAAAACAGTACGTACAGTCTTTTTCACAACTTTGCCTACAGAAAAGGATAGTATGATTTAGCTGTGTTTATCCACGTGAAATTTCTTTTAAACTTTCTTCCTCTCCTCTGCGACCCCCTTTACGTGAAGTTCCTTTTAACTTACCTGCATTTATCTGTATACATATGTAACAAACAATTAAAAACACGGCTACTGAATTTTATTCCACTTAAAAGGGCAGCTCAATTATTAGGCAATTTTACATTCCTACGCTCAGTGGGTTTTTTAACTCTACATTCCTTTTGTAATTTTTAAATTTGATATTGTTTATTAGGAGCAGTACCTACATCAATGTAGCATCTGAACTGTTTTATATTGAAATAAAATATTTTATTGCAAGAAAATGTTGGTTTCATTTTATTGAATCAAATTACTGTATGAAAATAATTCGGTTATCTCCTAGACTATATTTTCCCTGATTGATCTTTGATCCTTCTTACTCTGGCAGACCTTATGGAAAGCGCCACCAGATTGCATTTTCTCAAATTAGTATCTGAAATGAACAATTTGGAACTGTACCTAACAGGTTTATTTTTCAAGTATAGGTACTTATACTTAGTTCGATAAAGGACATTGTTCCATCCCCATACAAAGTTCGCCTAAGAACCAACCGTCATAAAACATTGATTACTGGGTTCAAATTAATACCTTTTTATACTTGAGAGCAGATTAAAACAACGGACACTTGCTAAGAAATTACTTATAACCAAAAATATTTTTTAATTTTGAGGATATTTCAGCTTTCACAATCAATCTGCTTGATCAAATAAATGTCATCCTTAACCAATTGTAATACAGCTGTAAACAGTATGTAGATAAGACAAGATTCGCAGTAGTCCGTCAAAAACATTACAGATGGCGTTATTAATAAGGATGCAGGTATCGTCATAGTTCATCGATAACTTCACAGATGGCGTTAGAAATATTAAATTATTGTACTTTCAATAGATGGCGTTGCGAGATTCAGAATATTAGCGCACTTAGCACTTTAAGCTGCTTTCATCTTGTTTCTTACGATACGGATCTAGCGCTCAAGCGGTTGTATTGGATATTATTTTAACCTGTAAGTTATTGATCTGTGGTTAATAATCGAGAGACGGAAACGTATAGCAATCAATTGAATACCCATTTATTTACTTTTAATTAATTTGAAGTGTCCGTTGAATTCTAATATTTGGAATAAAGGTTATAAAATAAGCTAAGAATTACTGTATATTTCAAACGTATGTTGATTCTTAGGCGAATTTGGTCAATGTCCTTTATCTGACCCGGTGACAGCTCCGTTAGTATACCCATATATGAAAAATAAAACAAAAACGAAGCAGGCAAAAATTTTTTTTCCAATTTTGGCCACCGGGTCAGATAAGTTTGTGGGACTAGCCCGTGTCACGAAAGAAGTCGCCTAGAGACGGCGCGGCGCTAGTATAAGCATGCAATTAAAGAAAAAAAAACATTTATTTCCAAATTAGGAAATTCCTCCGCCCACATCCGACTTTTTATAGGTCCGATAATTTTGCCCACTTTTATCACCGATTTTGTCTGACTCAAAGTCTGAACTCTGAACCTTTCATTTTACACCGACTATCAGAACGGCCGGGATGCACCGACTAAAGTAATTTACTTCATTCACGACTTACTTGACGCGAACTGTTCCTATTGTTAACGCGAAATGAATCAATAATGCTCTAGAGTTTAGACAGTATTCTCTCTGTGGAGGTGAGAGTGTTCAGATGCCACCTGCGCCCCCAGCAGTGGAGCACATGGAGGCTGGTGAAGAGGATTCGCTAGGTACCCCTTAAAGTAATATTGTAGTCTTTAGAATTCGCGGCCGCGTCGTGTATATGTCACCGTAAGATTGCAAAAACCGTTAGATTATAATCTAACGCTTTTTATCTCGTTAGATTGTAAACTGTCGAAAGATTATGAACTGTTCAATGTTCTGAGTGTCAATTTTTGAAATATTCATTGTATTTACGTTTTCTTGTCTCTTTCTTGTAGGTTAGGTTAGGGTTCGACATAAATAACCAGTCAGTGCCCGGCCGCAGGCGGGGCTCTTAGGTTCTATCGGGTTAATATACATAACAGATTACAATTTACCGAAAAATAATGCGTTATATTGTAATCTTTCGACAGTTTACAATTTCGCGAGTTAGATTATAATCTAACGGTTTTTACAATCTTACGGTGACATATACGCTGCTAGTGTCCACTACCATGGCCAATAGTCCAAGTAACAGTATTCTGCTGCAATAGGTATCCACAGGCAAAACTGATGTTAGAGAGCGCCACCATAGCATGCGCCATCCCCATTAGTAAGTACCTATCTGCTAAAATATAGTGTCCAACATAGCCAATCAGGAGGTGATTGCGAGTCTAGTTAACTGTCAAACTTTGAGGCCAAGGTGGATGACAAGGTGCCTGGAAGTCATAAACCCAGTGCAAACAGATGTGAGGGGAAATTGTTATATTGACAAATAAAACAGACGGGAGGGAAAAGGGCGCGGGCGGCGTATGTAACATTATAATAAGTAATATTCTTAAAATAGAATCTAAAAATAAATAACATATAAACCTTTTAGCTATTTATTCATCAACATACATAATATCTACATTTGCACAAATATTGTTTAACTTATAAAGTATAAACGCTTCTGTAAACAGTACTTAGAATCGATTCACACTGTCGCTCAGCCGAAGCAAATATCTAAAATGCTGTAGTAGTAGTATATTTTCTTCTGCTTGGC
The DNA here is from genome assembly GCA_963932025.1 of Erebia epiphron. Lineage (NCBI taxonomy): Eukaryota > Metazoa > Arthropoda > Insecta > Lepidoptera > Nymphalidae > Erebia > Erebia epiphron. Next base: position 14,184,457 of record OZ009952.1, on the reverse strand, counting down.
GCGCTTACATTAGTCCTTTTTCGCTTCGACTCTTGTCAGTGTGAATGGACCCTTCGGATGATACCATAATACTTTTTTCAATCGATTTGTTCCATACGCGCACACTTTGTGCCCAAGGAATATGATGCTTATTCCTTGTCTTTAAAGACGGCATTCACATAACAGCTAATTTCAAACATAGATGAAATAAAAATATATAGACAGCACCATACACTGGTTGTTCTGATTTGCAAAATGGTCACTATGGTTGATGCATTTGCAGTTATTTCGGCCAAAATTTATTAGCAAGTGCTTTATCTATTTTTTTATTTGATCTATGACTTTATGTTAATAATGTGATTAATTTAAATATAGTTACAAATAAATTAGTGTGTAATTTTCATTTCTCATTGAAAATATAAAGAAGCAAACTAATATTTACAATAACAATATAATTTCATAATAAAAATACACCAAGTTCAATGCAATTTGTGTCTGATCAAAATCTGTTAATGTTTTAAATTAATTAAGTATACTTTTAATGTATTTATGACATTTACATTTTTTAATGACAATATTTATATGTTTCTCCAACAGTGTAGTTCAGTAATTAATTAAATTAGATGAAAAAATCTGTGACAAACACTTCATTGTATGCATTATTACAAAATATATGGAGAGTGAAGGACCTTTTTATGTAAGGTATGTAATGTCACATCTTCTATTAGTGTATCAAAATACATTGAGAGTCAAGATTACCAAAATCAAATAATTAAATACATTGAAAATCATGTTGAAATTACCAAAAGACGTGACAAATTACGATTACAAATATTGAGAGGATAACTCAAATATGATAGCCTATGACACAAAAGATAGGACAATATGAAAAAAAAACCAAATGAAATTACAGGATGTCAATCAACATTCCCTCATTTCTTACAGGACGTAGAATATGCAGCTGTACTCTCAAACGGCAGAAAGCAATAAGGATGTTGCCACTAACAAAAATAAATTATTTCTTAGATTTATTAAAAATAGAGGTTTTTCAAAAGATGCTAACGTAACTTATACTAACCATTTTAAAATATCGATTAAAGTAACAAAGAACGTGAAATGTTCATGAAGTCACATTTTAGTATTCTAGAGTTTATACAAGCACCTATAGTGCTTTTTGACTTTTGTGATAGAGTTGCCGATTTGAATAGATGGCAACATCCCTATTACATATATGTCAGTATTTATATACACAGGCTATTTACCAATCAAAGCGTTCATAAATGTTGTATGTATTAACATTTCATGGAATGTTTAAGCCTTAAACAAAATGACTACATACATCAGTGCATCCATCCGAGGCACTCACTCACTATGACATTGAAATTGTAACCTGGCAATTGCAATTGGCAACATTTTGTGTTATGCAAGAATTGTCTTAAATTACTCTTCTTTACACAAAAACTGTCAAGCTTTATATAAACTTATAAAATGGCATTTTGATGTCAAAATGTAACAACTTCCTTTTATGTAACAACTGTCAAAGAGAATCTAGATAACAAGAACTTAATGTCATAGGGAATGACAACCTTAACATTGTTACTTAGTGCCAATTTCATCAACGCTGCGTTATGTTTAACCTAGAATTAAAATTGATGTTTTGACAGATGTTGTACAGTAATTCTGTCAAAATATCAATTTTAATCCTAGGTTAAACGTTATTCAGAGTTGGTGAGATTGACACTTAGTAACACATTATTATAAAATTCTACGATGACACAATATAATATTACAATATACAAAATGCACCATATATCTAGTCAATTTAATACAGGACACTGTGATATGGTATTAAAAACATAATATTCTATTAGTTAAAAAGTTGTCTAATATAACAATCCAACCTGTATACTAATAATGTCTTAAACCTTAGCACAAAATGCAGAAACTTTTGTAAATCATAAATGAGGAATAATTATTTATTTCACGTCAGTTAAATTGAGTACAAATAGTATTCAATTTAACTGTTTTATTAAATTTAGATTGTTAAAAGATTGACAGCAAAATTTATGAAAATGATACCAAAACAAAATTTGAACTTTCATAGATACAAATGTATTAAATTATAATAATGTATTTTACACACCACAACCATCAAAGTACATTATCAAAAGTATAATTAACATTAAAATGGTTTCCAAGATACAGTTTTAAGTGCTAAGGTAATCAACATTGCAAGAACAGAAAATAGTCAAATAGTAATTGCACCACAACTATACAGCATAATTCTGAAATGTAGATTCCGAAGTATACAAGTCCAACACTTATTCAAAGCTTATCTTGCTCCTTAGTATTAATATATTTTTGTTTCAAGCACTGGCGGCGAGTTGGATTGGGTCAAGGTTGGGGTAGGAGTACCAGTGCTCTTGTTTACTGTAAATAGAAAAAAAATGCCTATTTATTAAGTATAAATTCAATTTGCTATTTATTTAAAAATATGTTCAAGTGTGTTTATTTGTCCTTCAATGATGCTGCATTGGACCAATAGATTGATGTTATTTTTGCATGGGAATAGTTAAAGATCTGGAGGGCATAGACTACTTTTAATCCTGAATTTTAAATACTCAATAAATCTACATGGATAAAATATATATCATCTGTTAATCTATAACTAAACTAGAACTTTTATGCCATAGAAAATAGGAACTGATTGCAGAATTGTTTAATTAAACTGCTATACCCTTTCCGAATTAATCCACTACAGGTGGATGCAGGTTTTACATAATTACAATAATATAATTTTAATCATTGAATGCTGCATGCATAACTTAAACACCAATTGAGACAAAAGTAGCAGAGATCAGTTAAAATTACATTTACAGCTCAAACTTTAACCAATTTTTTTTTAAATACTGAAGCCACAACTTAACCCTAATTCAGAGGAGCTTTTTGAATTATATAATAGCCAATAGGTATCACTTTATTACTTGTATGAATGTACAAGTGGTGTGTTATTTCCATCGAAATATTATATGTAGGTACTAGATGGGCCCTTTCAAGGAAAAAGGTCGGGTGTCTGACTTTGAGTTCCTAACCTGTCTTTGTCCCCATTGTAGCTCTGTCACGGTCGCTCGTCGTGTAGATAATTTGTTATTCTTAAGTTAACATCTAAAGTCTTAATAGTTTGGCAATTTTTATTTTAAGGTAAGTGTTTCAATTCATAATAAATAAATTTCCAAAAAAACGTTATTTAATATTTCTATCCATTACGCAATCATGTAATTTCCGCAGCAAACTGTATATTTTTTTTTACTAACTGGCCTTAAGGCTTCTATGGCTATGACCTATATTATCTATGACCAAGTCATACGTTTTCAATATGGAGTTATCAAGCTTTCATTCAAGATGGGGCATATGTTGCAAGCAAGTTCCAGCTTTTCAGACTAGATGGCGTTGATGGAGTTGCTAAAAATACGCCCACATTCTTTGTTTGACAGGGCCTGTCTATGTAAATTGAGGTCGTTGGTTATTTCAACTGTACTTTACGTATTTCGAAATATTCATTTTTCATTTATTATCATTATTGACTACAATATGATGTACTCAGCTATGATAGTGATACTTAAAAACATGTTTAATGTATTTTTTAAATGTCTAAGAAACCTGAAACATGAATTCAAAATACTTCTTCATTCAATCCCATCAAACAGCCCATCTATTTAACCGATTTTGATGAAAGTTGGTATAAAGGTAGGTGACGTCTTGGGGTAGGACGTAGGTTACTTTTATCAACCAAAAAAATTGTTAAAACTAAAATATTCATTTTTGTAGCTACTAATGTAACTGTACAGCTCTTGTTATTGTTTTTAATTATGGTTATGAGTAGGGTTGCCACCCGTACGTTATAATAAAGTATTGTACGTTATTTCTGGTAATTGTACTCTATACTTTATGAGAACAATAAAGTACGCGAAAATACTTTATTTCGCATGATTCGATTTCTCTGGGATTATAAAAAGCAAGTAATAAAACTAGGTCTATTGAAGCTAACCTCATATGGATTACATAATGACGTATACAATAAAATGTGCAAAACGTCCTTATTTGTTGCTGAACAGGAACACTTCCGAGCGTGATGTAGCCTATATCTCTTTCAATCTTTATTTCGGGCTTCAGCATCTTCAGACAATTGCCCCAGAGGCAAAACTGCTTAATGCTCTATTATTTTAGCACTATTTATAAGTATTTTATGGACTGATGACGATATGTATGTACTAAGTATTTTTAACATATCTGTGGTTAACATAATAACCACAAAAATCGAGTCACGGGACTAGGTATATATTTTCCAATTTACAAGTGAATATAAAATTTAAATATCACTTTAAACCATACATTTTTTGACACAAAATAAAAAGTACTTAATTTTACCAAAAAAATGACCCTAGAAAAACGTAATTTTTACAGAATTTTTTTTTCTTCCCTCGTTGGACATTTTTGCTTCTAGATCAAAATGGCGCGCCTACGATGTAGATTTTTTGTTTCCTTGTATGGAGGAAATAGTTAGGAATCTAAAAATGTGATTAACTCAACACCGGCAGCTTTCAGCAACAAAGAAACCTCCAGTTGAAACATAAAAAGATGGAAAATTTCCTTGTCACTCAAAAATGTACAAATACACCACAATATTTATATATAAAATTGATTCTAAGCAATCTAAAAATATATTATACTTAAATACTTTCTTGTAAAATTTAAAAGTAATCTCAAGTTAAACTTTCATTATCGGCTATTTGGTTGAATGTAAATATCGCACGTTTTTAGGGTTTCGTACCAAAATGGTAAAATGGAACCCTTATGGTGCGACTTTCTCCGTCTGTCTGTCCGTCTGTCCGTCCGTCCCACTCGATTATTTCAGTAACTAACGAAGCTATCGACATGAAATTTGGAATAGTTGTGTATATTAGTGGCCCAAAGACACTGGAATTAAAAAAAATTGGAAATTATTTTTGTTCTTATTTAAAAAGGGGGGAAAATCGGAGGGTTGAAATTTAAAAGTGAGATAACTGTACTGTGTGGGGTATCTTATGAAAGGGTTTACTTTGTACATTCTAAAACAGATTTTTAATTATTTTTAGTCATGATAGTTTTTGATTTATCGGGGAAAAAGTCTAAAAAAATACCGTTCCCCCCCCTTATCTTCGGAGTTTACCAATCGAAAAATCTGAAATAATTATGGTCAATATCAATTTATGTATATTTTACAGGAAAACTATAGCCAATGCTTTAACTAGCATAGTTTTTTTTATATTAACAGTAAACCTCGTACTCGTCGTCAAATAAACATATTGGTTTTTGCCTGATTGTTTTGCTTCAGTACCTACTTCTTGAGTACGGAACCCTCGGTGCGCGAGTCCGACTCGCACTTGGCCGGTTTTTTATTATTTATCGCATATATTTGAGAGTAATTTTATATACTTATATAGAAGTAAAATATTTTATGACATTATTTATAAAAGTCTTATTATCTGAGAATATTAAACTATGGAAAAAAGCTTTGGAATTATAAAATTCGTTAAAACTATTTATGAGACTGTTCATACCGTTTCATTCCATAGTGCGACGGAACAGAAAAATAAACGATTGCAGAAGTATAAAAGTCAATGGGAAATCAAACATGGTGATTGGTTAAATAATGATCCACAAATCAACGCACAGAGTCTCTGAATCTGATAAAAAACTTATTACTTATTTACTTTAACTACTATTTATTATTCTGTGCTTTAACTTAAATATAGACTGTAAAGATACTGGCAATTGTTTAGCAGTGATAATAATCAAATAAACATTATAAACTAGATGATGCCCGAGACTTCGTCCGCGTGGATTGTTATTTTTAATTCCCGTGGGAACTCTTCAATTTTCCGGGATAAAAAGTAGCCTTTGTCCTTCCCCGGGATGTAAACTATCTCTGTACCAAATTTCATCAAAATCGGTTTAGTAGTTAGTCCGTGAAAGCGTAGCAGACAGACAGACAGACACACTTTCGCATTTAGAATATTAGTATGGATGCGAAAGTTTGGATGGATGTATGGATGTTTGTTACTCAATCACGCCCGAACGGCTGAACGGATCTGGATGGAATTTGGCACAGAGATAGATTATAGTCTTGGAATAACGCATAGGCTACTTTTTATCCCGGAAAACTAAGGAGTTCCCGTGGGAACCAAAAAAACTCAATCCACGCGAACGTAGTCGCGGGCATAAAACTTGCGAAAAGCAATAAAAAATATGTTTTTAAACATAATAATAAAGAAAAATAAATTGTACTTTATTTTGACACTATGTACTTTTTTTTCTTGCGTATAATAACCTCATGTACTTTAATTGCCAAAAAAAAAGGTGGCAACCCTAGTTATGACTCTCAAAAGTACAAACATATGGTGATGAATGGTGAAAATTTGGTTCCTTGTGCTATGAAATGGTCCTAAAAATTATGGCATCTATGGTTGAATTTCTATTATAAGTGATAGCAAGCTTTAACTTATAAATGAGCACAATTAGTTCATGATGCTATGATTTTGTATTAAGTAACTATGCATAAAATTAATAAAAACAGTGGGCATATTTGGGATGGGTTGTTCATCAAAAACTAAGAGAAATATGAATCAATAATGCTTAAATTAAAAAACAATACTTATTTGAACTCACAAATAAAATTTTTTTTAAACATTGTTAGTAAAGTAAGTGCATTCTAAAGAAAAACTAACAAATACTTACACTTAAATTCAAGACTTTCTTCATAAGTTACTGGTTGCCCATTTTAACTCTTGATGTCATGTAGATTCCAACAATCAATCCAAACAGCCCAATGGCGGACCCGAAGATTTCCACAATCAAGATCTTCACAAACAGGGCTGCGTTGGCAGCGTCGGCGAGGGCTGCTCCCGACCCGACGATCCCAACACAGATGCCACAGAACAGGTTCACGAGTCCCACGGCCAGGCCAGCTCCAAACATGACGTACCCAGCCATCCAATTCTGTTGCTTGATGGCTATATCCAAGAACGGCTCTTTATATTGCTCCAGAATACCAGACAGTACGATGGCCGTAATCAATCCGTAAATGGCTACAGCTTCACAGAAAATAACGGAGATCAAGTTCTTCGTCTTGATCCTAGGCGCTTTGACACCACCTCCCACTATGCTCACGCCAGTCGTGTGGATACCCATGGCAGCCCCGACCACGGAGAAGGCCACGGCGAACGCTATTCCCAACGTCCCCCACATGTAGGGAGAAGTGTTCTCCAGGAACCATCCGAAACTTATCTGCTCACCCTTTCCAGTAAGGAGGTAGTACAACGAAAATATGGGTATGGCGAGCGACAGCAGCAACACAAACAGGTACGTCAGGAAGTATCTCATCTTGATGGAGGTTTTCGTCGATTGGAGCTTTAGAAACCTGAAGATCCCAAAAGGGACGGCCTTTTTTCTCCAATTTCTTCTTTGACAGAAAACTCAAAACGAGAAGTCTTGTGATCACAGGATGTCATAGACAAGAAAATGTTACCATATTTTTTGCCAACATACCATAGAGATCGATGTTAGTGATGAGACAAGCACTATGCTGGCTTGCTTGTTGTCAAGTGACAATAATGAGCAGTGTGTGATCGACATAAGAATGACATTTGTAAGGTTTTATCATTCTCTCTCAGTCTACGTTTTAAATACCTACTCTGAGCTGAGCCCAGAGACAAGTTGAAGGGTCGGTAGAAGTACTTGTCTCTGGAAGTAACCTATTTTGTCATTGTTGTCATTTGTGATTATTTTATTTCAAATAACTTTTTAGAAAAATATTGTGATAAAAAATGTAACCTAAACGTTTTAATACTATGTAGAGTCTTCAACCAGCTATAAGGACATGAATTGGTTTCATTTGTGGGCAAAATGGAGTAAGAATGTTATAAATATGAGATCAATGCAATCAAGGTCTAAAAATGTTGTCAGCCTATGCGAGGTTTATTGTTCGTTACTCATACCTTTTCCTGTTCATAATCGTAGTAACATCCACTGTCCTAACCGTAATACCGCTAGTATGTCACGAATTTCCTTCATTTTCCGACCCAATAGTTGGCTTCGAAACGAGAGGTACAACGCTAGCGCACCGTTTCATAGCTTGGGAAAACCTTATTGAAGAGACGAGACCTTCTAAGAGGCTTGCCGTTAACCCTAAAGAAATAGAAGACCAAATTCGAATGAACCAATCTTACTACAATAGGGACAAAACAAGATCTGGCCGGAAGCATCCTAGAAAGCAACATAAGAAGAAAAAATTCAACAACACAGGATTTGCTACAACATTTTATAGCTCCCCCGATACAAATATAACCGTCAATCATGTTCATTGGGGATTTGGAAAAAATGTGTCATTTGAAGATGAAAATGCAGTTTATCTCAAAAACCATACAAGAAAACAGTGGAAGTCACTTAAAAACATGCAGCGTCCTGATGACGTTCACCACAATTATGCTTCAGGGGTTTGCGGTGCACCTGTTGCGGACTATGCTCATTTAGTAGTCACATCAACGGACAATAAATCAATGCTCTCATTTGAAAACGTCCAAAAGGTTTGTCAATTGCAGAGTCTCCTTATTGAGCTTGCCAAAGATGAATTTTACAATCTATGTCAAAGATCATTGCACGCTGAAGAAATATGCTGCCCTATATGGAGTGTCCCTAACTACATAGCTTTAATATCTGGTAAGAATTCTTGTGAAAATTTAACTAGAGATGATGTTACTTATGTTGTAAATATATTAAAAAAATGTGCTGGCTATTTTCATAATTTTACACTGATGGCATCATGTGAATTAGACCGCTGTCGGGTGCCAAAATATTGTTCTCAGTATGATGCAGTATACAACTTATTGTTCTATATAATTGATTCAGATGCATTCTCTCCTCCACAATTTTCCAAGACCTTTGTGAAAGATGTTATGATATTTTTACCTCTGCCAACAAGTAGCACAACTCTTCCATATTATTTAAAATTACAAAATTCAAATATGTCTTATGATACTCTTACCATCCCAGCTATGGATTTTGGATTAAAAAATGCTCTGTTTGACCTATGGATTATTGAAGACACTTGGCTAATAGGACTAGGTAGTATCTTTGTATTTGTATGTGTTTGGATTTATACCAAATCTTTACTTCTTACATTATTGCTGTTTACAGCTATTACATATTCGCTTGGTGTGGCATATTTCTTTTATGTGTATGTATTCAATCTGGACTTTTTTCCTTTTATGAATCTGTTAGTTGTGGTTGTTGTGATAGGTATTGGGGCAGATGATGCATTTCTCTATGTCAAAGTTTGGAAAATGATAAGTAAACAGTTAATAAGAGATAATGTTGTTAGTGATGGTAATGATTTAACTGATTTGAAAAATGTTTCTAGTGCTGGTGAGACTATACTTGTCCAAATACTTGAAGAGACTTTGAAACATTCAGTTACAGCTATCTTTGTTACGACATTGACTACTGCTGTTGCATTTTATGCTTCATATGTAAGCTACATTCCAGCCATCAACTGTTTCAGTGTTTTTGCTGGTACTGCAGTATTAGTTAATTTTTTACTCATGGTAAGTTGGTTGCCAGTATCAGTATTTATATTAGACGTAAAATTTTCTGTAAGCAGGTGGGTAACATTAGGTGCAATTAGTAAAGCTATTAATGAGATTGGAGAGGATATCAATGTTATATTAAACCGATTTATTGTCACTTGTATAATGAGGTTGCATACATGTCTTGCAGCACTGTTGGGTACTGTTGGAGTCTACAGTATAATTATAGTATTTTACTATCCTGGACTTCGATTACCTGATTCAAAGCAGTTTCAACTTTTTCAAACGTCACATCCCTTTGAACAGTATGATATGAATTATAGGGACAAGTTTCTCTTCGAAAGATTTGGTAATGATATTGGAGTTGGTAGTAAAATGCCTCTACGGTGGATATGGGGTGTAAAAGCTATTGACAATGGAAACCATATGGACCCATTTTCAAAAGGGAAATTAGTTTTTGATGAAAATTTTAGTGTTTCAAATCCAAAGTCACAATCATGGTTGTTGGAATTCTGTTCGAAAATTAAGCGTCAGCCATTTTATCAACAAACATTAGGTCCTCTATTACCTAATTGTTTTATAGAAAGTTTCAAAATGTATATGAGCAGAAGATGCATTGATAGTATTGACAAGATAAATAGAACACCATGTTGTGAGTCATCCCATTTCCCATATAGTAAAGAAGTTTTTGATTTTTGCATAATAAAAGCAATGGAGTCCCTTTATCAAACACCACGTGAAATTTTTATGCCTGGTGTGGCAGGGCCTAAATTTTTAAGAAGTGCATACCCTCCTGCTGTATCTGCTATTGTAATAGAATTTGAAAGTGTTATTCCCTATTCAATGTCTTTTAAGGCAATGGATGACTTTTTCGTGCTAGTTGAGAATTGGACTAAAAAGGAATTAAAAGATGCACCTGAAGGACTGAAATGTGGATGGTTTCTCTCTGATTTGCAATTTTATGATCTCCAAGGAACTTTAGCAAGCGGAACAGTGTTGGCTTTGTTGTTATCTGCTGGTTTAGGTTTCATAGTACTCATACCTTCGACGTATAATTTCACTGTTAGTGTATGCTCTCTGTCAGCCATAACCTTTTCTTCAACTGTTACAATAGCTGTGCTTGTTTTGAGCAACTGGAAATTAAACATATTAGAAAGTGTAGCAATATCAACATCAGCAGGGTTAGCTGTAGATTTTAGTCTGCATTATGCACTAAGTTATACAAATGCTTGTGGCACAAAAACAGTTAGGGTTAAGTCTGCACTTTCCACATCGTCTGGCCCAACTGCTGCAGCAGCATTGACAACCGGTTTTGCTGGAATATTTTTACTTCGCTCAAATCTTCTTCCTTATTCCCAAATAGGGACATTCTTGGCTTTAATTATGTCAGTAAGTTGGATATATGCTACTTTTTTCCTTTGTCCTTTATTGCAAATATTTGGAGGAAGCTCCTCTAAAGAATTGTCGACAGAAGATAGAAAATCTTTGTCGCGCGTAAGTTCTGTTTGTTCTGCTATCCCTAATTTAGAAAGCCATGAATTAGAACATTTAGCAGATAGTAACAGGACAAATATTACGTCCCATAGTCCTTCTAGTATTAGCGCAACGACTGTCGTTATTCATGAAGATTTTGAAAACTCGCTTAGTAAAATTGAAAAAAAACCTAGTGAAATAAATAATGACTGAATGTTTAAATCTTAATAGATAGTGTGATAAGAAGAGCTAAGTACTTACCGATATGGCGTATTTTCGAAGTATTATTACTTATAAGTATTAGTTATTATATAATTAAACAGTATTAACATTTATTGCATTTTTTGGTAATGCTCCTTTTTTTAATCTGTACCTACCTAACTTATTACCTCGTCAGTATTTTCAATTTGGTATTTTGTAAGTCGAGATTACGAACGATTATTGTGACAATAATTATTATTATCACATAATTATAGTTTCACACGACAATACGACGTCTAAACGAGCTTGGATACCTACTTGTTAATGTATTAATATTCCTTTGCTTGTTTCTATACATCGGTATATTTTGTTGAGATGATAATATGTTATAATAGATATATAAAAAAGGATACTCAATTTCCTTCTAAATCCGGAAATCCTCCAAGTGAAAGAACGACACGGAAATTCATGTAATTTTTTTCAATTTATCCATATGATATGTGTAATGTTATAGTAATTTGTAGATAATTATTTGCTTTATTAAAAACATGGTTAATGTATATACTTATGTACCAAATACCTCTCTCAAATGATCGTATTGATATCAAACATAAACGGGACAATAGCGGCGCGACACGAAAAATATCGTCGTTATAACGTGGTTGCTGGTCAGGGTCTTATGAATCTATAAATATAATATTTGTCGTGTCGCGCTGCTATAGTGCGTTTTAATCTTTAATTAAACACGTACCGCCAAGAGATTTAGCGGTCCGTTACGATGCCGTGTAAAACCAAAACATATAACTATACCCACATATATACCCTGTTGGGGGCGTACCCCCCAATACCCCCAATTATTAGCCCTCTACCATCTTAGACTGCATCATCACTTACCATCAGGTGAGATTGTAGTCAAGGGCTAACTTAAAAAAAATTGATGGATCAATTACCTAATTTCAGTAAATCGATTAAGCACCTATGCATTTCTGAATTCGAACAAATAGCTGTAAGAATATATTATAACATAGTTAATTTAAGTTCTATGGTTTTATTTTATTGACTATATGTATTATTGTGCATACTCTACTCTACTTGTAATAAAAAGCACTGTCTCAATGTATGTATTCAAACATAACGACGAAATATTTTTGTTAAAATATACCTATTGTGCCATAGAAAAGTACTTAAGATGAAGATAATAATCAATCTCTAGGATCTGTAAATATTTAGTATTGTAAATCGTAAGATATTGAATATTGTTTGCAACAAAAATATTGATATCAGATTATATTGGTGTTAATATTTGTAGAATTTATGTACTTACTTATAACTTCTTTTGGTTTAAGAATAATAAATTAATTTAATGGCATAAGATGAGTCATACCTACTCATGAGATGTATAAAAAAAAAGAAAATAAAATGTTAATTTTTTAATTTGTATTTTATTTTAGCTTGATTTAGCATACAAAATTGATTTGTTTGGAATAGGTAGTATAATACTAATTAAAAGATTCGAAAATCGAAATTCGAAACCAATAAAGCCAATAACTATTTGTACCACGAGACATTATACAATAATTAATGTCCTGTCCAAATGGAAGTTTGTGACACTCAATAAACTCAATATAACACGTGTAGGACATAGGTGTCTCTCGTTATGCTAATAAACGTCATTGTTACGTCATATTTTAACTCTACCACCGGTTCGGAAAGTAGATGCTGCTGAGAAGAGCCAGCAAGAAACTGAGCAGTTGCTCTTATTAAAATACAAAATATTAAAATACTTAGGCACACAAATTAAATACAGTAAGTACCTAGTGTAAGTTATTATACTTTCCTGTGGGGCGCTGGACCCAAGTCGATTGCTTCCATACAAAGTCTATGTCATTAAGAAAGTATAATAGCCTCGATTCGACTCAACAAGTGTTCCTTTTACGGGTTTTTTTTGACAGGAAGAGAAGGTGAGAGACTGATCCCTCTTAATTTTGCCAAGTGTACGGGGATGCAGGCGTAACCAATCAATTCGCAAGCGTCGGCAGTCGTATTTCTACTAATGGCACAGGCAGAGCTTGACCCGGAAACAATAATTTTTTGTCCCAACCCGGAATCTAGGCCAGTGGCACGTTTAGGCTTTTCTCTTCTTTTTGTAGGCTTCGGGAAAAATACTATCCTAATGAGCTTTTAACAGCTTAGAGAATCAGTCAGTATTATAGCTTTGCTAATATAATGAGCTCCAACGAAAAGGATTGCTAATATGCCTATTATATAGACTCTTCTGTGAATACTGAAGATTCTGGGGGGCACTTGAAATGTATACAATTTTTTTTATACTTTGAACGTAACGTATGCAACGGGTAAGCGTGTATCACCACATGTGGCAACATTTCTGTGTCCCTGTCAGTATGATTGTTTTGACTTTTGTTGACGTTAATGACGTAGTTGACACTTGACAGTTAGGAACAAACAAATCAAGCAATGATTCATAGAAGTTTTTCAAACAACACAATTTAATTATTGTATTACTCATCCGAAATATCATTTTGCAACCAATATTCATTGATTTTATAGTGTGTGATCTGAACTCAAGATGTTTTCAACAAATCCCAATTACACGAAACTAAAAACTCACTTGAGGTTGGCCGTAAATCGTCTCAAGTTAATAGAAAAGAAGAAAACTGAATTAGCTCAGAAAGCCCGTAAGGAAATAGCTGACTATATTGCTGCTGGTAAAAGTGAACGTGCGAAAATTCGTGTAGAACATATAATCAGGTATGTGTCAGTAATTGGGTTCTTTGAGAGAAAATCTGCGTGAATTAGGATTTTTCAGGAACTCTTTAAAATTTCCGGGATAAAAAGTAGCCTATGTCCTTCTCTGGGATACAACCTATCCCTGTACAAAATTTCATCAGAATCCGTTTAACAGATGAGCCGTGAAAGCGTAGCTGACAGAAACACTTCCGCATTTCCCTGTACCAAATTTCATCAAAATCGGTTGAACATACATTTTTTTGATTCCCGCGGGAACTCTTCAATTTTCCGGGATTTTTTATCCCGGAAAATTGAAGAGTTCCCGCCTGGCCTATTTCCTTCCCTGGGATGTAACTCTATCTCTGTACCAAATTTCATCAAAATTGGTTGAGTAGTTGAGCCGTGAAAGTGTAGCAGATAGACAGACAGACATACTTTCGCATTTATAATATTAGTATGGATATGGATATTAGATTAAATAGGTAGGGTAAAACACAATCTTGATGTGACTATAAATTCCTACATTCCTCCCATTAAAATCAAAATGTTATTATAAAAGACAGAGGCATAAGAAAAGAAAAAGTTGATTGTAGGTTGTTGCTTGTACTTCTAATGCCTGGATACAAGTTTTAAAGTAATTAATAAATAAATAAATAAAATAGCCTTTTATTACAGAGCTTTTACACACTTTTAGTTTTTACAGATTAATATTAATAAATAAAGTCTCTTAGTTCTGTGTGCCTCGCGGCAAAGGCCTCCTCCAGCTCTCTCCAGTGTTTGCGATTTAGTGCCACCCTTCTCCAGAATGGACCAGCTGTCAGCTTCAGTTCGTCCTCCCAACGTCTTTGCTGCCGGCCCTTGTTTCTTTTCCCATCCCGTGGGTACCACTGTGTTACCAGGTTACTCTATTTTCCGTGGGGGTCTCGGAGCGAAAACAGGTGTCACAGATATACTCCAAAGAATGGATCAGCTGAAGTGGAGGTGGACTGGTCACATTTAAAGTAATATAGCATTCTCAAAAGATAAAGCAATAATGTTGAGTGATAGATTATGTAAAGGAGTTTTTATCTGATCCAGTAGGAATGGCATTCTGTTAGATTTACTTGAAAGCACTGGTTTTATCCAAATATTTTTACCTTGATCTTGCTTTCTAGAGAGGATTACATGGTAGAGGCAATGGAAATAGTGGAAATGTACTGTGATCTGATCCTGGCGAGGTTCGGGCTGGTCACACAGATGAAGGAGTTGGATGAAGGGCTGGGTGAAGCTATATCCAGCCTCATATGGGTTGCTCCACGGATGCATACTGATATTCAGGTATTATTTACTTAATTGAAAATTTTTGTATACATAATTACATATTATATATACTTACTTAATTATTACCAACTAAGTAGATGATGCCTGCGACTTCGTTCGCGTGGACTAAGTTTTTTCTATTCCAGTGGGAATTCCTCAATTTTCCAGGATAAAAACTAGCCTATGTCCTTCCCCGGGACTCAAACTATCCCCATACCAAATTTCATCAAAATCGGTTTTTTACAAATGGGCTGTGAAAGCGTAGCAAACAGACAGTCAGACAGACACACTTTCGCATTTATAATATTAGTATGGATACTTAAGTGTACTTATCAATCAGACCATGGAAGAGGCTTTAACTCGGCTGTGGGACTGCACTGAATAATGTACTTACAAAGTTATACCTACCTTTATTATTTTCATATTATTATATTGTGTTCAAATTATTACTTATCTCTGTGTAAATAAAAATATTACATCTGTACTAAAAGTAATCTAGAACAATCTATGTATACTGATAAATGAATTGAATACATTCAGAGCCTGAGTTAAAGCTTCCTCACACATCTGAAAAGTGATGTCCTAGTCCAAGATCTATAGAGCGTACTTGACTTAGCTCTGACTTAAGATAGAGTTCAAATGAAATAGATTTATTAGTAATTCTGAGTAAAGTCAAAGTACACTCTATAAATCTCATCACTAGACACCTTTTTTGCACACTTATCAATAAATATTAGGTACAGTGGACAATGCAAGGTTCTCACTACTCTAATTCAGGTTCAAATGCATTAAACACAGGGTGTAAGGTCTACCCACCACCCTAGTGTTGAATTACACCTATTTAATACCTACCTAATAATGCTTCATATTACAGGAACTCAAGACAATATCAGAATTATTAACTGTAAAGTACGGCAAAGTGTACGCAGACGCTTGCAGGAATGAGAGTGTAAATACGATCAGTGAAAAGTTGAAGCACAAGATGTCAGTGCACAGCCCACCAAAGATACTGGTTGAGAAGTACCTGATTGAGATCGCTAAGAACTATAATGTGGAATATACTCCTGACGAACAAGTTATGAGGGAAGAAGAAGGTAAGATTCAGTATTCCGTACAGTTTAGTTGCTAACTAGATGATGCCTACAACTTCATGTGCATGGATTAAGGTTTCTGATTCAAATCCAAATTGGTTGAAAATAGAAGAGAGATGGACAGTGGACACACACACTTTCACATTTACACCAATATGGGTTTGGAGGATTTTTCAATCAAGAACATTGATGAAAGATGTCTGGACATGGCAACACTGTGGGATATGAACAAAAGTTGTCTGCTATGCTTTCCTGCCTATCCTTTCAATCTATTTTGATGAAATTTGGTACAGGTAGGTTGTACCAAACCCAGGGAACGATGTAGGCTACTTTTTATCCTGGAACTACTTTGGAAAATTAAAGACTTCCCGTAGAAATAAAAAACCTACACCTTTTTCTCTTGTGATAACTTGTGTACAGATTCATTATTGTTTTGCTTCATTTGTCTTTCTCCTGATTGTATTCTGCCCACTTTCACCTAAGGGTCTTGATTTAGACTTTCAAGAGGTTATTAAGTAGTATTTATAAATTAACCCATGTATATCACAAAAATAAGATTTTGCAACTTGTATAATACATTGTAATGTTTTATGTGCAGGTCGAGATGCAATGCTCATAGATATCAACGGTCCGCCCAACCCGCCTGGCTTTATCGGCTACCCAAACCAGTCCATGCCACAGATGCCCAATCTGCCCACTGTTTCACCATTCAACTATCCATCAGTGAGTATCATATAATAGCAATATTCTATCAGTGGATCGAACTCCCTACAGCCAAAATGGGAGGTAGAACATCTGAAATAACCACTACTTTGATGAGTTTCACATAGCAGCAATCAGGACACGCGGTAGAGTGTCCAAGCCAAGTTCTAGAAAGAAGGAAAGAACTTCAAAGAATGGCGAGCAGCACCGTGTGTAATATTACACGAACCATTTGGAGCCACTTTTGACCCCCTCATAACTCAAAAACTATTTCACATATACATGTCAAATTTGGCCATATATTGAGACTCGCGAGATACATATGTGCTCCAAATTTCATAATCACACGTCCAAAAATCGTCATTTTTATTAAGTAGATACGTACCTAAAAGTACAGTTTCTACCAGCAAGTCAAATTTTCGGAAGAATAAAATAAGAACTTATGTACAGCTTTACAACTTGCGAAGGCTATAATTCGTATATGAAAACTAGCCAAGTCAAAGCCTTAGTCTTCAACATATTATCCTAAGTTATAAGAAGAAATGATATTTTAAGTTGTTATAAAATATTATATTATGTTATAAATAAATTTCTGGACTGACCATTGAACTTGGCACCCATTTAGATCTCACTTCTTTTGTCGTTGAAGTCAACAACCAAGGCATATATTGTAACATTGAACTTGGCTCTCATTTCACATTTATGTTTTTGATGGGATATACTACTACAACATTCATCATATTAATATTATAAACTCAAAAGTGTGTTTGTTTGTTAGTTTATTCTTCAATTGCACCGTTAGGAGAGTGACATGGACAGGAGAGTGAGTAATAGGCTACTTTTATCCCGGAAAATTAAAGAGTTCCCATGGGAATTTAAAAAAACTTATTCAATATATATTATACATTAATAAAAATTAATTGCCGAAATGTACATTTACACATTTAACTTAACAACGGCTGGACCGATTGTTGGAATTTTTTGTGTGTGTTTGAGTGGGTCCCGGGATGGTTTATATTCACAATTAAACCCGGTAGGGGGCGCTGCATTATAGGGTCAGCGCTGGACGTGTGCCGGGCCTACTAGTAAAAATACCACTCTACCACTAGTGATTTCCTCCGGACAACCCTCTTTTTAAGAAACATTATTAAGAGATAATCCCTGCGGTATTAAAAAGGAGGTTCTGTATCGGACCCATATGTATGTTTATTCAATTATATGTAGCAACCATCTGGCGGTAAAGCGGGCGGTTTCATCGCTACGCCGCCTAACTACGGCGGGCCCAGCCAAAATATGAGCAACTACAACGTACCGCCCGGGGTTGACTCCAAATCACTCAACAACAGCTTCTTGCAGGTAAATAATATTTATATTATGTTTAATTAAAGCTTGTCGTATTATGTTATAGTCAAAGTTGAAGTTCTGCCAAATCTAGGTTTGCACAGACAATGCTATGTGTGATGTTTCAAGCTAAAAGGGAATCCAAAAGCATTACGGGATAATTAATAAAATACGTTTGCTGTTTCATTCAAACATTTTCAATAACTTGACAATTGACATAATGTCATGTACACACTATGGATGCAGACCAAAATTTAGGCGCAAAAAATACCGCCAAAGATTCTACTTTAAGCTCGCCATTGATGGTATGTCTTACGTTGAGATATAAACCTAAATTATTGTGAGTATGAAATCTGTCAGTCTGTAAAATACCGTGACCACTATAATCCACAGCTTTCATCATCTGGCGTCAGGTCATTTGACTGTTAGTGCGTCATCCGTGCGCCATGGCGTTAAGCTTAACTTAAGATAAATGAAATGACTCCAACTTAAAACTAACAGTTATTATTAAGAGACTAGTCATATCTAGGAGTGACTGCGTTTCGACTTTGACGATAACATAACACTTTAGTTAGCTTTGTGTAGTGAACTTGTAAGATAATAGTCTTCATCATAAAGATCTCATTTAATTTAATTTTTATTTTGTTTAGCAGGACAGTGTGGATTTGGTAAGCTGTCCAGTTTAGTTTGCTTCTGGAGTAGTTTTTAATTGTAGCTAATCCAAAATAAAGATGCAAATGTACTAGTGTTGTGACGCCTGAGAAGCATGAAGATGACGGTTTTATACATTTCTAGTATGATTATAGACACACTGTACTGTACTGTAACTCTTTAGTGAATCCGCCGCCTTTGTGCATTACCACAATTTCCTGTCTTCTGTTTTGTATGCATATTTTGTACCTATGTGTTAAGATGCAATAAAGACTTATACTACTACTACTACTCACCGTCGAGCGTATTCGTACTTCGAATCACTGGAGTTGAGTAAAATATTCCCAAACTTTCTTTATTCAAAGTCTCAAATTCAGTATCATTGATTTTAATTTAACAATGTATCTGCTTGGAGTTCTGAATGTATGGACGAACTTAAGCTCTTAAACATAATGTTTATTTTACTTTAACGCCAAAGTGTTTCGACACTCGAATACGCTTATCGTCGGTATGATTCAAAATCTTGTTGGAAGGCCACTGGAGTGGAGTCGTAACGCATTGTTTTTTCTCCCTCTAACTTTGATAGATATATGAAACCGATTATCCTTCTGACGCGTCACAATAGAACGCGAAACTCAGTATATTTCTATTTTCTTTTAAACCTACACACTTAAAAACATTTTGCAATTTTACTCTTCTCTAACTTTGAATGTTCAATTCAATGCACTAAACAAAGATTTTTCTGCATAATGTGAAAATGAAGCATGTTTTCATATTGATTGTGGCACAATAATTTCACCGAATCATGGTTATTCCGTAACTAATTTGGTTTGGTTAAGTTTTCATATATGGCACCGTAGGTGGTTATGACTTATGAAGTACGCTAAAGTCAGCGTTATATTCTACTTTTTACCAAAATTGGACTTCTAAAATTTATTTATCAATGTAAGGACTTGTGCGACTCATTTTGCAAGCTTTTTGGTAAGTTTAACTTCAAGGGCCCAAGACGATGCAGAAGCGTGAGAAGAACATATTTTTGCACCGGGCCTCAACGGCCTCAAAGGGAGGAAAAAAATCAAAAACTATAGTTATTAAAATAAAACTTGCATTTAATATTTTCGACAATTTCAATTATCTACGTAATTAAAAAAAAACTTCATCTCAAAAAATAAGCACTTCGAAAAATATTTGTACCTATCGAGAAAAATGGCCAATTGTGTTTCTACTTGTAGGTCACATAATAAATTTAGATAAGACCCAAAAAACTTAATATATGATTGTAATATCAATATCAAAATCATGCTTTTCAAAAATCATATTCATATGGCCTGTTATCGATTACTATCTGTGGTGCACCAGACCCTAATATTGTGGTCAAATTAACATCACCAAAATTAAGTTTGTTTTGGTATATGTTTATCCTTTATCATATTTAACCTTTTACAGGAGGAAATGCACAATCTACCTCCCGCTTACGACAGCATTGCGCATGATTCGGTAATTTTCCTTTTATTTTTCACTCTTTATTATCACCGTACGTTAATATCATTTTCTCAAACATGCTTGGAAATTTGAGCATTATTTTGACAACATTCTTCGAGATAAATCGAACTTGCTGAGTACAGCAGCAGCCAAATACATGCGAGCAGCGGCTGGGTAAAGTTGTATGAAAATCCATATCTTTCGTGGTTTAGCGACCAAATAAATTACAATTCATATCTGTCGTGTAATTTAAAAATGGAACGATCTTTTACTCCGAAACATGGCAACCAAGGAGGTAACTTATCAAAGGTTTTATTTAAATTTAACTAGCTTGCAAATAGAAAGCTGTTTATTGGAAAAAAAAACAAATGAACACTTGAACGCAAGAAAAATTATTGTTGTTCGTTGTTCGTCATTGATTTTGAAATGTATTTGACAAAATGAGTTCCAGTGAAGACAATAAGTGTGATGAACTTACTTTAACGCCATCTGAAATTCAAGAGGCGGCAAGAGCCGTAATAGTAAACTTGTTACCGCCGAAATCGAAAGAAAAATATTTGAAAACCTATGAAAATTTTGTTCAATGGAAGAATGAAAGAAAATCGAAATTGAAGTTCTGTCTAGGAACTACTTTGTTTTAATTTCCGCGCATTATTTGAGAAAAGTATTATACAAGCCTTGGCCACAACTAGGCATTGATGGAATTACGTACGCCGCTGCAGCAATGTACTATTAAATCTTAGTATTTATGTTCTTAATAGCTTTATTGTAGTAATTAGTTGCTACTAGAAATGTTATGATGCTTTTATCCGTATTGTTTTAGTAGTATTTAATCAGTTTATCTGTAAATTCTTTGTTCTCTTTTCTGTAAAATGAAATTGCCCCATTCTATAAGATTTGGTTTTATTTTCATATGCGAGGGCCACACTACCCACCGCCTGTTACTAGACATTTGGCGTTATTTGCTGATAAATAACAAGACTGCTATATATATATCGCCTAATGTCACAAAAAGTTGCGCACTAAGGGATATAGAGCACTCCCGTAATGAATTTGGCTCTGGTCTTAACTATTTCTTATTTACCATCCTTATTTCCTTACTGGATATGTGTATGTTTGTTACTCTTTCACGCCAGAACGGCTGAACGAATCTGCATGAAATTTGTCACAGAGATAGATAATAGTCTGGAATAACACATAGGGTACTTTTTATCCTGGAAAATTAAAGAGTTCCCGCGGGAACCAAAAAATCTCAAATGGATGTTTGTTACTCAATCACGCCAGAACGTCTGAACTGATCTGGATGCAATTTGACACAGAGATAGATTATAGTCTGGAATAACACATAGGCTACTTTTTATCTCGGAAAATTGAAGAGATCCCGCGGGAACCAAAAACCTCAATCCACGCGGGCGTAGCCGCGGGCATCACAAGTTATTTATAAAATTGTTTCACTATCAACCCACATATTATATGAAATACTTAGTCATACTAAATTCAAAAATTCTTTGTTCCAGCCTTCACACGTACCAAAATCGTACGGTCCAACGCCACACGTCCCAACACCGACCGTACCAACACCCCAACCTCGGGCCAGACCACCCAACTCAAACAACTTCTTCCCCGAGTTACCGGAACTACCCTCAGTGCCCTCTGACCTCATCCTACCCTCAGTTCCTCACAGCACTAATTCTAACACGTCCAATGACGCCAACGCACCAGATGAGATCGATTTTGAGGATCTGAACCGACGTTTTGAAGAGTTGAAGAAAAAGAAGTGATTGTTATTTTTAATCTGTGTAAAATATCTCATATACTATGCATACTTTTTTTGAATACTTGATAATGCAACAACATTTCCTAGATGCAATAATGTAGTTGCTCTATACAAACCAATATACAAACCAATGTTATGAATATTATTTTCTAGAAATAATTGCTGGCCTAAGCTATTTCCTTAACTTAGGGCATGTTTATATGAAAAAGATTATATTGTAATATATTTTCATAATATTATATCATTGCTATTTGGCTTACTTTGGCTTCCGTATGACACTATATTTCATCAACTCATTTTCATTGAGTCACAAAATGCTTAGATAATAAATATAATTCACTTCCAATTTAAATTTTATACTTTTTCTAATTTGTTTATTGTATAAAATATGTATTGATATAAAACGATGACTTTTAAATATTCTTTTTGTAGAAAAAATATGTTAATAGAGTGCAAAACTATTGCGCCTTTGATATTTGTAAGAAAAATGTGAATATAACATAATATATTATTATAATTATATAAAAATGTGATAGGGTAACAATAATAGATAGACATCTCTTTAAAATTAAATTATATTCATTTTGCTATAGCATTGTAACATTGTTCATATAGGAATTACATTTTTTAAACCACTTCGTTTAGGAATTACGATATTTTATTGCATAAAAATGAAAATAACTTTTTATTTTAATAAATCATTACACAAAGAGTTCTTGTTTGAATGTAATTTTGATCTGGGGACATAACATCACTGCTATCGGGTGTATCCCCTTTCCCTATATGTAAAACGCACGTAATTCGGTGATATATATGTACATGAAAATAGGAGGTACGTAGGTACCTCATAATTCCATGGATATATGTTATAAACGTCCGCGTATTGTCACAAAAGGCGAATGAGATTTACATCAAGCCAGCAATGATGGCAGCTGTTATACTATGTCAATGAAAGTCCGGTTTAAATACTTGAAATGGTGCAATGGATTTATTTTGTAATATCAGTATTCAGTACCAAGCTAGCATTAACTAATCTTGAATGAGTTGGTATACGTTCGTTTGGAATTATACACCAGATTATATATGCCAGAAATGACGGTAACTTAAACTGGGGCGAATTCTGTGTTCTAAACTTAATTGGCAGCTTTTTTATATTGCCATCCCTTTCATAATACTCCTTGCAAAAAGGGATAGACCAGATATGAAAATAAAATAAAAACAAAAACTAAACAGGCATAAAAATTAGTTCCAATTTTGGCCACCGGGTCATATTAGTTTGTGAGACTATACTTTAGTGATTGTTTTATACAGAATTGAACCCAATGTCTGAATTTAAGTTGATGTTCAATACTGACTTGCAGTAAATGCTTATTGTTTTTGCATAATATCAGTAGGTACCAAACCAGCACTGACTCATCTCGAGTAAGTAACTGACTTAATGTAAATCTGCCTTAAGACCAGCGAAAAAGCAGGCTATTGGCATTTGCACAATTTAATGAAAAAAACCAGCCTTATCATTTTATAATATTAAGGTTACATTTCCCTAATATCAATATCAGTTGAAAAAACCGGCCAAGTGCGAGTCGGGCTCGCGCACCGAGGGTTCCGTACAAACCTGTAGTAAGTTTTAAATTAATAAAAATATTTTTATTTTAAATATTTGAGTTGATTGAATGAAAGGTAAATTGCGGTTTACGATTTATGACGTATTAAAAAAAACTACTTACTAGATCTCGTTCAAACCAATTTTCGGTGGAAGTTTGCATGGTAATGTACATCATATCTTTTTTTTAGTTTTATCATTCTCTTATTTTAGAAGTTACTGGGGGGGGGGACACATTTTACCACTTTGGAAGTGTCTCTCGCGCAAACTATTCAGTTTAGAAAAAAATGATATTACAAACCAATATCATTTTTGAAGACCTATCCATAGATACCCCACACGTATGGGTTAAATGAAAAAAAAAAAAATTGAGTTTCAGTTCTAAGTAACCCCCAAAATTTATTGATTTTTCTATTTTTGTAAGAAAATCTTAATGCGGTTCACAGAATACATCTACTTACCAAGTTTCAACAGTATAGTTCTTATAGTTTCGGAAAAAAGTGGCTGTGACATACGGACGGACAGACAGACAGACATGACGAATCTATAAGGGTTCCGTTTTTGCCAAATTCTACGGAACCCTAAAAAAGTAAAACCAGCTTTATCTCTATATAATTAAGGTCACATTTCCATTGCATTTCATAACATTTTCAAGATCTGCTGTGAGCAGACGCATATCTTCTTAAAGCTGGGGTCGACTTCTGCGCTGTCTCTCTTCAGTCTGTTGTGTAGTTGAACGTTCGAGACTATCTTAGTTTGAACTATTAGTTTGTTTGGTGCTTCTGCTAATAACGTTCCTAGTGCTACTAAGGCCCTGTAAAATAGATAATAAACTAATTCTAAAAGTGTGTAATAAGAGTACTAGTTGATGCCCACCACTCAATCCGCGAGGATTTCGGTTTTTTTTCCAAAGTCCTGCGAGGACATTTCGACTTTCCGTAAATTATGTAGTCACTATCCAGGTCCTTAACTATTTAAAAAAATCACGCCGATTCCACGCTCTTTTCTATTGGACAAAATGACACCAAAGAGCAAAAACCCTTTAGCATCCATACTAATATTATAAATGCGAAATTATGTCTGTCTGTCTGCTACGCTTTCATGGCCCATCTATTCAACCGATTTCTATGAAATTTGGTACATGGATAGGTTGTATCCCGAGGAAGGACATAGGATAGGCGCGCATCATCTAGTTTATAATATTAGAATGGATAAAATGGCATGTAATAGCTATTTGACAGCGTCGTTGGCCTAGTGGTTGGCATGTTCGACTGCAGCCGACGAGGTCCCGGGTTCAAGTCCCGGGTCGGGCCATAAATAAGTATTAGGTTTTTCGGACTAAAAATTCTCAATAAGTACTAGCCCGGAGATAGGAAGTTGGCGGTATTTCACCCCCGTGCCTCGGAGATCACGTTAAGTCGTCGGCCCCGGTTATTATCACTAACATGATATTAGTCGTTATATCCCGCCAACACGCATTGGAGCTGCGTGGTGGGTCTAAGCTCGAATTTCCTCTCTCCTATGAGAGTGAAGGCCTGTGCCCAGCAGCGGGACGTTAATGGACTGCATAGTGGTGGCTATTGAAGTACGCATATTAATTTTTTAATAACAACGTGGGATCTCCACATCGTTCAGTAAAGATACTCGTACGTCGCTTTAAAAATATATACATACCTAAAATATGCTTCGTTATCAGTGATCTTAGTCATCAAGTCCACTATGCACTCCGCGAGCTCCATATTGTCTGTCTGTTGGGCGAGAGCTACTGATAAGTTGAGGAGTAGTGACGCAGCTGCTATCTGAAATGTTAGTATAAATAACTCAAACATTATAATGTCAATAATTCAGGATGCCCCAATTCCCTACAATGTTGCTTGGTTACTATAATGTTAATGATTCAATATGCCCCAAATTGTCTGTAGTCTCATCTGTATATTAACTGTCAATGATTCAGGGTGCCCCAATTCCTTAGTCCCACCTGTGTATTAAAATGTTAATGATTCAATATGCCCCAATTCCCTATAGAGTATAGACCCACCTGGTTATTATAATGGCATATGATTCAGGGTGCCCCAATTCCCCTTGGCCTCGCCTGTGTGTTACAATGCTAATGATTCAATGTACCCCAATTCCCTATAGACCCGCCTGGTTATTATAATGTCAATGATTCAGGGTACCCCAATACCCAATATATACTTGCAAGTGTTCTAATATAAATGATTCAGGGTGCCTCAATTCCATATAGTCTCACCTGTGTATTAAATTGACAATGATTCAATGTGCCCCAATTCCCTATAAACTAACCTGAGTGTTATTGTTGAGCTGCGTAAGGGAGATAATCGCGTGCACCACACTTTCCCTGGCGGCCAGCACTAGCATCTCGCCGGGGAGGTCGCTGAAAGCGTTCACTAGCACTCTCATGGCGAGCATTGTGTTCGCTGGCAGATTGTCTGCAAGGATAAAACAATAAAAACAACATACATAAATTAATCACTAATCTCTAAACTAAATAAAAAAATAAATTAAAAATTTATAATATAGCTAGATGATGCCCACGACTTTGTACACCTGGATCCTTTTTTTTATTCCAGCGGGAACTCCAAAATTTTCCGGGAACAAATATAGCCTATGCGTTCCCTGAGATGCAACCTATCTCTGTATCAAAATCCATCAAAATAGGTTTAAAAGTTTTTTTTATCAATTACAAGTTAGCCCTTGACTGCGATCTCACCTGATGGTAAGTGATGATGCAGTCTAGGATGGTAGCGGGCTAAACTATTAGGGGTATGGCAGATATACCCCATCGGTAACCCAGGGGGATAACCCATCCCCCATCGGTTTCTACATGGCATCGTACCAGAATGCTAAATCGCTTGGCTTGGTCTTTGCCGGTAATAACCACGGCCGAAGCCTCCCACCAGGCCAGACCAGAGAAAAATCAGAAATTATAAATTCCCAAATTGACCCTGCCGGGGATCGAACCCGGGATATTCAAAAACATAAATCAACGCGGACAAAGCCGCGCATGATCAGTATTATCTGTTTATATTACTCACTATCAACATAAAAAAAATAAAAATTTAATAACTATCCAATGTCATGATACTTTTCATTACCAGCAACCAAAACAGAAATGTCATCAAAAATCAACTTACCTGGAGTAAGTAATGATAATAAATATTTAACGAAATTAGGTCCGTGAGTCGAATCGAATATCTGACCATTAATTTCCTTGTTTCTAACCGCTAGTCTAGTTATATCGAGGACTGGAAATAAAATTTCTGGAACAAAAAGACAAAATGTTCATTAATATATGATATAATATAAAGTCTCATAAACTTATCTGACCCGGTGACAGCGTATGTATGAAAAATAAAATAAAAACAAAACTAAACAGGCATAAAAATTAGTTCCACCATCAATTTTGGCCACCGGGTAATATAAGTTTGGCGGAATATATGAATTCATTGAAAAACATTACATAATATAAAAAGTTATAAAATATTACTAACCTTTGGGCCATTCTAACATTTTTTTTAGTGATTGTACTGTTTCAGGACTGTATGTACAATTCTGTAAAAAATGAAGACCACAAAATTCTAAAGCTTACATTAAACAAATAAACAAAACCTAATATTAAAATTGACTAGATGATGCCCGCGACTTCGTCTCCGTGGAACGGTGACGTTAAGTTTTAAAAATTCCTGGGGAACACTTGAATATTCCGGAAAGAAAAGTAGCCTGTCACTTAGTTCATTATTGGCTTTTGTTTTTTTTTCGACTGTCCCCAGCATATAAACTATCCCTATACCAAATTTCATTAAAATCGGTCAAATAGATGGGCCGTGAAAGCGTAGTAGACAGACACAGACACACTTTCAGATTTATGATATTAATATGGATTCACTCAATATTTAAATATTTTTTTCGAATAACTAAGCCATAGACACCAACTTATCCGAGAAATTATTCTCAGTGTACCCAACTCACCATTTCCCCTAATTTGACGATATTCTCCAGCTGTTGGTCGGAGAAGACGCTCAGGCCGTCCCCTACTTTGCTGTTGAACTCCTTCAACTTGTCGTGTATTGCTTTTAGATTGGCTTGGTCGAACCTGAAAAAATTATTGATGCTATTAACTATTTAATGATATTTATTGATGCTATTATTTATTGATGCTAGTATTCATTGATGTTATTATTTATTGATGCTATTATTTATTGATGCTATTGTTTATTAATGCTATTATTTATTGATGCTATTAATTATTGATGCTATTATTTATTGATGCTATTAATTCTTGATGCTATTATTTATGGATGCTATTATTTACTGATGCTATTTCATAGCATCGTACAGGAACGCTAAATCGCTTGGCGGTACGTCTTTGCCGGTAACCTCCTACAAGGAAAAACCAAAGAAAATTCAGAAATTATAAATTCCCGAATCGAACCTGCTGGGGATTGAACTCGAGATCTCCCACTTATAAGAGCTCACCGCTGCGCCACTGCGTCTTATCGAGTCGCGGTGCCGTGTTTGTCGCTCACGTAGGACAATGGGTGACAAGAATCAAGCAGCGTTTCGCTTCGCTTCGGTTCTAGTCCAATTATTTGGTAGTTTTACTAAAATAAAACACCAATTTTCAAATCTCCCGGAAAACTTTACAGGTAACCTTTTTGAGCACCAAATTTTTTTTAATTATCATAGGAAAATCAACAGCGATTCTTAACAATATTATTAAAAGAACAAAAAAACAGGACTAACATAGCCAAATGACTGGACTATTCACTTACTGACCTAATATAAGAGTCGTGCGGCACGAGCGGTTTCTCGGTGGCGGCTTGCGCGGCGGCGGTGGTGTAGGCGCCCGAGCCCGTGAAGGGATCGGCGGCAGCCGGCGGCGGCAGGCCTGGCACCGGGCCCGAGCCCGGCACGTACCGGGACCCGCCCGTGAACGGGTCGGCGAACCTGGACAAGTTACCCAACTGACTAGGTACTTACTATAAGGCAATAGGGATGATGTATATGTTACCGTAAAATTGTAATCTGACGCTTTTTATCTCGATTGTAAACTGTCGAAAGATTGTGAACCGTTCAAAGTTCTGAGTGTAAATTTTTGAAATATTCACTGTATTTACGTTTTCTAGTCTCTTTCTTGTAGGTTAGGTTAGGATTCGACATAAACAATCAGGTAGTGCCGGGTATCGGGTTAATATACCTAACAAATTACAATCTACCAAAAAAAATGCGTTCAATTGTAATCTTTCGTCAGTTTACAATCTCGCTAGTTAGATTAAAATATAATGTAACGGTTTTTACAATTTTACGGTGACATAAATATGTCAAAAATAAAATATTTGCTTCCAAAAGATCTAAAATTCACATCCTCGGTTAGTTTTAATCTTGATAACCATTTTAAACTGCAGATTAAAGACAAAAAGTACGTTGAAATTTGATGACGTCACAACTATGTATTTCATACAAACTTCTTTCCAAGAAGCGCGTGTTTAAGTTATCGTTAAGACGCTCATGACGCTTTACAAGCGTATTTCCGTGATATTGAACATCTATTTTCTTCTTCAAATGACATCACATAATTTTGAAAAAAAATGTAATGCAATACTTAGATTCATGCTCTTCAATTGTGTGGAGGCCTTTTTATAATTTTTTGATTATTTAGATTAATACAAGCAATTATAAAATAAATAACTTCGCACATGATTGTCTATTAACTTTATTACCTGAGGACCCACGAAAGTGAAACTTACATAAAAATAAAGAGAATATTTATAAGGTAAAAACACAGCAGTGATTTTTTTAATTTTTGGCGATTTTCCACGAAAATTCACATATTTCGGCCAAATAATGCTAGCGGGTGTTGCGCGGGCGACGGGCGGTAGATGGCAGATGCCTTTCAGACGGGGAGGACGTATCCATTTTTCCCGCCAAAACGCTCTCGCGCCAACACGGCAGACGTAAATGAAATATTGAAAAAGTAGTGAATTCTAATAATTACTGAATGAATGATAATGGAAGATTTTTTCCATATCTTAGCACTGCTGGACAATATATTAAAACTGGTACATATATTTTCATTGTGTATTTTTCGTTTCTTTTTTTAAATTGTGCTAAATCAAACAACGCCATCTATTGTGAGATGGGGAACCATATGGGTTTATTCCTGCAGCAGAACTATTTTTAACAATGCCTAAAATAAAACAACACACAAACAAGGTAATTAAAAATATGAATATCGCGTAAATATCTAGTAAGTACCCATAATTTTTTACTAGCTAAATTATGAATATACCCAAGTTCAAATCAATACATAATTCTATACACGGGAACACGTAGGCTAAAAGTCTGGCCAGTATTACCTAAGTAAGTACCTAATGAAAATTTCTTGTCAAAAAAAAGGAAAAAAAGGGTAAAAAAGGCAAATAAAGGTAACCAAATCAGTTTTTAAGCCCGAACCAGGAATTGAACCCAGAACTACGCCATCCTCAGTCCAACATGCTAACTAATACACCAACGAAAATCAACCGATCTAGGTAGGTAAGTACCTAGTTTGTGTTCAGACATATTTTATAACTTATTTTAGAAACATCTTTCATTTACGAGCTGATAAATCATAATAATTAAAAATGTCCTCCCGACCGAATTTCGGCCACGGCGGCCTATCTCCAGAGAGATAAGCCATCTGCGCGGGAGATATTATAGTGCACAAGTGTGTGCGCATACACAGGTGCACTCTCTGTTCCTTTACTTTCATAGCCCGATGGGACGGAAAATCCGACACGACCGGAGAGAGATCAGGCGCAGGACCGACGGCTTTACGTGCTCTCCGAGGCACGGGGGTGAAACACCGCCAACTTCCTTACTCCGGGCTAGTACTGAGAATTTCTTGTCAGAAAACCCCAATACTTGCTACGGCCCGACCCGGGAATCGAACCCGGGACCTCGTCGGCCGCAGTCGAACATGCTAACCACTAGACCAACGAGGCAGTCAAATCATAGTAAGGTAGGTAGGCAGTCTGATAAATCATAGTAAGGTAGTAATAGGTATACCTACGTGTAAAAATCTTGAACTGAGTGACTGATCTACCTATCAACGCAAAGCATAAGCAAGGGCTGGGTGGGGTCCGCTACCTATTAGCTATTCTTTGCTATTACCTACCTACCTAGATAATGTACATACTTACCTACAAAAAGAAACATTTTTGCTTTTTTATTTATTTTACTTATCCAATCTATATATATATCATACTAATGTGTGTTTGTTTGTTGGTTTATTGGTTTGTTCGTTTGACCTTCAATCACGGCGCAACGGAGCAACGGATCGACGTGATTTTTGGCATGGGTATACCTAGTTGAAGACCTGGAGAGTGACATAGGCTTTTTATCCCGGAAAATTAAGTAGGTAGTTCCTGCGTAAATAAAAAAATACTTAGACCACGCGGACGAAGTCGCGGGCATCAGATAGTATCTTATAAATAAAATCGTTCAACAATCACTTACTTACCTACTACTTACTTACTAACGGCTACCTAAATATGGAGAAGTACCTACATGTTTCATCACTTTTGAAAATTCGACCCCCAAACGGGTGAAATAAGGGATGAAAGTTTGTATGAGTCTCAAGATATTTTTTAAGTTATATCAACGAAACTTGTACTTATTTTGGTCTTCAATAAAAAATAAAGAAGTACGTGTGTCACAGTTATACCTACAAAATTTCATCCCCAAAGGGGTAAAATAGGGGTTGAAACTTTGTACCTATGACAGTCTGTCATTTTTCAAGTTAAAGCCATGAAAATAAGTATTTGGAATTTTGGTGATTACGTATTGAAGAAATATGTGGTTCACAGTTTTTGAAAATTTTATCCCCAAGGACGCTAAATAGATAGTTTGTCCTTCAATCACGCCGCAACAGATAAACGTGATTTTTTGCATGGGTATAGTTCTGCCGTCAGTCGACTTATACATTTTGCCAATTTTGAGTTATATATACTATGTGAAAGAGCAAATTTTTCTCTATCGAACAGTCTGGGTCACATTTTTTTATAGTATCTTTGATAGTCTTTGAGATCTGGAGACCCCGAACACGGCTAACTACATCATTTTCGCGATTTTCCGTAACTTAAATACGTTTATGTGACTTTTCGACAGTAGAATACGGCTTTGCGTTTGTAACCGTCTATTTCAAGTTTATATTTCAGGTACTTTGAATTTTTAAAAAAACGGTTACATCAAATTACGACAGTATAAGGCCG
The DNA here is from genome assembly GCA_963932025.1 of Erebia epiphron. NCBI lineage: Eukaryota > Metazoa > Arthropoda > Insecta > Lepidoptera > Nymphalidae > Erebia > Erebia epiphron. Next base: position 14,152,214 of record OZ009952.1, on the reverse strand, counting down.
ATAAATAAGTTTAAAAGTACGTAATTTAGTGATTTGTACTAAAAAAGTTGTAATGGCATTTACGAAAACTAAGTGACAGTTTTCTTCAAATACTTATCTACAACACAGTAAGGCACACTAAGCTGACTTATTATCGGAAAGCTAATGTGACATTGAAAATTGTACGTGTCTAAAAGGCAGTGAGCGTTTTTTAGTTGTCATATTTTTTGTTAATAAGTGTTTAAAATATACTATACTGCCGTCCGTTTACTTAAAGGCCGTTAAGTGAAAAACCAAATTTTGAGTTATGGCCAAAAAACATGAAAATTAAAGTTTCTAGAGTTTTATTAGACGTACAGCTATATTTTATATACCAAATTATTTGTTTTCTTTTAAGCTTTCATTTTATGAGTCTGAATGAGTGCTAAGGTAAATAATATAGTTTTAAATAACGTTTTTGTGTTTAAGCCATGTTTATCTATCCCTTGATGCGACCTCTTAAAATACTAAAAAACAACTGACTGAAGCGCAATCGTATTATAGAGTGGTAATGGAATCGTAATTGTTGATACATATACCTTGTGTCACAGTTTTATGCAAATTTTTTAGCTTAAAAGCCGTTAAATCGCTTAATCGTCTTTTAAAACATGTGAAAATCGACGGCTAGTATTTTAAAAAAACCGTTATGAGACGAAAACTGTTTATTTCATTGTGTAGGGCTACTAATACAAAACAGATTTCTTATCAAAAATAAGGTCTTTGAATAAACCACGCACACTAGCTGTCTTTTAGCTAGGCAATAACTGGTACTTTCATAAAGCTCTAAATTAAAATTAACAACTAAATGCCAAAATTAGATATATTTGTCAAACTTTTAATGCTTTTAAATCGAGTGATAGTTAGGGAATTAAAATAAAACAATTATTTTCATTTATATTCAAATAAGTAAATTGCAATAATCATTAAAAATGTAGTAAATATACCTTTGTGGCCCATTACATAATATTTAGACACTCTCGCCACGGTACAGGTTGGTGAAGTTTCGTATCTGCGCTACGTTGGTGTGCACTGTCCACTGACGAATTTCGTGAATAAACTATGAATACATTAAAATGTAATATCGTGATAGAGAACCACTAGTGTACGTTCAAAATAAAATATCGGAAATGTAGATGAAGAAATCTAAAAAGAATATGTACATCAGCGTTCACGAGCAGTAAAATTAGCAAGTCCAATTTGCACTATTTGATTCTCTGCCATCGGGGCAGCGGAAAAATTTGAGGAAGGGTAGTAGAAGATATGAAAGGTGTCTTCAAAACAATGGATCCTAATATAATTCCAGTGTTTGTAGCACGGGTTCTTGAAAAACTATCTCTTATTTTGTTTGATCATCTTACCGCACAAAAATGCTAAAAGATCTTACAAAAATAAGTTCAGAAGTTGTAGCAATTACAATCTCAAGAGTGACAATACAGATGTTTGATGAATGGCGATCTGATATACGTAATCTGAAGTACGCTGTTACAGGTCATCTTGCTTGGCCGTTGAACTATTGTGGTCCAATGTTAGCCTGACAGAACCACTTGTCATATTTGAAACTCCCCATTTCGTGTTTTCATAGCCGATGGTTGGATTTTAAAATGGAGAAAGCGTACTTCAGATTACGTATATCAGATCGCCATTTATCAAACAGCTGTATTTTCACATATAAGATTGTAATTGCTGCACCTTTTGAACTTAATTTTGTGTCAGTCAAAATGATCAAACAAAATAGGAGTCAGTTTTTCAAAAACCCGTGCTAGAATCACTGGAGCTACATCGGGATCCATTGTTTTAAAGACACCTTTCATCTTTTCTACTACCTTTTCTTAAAATACTCCGCTGCCCCGTTGGCAGAGAACCAAATAGTGGAAATTTTACTTGCTGATTTCACTAGGTACTCGTGAACGCTGATATACATATTCTTTTAAGTGTTTCTTGATCTACATTACCGATACTTTATTTTGAACGTACAATAGTAGTTCGCTATTACGATATTACACTTTAATGTATTCAAAGTTTATTCGCGAAATGCGTCAGCGCACATGCAGTTACAAAACACCACAGACCTGTATCGCGAGAGTAGCTATCTAATTAAGTTATGGGCCACAAAGGTCTATTGACTACTTTTTTGTGATTGTTGCATTTGAATATAAATGGTAAATAAATTAAAAAGCATTAAAAGTTTGGCAACTATATTTAAATTTGGCACTCAGTTGTTCATTTTAATTTAGAGCTATATGATAGTACCAGTTAGTCAAGTCAAGTCAAATAATTTTTATTCAATTTAGGTAGGTATACTACACCTGTTGACTTCCAGTTGTTTATAAATAAAATATAATGATGATAATCAGTAACGGTATCTTAAAACTAAAGCTACGAGGGTTCCTAACGCACCCTGCTCTGAGAAGAGCCCACAACAAACTCAGTTGGTTTTTTTTTCATTATCACCATTTCACAAATCATCTTAACTAAGGAACTATCTGAGCCACTAGATCAAATCATTGCCAAGCTTCCTTGTCATTTAAGTAATCCTTTACATGGTAATACGATTTTTTAATCAGTTTACGTCTTACATTAACTCTGAACTTATTCAGAGACATTTTCAACATGTATTCTGGGAGCTTATTGTAGAAGCGGACACTATTTCCAACAAATGAATTGCTAGTTTTACTAAGCCTAGAAGCAGGCATTACAAGTTTATTTTTATTTCTAGTATTGACATTATGATAATCACTTTTCTTCTTGAATTTATCAATGTATTTATGCACGTATACTAAATTTTCAAGTACCGTAGGTTGTGAGCTGTCATAATATTGATTTCTTTAAATTTATCTCTGTTGACTTATTTGGCTCTCTTGGTCCCATATTATATGGCTCGAACAGCCCTCTTCTGCAGCACAAAAACATAATTAATATCAGCAGCATTACCCCATAATAATATACCATACGACATAATGTAGTGAAAGTAAGCAAAATAAACTAATCTCGTCGTTTCTATGTCTGTCAACTGGCGAATCGTTCACATAATTCTTGGCGATAAGTCATTTATGTGATTGCCCCATTGGAGTTTAGCATCTAACGTTATTCCCAGAAAAACAGCGGTATCCACTAAATCTAATTCCTCATGATCAAGTTGTACAGTGGTTTTACCTGTTTGACATTAGGTAATTTAAATTTGATACACTTTGTCTTTTTCCCATTGAGGAGTAGGTTATTAGCTTCAAACCACTGTACCACTATAATATATTATTGACTAAAAGACAGCTATTGTGCATGGTTTATCAAAAAACCATATTTTGATAAGAAATCTGTTTATATTAGTATAGTATAGTTGTATTATTAGTAGCTCTAAACAATGAAATAAACAGTTTTTGTCTAACAACTGTGTTTTTTAAGTGCCAGACGTCGATTTTCCAAGCTTTACTGTTTTAAAAGAACGCTAAACGATTTAACGGCTATTAAGCATAAAAAATGCATAATTTGTGACACAAGGTAAATGTGTCAACAGTTACGATTCCATTACTACTCCATTATTACGGCTGCGCTTCAGCTAGCTGTTTTTTAGTATTTTTAACCGACTTCCAAAAAAGGAGGAGGTTCTCAATTCGGCGCGTATTTTTTTAATGCATGTTACCGCGTATCTCCGTGGTTTCCAAACCGATTTGAAATTTTTTCAGTGGTTAGAGGAAGCTTGCGAGGTGGTCCCATAAAAAATTCTTAACCCTGATGCTGACTCCAAATCCTTAACCCTGATGCTTTAGGTATACCTACGACTCAAAACTAGGGAGTTAGGAAGTTTTGACGGTGAATTCATATAGTAGGTATCAAGTGACGTGTAGGTATACGATTCAACTCTGAGTCCCAACTCCTCAACCCTGATGCTGCAGGGTACAGAACTCCTTAAAAATAGCGATTTAGGATCTTTTATGGTGAATTAATATTGTAGGTGTCAAGCAACGACTTCATAATTAAACCCAAGTCCCAACTCCTCAATTCTGATGCTGCAGGGTACTGCACTCCTAAGCCGTGGGGATTAAGAGTACACTAAAAAGTTAAAAATAAAAATTCTTTCCAAAAAACCGACTTCCAAAGCCACTGTTTAGTAAAAAATAATTTTGATTTCTACACACTATGTTGAATTTCGACTGCCTCGTTGGTCTAGTGGTTAGCATAGTCGACTGCGGATCATCGAGGTCCTGGGTTCGATTCCCGGTCGGGCATAAAAGTTAGGTATTGGGTTTTTCAATTAAGAAATTCTCAGTGCCAGCCCGGAGTTGGAATTTGGCGGTGTTGCACCCCCGTGCCTCGGAGAGCACGTTAAGCCGTCGGTCCCGGTTATTATCACTAACATCATAATAATCGTTAAAGCCCGCCAACCCGCATTGGAGCAGCGTGGTGGGTCTAAGCTCTAATTCCCGCTCTCCTATGAGAGTGGAGGCCTGTGCCCAGCAGTGGGACGTTAATAGGCTGTAGTGATGATGATGATGATGATGATGTTGAATTTGGGCGAGTATAACAAAGATAGGCAAAGCTGACGCGTCAGGCTCGCCCGACTTCAACATAGTGTGTAGAAAGCAAAATTATTTTTTACTTTACAGTGGCTTTGGAAGTCGTTTTTTGGAAAGAATTTTTATAAGAGATCGCATCAAGGAATAGATAAACATGGCTAAAACACAAAAACTACATTATTTATCTTAGCACTCATTCAGACTCATAAAATGAAAGCTTAAAAGTAAACAAATAATACCCCAGATAAGTACCAATTTCAAAAATCAGTACCTACGATAACAAATACCAAATGGCGCTGACTTCTTTAAAATTTTAGTAACAGTTTCGTCTTTTGTGATAGGTACCAGAGAACCCCAAATATCGATTTTGAACGAAATCGGTACGATAACAAAGAATTTCAAACTGGCGCTAATTAAAGAACTCTAAAAATAAGTAATGACTATTCAAAAACACTCGAGTCCGTACTTGAGAACCTCCGACTTGAACCCCTCTGTGATCCAAACCCTGTGACGAGAAACCATTACCTACGTAGAGACTCGATGCAGCGACGCGAGATGGCGCGTAGATGACCTCAGTTATGTGAAAATAGCATTCGGTCATTGCCACAGGCGGCGGTAAAAATTATTGGACATGAAGCGAGGGGGGGGAAGGGAAGTCGAACGCTCAAGGCCATTGGCAGCTTGGAGCCCCTTAAGTTAAGTAAGTTTAAGTTAAGTGATAAATAGTTGCTGATTTGACTGAGTTTTCAATGTCCTTATTTATACTATAACATTATGAAAATAAGGTACGTTTTACAATGAAATATTTAGGCACTTTTGTATTTGCATTTTTATTAGAAAATTGTAAAATTCGAAGAATTACGTAACTTTAGCCGAAACACAAAACCGTACAAAATAAACGAAGCCGTTTTGTATTACGGCAGATCATACTTTATCTATGAATAAAATCAATTTGAATTTTGAAGTAACAAATGCTGAGTTGTTTAAAAGAAAGCTAAGAAAGCTAATAACTTGCCCTAGAATATCATTATTTATTATCTCAATACTAGTGGCAGAACATTGCTTTTCATTAAACAGCCACCAGCTGGTCACTTGTATTCAAAAATAATCTTATTATTTTGTGATTAGAAACTAGTTCTAAAAGCTAATAACTTCACTAGTGAGAGGACAATCATTTTTATTAAACAACCAGTTGTGAACATAATACACTTACCCATTACTAGAAGCGGGCAGCGTGTCCAATTTAGCATTCGTTATTATAAAGTTGGCTACTTGATCCAAAAATCCTTGAGATAAATCATTCCTGAAAAGAAATAATTTAATGTAATGTAAATAATTCCATAGCAGTATTACAGTCTAAGGAAGTATGTTCTTTCCTATCAGTCTTGTACCTATTTATTTTCTCGATATTATCTGTGAGCTTACTTGTAGTGGACTAAAAAGTCGTTGGACGGCGGCGTCTCGACTCTCGACTGAACAACGCTGAGGAGTGGCAGGAAAGAGATGGAGGAAAGTGGCACAATTTTCAAAATTCTGTCCCTCTGTTGCAGGAATCCTTATGTGGTTGACGTCCAGTCCGCTAATACTTGGTCTAATATAATTGGTCTTATCAATAAATAGATGAATTAAATAACATATTATTGAGGCTGATTCTGTAGTGCACAAACTCTAAACTAAAATGACAGCATTAAAAATATTACTAACCCTTTCATAATACTCTATGCAGAAAGGGACAGAACTAGGTTTTGAGATGTCATTTTAGTTCAGTTTAGAGATTGTGTTATATAAAGAATTGGCCACATTTATGGCCGCTGTGATGTTAGTATGGCTGTAGATATATTAAACGAAAATACTATACTCTATAATGCACACCAAGATACTTACTTGTGAATGAATGCCTGTGCGACCACCCAGGGGTCTTCAGTCTTGTTGAATGGCAGTTTTAGAGGGGGCGCGCCGTCTTTGATGTCGACGCTAAACACGAAATCGTATTCCTGAAATACGATAGCACGTCTTACTTTCTTTTTCAGTTTTGTTTGCAAAGTAGCTCTTATTTTTGTGCTGTCAAAACGGTTAAGATATTTTGTAATGTTTTGGCATGGCCGCCTAACAGAACTGCTGTTTTGAGGCAGCCATTTGGTTTTTGTATAAAATCTCATAAACAGTTTAGTTGGACCACCAACCTTGCCTGGATGCATTTCTTTCCTCCTCTGAGAAGGTAAAATGGCTACCTATTTTAACTGTGCCGTAAATTTTTGTATGAACGCAATAACAGCTTTTTTGTGCCGCACAATAAAACAGCTGTTTTGAGATTTATTATTTACTAGCTGCTGCCCGCGATTTCATCCGCGTGGATTGAGATTTTTTGGTTCCCGTGGGAACTCTTATGCCAAATTTCATCCAGATCTGTTCAGCCGTTCTGGCGTGATTGAGTAACAAACATTCATCCATCCAAACTTTCGCATTTATAATATTACTATAGAAGTATAGATGAAATCTGAATACACAGGTATTCTGATACAAGACAGCTAGTATAGACTCTTGTCCTCTTTTATAATATACCACCCTTGCCTTGATACATCACCGATATCGTTCCACGTGTTTTGTCCCGCCCGCCACGAGTAGCATTTGACGTTTGTCCCTAGACCGACCAGTGTAATTTGACCTCTTGTTTTCCGTTATATTATACTAACCTTGCCTTGATACATATTCTATCCTTCATCGGGTGGGTTAACACTCATGACGTCACCGATCTCGTTCCACGTGTTTTGTCCCGCCCGCCACGAGTAGCATTTGACGTTTGTCCCTAGACCGACCAGTGTAATTTGACCTCTTGTTTTCCGTTATATTATACTAACCTTGCCTTGATACATATTCTATCCTTCACCGGGTGGGTTAACACCCATGACGTCACCGATCTCGTTCCACGTGTTTTGTCCCGCCCGCCACGAGTAGCATTTGACGTTTGTCCCTAGACCGACCAGTGTAATTTGACCTCTTGTTTTCCGTAATATTATACTAACCATGCCTTGATACATAGTCTTTCCTTCACTGGGTGGGTTAGCACCCATGACGTCACCGATCTCGTTCCACGTGTTTTGTTCCGCGCTCCACGAGTAGCATTTGACGTTTGTCCCTCGCCTGACCAGCTTAGTTTGGCCGTCGTTCTTGCCCGGCTCTAATAGTACTTCAGGGCCTGGTAATCTGGAAATTATAGTTATTGTTTACAGACAACTGTTTCCTCCTTTATGATCACATGGAACCCCAGATACCGATTTTGAAACAAACCAGTTCAATACGAAAAAAATAGCACACACTTTTTAAAATTTTGACAAGTTTCTTCATTTATTTGGGCACCATAGATCTATTTAGAAAACGACCCAATAGCAAAAAAAAATGGCGGATCATGCCAACTTTGTCCATTTATTCATGTGTATAAACATATTTTGTACAAAAATAATGAATATTTATATAAAATAAATAAATTATACCAATACAAAAACCTACAAACTGCACTATTTAATATTACAAATATCTCATTCAAATAAAGGCCAATTTTGAGGCCCCCATCTTTGATCGAGGTTTATACTTACAATATATAGTTCCATAAAATTGCAACAACAACAACAATGACAGCATCGCTGTTATCTATTACAAACAAAAAAAGTTGTTCCAATTTTACCCACTGGGCCAGATAGGTTGGTGGCCGGATGAGTATTTTTTTTTACAAAATGATTTTTTATCATAACAATCAAATGTAACAAAATGAACACTCACTCTGATAGTTTGAAGCCTCCTATCTCCTGTTGCGAGGCGGCCATCATCTTTTGCACCTCTTCCTCAAACAGTTTCAGTGTAGTCTCATCGGCGTACCGTGCTGGGTCTTTCGTGAACACTCGCACTAGCCCATCGCTTGAACCTGATGACAATAACAATGTAAAAAATACTTAATATGATGTTGTTTGGCAAAATTCAGCAGAACAAACTTTAAGGATTAAGGATTTTGCTTATTAAAAATAATGTGATTATCAAATAGAGGATAAAACACAATTATATAATATCAATTTTAAATTACAGATTAGAGTAAAAGTCAAGTGTTTAAACTGCGGTAATGTAAATTAATTTTGATGAGATAGTTTTTTTAACAAGTGTGTTGGCATTATTACTGTGTGTCATTATATCTAATGAAACAGGAAGTATAATATCTGTCAATTTGACTTGTTTCATTTCATTCGATATAATCTGCGGATACGGACGCCATTTTGAAAATAGTTAGTATAAATACGAGTGTTTTGACGATGGTACTCATTACTCTAATTACATTAAATCTCTCCTGGAACCTCTACTTCTGGATTGTCGCTTACAAGTGTTAATGTTAAAAAAGTTAATTATTGTCCCTTTTGACACTCCTAGGACGACATTGATTACAGTTAAAATTAATAATCAATGTATATCATCGATAACTTGCTAGCACCATTGTTATTTGTCAAACATGGAACCACTCACTCTCACACACACTCAAACAAATATTTCATAGTTTCCTTTTGACAAATAACAATGTTGCTAAGTGACTAACAATTAAAAGTTAAATTGTTTATTAAGGGGGCAAGCTTTCAAAAAATATATAGGCGAGATAGCTGCTGATGTGATTTTGATTTAATATTGTTATGTTGGTATTTCAGTTAATATGATTTTATATTATATTGTTATGTTGGTATTTCAGTAATAATAAATTAGGATTAGATACGTATTGTTTAAATATAATTACATATCTAAGCCAATTATAAAATTATAATAAATCTAAATTAAAAAATAAAAGGGAAAGATGATGTGAATTTTTTATAATATTGTTATGTATTTCAGTAATAATAAATGTCAGTTCTCATCAAGTGCTCGTATCATTCACAACAGTAACTATCGTCTGGTGGAATTTGTGATGGTCTGCCTGCAAGCGGCTGGGGACCTGACTACTTATCGTCGCTTAAAGACGAGTTATTGTTACCAGAAATGACCAATAACTAGGAAGGCTTATTCTAGTATAGTATTAAAGTATGCGCTGTACCTAAGTACCCAGTATAAAAACTGACTCTATTCATCGGGGCGTTTACTAGATATTGCCTCTAAAAGACGTAATACGTCGTTAAGTACGTCAAGTAATAAAATTAAAATTTAAAAAAAACCCACGACGAACTGCAGCGCTCCATTATAATTTGTGACCTTATAACTAGGGCTTCCAATACCGGGATCCCGGTATTGGCTAATACCGGGATCCCGGACTTTTTTCGCCGGTTTTCAATACCGGTATTGAAATGTCTAATACCGGGATACCGGTATTGGCGACACTATAAACGAAACAGTGACTATTGCATATATTTCTTGGTACATACCACTATATTTTATTTGGCTAAGTTTAAAATTTGTATTCATGCATATTAGCTCATAAAAAACGCCTTTATTGCTTAAAACCAGTGATGAAAAGTCGTTTTTGTTCACTCATGGGAAAAAATTAGTGTTTGAATTTAGATCCTTGTGGCTTGGCATTTCTATTTCATTGTCTCTCAAAACGTTCAGAAATCTGTTTTATAACGGATACATATTTTATTATGGCGTATTTTCTATTAAATAATAGCTATTGAATTTAAGATTAATTTATGTTTTGACAAAATTATCGTTTTCTTCGACTTCAATCGACTTTTTACGAAAATATCGTTTATCATATTTTAGTAGTCACAATACATTTTCCTATAGCGTTTTAACGCTTAATGACCTCAGCAGAGTTTCTCAACACCTGAGCTTATATGAATATAAGCTAGACGAAGATCATGTCTAATGCACACGTTCAGCCCCACCCAGTGTTAGTTGAGAACACTGCACTCGAAATTGTTGATGAGTACATAAGATACTTGGGACATACAGTCCAGTTAGGTAGGTCCAGTTTCGAGAAAGAGTTCAACCGCTGAATCCAACTCGGCTGGGCAGCGTTTGGGAAACCACGACATCTTCTCGTCCAAAATTCCTCAGTGCCTGAATACGAAAGTTTTCGAACAGTGCGTGTTGCCAGTGATGACTTACGGCTCCGAAATATGGTCGCTAACTATGGGCCGGATAAGAAGGCTCAGGGTCACTTAGCGGGCGATGGAGAGAGCTATGCTTGGAGTATCCCTGCTTGATCAATAAAATGCGTCAGAAATAAGGAGATGCGTAGACGAGCCAGAGTAACCGACATAGCTCGAAAAGTCGCCAAGCTTAAGTGGCAATGGGCGGGGCGGGGCACATAGTTCGTAGAACCGATAGGCGTTGGGATCCCAAAGTGCTAGAATGGCGGCCTCGCACCGCAGCGTTGGACGACTCCCCCATTAGGTGGATGTCCATCCACCTCTCAAGCGTGTAGCTGGGAGCCGCTGGAAACAAGCGGCACAAGACCGTGCTCTGTGGAGATTCATGCAGGAGGCCTTCGTCCAGCAGTGGACGTCTATAGGTTAAGACGACAACAATGATAGTGGTTTAAATTATAATTTTTGGCACTTAATTCACTCATTATTTAATATTTCCAGCTTATTCATTTCTTAATATTTATTTAATTATGAGTGTAAATTGAGACAGTGCGTCACAAATATACTTTATATTGAAAGTTCTAAATTCAATGGAGGTTATAAATATATATTTTCGTAATACTTTATCCAAAAATAGTTCTATATTGAAAATCATACAGTTGATGGGATACTGATTGATTTGAAGAAATTGATTATTTGATAATAATATAAGTATTTATAAGATTGTATATAAAATAATGTGATGGAGTTTCAGAACGTTACGTCATACGTTGTCCGTAATTTTCACCATAGACATGAAACAAACGATATTTTCGTAAGAATTAAGTCTAAGCATAAATAAATATCTCAATTCTCAAAATACAAATAAATCTAAAAATCTATAATTGGTGATTTTTTAAAGAAAATACAATTTCATACAATATTGCATGACGAAGGATAGAGTGAAGGAGTTATTAAACGTTTCATGAGACAATGAAATAGACATACCAATCCACAGTGTAAAAATCAACCACAGAATTTAAGCAGCATTTTGAGTTGATTTGGTGAAAAATTTTTTTAATGTAAAAACTGTTTGTTATGGTGCCGTTTGCTTCAGAAAGTACCAATTAAGTTAAAAAACATCTACGCCAATTTAATTTTTTTCCAATACCGGGATCCCGGGATCCCGGTATTGAAAAAAATCTTTCCGGTATTAATACCGGTATTGAAAAAAACCGGTATTCGAAAGCCCTACTTATAACATTGTAACAACAATTAGAGCTAAGCAGAAGTAGTTTTATCAACACAAAACTGCATCTTTGTCGGTTCAGTAGTTTTTTTGACCAGCGTGTTGGACTATGGCCAAATGGTAATTAGTAGAGGTGTCAAATTGTGTTAAATTTTAATATTCTGATAAATAAATGTTAAAATATATCAGTTCCAAAAATACGTTAAAAAATATAATGGATAAAAACTGGAGTTCCTGTGACCACCTCCTGGCTCCATCACGATACCCTGGGCAGCATCTAGGTTAGCGCTTGTCAAGACAAATCAAAAGAGTCCAAACACGACGGGTTTACGATGAGAAGGAGTTCCTATGACCACATACCAAATCAAGATTGCAGCACAGCTTGGTGGACTATGGCCCTAAACCACGACTAAGAACCTTCTCAGAAGCCAAACATATTTTTTTTTTAAAAACCGCATCTAAATCAGGAGAGTAGTTTTCCAGAAAGAAGGTAACATAATAAAAAAAACACGATAGCAGCGCGCACGATAGCACGATAACTTGAAATATATCTAAGAACTTTTTCACAAGCTATACATATCTAATGCAAAACAGCGCATCTCAATCAGCCCAGTACTTTTTCAGAAAAATGGAAACATATTGAAAAATAAAAATCAAGATTGCAGCTCGGCTTAGTGGACTATGGCCCTACAACATATTCAAGAAGAACCTTGACAGAAGTTATGCATATCTATTGCAAAAAACTGCATACTAATCGGTCTGTAGTTTTCCAGGAAAATGGTAACTAAAAAGTACACAAACAAACAAACAATCGCACAACCTCTTAGGGCAAACACATAATATATATGTATAACCTATACCGTCCGTTCCGTCGTGGGTAAAAAATAGCTCAAGTGTCGCCGCTTTGATGTGCTAATATGTAGTATTTAAATATCTCCCATTTAAGTTATTTTACGATTTAAGTATTCAAAATAACTCGTATATCAACTCTTAGATCACCTGTGATAATACTAATATAAATATAATCTGAAACATGAAAATTAATAGTAAGGAGATATAATTATAGTTACCAAAAGATATAGTTACCAGAAATACAGTTATCTGTTAGGCTATAAGTTTTGACATTTGGGTTGCACGAGCCAGTGTAAATTTGTATGAAAAATTCGTATGAGGGATCTTTGGAACCAGATTGTACAAAAACTTTAAGTTGTATTGAAAATATTGTTTAATTAAAGTGTTCCTTGATCTTTAATGATTAATTTGAAATAACTTTTGTTTAAATAAGGTCTCAGATTAAATCACAATAGTCGGAACGCGATAACGCTTTTTTTGAGATTTCCATGAATTTCCGTATAATTTTCTGCAGTTACTATACGATTTTATGAACACTTTTTTTAATTACGTCATACTTCATTTAACTGAGTAGCGAATGGTATTAATTTGGTAATGAAATTTTCATTTTTCCTATCCTAAAATGTCGGAACAGAAAACAATGTTTCAGTACTTGGGCTCTTAAGTTTGGCCATAAGTCAGTCAAATAGAATATATAGATAGTGCAATTTAGCTGATCTTACCAGTAACAATATCGCCATTATCCAGGCAAGTAAGACTCCATACAGAATGTACAGGCAGCCGTAACTCTCTGACACAATCACCTGCTGCCCAGACTCTTACTGATCCATCCTCTCCACAAGTCACAAACCCTTGTGGAAGGGTTGGGTTTACGCTGATACTGAAATTGTAAAGTGATTAACTTTGATTAAGTACAGCCTGTTACTACCGCATATATTTTAATTTTTAATCATACATCTTTTAGTATTAACTTTTTTTATGAATAAATTATTAATACATTGTTGAGTTCTGAACTGTCAGCAACTTGTTCAAGTTATTCCATCTTTATTTAACTGCTGTTTTAGGCTGCCATCAATAATTAATTCATATCCGTACTAATATTATAAATGCGAAAGTGTGTCTGTCTGCTTTGCTTGCCCGGCTCATCTGCTTAAGTGCGGGAATGAAAAAAACTTAATTCACGCCGTCGAAGTCCCGGGCAGCATCTTGTATTATACTATATTATATAGCTCGATTACCACTACGATTAAGGACATTGACTGATTTATCGCTTCCCCAACAAAGAGTAGCAAAATGTTAACAACCAGGCAGAAATTAGGCATATTATATCTCATATATGACATTGGCATCTACTAAGAGAGTATTTTTTGAAAATTCAACCCCAATTGGGGTAAAATTTTGGATTTGAAGTTTACCAAAATAAATTGCTAGACTTAATTGCTGACGGGTTGCTAGTATAGCCTAGTGGCTTAGAATTTGGACGTTTGACCTATTCGCACACATCTAAACCAATATTATAAAGAGGAAAAATTTGTTTGTTTGTTTGTTTGTAATGGATAAACTCAAAAACTACTCAACCGATGACTGCTGATCCTCTGCTGTAGACAGACTGCGAAAAGCTTAAAAGATCAAGGTCTCAACTTTCTAAACATAGTTCCCAGGCGAGGGCAGTGAAAATACACAGTATTGGAGAATCTTCATTTGAAAATGAAAATCGTCTTGCAAGTCAGAGAGAATATTACGTGTCGCAATCGCGTGGCACCTGGGGATTACAAACGCATACCGACGGGTGCTTATAATAAAATTATGTAACATTACCCATGTAAACACCTCATCTGTAAATTGTTTACTTTGTTTTTTTTTTCACGATAAAATTACAAATCTGAATTGCACCCGTGCGAAGCCAGGGTAGACCGCTAGTACATTACACACAATAATGTTATCGTGATGTATTCAAAGAACTCACCTATAAATATAATTAGTGTGACCGAAGTAAGTATTAAGGCACTCTCCTTTATTCGTCCACAGCCTGACAGATGCATCATTTGAGCAACTGAGGAAGGTTTCTGCACTGGCCACCACTAAATCTCTCACACAGTCTGTATGTCCTGGAAATTATTTTTATATAAAAAAGATACAGAAAGCTTGTAAACATATTTGTAAACATTTTCAATGATTGTAAGTCTCAGTCGAGAAAAATGGGGAGGTATAACATTCCCGCTATTTTCAACCGACTTCAAAAAAAGGAGGAGGTTCTCAATTCGACTATTTTTTTTTTTTTTATGTTTGTTACCTCAGAACTTTTGACTGGGTGGACCGATTTGGATGATTCTTTTTTTATTTGAAAGGGCATACTTCCCATGTGGTCCCATATAAATTTTATGGAAATCGGTCGAGCGGTTTTTAAAATATCAACAATAAAATAAGTACTTTGTATAGCGTGTGCTTGTTGTTGTAAAGTTGGCGCGGGAGTTTGAAGTCGGTTGTTTAAAAAGAATTTTTTATATTAATTATGCTCTATCAAAAACTAGATATATTTCAATAAAAATCTAAAATGATAAAAAGTCTAAAATGATCTTAATTTTATTATCAATACTTGGATTAGCCACTTTTGTCAAAAGTATACTCAGAATTTTACAATCAGTGAAAATGTTAGAATATGCAAGAGATAAAGAAGTCTCATGGTTACCACACCATCTTTATTCGAGTCAACAGTTGTTAACTACTAATAAAACTTAAACACAGCCTCGTCTAACATTATGAATGTTTAACATGAAAATTGAGAAAAATTTCTACAAGCCATGTGTAAATTTTTATAAGAGCCATTCATACCAATCCATTTTCAGCATAACAAAAATTAAGCTGTTAAATATTAAGGGTGGGTACTAGCTACTGTATTTTCAAAAAAATCCATAAAGGGGCGGTTCCCAATTAGTTACATATTTATTTAGCTTTTTATTAAAACTGTCTATTGACATACCTGACAGTGAAACAATTAGTCCACCATTCTTCCTCCATAGATTAATATTTTTATCAGCGGAGGCTGTGGCATATGCCCCATTGCCAAGTTCTACAGCCGCCCAGACTGCCGCTTGGTGTCCCTTTAATACTACTGGTGACATTTGCGGAGTGTTCAAATTCCACACTCGTGCTGTACTGTCCCAACTTGAACTGTAAATTATATACAACTGTCAAAAAAAGTAGAAGTCTACAATTTCATCTGTGTGGTTTTGAGTTTAGTAGAAGTAAGAAGAGTTAAGAAGAGTATAGTAGAAGTTCTTCAGGTTTAAAGAAACAGAAATGAGAAGATTGATGTCTCTACAAAATACCTATGTCTAGTCTATGGATGTCTATCGGTTAATGATGATGATATCATCATATTCTAAAAATAATGTGCAAATTGTTTCAATATTCAAGATAAATATAGCCTATATCAGTCACCAGGATGCAATTTATCAGTTCAACAAATGGGCCACACATTTATAACAATCACATGTATAATATTGACTAGCTGATGCACTTAATAAATATGCTTTAAATCACAGGAAAACATTAATAATGGTCACTTCATAGAAGGATAGCAATACTTTGAGATGTGTCAATTGAAAAGGCCTAAGTCCAGCAGGCCTAAGTCCAAAGGCTGGGCGGAGTTGAGGCCATGGTATGAGTTGGTGAATAATAGCATGGCTTCATCTCTATTTCCAGCACCCTTCTGGAGCTGGATTTGGCGAATGACCTAGGGGGGAGTGCAGGTCACCTGGATCCCCTAGGTAAGGCGGTCGGTCATCCTTCACGCGGTTGCTGCCTGTTATTGGTCTGATTCCTTCTGAAACAGATGTAACTGAAACCTACTGCCGTTTTGCTGAGGAGTAAACCTCTAAAAATCCCCAATCCAAGGTGTCATACGCACCGTGCCGATGGATGCGTGGCTGGGGGGGTGCTCAGTCTCAAACGGTTGTCTCCTCGAAACCGGGGCGAATCGAGGTAGTATCTGCCCTTCAGGCGGCATGCGGGGCTCTGTCGTCTGTGACGTCTGTATTTCCCTAGCTACTCGTGGGAACTGCATGGATTTAGATAACATACAGCTTTTTCAAGCCACCCCAGGTGGTAACTCACAGGAGCAGCAGAGGATCTCGGAGGACTTTGCTACTCCTGACTTTGCTCAGGAGCCGCGGAGGAACTCGAATTCTGCGGAACCTGTAGCTGCACAGACTGAGCAGGGGAACTTGGTGGACTCTGCTCAGCCTGATATCGATATGGCCGGTGTGGATCAGGACGCTGGGGGCAATGTCGCCTCGGGCATGCCTGTGAATACTCCGGTCTCTTCACAAACAACCAAATCGTTTAGGCAAAGCGACGCCTTCAGAAAACTGAGCGGCGCGGCGCGTAGGCGATTTTGGAAGCTAGTTGACGAAGGGCACTCCATGGAGGAAGCCCTTTGTATTGTCAGCCAGCAGGTTAAGGGCCCTCCACCTTCCCAGAAGCTGACCAGTAACCTGAAAAGGGGCAGGTCGGAGGAGGAATCTCCAAAGGAGCAGCCCAAAAAAGCCACTAAAACGTCCTCAACGCCGGAGGGAAGGGAAGTTCCTACCCCCAGCTACAGAGACGTCACTAGCTCCGTCAAGGTGGGAATCAAACATTCCGAACGGATTACGGAGGAACAAATGAACTTGGTTCATGCGTCCATCAGCAAGGCGATATGCGCGGAGGGACGAAAACTTCAGCACGCCAAGACAGGGCGTGGGCCAAGCTTCAATTCAATCTCTCACAGGCCAGGATGGCTGCTCATCACCTGTGACAACCAGGAGAGCAAGGACTGGCTTGTGAGGTGGATCGAGACCTGCAAACCCTGGCCGGAGGCTCGGCTCTCAATTCTCCACGAGAACGAGTTACCGAGACCGTGGACTGCATCGGTGGTAATTCCCTCGCTGGAAGCGGGGAATGCCACCGATGCAATGTTCATGATCTCGTATCAGAACGTGGAGCTGAGTGCTGAGCACTGGAGGGTTGTCAGCGAGACGAAGGTTGATTCGGGCACTCTTGCAGTGTACGGCATTGACGAAGAGTCCGCTGATATCCTCCGGGCCAGCAACTTTAGAGCCAATCTGGGCTGTAAGAAGCTGGAGTTCCGGCTCAGAGGTGAGCAACCATCGTCCCGGACGGGGGCTAGCGCGGCTGCGCCTGCGTGCCCCGGCGCTGTCACCCCTGGGCCGAGCGGTCTGGGAAGGAAACCGCTGGGACGCGGGGCGAACCGTGCGGGATCTAACCCGTGTCATCAGTGGTTCAGGCGGCGGGAGGGCGGGGCCTGCATCTGCGGGTCTCAGCTCTACAACCGCCATGCCTGGACCCAGCGGCTTGGGTGGGAACCCGCCGGGACGCTCTGCGAACGGTGCGAATTCCAACCCCGGACCGAGCGGAACAGGAGGTGGGGCCGCGGGGCCTGCGGGCGCGGCTGTCGGCCCCAGGAAGGGCAATAAGAAGCAGAAGAGGAGGATGAGGGGTCGGGAATCGGGGGAAACTCCAACCGAGCGAGGACATTCAGGGACTCAACCGGAGGGAGGTAGTACTCGGACCCAACCCTTCATCAAAAGAGCCAAGTAATGGCTTCTTCGGGCACCCCGGTGAGGTTCCTGCAAGCCAACCTCCATCACGCGACCGCATCGTCCGCTGTCATGGAGCGTTGCCTTGTTGAGGGCAGAGTAGACATCGCCCTAATACAGGAACCCTGGGTGTCAAAATCCAATATTCTGGGCCTGAACGCTGGGGGTAAGTTATTATCGCACACCAACGGAAGCAGGCCCAGAGCCTGCATTGTTTTCAACAAAAACATTAACTTTCTGCCTGTTCCAGAACTCTGTACTGATGACCTGGTAGCGGCCTATGTCGATCTCAAGGGATGGGAGGGCAGGAGGATCATTGTCTGCTCAGCCTACCTACCCGGTGAGAACAAAAACCCCGCAGCTGAACTGTTTCCGGTGGCAGAATACGCTCGGAGACACAACGCGGAGCTACTCGTGGGCTGCGACGCAAACGCCCACCACGAGAACTGGGGAAGCAGCAACACCAACGAGAGGGGTGAGTACCTTTATGACTTCCTCCTCGCAAACTGCTTCCAGCTCCTGAACAAAGGGTGCACCCCAACCTTTGTTACAAGAGCCAGGCAAGAAGTTTTAGACATCACTTTCGCAACTAATGACCTTGCTAGGAAGATAATGGACTGGAAGGTCAGTGCGGAAGCCTCTTTGTCAGACCACAGGCACATTTGCTTTGGACTGGCAACATCCCCTCACATAGAAACAATCACTTTTAGGGACCCTAGGTGCACCTTCTGGGTGGACTACCACAGTAAGCTGGAGACTAACTTGGGACGTGCCCCTAAAAGTATCAAAACGCCAGAATGTCTTGATGCTGCGGTGACGGCTGTCACCGAGGGGGTGATAAACGCCTTCGAGGACAGCTGTCCCCTAAAGGTCAGGACAACGAAGCGAAAGGCGCCGTGGTGGAGCTCAAAACTAAAGCGGCTCCGTGACAAAACACGGAAACTCTTTAACAGGGCCAAGAGAACCAAGGAGTGGGAGACTTATAGGAAGGCCCTGACGGAATATAGCAAGGAAATCAGAAGGGCCAAAAGAGCATCATGGAGGAAATTCTGCGAGGAAATTGATAGTTTACCTCAAGGCGCTAGACTCCATAAAATGCTCGCTAAGGCCAACTCTAACCCTCTGGGTCTTTAAAAAAAACCAGATGGATCGTTCACTTCTAACGAGAAGGAAACTCTTGAGTTATTGGCCAGTACGCACTTCCCGGGGGCTGTTTCTCTTGAAGACAGGAATACTTTGGCGAGCACTCCCAGTAGACCTCGAGCAGAGGACTGGAAGAGAGCTGCCATTGTGTTCAGACCCGGAGCTGTGAAGTGGGCTGTTAACTCCTTTAACGCAAACAAATCCAGTGGGATGGATGGTATCACGCCTCTTCTCCTGCAGAAAGGTGTGGACCTGCTAATCCCACTCCTGGTTAAGATCTTCAGGGCAAGTTACGCCTGGGGATATATACCAGACTCTTGGACTAAAGTAAAAGTCATATTCATACCGAAAGCGGGAAAGAAGGACTACGAATTGCCGAAGTCCTTTAGACCAATAAGCCTCTCCTCATTTCTTTTAAAAACAATGGAGAAGGTGCTTGACAGGTATCTAAGGGATGCGCTTCTAATTGAGAGACCCATTCACCATACCCAGCATGCCTATTGCAAGGGGCGGTCCACGGAAACTGCCCTGCTCAACCTTGTTGACAAGATTGAAAAGGCACTGGAGGACAAAGAAATCGCTCTTGCGGCTTTCTTGGACATTGAAGGCGCATTTGATAACACCCCCATCCGCACACTGGTGGGCGGGCTGACCAACAAACAGGCCGACACGACTACCATCAGGTGGGTGGAGGCAATGCTTTCAAACCGCATAGCCAAGCTTGAGCTAAATAACGTCTCTGCGGAGGTGCTCACGACGAGGGGATGCCCACAGGGGGGCGTGTTATCGCCTCTGCTGTGGACTCTTGCCGTTGACCAGCTTCTGCAGAAGATGGCTGTGCTCCGTATTGACACTCAGGGATATGCCGATGACCTGGTAGTCACGGTGCGAGGGAGCTGTCAAAGCATGCTCTCGCACCTTATTCAGAGAGCACTCCTCATCATCAATAAATGGTGTAGAGATAACGAGCTAACTGTAAATGCGGAGAAAACAGTTATAGTTCCATTCACTAGGAGGCACAACCTCGACAAGCTCGAGTCGCCTAAGCTAAACAATAAGAGTATACCATTTTCAACAGAGGTTAAGTACCTGGGAATTACCTTAGACCAGAAACTAACCTGGAACACACATGTTGATGGTGTACTCAAAAAGGCCAAAATGGCACTAGGAGTCTGCGGTCGTTTAGCAGGGGACAGATGGGGACTAAAACCAAAAGTCACCTTCTGGCTCTACACAGCGGTGGTGAGGCCAATGATAACCTACGCCTCAGCAGTCTGGTGTGGCAAAACGACACAGATTACTACCCAGAATAAGCTTGGCAGCCTTCAAAGAACCGCCTGCCTGCTTATTACTGGAGCTATGAACACATCGCCAGGAGCAGCCCTGGAAGCTCTTCTAAATTTACCTCCTCTCCACATATTTCTGAGGAAGGAGGCGAGAATGAGTTTATACAGGATCACCTGCCAAAGGAAGGAAAACTGGATCTCCCGGGCACTGAGGGACTTTCATAACTCGTTGCTTGAGATCCCGGTTTTAGGAATGCCATCCGATATGATGGCCCCTAAACACTACTTCCAAAGGCCCTATAAGGTAGAAATTCCGGATAGGGATGACTGGCTAAACAACAGAATCACTTGGCCATCGGGCAACATCAAATGGTACACCGATGGCTCGAAGTCGGGCAAGGACGTAGGTTGTGGAATTTATGGAAAGAAACCCCGGGCTAAGCTCTACCGTAACCTGGGAGTCTACTCATCCATATTCCAAGCGGAGGTTTACGCCATAATAATTTGTGCAGAAACTATCCTGCAGGAGAACTACGGCAACAAAACTATTTACATCCACTCGGATAGCCAGGCAGCTCTATCAGCCTTATCGTCAGAGGTAATTACCTCCAGACTGGTTGACTGCTGCAGGGACACACTAACCACCCTGGCCCATAGCAACAAGGTGGTTCTTCGCTGGGTTCCAGGGCATATGGGTATAGCCGGCAATGAAAACGCCGATACCCTGGCTAAAACGGGCGCTAAGGTAAGGCAGATCGGACCAGAACCGGTCTGCGGCATACCTAAAAGCCTGGTGCAGCTCACCCTGCTAACCTACTGCTTCTATGAAACACTCACTCGTTGGAGAAACTTACGTGGTCTAAACCATTCAAAGGCGCTATTCAGAACCTTCAATAAGAAGGCCGCCTCCGAGGCGCTAGCGCTCAGCAGGAAAAACCTACGCATTTTAGCACGAGCTTTAACAGGTCACTGCGGTCTTAACAGACACATGTTTAACCTTAAGCTTAGGGACACGGATATCTGCAGACTATGCCAGGAATCCTGTGAGACTCCGATGCATATTATCTGCCAATGTCCCGCTCTAATGCATAAACGAAGCATCCATCTGGGCAAACATATTATTAACCCAGAGGATGCTTCCCGTATTCCAGTCAAGAAAACGCTGCTGTTCCTGACTGAAGCAGGCATTGGCGAGGAAATTTAAAAATGGAGGTCACATCACAATAGATCGGAGACGGTCGCAGTGATACAGGACATAAGGGACTGAAACCTCAAAAGAAAAAAGAAGAAAAAGAAGAAAGTCCAAAGGCTCATGGAGAGGAGTATCCTAAAATTAAGAAGGATTGATAAGGTAAGGAGCATGGAGATCAGGAAAAAAACTAAATTGGCAGACGCACTGGAACAGGTTTTGAGATTGAAGTGGAAGTAGGCCGGTCATATTGCAAGATATAGGGACAAAGGGTGGACATTTGCCACACAGTGAAAAGGTCCACTGGGAAAAAGAAGCATAGGTCGGCCCAAGACAAGGTGGTCTGGTGAAATTAAAAAAATTGCCGGACAAGGTTGCATGCAGGTGTCAAGGGATCAAAGAGCATGGCAGTTAATGGAGGCGGCTTTTACCCAGGATACACTTACTTTAAATATGTTTACTAATCCAACTAACAAAACTAACATGTACAAGTATATTGTTAAAAAAAAAAATTGTAACAGATGGAGCAAATAAAGCTTTATTATTATTATTAAGTCCAGCAGTAGATGCATACATGCTGATGGATGGATGGATGAATCTAGTTTAGTTCAATCTATTTTGTACAATTAAATAAGCACCAACACATACCTTAAAAGTATCCCAGGGTCACTGCCAGGTGAGACACTGCAAACTACATTTTCATGTCCCGTTAAATTGATTTGAACAGCTCCATCTTGTAAATTGTAGCCCAGTATTGTATTGTCATTACTTCCCGTGATAACTAGGCCCTCAGGGAATGTCTCGCAAGGTGGTAACCAACATACACAGGATACAAAGTTCTTATGACCTTTATATGTTACCACATTGACAAAATCTTTAACTCTAGAGAGGAAAATACCAAGTTAGATGATTGCAACAATCTTTAATTTTGCATTTAATTCGATGACACGTTAGCCTTTCAATGCAATCGTGGGTGGGCTATAGTATACTCGCCGCGAGGGAGGGGGCAGGGGAGGGGGGGAGGGGAAGGGGGGTGGGGGGATATACCCGCCCTCCAAGTAAAACGTTTCGATTATTAGTAGTTTCCGAGATATTAATTTTTTAAAATTTTGAGGTTAGTTTTACCGAAATTCCTGCTTAACTCTGATAACCTAAATACCTTGTGTTTTAGGTAGTGGGAGAGGTTAATTTCTTAATTGGAATGGGCTACGCCAGAAGACTTGCTTCGTCGCCCCTGAATGAAGCTTCGCCTACTCGACCTTCGTTTCGCTGCGGAGGTCGCCGGCTCGCTTCGCTCGCCTCCTCCCCCCTTCGCTCCACTCGGCCTCGTAGGCTCGCTTGATTCAGGACCTCCTACGCGAGCTTCTGGCTACGCGCTTAAAAAAAACACTCTAGGGGTAGGGCAGACAAGACTGCGTGGAGTCGGGGTGTGCCGAATCCGTTTTGTGTATCATATTCTCAAGTACCTAAATCTACATATAATAACCTACCTTTATACCTTTTTAGTTAAATAATTAAACCTATAACCTTTAAACGTTTTTTTTTTAACCTTATAACCTTTAAGACCTATAAACTGAAATGCGCGTAAAACTAAAACGATGACTCATAGATTTGAATTCTGGCGCCAATGCACGCGTTCCGTTTTTCCAATAATCAGTACACATATATTATGATTATTAATCGATTATTAACATTTTATTATACTTTTTATGTTTGGAACGGATCTTATTACGTAAACCGAAACATAAGTACGTCAACTAAACCTCAATGAGTCTGTAATCTATGGCAAATGTCGTAAAAAATAGTGAAAAGTGGTGGAAATTTGCGATTTTCAAAAAATTATTTCTCGAAAAGTATTAGAATTCGAAGTAAAATATTTTAGTGCAAGGCTTACCACATCAAGGTCTTTCTGTAAAAAAAATATGAACATCCAACTCGGCGGCGAGTATACTATAGCTGAGCCGCAATCGTAATCAAGATGATGGAAGCTGGCTAACACGGAAGGGTTGATAGGTTAATTGGACCTCCCCAATCCCTATTCTGTTTATATGCGACATCGTACCGGAACGCTAACTAGCCAGTAGCCACGGCCGAAGCCTCCTACCAGACTAGGCCAGAGACAATTTAGAAACTAAGAAGATAAGTACAAATTCCCAAATTCATGACCCGAATCTGAGACCACCAACTGATTAGACCGCAACGCTCACCACTAGAGAGATAGTCAATAAAGCAAAATATATTAAATTGTATGGAATAAAATACGTTGTACTAACCCTTCCGGGTGCCAAAGTTTCGCCGTTCTATCTCGAGAAGCAGACAGTATGCAAAATTCTTTGGTTGTGGCGACACATCTTACGTCCATAGAATGACCACATAAAACAGAACTTAGTTTATAATCTGATACAGCCATTTCGCTGTGTAAATTACTTTAAAATGTATTCGAAATCTACAAATTCGAAACAATCACAACGACGAGAAATACTAAAAATCAAATGTCAGCTGTCATTTTGACAAGAATGATATGACAAAATGAATTGTAATCCTGTGCCTTAGTAAGTCGCGTTCAAGTTTAACAATCCAGTTACGTACTAAGTACAAATGTAACCGCGACTGAGACAAATATAATATCTGTTCGTAAGTTTATTTAGTTTTATTATTACTAAATAATTAACAATTTTTTTTAATAAAATAAAATAAAACTTCTGTAAAGTCTAGTAATTTGCAAGAAAAGAAAATTCTAATATTACGAACGCATTTCCTTATGTCACCTTACCAGGTTGACCAACATTTTGTTATAAAAGCGCCAAATTTAAAAGAATTATTGCGAAAAGAATAGATTTATTTTTAATACCTTGCGAATTTATTGTAAATTCAAATGACTTGGAGAATAATTAATTATAAAAATATTATAATGAACTACTAGTACTTGATCAGAATTTAATATCTTCATAGAAAAAAAATAGACCTGCATTGCATATTATTTTATTAACTATAACCAACATAGTTTTTTTTTATTCATTTATTACCGATAGGTGGGTACCCTCAAATAATTATGTTATAGAATTTAATCTAGACAATACTCAATAGTCATTGATACCAACCAAAATTACCTATAGTATAGACAGTGTATAGTGCATATTTTGGGCGCGGGTGTTATAATTATATTGGTAGTGTAAAAAATGGCGTCGACGGTGTGTGTGTCTAGATGCCGACTATTAGCTAAATTAGAAATAAATCGTGGTTTGTGTTTATCTCCAATATTTAGGGATTTGTCAAATAACAGAGTAAGTACCGCTTGCTTTGATTTGACCAGTGTATTTTAATTATCCTGTTTCATACAAGAATGCGGCTTTTTTGTTAAACACGTGTATCTAAATTGTTCATATTTATATTTATATGCAGCTGTCAAATGTCATTTTAAAATTGGAACTTGTTTTTGTTTAATAATTTATTGTGTTTGATAGTGAAAAGATAAAACATCTACTATTTAATACCTATTTAAGAGGCTAAAGTTAACTTTTACTGACTATAATTTAAAAATGTTAAATAGTAATATATAATTAGATTTGATATCAAATGGAACACGGTGCAAAATTACTTATTTTCCTTCCATGTTCTTTCCTTACACTACTTACCTACTATGTTAATAGTCAGAATGTAAGTAGAGTAGGTAAATAGGGACAGTAAAAAAGTAAAATATAATTTTTCAAATATTAAAGTACTCAACTAATTAAATATATTTTTCAAATTATATATGTAAATAGGTACTTTTCATTAATTGGTTGCCAAATAACCAAAATGTGAACTTAAATATTATGTTACTTATGTAACATAATATTTAAGTTCACAAGGTAAAATATAAGAATCACCAATTTTATTAATTTTTATTGTGTCTTTAAGAAATTACCTAAGTCTTTCCTTGTAGGTACAATATTATAATAAGTAATTTTAATTTAACTAAAGTGACCAAAGTGTGGTCAATTTAGTTAAATTTATACAGGTAGGCACTCATCATGTGTTATATCTCTTTATGGTCAAACAATTTATTTAGTTATTAGATGATGCTCGTGACTTTGTCTGCATGTATTAAGTTTTTTAATTCCTGCTGGAACTCCTTAATTTTCCAGGATCAAAAGTCTAAAGATATGTAAGTAAAAAGGTATGTCCTTCCCCGAGATATAACATATCCCTGTACCAAATTTCATCGAAATCGGTTTGATGGATGGGCCTTGAAAGCGTAGCAGACAGACAGATACACTTTCGCATTTATAATATTAGAATGCTTCG
This sequence comes from Erebia epiphron, assembly GCA_963932025.1. NCBI lineage: Eukaryota > Metazoa > Arthropoda > Insecta > Lepidoptera > Nymphalidae > Erebia > Erebia epiphron. The sequence goes on along the minus strand of OZ009952.1, from coordinate 14,126,047 downwards.
TTATGACTTATGAGGCTGCCCATGCCTATGGCTTGCTCTGACTTAGAACTTACCTTTTCTTATTCATAATAGCTGCTTATGAGACACAGAGAAGCCTTATGTCAAAGCTGATTTTATTTTACTTCAAGACAAACACAGCTGTCTGCTTAAACACATTTTCTGCTATATTCTATGAGATGGCAATAGTTGGTCATAGCCTTACTCCGATAACTATTTGTAGAATATTTTACTATTAAGTATACTACTTGGTACTTAAGTACTTGAATATCTAGAATTCTATTTTCGCCAACTTAGACTGGATTGAGTATTTTTTTGGTATTGCAATTGCAATGTCTTCAAGTAAGAGGTATGCTGCTTTCTGGTGCAAGGTTGCCATACCAGCACTTGGGACCCTAAAGTGTATCGGTCCATTGCCACATTGCCACACCACAGCTTCTCAATCCATAAGGAACCACAAGCAAATCCTTCTTTTTTTTCATTTAAAATTTAGTACTTACTTAAATTGGATTCCTATTTCCTACTAACCAAGTCTTGTTTTATACCGGAAAGATACATGGCTTTATTTTCAACTATTATTCATATGTTTAGTTATCACAATATAATAATCATGTGACTCTAATTTGGCTGAATAGCGAGTTAGGATAGTAATGAGCAGCTCGACGTATTATTAATTGCCTGCCTGTTACTGTCATAATGAGTAATTTTCAGTGGGTTATGAAATTAACTAGGTATTTTTAGAAATGCCTCATTTGGCTAGGACTTCATTTCCTGGTTGAATTTGAATAAGATGCTTATATGATTGTTACAATCTTATTTGCGGTGATTAGCTGAATTTATGGAGTTATCTGCAACCATGTTTTTCACACAATGGTGTTATCAGTCAATTACAAAGACGATGACGATTTTCACACCGTACCTACCTTAAATTTGACTGCAATGGATCCTTAGCTACAGATTAGCCCTGGATATTTAGTTGTGTTAAAGCAAAACTCATTCATTTTATTTCCAGTATTTATTTAAATTACCTTAAAATTTAATAACTACCAGTCTAAAGCGATATGTTCTAACTACAGAGAAATTTCATGTACTTAACTAGACAGTAGGTATTTATAGTATTGTGATTTAGTGTTAATTAGTACTTAAATGGTTAATAACTATGAAGTATGATATCATGTGACCATAGATTCAATTAGACCAAACTTAATTTGAGCTCAGATTAGGTTTGGTTAGCTCAAAACCATAAAGAATAAGGTAAGGCTTTACAATTTTTATTCTGAAACTTACTACTTACTTACTAAGTTAAAAACTGCCTTTTAATTGATTAAGAATTATTCTCATCACTAGATTTTGACTTAATAACAGTAGGTGCACTTCACTGTGCATTGCATACACATGCTTAATGCGTCATTACGCAGTTAATATACCTATTGGAAGAGGAGATGAAAGTAGTTACGTGAACTTTGTGAGACAATAGGGTGCAAGGCAAATTATGCCATCAGTATCTCTACGACATCCCGGCGAGTCATTTGCATGAACGACCGACAATTTGTTCCACGTACATCGTAGGTACCTATCACGTAGAATATACGAGACATAGTTACACATGCTACCTTACTGTGTAGTTACGCTTTTTACGGTTGAATTGGGATGAAAGTAAGGCCATCGTGAATATGGCCTTTGGATTTTATTTTAAAAATAGTTACTTTAAATAACTAATCCATGCTAATATTATAAATGCGAATGTGTGTCTGACTGTCTGCTATGCTTTCACGGGTTAACCCATTTCGATAAAATTTAGTACCTTTGTACACGGAGTGGTTGTATCTCGGACATAATATAACTTTTTATCCCGGAAAATTAAGGAGTTCCCGTGGAAATTGAAGAAACTTATTCCATGCGGAAGAAGTCGAACCTTGAAATCAGCTAGTAGGTACCTATATAAATAAAAGCAACTACCTACTAAGTAGGAAGACCCTAAAGAATTTCGGAAACCCATTTTGCGGCTGAATTTGAGTAAAATGATGTCACTTGAGCAAAATGTTAAAACACGACAGATAATTTGCATAGAAGAGCAATCGTTCATTTTATTCATCATACAAAAGAACTGCACAATAAAGTAACGAGTCGTCAGCCTGCGATACAAAATTTCAACGAACATTTGTACGTGATTTAAACATTGGGTTAGATTTTTGGTATCATCTGAGGTACCTATCTCTATCCTTTATGTAAAGGATTATGTAAAGGCCACTTTGTGCAGTTGCTGTGGGCTCTTGTGGGCACAATCAACGTGCACCAGTTGGCACTCGAGTCACATTGTCGATTCATCTGAAGCGTATCTTCTTTATATTCTTGAACACCAGGTGGTGGAAAGGGACGAGACCGCCATCTTAAGTTCAACACACACAAATCCGCCTTCATCTCCGCTCCTAGGAATGGCTGCCACATAGTCCTTGGGTCCTGACGTGCCTCGCTTCATTTTGTAAGCATATTAGGTCAAAATAACTGCTCCAACTTTGATCAAAATCGATATATTAAAACCCGAGATAGGTTAGTACTAAGTACAATTTGATCTATATCAATATGCTTTCGAGTTTCGACAGTGTGCTCTGAAACTTTACAACCTTGTTCCTCCTTCACCGAATAACTAAGTCTTGGAGAGCGCGCTCTAACTTAGACATCATTATTCATTGCTTTCCATGAGGCATGATTGTCGTCAAGTGCAAGACTATAATATTGTAAATAAAGAATACTGGCGAAGCCTCTGGTAATTTGTATACTAATATTGGTTGGTAAGCTTGTTGTCCAAAATGTTTTTAATACATTTAAAGCGTGATTCTGCAATTCACAGTGACTGCAGCTAATTTGACGAACACGTTCCAAGACAAATATTAGTGTGCAAACAGAAATGACGAAGATAGTATGTCATAGCCTCGATTAATCACATAACAAGACCATGAGTGTAAGAACCTGAGTGTACTGAATCAAAAAACGATTCAAGTAATTTCTCGTTTATATCGAGCTTATCCTCGGTCCTATCGTAGGCCTCTATTATTGTATACTAGCGACCCGCCCCGGCTTCGCACGGGAGCAATGCGGCTGTATATAAAAGGGATTTAGTGTCCGATATCACCAAAAATGGCCTAAATTTTAAGGAACACCTTAGACCAATTGTTACAGGTGACAGTTTTCACGTACAATAGCTGTCACCTAATGGGCTTAGGTGTGCCCTAAAATTAAGGCATTATTGGCGAAACGGGAAGTAGTGATGTAAAAAATCTAACCTTGCGTTCGGCACATATTCAACAATGACGTGCAGCAAATTCTTTACTATATTGTAATCTGAACAGCTGGGTCATTAAACCTTGCCCATCAACACCGCGATGTACAGATCAAAGCCTAGGTCATACTGCTTACGTACAATTGTTTTGTTACACTCAATAATGGGGATGTGACACGATTTCAATTGGTAAACGGGGTACCACACCAATCTGCTGCGATATTTGATTCGGGTCTGCGGATGTAGCGTTCATATTCGACTGGAAAGTGTTGAACGAAAGCTGAAAGAAATATGACTACTTTATCATCAAGATACATAATATGTCAAGGCAGAATCACCTCCGACCACATCCGACCACATCCGATCTGGTGGTAGAGTCATGACTTAGGTATAAGTATTTAATGTGGCATAAGTTATATGTGGCATAGTCTTACTTGAAATAAATGAATCATATATCATTTCATTTACTCAAAAAAAAATGGCGTGTAGAAACCGTAACTTGTAAGCTTAAATTTATTGCACGCTCACGAATAGGTATTAAAAGGCTGTTTCTTAAATCTTTTGTAAAAGACCTAAAGGAAAGAGAGGTAAACCATTCTCTACGTCTCACACTCACATAACTCTTCACGTGACTAATCTTTATCTTAGTTCCGATGATAGATTACGTTGAAAATGCGTCATAACTCATAATCATAACTATGCACTTTGAGCTTGGAGAACTTACATACGGAATCCGGAAAATCCCCGTCTCAGGACGATTTGTTAGCTTTATAGTCATTAGTTAAATAATGCTGAACTTAAAATAAAATAAGTAAATTATACAAGGTTGTCTTAAGTTTTCGCTAACTCAAGGAAACTTTGTATTTAATTGAGCCTTGTATGTGAACAAGATAGAAGAAGGTCATTGTAAAAATATTTTTTCTTGCCTTTAGTGGTATTCCCACTGGAGCTCGTTTTGTAATAATATTATGAACCACCATAGTATCTGTTACTGTATTATGCCTGGTAGAACGTTCGGTTGATAGCTTAAAAAAGACCTGCAACTAGCTGTCATCAGACGGCAGTCTGGCATTAGTGGTATAATATTGACTGTTCATCTAAATTCTAAAGTGTACTTGAATTCGAATTCAGATTCAATTTTTTTTAAATATAAAAACACTTGTAGCTTTTGAATGGTTTTTTTTTATCCACTGCAAGTTAGCCCTTGACTGCGATCTCACCTGATGGTAAGTGATGATGCGGTCTAAGATGGTAGCGGGCTAACCTGTTAGGGGCATGGCAGTTATATTAAACCCATACCCCTATTCGGTTTCTACACGGCATCGTATACCGGAACGCTAAATCGCTTGGCGGCACGTCTTTGCTGGTAGGGTGGTAACTAGCCACGGCCGAAGCCTCCCACCAGGCCAGACCAGGGAAAATTCAGAAATTATAAATTTCCAAATTGACCCTGCCGGGGATCGAACCCGGGACCTCCGCACGTTAAGGCAACAGCGCTACACACTGCGCCACGGAGGTCGTCAAAATGGTAAAATGGAGGTCGTGAAATGAATCTACCACAAGTTCGATATCATTTAAATTTTAACTCATCAGTTCAGTGGTTCAGTGACTCTTGTGGAATCATTTTAGAAACCATACTTATTGGTCGTGACTCACGACACAGAATTAGAGTATAAAATAAAACAACGATTTCAGTATATTTATATCTAATGCCGTCTTCGTATAATTTTGTCAAGTTGTTGAGTGTTGGTTGAGTGCCACTGCCAAGAATATAATATAAACAATGTAGTCCGGGCAGTTGTCTCTATATACATTATGATGATTTAACTTAAGCATGTAACGTCATTGTTTAAAATGTAAAAATCATTTAATATTTAAACTGCATCATCATCATCACTACAGCCTATTAACGTCCCACTGCTGGGCACAGGCCTCCACTCTCATAGGAGAACGGGAATTAGAGTTTAGAGTTAGACCCACCACGCTGCTCCAATGCGGGTTGGCGGGCTTTAACGACTATTATCATGTTAGTGATAATAACCGGGACCGACGGCTTAACGTGCTCTCCGAGGCACGGGGGTGAAACACCGCCAACTTCCAACTCCGGGCTAGCACTGAGAATTTCTTAATTGAAAAACCCAATACCTAACTTTTCATGCCCGACCGGGAATCGAACCCAGGACCTCGTTATCCGCAGTCGACTATGCTAACCACTAGACCAACGAGGCAGTCTACGAGGTTTAAACTGCATAAACATTGCAAAAGAACTTTTGATTGCATATTATGCAATGTACCTACTTGACATTGACCCTTTAGCTTGTATTTCGAGTCAAAGTATATGATTTAAATTTCCTCAATCCTTATATTATTCATATACATTACAATGTATATGAATAATATAAGCATCGATAACTGGTGGGAAATTCTATCTAATCTATGATATAACTATTTATATCTATTGGAATTCATAAGATATAATACCTATTACCGATTGAATAGTTATTTTCACGTAGGAAGGGTCTCCGATAAAAAATACAAATATTGACATATCCTATCTTATCATGATAGATCCCACTAATGTTTATATATAACTTCCTAATCATGTAGGTAATAAATTACTTAACACTTATATAAATACTTGCAAACAGCTCATAAAATATAAATATTTGTGTTCGTTTCATACATATTTAGCTTTTTTTACTCAAAAGATAAAACTTATTATCACTTACATTCATCAGAGTCGTTCAAGTGCTTAACATAAAACTTGACTTATTATTAGTAAATCATCAATTTCTAGTAAGATAAGCTCATTTATTTTTGTTTTTATGAAATAATAAATATAAGTAAATAAACGAAAACGCCACGCTGGTCAAGTGTGGATTTGTTGATTTAACACACCTTTGAGCACAGCTGTTTCCTTCGAGATATTTACCTTCACCGTTAAGTATGCCTTTCCACCAGAGATGTGCTAGGTTCTTAAGCTATAGATGTGTGTCAACTGTCAAATCCACCAAATGGAGCTCTTGATTTTAGCTTGGATCACTAGATGCAAGATCAAACGATATATTAATTGCTGCGCCTGTGATTCCAGTGATTCGAACCCCGTTCCCCCCGAATAGGAAGATGAAGTCTTAAACACAGGGTTATCACAGAATTAGCTGTACCACAAATATTGTTGACTTCATCAACATGCATCACACATCTGATTGCGGATTCGTTACTCCCACCCGACCAGTGAAAGCAGGTTTTTTTCTACATTATCCTGGGACCATACTAAGGTTAATCCCTCACGCTCACCACCGAAATAACTAAAGAGTCTAACCAATAAATATAATGAAAAACATAAGATCTAGTGTGGTTCTAAGCAAATGCGTTGTGCTCTTTTTGTTGACCGAGCGAAGCGAAGGACTCTGAGTCTACTTGAGTGAATTTGCACTTGTCCGTCCGTCCGTCTTATAACTTCTGAATTACTGAACGTAATTACTTTAAATTTAAAAATATAATATGTAAACTGATGGCCTCCAGCCGAATATGGCTTAAAATGTTATAAAAACCTTTATTTCAGGGGGGCTGTCATAGAAGCGAATGCGAAGTAAAATATGTTTTACAGCGTAGCGTTACATAGGGTTGCGGTATATCATTTTAAAGATAATTAAGAATAGAGTCCAAAAATATTTATTTTTTAATTTTTCCCCTTAAATTGACGAAATGGGGCGCTTTCAAAGTGGAGATTTTCTAACGTCCAAAGTTGACCACAGAACTCTCAATTTTCTGAAAGGTTGAGCCTGAAACTTGATCAATTATTTGAATTATATCCTGTACTTGAACAAGAAATACTAAAATTTGATAAATATTATGAGGAAACGAAATTATTTAATTTTTAATGAGCTTCAGTATTTTAAACAGAACTTCACAATGATGTCAATAGATGGCGCTCTGTAAATGTTTATTAGTTTGTACTTACAAAATATGATAAACTATCTTATGGATATCGCGAAGTCTACCACTAGTCATATATTGTAATTTGTCAGCTATATTTTTGTATTTTACGTAGCTTTTTTAATTGGTCCATTTTTATTTTGAACAGGAATCATGGTGTCGTCGGTGGCGGCCTGTGCGCCGATCATTTTTCACAAGCGCATGTGCGCATGGATCCAAAGCCGCTCCCACAAAAATCGACCACGACACATCTGACGGTAAGGACGTTGTCAAATAAAATAGTATTATCGGAAAATTCAACGTGATTTATTACAAAAGATTGTAGACCATCACCAGGACTATAGCATTAATTAAAATAATAATTATTATTATCGTTTACTTTAAATTAAACCGTTTACATAAATGCCTAATTCTAATGAAAATACTAATATATATATATATATATATAATTAGCTTAATATATTTATAATTTTTACTAAATTTACAAGTAATAATTTAGAAGCGTTTGAAACAGGCACAGCTGATCACAAAGTAAGCGAAAGGCTTTTAAATTATAAAATTACTATTTTAAAGACTTGTTACTGTTTAAACTATCGTAACAGTTTTCTAAAACTTCGAATTCTTCAAATACCATTTCTCCAAATTTTCCTGGTGTCAGCTTATTTTGCTGGATGTTATCGTTCAAATAGTAAAATTTTTTCTCGAAGGTTGGGGCGTCATGTGTTTCAGTAGGTTCGGAACATTCTTGTATGTTATCAATGACTCCTTGTTTCTTAACGCCTTGTTGGCCCGGTTCTTGTATTGTTACTGTTTTGGTATTTAAGTTTCCATTTAGACTTTTTTCTTTTGCGCTATTTGATTTGAAATTGTTGTCATCATTATCCTTCTGTTGAAAAGGACTCGTTGCCATACCTTTATTGTAGCTTTCTAAGCGGCAGATTTTATTTTTGACGGAATTTTCATTTTCATCAATCAATGGAGGATCCTCTTTAGAATTCTGTTTCCTAAATTTAAGTCGAGGATTTTTGCTTTCATCAGCTCCTGTTAGTTCCAGTCGACTGCTGCAACTATTAGATTTCACAAGTTTAAATTTAAAACCTGGAAAACCTTCTGTTCGTTTATTTGTGTCTTTGATTTGATTTGATACATAATCTGCTGTCGCGCTGAGTGAAGCTTTTTCATATAGCATTTGTTCATGCTTATCTGCTACTAAACAGGAACATTTTTCACCTCGACATTTAGTTTGGCATGAATAACAATCCCTACTACAGTTTTTCTGAAGACTTTTTATCTCTTCCATTATAGCCTTGGTCATTGGACTAACTGTGGAACCAGGTTTAGAATTTAACACCTTCCCTCCGTAATATGTTACAGATGTTCCACAATCACGTATTTTTTTAAGAATATCTGGACTTACGTATTGACTTTCACAACAGAAGTCTTGACTTCCTGAATCACATAAATATTCATCACTAGAACTATAAACATTATCCTTAAGTGTTTTCTGTGAATATGGGCTATGGCCGTCGGTTTCATATTCGTTGTTTGAACTTAGATCTCCACTAGATACTCCACTCGATAAGCTCGCATTATCCCACTTTTTATTACCAAAGTTCGTGTCAATAGTTAATTGTCGTGTTATTTTTTTTCTTCCTCCAACTTTACTACTCTTTGTGTCTTCACTCAAATTTCTGTAAGACGTTGCTCGTCTAGTTAGCCCGGCGTTTTCATCAACCAGTGGAGGATCATGAGTCATTGGGCTCTTCATTTTCAACGTATCTTCAAATAGATTTCTAACTTTTTTAACAGTATCTGGGTTAGGTAGCTCTTCCTCTATTATTTCTTTATTTACTCTTATAGGATGATAAAAAAAGTGTCGTCGTACCGCATTTTTTGATTTCTCAATTTGAGAAGAGTGCTCGTTTTTCTTTAATAAGATAGGGGATATTTTACAAGTGTCCGTTTTTGTATTATTTTTCGGAGCTGGCTCAACTTTAGTTCTAACAGGCTCAATAATGACAATATTATTGTTGACCAATAGTTCTTGAAAGCTATATTCTTGTAAATATTGTAAAAGCCCATCGAATTGCGCTTCTTTGCGATAATTTGCTATCATACTATTTTTAAACAGTTCCGATTTCATTACTTTATATCTAACGTGATCGAATTCGTCGCAACCTTTTTCATATCCCCTGGCTTTAATAAGAGTAGCTTGAGTTTTTTGGTTTTGATTGTCGTCACTACTTAATTCTACGATTTCAATCTCGGGTGTATCTCTGGAAATATCGATCTCAGGTTTTTTAATATATTTAGGATTATCGTAAATAGTACCGCTATTTTCTTTTACTATCTTTTCCACAAGTGGTTCGTCTATTTCTGAGTCGCTTTTAACTTTCTCAGTTTCATCCTTCCATAAATTAAGTTTAGTTTGACTTATCTTTCTAATGCTATCTACAATTTTAACACTTTCCAAAGATTTTATAATGTTGCAAACGGACACTTCTGGGACACATTTGTTATTTTCATCACACTCTTGTTCACAGTTCTTATCTGTATTTTCCGATTTGATTCCATCTGAAGCATCTGACCTTTCTGAAATATTTTCGCCTTTATTTTGAAGTTCTGGAGGTTTTTCAATTAGTTTTGACCAATAACTTTTGACTGAATTAATTTTTTCTTGATATTCTATGTCTGTTTTTATTGCATTATTAAGTTTATCTTTTACTTGGTTAATGTCACCTTTTAATTCTTTGATTCCTTCTTTAATCTCTGAATTTGGTTCAGATTGTTGATAATTTTGAAAGGTTTTGTTTTTATCCGAAGAACTGTTAGACATTTTGTTCTTATTTTTTGAATCAATAACTTGCAAGACTTGTGGCCGCGTCATGATTGGTTTTTTATTTTGTAATTTATTATTTAGCACGGAGTTACTTTTATCATTTATGATTAATTTGGCTGGAGGTTTCAGTAACTGTTGCTGACTAGTTTGAGTTGTTTCATAAGATATGCTATTCAATTTTGGAATTGTTTTTTTCACTACTTTATTAAGTTTTATTGTTATAAAAGATTCCTTTGCAGTTTGGTTTTTCTCGAAAGAATTGTTATCGTCGTTTAAGATACTATTTTCTATAATTGTTGCGTCTTTTATTGTTCGCTTTTGTTCTTTATGTGTTAGATTTAACTCGGTTGAATTTTTTGTGTCTGAATGGGTTTCTAGATGCGTGTTTGATGTATTATCGTCTCTATCAGGTATATTTTGTGGAACAGGTGGATTAATGACGATCGTTTGATGACCACTTAATGGTACGATCGATATATTAGATTCTGCAGTCTTGAATGATTGCACTCTTGAAAGCAATGAGTGATTTTTAATTTGCTCACTGAATGACAGTTTTGTAGGCGATCGCTGGCAAGTTTTTATAATTTTTTTGTCTACACTGTTAGGACTTGGCAGACGAAAGTTTTCGTCATCTGCAGGATTACGTTGCCGCAATGAATAATGTTTTTTTATGCTCGTATTCACTTTCTGACCTTGCACTGAATTATTAATATTATCATTAGAAAATGATTTCAATATTCTAACTTCAGGTTTGTATGAAAGGTGCTGAGCTATTTTTAAACTTTCAGACTTTGTTATTATTTTATTGTTCCGAATAGTACCTTCTATTTCGTTTATTTCCCTTTCGTTTTGGTGGTGGTCTAGCTGATAGTAGTGTGAATTTTCGTCTGGATTAGAACTATCAATAGTAATTATAGATTTCAAATCGTCTTCGAGCTTACAAAAGTTTTGAATTGCTTGAACCTCTGAATTCTCAAGCGGTAAATTTTCATTAAAACTGTTATCGTTGTTATGATAACTTATGTTTATTTTGTTCAGCTGACCATAGTTTTCGTTACATTTGTTTGATAATATTTCTTGAAAATGTGTTTGTGCTACTTCATATGTATTTTCACAAGGTATATCTTCTGGATCTTCTTCTCTTAGCTGAGCATCAATTCTTTCTGACTTTCGTAAGCATTTGCTTATGTTAATGTCAGGTAAAGAATAATACTGGTTTTCTATAATAGTAGTTACGAATGGTTCAGTAGTTATGTTTTTTGAAGATGTGCAGTAAGTATCTTGGCTATCTTTACAACCTATGAAAGTATTGCTGACATAAACTTCATTAGTAGGTGTTTTGATGTTTTCTTTGATGGTTGAGTCACTAGTTCTACTTAAAAAAGAATCACGTCTTATATCCGCAAATGTTGTTTTTTTATGAACAGCTGTATAAATGGGGTCGGTTTCAAAGGTTTGAATTTCAAAATTTGATGTCTGCGAATGTGCGAAATTATTTTCTTGAAATTGTGAGTCACAGTATTCATCAATTTTTTCAGCAAGCGAGTTTGCCAAGTGTTCTAGTTTGTGGGATTTGTCTGTCGAAGAAGCGATTGATATAGATATGTACGATGTTATGCTGTCAGCTTGACTAGATATTGTTTCGTCGTTCTCAGAAAGTACAGATTGGGTATCACAATCTTGCTTATGTCCTGTATTAATATCATAAGTTTCAGTGTTTAAATTTATATCGCCGTTTGACCGATGTTCCTTTGTAATTTCGTAAGTGTTTGAATTGCAAATTAGACCTTGTGGATCAAATGCTGTTTTGTTGTGTTCAGTTTTTGAAGTAGAAATGTTATCATTAGTCTCAGGATTTATGGTTTTAGATGTCTGTTGAGTTTCGTTTTCACTTTCAGGATCATCAGTAGTTATGTAAAGCTCTTTGCAACTGTTTGGGGATCTATCAGTTTCAGGGGAGCTATCTTTGTAATGTTTTCGATGCGCTTCAAAATTATAGTGTTTCCTTACGTAATTGGAATCCAAGCTATCGATTTCACTAGGATTGCGTGAATGTCCAATGCTATCTTCCGATAAATTTGTCTGCTTAGTTTCTTCGTTTAGATTTGGCCAGCTGCCGGCTCTAGAATGTAGACTTTCGTTGCGTGATATAACGTCTTCTTTATCCGATTTGCTTTCGGAGTTATTATGTTGTGTAGGTGATTCTTCGTCCACTGTTTGTTGATTTATGTCCGCGAAACACGATACTGTACTATCAATATAAATTCCCTCTAATACTTCTTCTTTTGTTTGGTACTTTGCGCGTCCGGTTAATCTGCAAAAACACGAAATTGATGCATAAGTAAAGTTTGTAGATAGGTAAGTGTTCAACTAGTGACTCGCATAAGTTAAACGTAATTTAACATGTTACGATGAGAGTAGTCAGTACGGTGAACCGAACCGAGCTCTACAAGTTCTGCGTTTTAGATGATTCAGATTTTTTTCAGAGCCACCTACCAATTCCAATTGTGAATATAAACCATACCGAGACCCACTCAAAACATACACAAAAAAATTGTAATCTTTCCACTATTATTTATAATCTCGCGAGTTAGATTAAAATCTAACGGTTTTTTCAATTTTACAGTGACATATTCACTTGTCTGTTGGTTTAGTGGTTAGCATAGGCGACTGCGGATCACGAAGTCCTGGGTTCGATTCCCGGTCGGGCATAAAAATTGTTAGGTATTGGTTTTTCAATTAAGAAATTCTCAGTGCCAGCCCGGAGTTGGAAGTTGGCGGTATTTCACCCGAGTGCCTCGGAGAGCACGTTAAGCCGTCGGTCCCGGTTATTATCACTAACATGATAATAGTCGTTAAAGCCCGCCAACCCGCACTGGAGCAGCGTGGTGGGTCTAAGCTCTAATTCCCTCTCTCCTATGAAAGTGGAGGCCTATGCCCAGCAGTGGGACGTTAATAGGCTGTAGTGGTGATATTCACTTGTTATACTTGTAGTTCGTACCTATAGGTATATGTAATGTTACGGAATTATAAAAATTTGATAAATAAAAATATATTTACCTGTCTCTAAAACAAGGCTTATCAAATAAGCGAGCACGTGGTATGAGTTGAGACCTTTTGGCTTTAGTGTGGTTTTGTATTTGGAGGTCAGTGAAGGTCTCTTCTCGAATTACTGCCAAGCTCCTACTTCGACGTAAGTTAGACCCTTCGATTTCTTTATGTTTGCAGAGCCTCCCGTAGCTACCGCTAAATTCTGTGTCCGAGTTTGAGAATCGTTTTTGCAAAAACTCTTCCGCCGCTTTCGACCGCGTCAAGTGTTGATAAAATTCGTCTTGCGGAAGTTGTACCGGAAGCTTATAATATTCCGCAAGCTTGCTTTGGTATTTTTCGTTTTTCTTGTTCTTATTATCGCACTCTTTGCTCTTGGATAATTTGCGTTTCTTGGGTCGTTCGTCCTGGTTTTTCTTCTCTAGGGAGTTCCGCGGCTTATCGAATTCCAAAGTTTCCGTGGGATTCTCAAAGTATTGTATGTCAGCGACGGTGTTTGCGGCGGGCTTATGTTCGTCCTGACTCGATTTCCTTTCGACGAGTTCTCGAAGGCGGCTTCTTGTGGAACTTGTGGAGGTGACGCTTTCTGGCCGTTTGACTGAATATTCCAAATTCGAGGAAGACCGTCTGAAGAGGCTTGTCTTGATCGACCCGAAGTCGCCTTCGTCTTGACAAGAAGCCGCTGAGAAGTTCTGTGTCCTGATACGGTCAACGTGATTCTGACTAGAATACGACGCGACCGAGTCCACCGAGTGCCTGAAACAAAAACGGATCTTGGTTAGATTAAGGTGTTAGTTTGGGACTATAAACCGAAAGAGTAACCAGTCGGAGATAAAGTCTGTTTGAAAAAGATAATGGAATTCTTAGGTCTAGATGATGCCTGCAACTTCGCTCGCTTGGATTTAGGCTTATTAAAGATCTCGTTGACTCTTTGTTTTTCCGGTATAAGAATAGCCTTTGTCTGCTTTCGGGATCCTAAATCTCGAAAGACGGCTAAGCGGGTAGGCAATGAAATGGTAACAGGTAGACGTACATACTTTCACTACTATTATTTAATTATAAAAATCCCATGAGCACTATTTGATTTTCCGGGATAAAAATATCATAAGTTACCCAGAATGCAAGATAGCTTTGTACCGTCAAGATCAGTTCAGCTGTTTAGCCCTGAAAAGGTGATAACAGATAGACGAACAGAGTTATTTTCGTATATATGTCACCGTAAGATTGTAATCTTACGCTTTTTTTCGATAGATTGTAAACAGTCGAAAGATTGTGAACCGTTCAATGTTTTAAGTGTCAATTTTTGAAATATTCATTGTATTTACGTTTTCTTGTCTCTCTTGTAGGTTAGGTTAGGGTTCGACATAAATAATCAAGTAGTGCCCGGCCTGCATCGGGTTAATAAACCTAACAGATTACAATCTACCGAAAAATAATCCGTTATATTGTAATCATTCGACAGTTTACAATTTCGCGAGTTAGATTATAATCTAACGGTTTTTACAATCTTACGGTGACATATATAATGTTACTAAGTGATGCCCGCGACTAAGTCACGTCAATCCGTTGCTCTGTTGCGGCGTGAAACCAACAAACAAACACACTTTCGCATTTATAATATTAAGTAGTATGATTCGTATGGATTAATATGTGTGATTTAACGTTAAAGTCAAGGCTACGACATCAATTGTAGGTTAGCGGATCGTGAAGGTCGTGTGGTGAACGAACTCAAGATTGATATGAATTATTATAAACAGATCATGACACTATCTACCTTTGATGACGGATGTATTGCCTCTATATTAATATTGAGTCAATACATATAAAGAGACTTGTCGTAACTGACTGACTGATCTATTCACGTACAGGCTCACAGTCTAAATAGCTGTAAGTAGTTAGTTATTTGAATTGGTTCCTGTTATGACGTAGACAATCACTTACA
This sequence comes from Erebia epiphron, assembly GCA_963932025.1. Taxonomy (NCBI): domain Eukaryota; kingdom Metazoa; phylum Arthropoda; class Insecta; order Lepidoptera; family Nymphalidae; genus Erebia; species Erebia epiphron. Next base: position 14,111,002 of record OZ009952.1, on the reverse strand, counting down.
AAGGATTTGTGGATCCAACCCTGAGGGGACATTTTTCTGCTATCCGAAAAGGAACCGTGACTTATAGTTATCACTTAGTCAATCATAATCCATACTTATAATATTATAAATGCGAAAGTGTGTCTGTCTGCTACCCTTTCACGGCCCATCTGTTCAACCTATTTTGATGAAATTTGGTACTAGGGTACGTTGTATCCCGGGGAAGGACATAGGCTTTTTATTCCGGAAAATTAAGGAGTTCCGCGGGAATCAAAAAAGTTTTTTGATTTTTTGAAAAAACCTTAATCGCGCAAGTCGCAGGCATCATCTAGTCAGTAATTCAGTAATAATGTAATAAACCAACGTTGTGGTTCAGCAGTGGCAGTTGCGTCTATCGGTTTTGATAATAAGTACGTGTCATGGAATTATTAAACTTCCGGCTTATAAATTACTAGCTTTTGCCCGCAGCTTCGCTTACATTAGGTTCGATTTTCATACAAATTTCAAAGCCCTATTTTACAAATTACAAAGCCCTTGGGGGTTGAATTTTCAAAAATCCTTTTCAGCGGATGTCTAAGTTATAATAGCTATATGTATGCCAAATTTCAGCACGATCCGTCCAGTGGTTTGAGCCGTGCGTTGATAGATCAGTCAGTCAGTCACCTTTTCCATGGATAATATAAGTATATAGATTTTTAGAAATTTCACCGGAGCGAAGCAGAGACGGGTTAGCTAGTAAATTATAAACAGCACTGTCTACGTTTATTGACGGGCGTATTGCCTCTCTATCAATTTATCATATTATTGGCTTTCGCCCGTAAGCTCGTGTTCACGTAATGTTTGCAGTGACAGTGCTGGCAACTAGCCAGGAACGTTTGGACTCACAGTTCACGCATGTATTTATACTGGTAAAAAGAAAAAAAATAAAATAAAGTATATAATATATCGTCTGAGCGCTGACCAAATACATTAGGCGTAACTATGTGATGAGAGTTTATTCTCACAATATTAGATTTCTCGGTGCGTGAAAAGGGACAACAGCTTTTTACACTAACTTTATCATTGTTTGTTTTGTCTTTATAAAGGTTATACAAAAATATCACTGAATTTAGGCCAACCCTATTCTATAATCAATGTGTGCTGATCAGAATTTATTCTTGATACGTTTCTCGGAATCAAATCCTATGAGGACACCCGGTCAACCCGTGCAGAACCGAGGGCTTACTACCATAGCTTAAAGCCGTATTGTTTTAATATTGTTGATTTCCGTGTTTTAGAATTATAATCCTTATTTTAGGGACGTCAAGGTACGTGAAATAAAACTGTTACTTTGAAATATACTGCTATAAGCGCTGTGATCTGTGGGAGTCAAAGTCCAATTAACGTCAGGTGCAATTTATAAATTTCTAAATTGGTTAAAGTCTGATTGACCGAGAAGCCTCTCGGTCAGTCAAACTTGAATCTGAATTGGCTCAGGCTCGTTACCTTTCTGGTTAGGTTAATAGTTAAGCGTTAATTAAGATATTACTAGCTTATGCCCGCGACTACGTCCGCGTGGATTTAGGTTTTTGGTTCCCGCGGGAACTCCTTAATTTTCCGGGATAAAAAGTAGCCTATGTGCTATTCCAGACTATATTCTATCTCTGTGCCAAATTTCAGCCAGATCCGTTCAGCCGTTGGCGCGTGATTGAGTAACAAACATCCATACATCCATACATCCATACATCCATCCATCCAACATTTCGCATTTATAATATTTATTTGATGATGAGGTGCGTTACCGTACCGCGTAGGGATCTATTTAGGTTTTAATCTTGGGTTTAAATACTATAGCCCTTCTGAATAAACCCGCTTCCATCGACAAACTGACTAGTAATTCTGCTAGTATTCTGTGACTCCAATACTCAAATTGGTTTATCCGGGAACTCCGGGACAAAAAGTAGCCTATGTCACTCCAGATCCTCAACTATGCCCATGCCAATAATCACGTTGATCCGTTACTCCGTTGCGGCATGATTAAAGGACAAACCAACAAACCAGTAAACCAACAAACTAACACACTTTCGCATTTATAATATTACGTACTCGTAGTTAATTTCATATGACATACAGGTGTCTCTTTTTATACGTCTTGTTTTGAATCTATTAAGAAGACCTTTGACTTGATTAAGACCCGATGAGACCGCAGTGAAAATCTAACCATGGAATTAAAAAAGTATATTGAAGTATTCAATTATATATAATAGTCTGTATTGATTGTCATAGTGTTTTTTCATTGAAAGATACTCGCATGAACAAACGTTCAACATTCAAATGGTTCAATTCATAGTTAGGTAGTTGTCTGCTTTTGAAAGGGTGCCAAGAACGGCGTCTCGCCGTCGCTAATGATTACTAGTGAGTAGTAATACTGATGGCACTCCGACAAAAGTATGTGCAACATGAAATATTCGCTAATCGATTGAAATTACTGTAAAATGGGTTCCGTCAAACTTTTCTGTATGTTTTTTTTATGAAATCGCAGTTTTAAAAGTGCATTTAAAACTGCGATTTCTTTACATCGAACCGGAATTGTTATTACTTACTAACTGTTTTATTCTAGTTCATCATCATTATCATCAGCCTGTGGATGACCAAAACTCTAAATGTCACCTTCCTCCTTCTTCCTTTGCAGTTTACAGCCTTTCTCAGACAGTCATATCTCGCAATTTTCATTATGTCATCGATGCATCATACTGGATAGCACCCTAATATGCTATGCGCTTCTTTCTATAGAATATTTAAAACATAATTAATTATGTGCTATTTATATTATGCGAATAGCTGTTAAGATTTTTAACCGACTTCCAAAAAAGAGGAGGTTCTCAATTCGGCGCGAATTTTTTTTTTTTTACAAAAAGGAACTGAGTTATATTTTTGATCTAATCCATATCCATACTTATATTATAAATGCGAAAGTGTGTATGTCTGTCTGTATGCTACGCTTTCACGGCACATCTCTTCAACCGATTTTAATGAAATTTGGTAAGTACAGAGATAGGTTGTAAACGGGGAAGGACATAGGCTACTTTTTATCCCGGTAAATCCCGGTTCCCGCGGGATAAATAAAAACATTATCTACGCGGACGAAGTCGCGGGAGTCATATAATGCTTAAAGAATGCAGCAGAGCAACTGTAATTCCCCTTGAAAACTAAATTTGTAGGTACTTACTTATGATCAACCAATTTTCCTCGTTAAAATTTAATACTTTTCCTTCCCTACAATTATTTAGGTACAATTTACATAATTTTATAACAAAATACATATAATTATATAAGATGTCTATAAGTTTAATCTAATTTTGCTAATACTGCCTTTATTTCTCAAGACCCCGGAAATAGCCTAATAAAATGACTACGAGGGTTTTACATTATTCAGGCTGTAAGAACGATGTGCCTTTCAGCTGGTAACCCGTATAAATATTTATAGTCCCGAAGATCGCCTGCGGACACTAATACTTCGATAGAACGGCATTTGAAACTTGCTGGAAAGATGTCCCCAATTTTGGTTTCAAACTAAGTTTAGATTTATTGAGGTAGAACTCATTTTTTCTATTTATAGGATAGCGCTTGGCTGCAATCAGACCTGCTTGCAAGTGGTGATAAAGCCTAAGTGTTTATTTAGTAAGCGCGCTTAGTCATTTAGTCATTTATTTATTAATAGCTTTCATGTCTTACTTACTAATACATTATATTATTACATAATACAATTAGCTATTAGCATGCATGGACATGAGGCCCTGTCAGGGCGTTGCTACATGATAACATAATTATAATTACCTATATATATTTATACATAAATATCTAATATCTAATTATTTATCTTTTTGCATATTAATTTATATTTTACTGAATAACGCTTTATAAACTAATTTCTTACACTATGATTTCGCTGACTAGTCTCTTTACAGCGATAATTTTTCGCTGATATTACATAATATAATATAGGTATAGATGTGGCTCTTGAGACTGATGATGAAAGCCACCACGAAACTTGCTCAAAAAAATTCCCCAATAAGTATAGAGCCCAAACTAAGTTTATGTTATTTATAGGGGACAACGCCCTACGGCAGCGGCTTAGAAAAGTTGAATTAATTTACATATTTTACAATGAATTAGATATGTACTACATATTAATTTTTTATCTCAATAAAAGTGGTAAATATTTTGATATTAACCAGTTCGACTAGTTTTTAATCCATCCCTACGAACTAGTACAATACTTTATTTAGATATTTTAATCTTAAATGGTTCATATATTATAATAACCACCATCTGAAATTATCTTGACCGCCGAACCAGTGCTATGACAAAGTTTTATCTTAGACATTACAAGTGCATCAAGTTTTTATCTTCATGCAACTGTTTGTGTCTGAAACGAAAAAAAGATACTTGTCGAAGTTGTAATTTTCCTCTTTAAAATGAAGCGTGCATACCATATTTATCGATCATAATAATTTGAATTTTGTATGCCTTCATATCTTGCTTCAGTGATGTTCAACATATAAAAAAGAGGTCCTGCTCCGATATTCCGAATAAATTCCGAATTCTCTTCAAATAATTTCTTCCGAGCAATAGTGCTAAGCAAAAAATTGCCAACTTATTGACTCAAGGCGCGCGCGATTCTGTCATTGAATATTTTATGTGTGTCGCATTATGCGTGCATGCGTACAATTTCCGTGTCCGTGCTGCGGTAGAATTTTAGTATATTCATGCGTTGTTTTTTTATTGGTAAAGATGTCATAATTCGGTTATTGAAGGCAAACGGAAAGCATATTCTTACATTGAAAATATTCCTAAATCACAAAAGTTATTGCTATTCATTTCTGTTATATTTAAATCTTCGCTGGCTCGCTTTGCTTGAGTGGACTTGCTTTAATCTTTTCTTAGAGACCGAGAGGGGAGAGATAGAGAGAGAGAGAGAGAGAGAGAGAGAGAGAGAGAGAGAGAGAGGGAAGCCGGAAAATTCCGAAAAATTATAGTCAGATAACATAAATAAAGAAAATTAGCGAAAGTAGCTTCTCGTATTAGTTAGTTATATAAGATACATGCAAAATCCCGAGTTTATAGACCCAGCTGTTCAAGGTGTGTAATGCATTATTTACAAGACAGAATCATAAAAATATGTTGATTGAATATAATTATACTTTAAACTTTTCATACAAAGCCTTTGCAAGATTTTCTCAGTATTTTTTTCATAGAGTAGGTACACAATTCACTATACTCTATTATAATAATATTGATCGAGACTGATAGTGTATTGAATGGATGGCTTTCGCCATTGTATTACATTATATTGACTTTTAGGTCTTATTGGCTGAGTTCATAAAATTTGCCTCGCTCAGGTTTCAATTGCAATTTCAATATCGGATATTACAAGTGGGCAATGAAGCAGCCTTTCATAATAATAAGTTACGGCACAAAAGCTCGTTACAGGCGTAAAATGGCTTTATGTAAATTATTTATTCTGAAATAAGGTATATCAGAAACACATATTTTGTGAAATTTTCGTAGGTATTTCGGTGTAAGTAAGTATTATTAAAAGGCCCTTGGTGTACACTGTCACAAAAGTAGAAAAATAAACTGGCTGGACAGTGGACATGGCTGGGCTGGCTGGCTGGGAGGATGTAAATACCGGCCAAGTGCGTGTCGTGTCACGCGCATTGTAGGGTTCCGTAGTTGCCCGTCACAATATGCGGGCATTTTTAAGTTGGTCGACTACGAGTAAAAGCCTACTTAGCTGTGATAGTCTTCCGTTTAAGTTCGTTACATAAACTATTGCCATGAATTTTAACAAAAATTTGCACTTTAAAGCTTAATATTTCGGATCCCTGAATCGAAAAATAGTTTTCCGACAACCATAATGTTTTTGTACAATCTAACGACACCCCACATCTAATATGAACTGTCTTATTTGGAACGTTTAGGTCCTCGTAAACCTTGCCACAGATTCTTGAATGTAACTTATGAAAACTTCGACACTGGAGATATAATATACGACATTATGTTCGCAATTAAAACTCAACAGCGACTGCAGCAGTGCAGAACTATATTTGAAAAGAGTTAGTTTATTTATAAAATACTTCAAATATATAAAATTGTATGGCACATTATCATTTATTTTGTTTGATCTAGTTCCAAAGTAGTAGTAGAATATCACAGTTCACACGTAGAAGGTCGATCTATTAAGTATTCTGGTAGATCTCCTGTCACAGTTTTATATTTAGAGACGGGAATGTGCTTTCGGCGTGTGGGCAATGTCTTATTTCTAGACACAACGCGAATAAAAGTCGTTTTGGTAAACTTTCCCGCATTTGATGTGGTTCGTTATTTTTGAGAGTTGTTTTATTGTTTTACCAGAAATTATTGCCAATGGGGCCAATTCTGTTTAGCACAATCTCTGAACTAAAATGTCAGCTCTATTTATATTGCTATCCCTTTCTTAATACTCCCTACGGAAAGGGGCAGCACTAAGTTTAGAGTTGTCATTTTAGTTTAGTTTAGAGATTGTGCTAAACAGAATTGGCCCCATTGGCAATAATTTCTGGTAATAATGTCTAACCGTCTGTTTTATTTTAAAATATATATTTCCATACTAGCCTACTCGTGACTTCTGCATCCACGTGGATTATTGAAAATCCCGTGAAAAATATTTGATTTTGAGGCATAAGAATAGCTTGTGTTAGTCTTCGAGATGTAAACTATCTGAGGGCCTAACAAAACTGTTTTCCACAGAGGTAGTATACCTTATACTACCTCTATGCTGTTTTCATTAAAATTGGTGATACGGATGTACTGTGAAAAGGTAACGGACAGACAGAAAGACAGATAAGGTTGCTAATGTTTGTTTAATACTAGCGAATGCCCGCGACTTCGTCTGCGTGGTTTGAGGTTTTTTGGTTCCCGCGGGAACTCATTAATTCCCGCGGGAACTCATTAATTTTCCGGAATAAAAAGTAGCCTATTGTGCTATTCCAGACTATAATCTATCTCTGTGCCAAATTTCAGCCAGATCCGTTCAGCCGTTGGGGCGTGATTGAGTAACAAACATCTATACATCCATACATCCATCCACACTTTCGCATTTATAATATTAGTAAGATCGCTATAACTTTGATAGGCTATAATAGGTAACCCAAAACTACATTTAATAAAAAATCTTCGATTTAAAGTCCTATTCCTAACATATTTATTGCAAAAAAGATATTAATGTTTTCTTATTTTTATAGATAAACTGAAGATCTAAGCAAGAATGTAAGACTAAAAAGAATATATTATATTTTGCGTCGCGATCGCCTTGCTCAAGTTCAAGTCATGAAAATAGTTTAAGAGATCAAGTTAGATTATGAAAAAGAAACCTTTTTCTTCATTTTAAATTCATGAAGTCAACGAAATACTTAGAACATGTTTTGTGGATATAAGAAGACCGATCTAAATCCAAAGAATTTCTAGCGAGTGTGCTACAGGAATTTTATGCATTTATCTCAGCGTCTGCCCTTGGATGAAAGAACTTATTCATGCAGATTGGACGTACTTTACCCAAGCCTGTTCACGATCTTCTAACTTTTTATTATTTTAATTTTTAGCATTTTTACTGTTTTGAACTTTGACATTTAAATTGTTTATTGTTATCACCTAAGAATATTAAGAAAAACTTGATGAATTATAAGGAACGTCACTAGAAAATTTACTAGCGTTGGTCAAACGTATAATTCTACCTGTTTAAGGAGTTAATAGATGCTTGTACGTCAAAAAGCATTTATGAACTCATTAAACAGCTCGAGTTATTAGTACTTTTTAAGCTGTCAAATGATTGCGATTTGCTTAGACAATAGTCCCCTTATTTAAGTAGTTAAGTTAATAGTTGTTAGATTTTATTGGTTATTTTTATTTTGTTCTCAAGAATAATAATTTATGTATGAATCAGCTACCACCATATGTAACAGGTTGCATTGCTCTTATACGAGTGACCGACTTTCTACCGTGATACTCCATTTGCGATTCGTGTTCGCACTGCATTTCAATTCATCAATTATCTCGTTACTGATGACTTACAACAATTATAATGTTATTTTGTTGTACAATAAACCATGTTGTTCCTCTCGTCCAGCTTAAACGGATCACCTGTGAAGAATAACAACATTTTTAACCGCCTTCCAAAAAAAGGAGGAGGTTCTCAATTCGGCGCGTATGTTTTTTTAGGGTTCCGTACCCAAAGGGTAAAAACGGCACCCTATTACTAAGACTCCGCTGTCTGTCTGTCTGTCTGTCTGTCTGTCTGTCTGTCTGTCTGTCTGTCTGTCTGTCTGTCTGTCTGTCTGTCTCCAGGCTGTATCTCATAGACCGTGATAGCTAGAAAGCTGAAATTTTCACAAATGATGTATTTCCGTTGCCGCTATAACAACAAATACTAAAAATTAAAAAAATATATATATTAAGGGGGGTCCCCATACAATAAACGTGTTTTTTTCGTATTTTTTTGCTCAATATTAAAAACGGTAACAGGTAGACGGTTCAAATTTTCACAGAATATTAACTTGTATATTAACCTTTCAAAATAAATAATTAAATATCAATAAAGTAAATATTAAAGGGGGGCTCCCATACAACAAACGTAATTTTTTGATATTAACAGTAAACCTCTACAAACAAAGTTAGTTTTGCGGTTCATTAACAAAAGTAATTATACCTACTTCTTGAGTACGGAACCCTCGGTGCGCGAGTCCGACTCGCACTTGGCCGGTTTTTTTAATGTATGTTACCGCATATCTCCGTGGTTTCCAAGCCGATTTGAAATTTTTTTTTTTTCAGTGGTTAGGGGATGCTCGCGAGATGGTCCCATAAAAAAAATTCTAACTCCAAATCCTCAATCCTGATGCTGCAGGTATACATACGACTCAAAACTAGGGAGTTAGGAAGTTTTGATGGTGAATTCATATAGTAGGTATCAAGTCACGTGTATACGATTCAACTCTGAGTCCCAACTCCTCAACCCTGATGCTGCAGGGTACAGAACTCCTTAAAAATAGCGATTTAGGATTTTTGCATGGTGAATTTATATTTTAACGACGAAGCAACGACTTCATGCTTAAACCCAAGTCCCAACTCCTCAACTCTGATGCTGCAGGGTACTGAACTCCTAAGCCGTGGGGCTTAAGAGTACACTAAAAAGTTAAAAATAAAAATTCTTTCCAAAAAACCGACTTCCAAATCCACTGAAAATTAAAAAATAATTTTGATTTCTACACACTATGTTGAAGTCGGGCGAGAATAACAAAGATATAGGCAAAGTTGGCGCGTCAGGCTCGCCCGACTTCAACATAGTGTGTAGGAATCAAAATAATTTTTTATTTTACAGTGGCTTTGGAAGTCGGTTTTTTGGAAAGAATTTTTATTTATCTTTTGTTGACGTTTGGTTTGCAGATTATAAAAAATCAAACACTTCCGAAGTTTTCTTTGTGGCGATAATTAAACATAAAAGTAAGGTGGTACCTATTTTAGTATTTGAAAAAGATAAGAAAGTATGGCGTCAATTTAACATAAAAGTGAGTGGTGTTTCAGTAATTGATAAGAAATGTATTGGATTTTTAATATATTAACTCCGATGACATCATTCCTTTATTAGAATTCTTATCCTCATTATTATTTATTCTGCTTATAATTATTATTCCACCCATAAAATACAGAAGCTAAAATACACGTGCAGAAATCCATACTAATATTATAAATGCGAAAGTGTGTCTGTCTGTCTGTCCGTCTGTCTGTCTGTCTGTCTGTCTGTCTGCTACGCTTTCACGGCCCAACTACTCAACCGATTTTGATGAAATTTGGTACAGAGATAGGTTACGTCCCGGGGAAGGACATAGGCTACATTTTATCCCGGAAAATTAAAGAGTTCCCGCGGGAATCAAAAAAATAGCCGATTTTTATGAAATTTGGTACAGGGAGAGGTTGTACCCCGGGGAAGGACCTAGGTTGCTTTTTATCCCGGAAAATTGAAGAGTTCCCGCGGGAATAAAAAAAAAACAATCCACGCGGACGAAGTCGCGGGTATCGTCTAGTAGATAATATTTATGAAGAAACATCAAAAGAAATAAGTTACTCCAAAAACTTAGTAGATCTCGAAAGGCTAGATGTATTTAGTGCTATTATTTCAAAAGATAATTTCGTATAGTTTCTCAAAGGGTAAGCTTCGGAGATGTTCGTAGTGTGGATCAGGACAAAACAGTGTGTAGACTAAGCAACTACAATCCAAATTCAAATCTCCAAATTCATTTATTTTTAATCCAAATCCTGAAGTTGGTTGCTTGTTATCGTGAAAATTTGAATTCTTCTCTTCTACAATATTTTTCTAAAATCTTTGAGGTATTATTATAGATTTGCTTTACGATTCACTATTATAAGTATTTTTTTGGCAATACTCGGATTCTATTGAATAGAAAATCTATTAAGTAGTCACTGTCATTGAGGTCATAGAGTTTTTGCGATGGAAAACGTCGCTTTTTTTCTTATTGGCCGTTGTAACCGTTTTTCTTTCAATGATTAGTTAGATTGTTAGTTGTTAATGAAAATTAAAAATAATATACTTAATGACAATGTTCTCCCGACCGAATTTCGGCCACGGGGGCTAATCTCCGAGATTTTATTGTGCACAAGTGTACATACGCATGCACAGGTGCACTCTCTGTTCCTCTACTTTCATAGCCGGATGGGACTGGAATCTGATACGACCGGAGAGATCAGGGGTGCAGGACTGACGTGCTCTCTGAAGCACGGGGGTGAAACACCGCCAACTTTCTAACTCCGGGCTAGGAGGACTGATAATTTCTTGTCAGAAATACCCAATAATTGTTACGGCCCAAAAATAATTATAGCATGGAATACCTATCATATTATGAGGCAATCATATTGTTATTAATGTAAAAAAAAGGAGATAGTGTTAGCACTTGCAGGTTACAAACCAGTTTATTTACATACCATAATAACCATCTACCAGTATAAACTGAGAGTCACGTGGTAATAATATGTTTAATTAACCGTATAATACGTTATTCATCAAGTTGTTGTACTCTCGCGGGATAAAGCCCGACCCGGACCAAAAACGAGATTGTATCAAAATTATTGTCATTATAATTTATGTGCAATTTCAAAATAAGTTAGAAGATAGTTCTTGGTTCCTAAACGTATATTATCCATACTAATATTATAAATGCGAAAGTGTGTCTGTCTGTCTGTCTGCTACGCTTTTACGGCCCATCTGTTCAACCGATTTTGATGAAATACCGACGGCTTAACGTGCTCTCCGAGGCATAGGGGTGAAACACCACCAACTTCCCAACTCCGGGCTAGTACGGCTATTTTATATTTTAATTTAATAAATTTCCAGTCAGAAAAACCCAATAGGTACTTAATAATGGCCCGATCCGGGAATCGAACCCGGGACCTCGTCGGCCGCAGTCGAACATGCTAACCAATAGCAGGCAGTTTATAGCTAATAGTTTTGAATACAGATCAAATATTCTCAATTTCAGAACTATCAAACTTATCAGCAGCACTATAAATTGTTACTTCAGTTAGATATTCGAGGAAGTGTTGTAACATTATGCACATGATATACCTAGTTTGATTTTATTGTTCCCTAGTTGCCTATGACTTCACTAACGCGTTGGTAATGGTGCTTAAATATTCTAGAATCAAGAATATTAACGATGCTCTAAACTTATCTAGACAGAATGTCATTTTAAAATGTTTTTTAACATACTACAATTATATATCAATGTTATTATAGCAAACTGTCTGAAAGTTCTGTAATAGCTCTTGCAGTTCTATATCGGTTGTTATGTCGTTGAATAGTTTACAAGTTAAATTAGAAATTCGAAACAAGATTGTATCTAGCTTTGCAGATATTTGATTTGTACTTATAGCTTGATTAGTATCTAAGTGTTTGATTGGTTTATTATTTATTTATGATTATCAAGTTTGTTTGAGTCGTGAATTGTCTTAATCAAACCATTTGATGTCTCTATTGAAACTTTCTATCAACTGATTACTTGATAATTTATTTATGATTGTTACAGATAATTAACAATTTCGATGTAATCTGCAATGTCTAGCATACAAAGGGAGACATTTCAATTTAGAAATTAATAAAAAAGAAATGGATAAAAATAAAAAATTAATACAACATTTTGGTATCTTTGACGGTCAATTGCAATTTACTTACAACCTTTTTTTTGAAATAATATGGGCTAAAATCATCACCAAACAAACAGTGTCAGGTTTTTAAAAAAAACAAGTTTTTTCACATATGTAACTATTCATTTGAGACCTAGATTCAATCATTTGAGCCATATATAATTCCTCCTGTTACGTATTTGATCATTTGACGAAGATGTATCCGGGAATAAGATTTGAGAAACCTTTGTCCTTGAAGAGTGGAAAATAATATTTTTGATGCATGCATTTTATGTTAACTCGTCTCTCGAAATTTTATAAAAGATAACCTTTAAGGGCAGAACTCAGCCAGCAATAGAGCATTTTCAATAAAAGCCAGCTATTTCGCTCCAGTCATAACGTTATCTATATTGGCTTGTACGAAATTAGCAGTGCTCTTGATCGATCTAGTCAGCAATATAACTGCTGGCTGCCGGCTTGTTTTATCTTGATTAATGGAGCGCTGAAATACGTTAAATTTAGCTTTGATATCGGCATTTCGAATACGGATAAATAGATCTGTCCACGAAATAGATGTTTCGCCCGTAGTTTATGTACTATTTGTTAATTAACTTGTCCCAATTAAGGTTGTTGATATTTTACACTATGTATGTTATTCTAAATCTAAAGCTGGGCACAGACCAGTTTATATATTGATTATATATTTTTTATGCGCGAAATGAATGTAAACATCGCGATCATCTGAAGACGCTTATAGGTATTTTTTTTTTGCTATTATAAAATAAACTGAGATTTTATGGGAAAAATAACCGTTTTATTTGTTTACCTATTTAATTTAAATGTGTAAATAATTATAGCGTGTTGATTTTATGTACATAAATCATAAGATTTTTAGAGAAGACATATTTTAAGCGAAGCTTGATCAATTTGGACGAAAGTGGGATCGGTATAAGTTTTCTCATCTCGAAAACTTTTATTGCTTTTCGTGAGTTACAGTAAAATTTAATTTGCGCAAAATTTCCGCTAGAGGCTATAGATTTATGAACTCTAGAGCTTTTTTATTTTATTTTATCACCCAACTTACATGTATAACCTAATGCGATTTGCTTTGTTTAATTTTTTTATCTTTACTATAATAAATTAAGTAAATTATTACTTTTATCATGGCATAGCGATAGCCTAGCGGTTGAGAGGTTGAGACTTCGACCTAGGATTCAAACCCCGGAAATAGTAGTAGTAGTAGTAAAAGTCTTTATTGCACCTTAACACATAGGTACAAAATTAAACATATGTAGAATAGGAAGACAGAAGATTCAATACCCATAAGATTCAAATTCCAGACACGCATCTTTGACTTTCAAAAGTTATGTAGCAAAGTTATGTAAGTAATAAAATATCACTTGTTAACGAAAGAAAATCTAGAGAGAAACTTCCAACCCACACATTTCTTCGAAAAACCTGACTTCGCGAAATTTCTCGTACCTACTTAGTAAATTCTTTTTAAATTCCCGTTATACCTCCATATTTTGTATACCAGATTCCTTCGTCTGCCACAAATCACAATGCAGTAAGCTAAGTATCTGATATGTTTTAATTAAAAACTAGATTTAAAATGAATATCTATCTAAATACTTCTATTGATTCTTAATGCAGCAGCTGTATAAAGTATATCGTCAAATTTAATATAAGCTTTATGCAATAAAAACTTAAGTATGGTTGCCTTCACCTCATTTTGTTTTAATTACAGCCACAATGAGCTTTGAGACCGAAATGAGATCATTTGTACAGACCGCGCTGAAATGCTTTATGAATTTCATTATTATGAAGTATAATACTTATTCCATGATAAATTGTCCAGGAGAGTCCTTTTGGGACATATCCCTGGCCTTTTGGTGACCTACTGTACAAAGGTTTATAAATATTTATTTGATTTAAATATTAGATGGTATGTGTATGACAGGATGCGGAAGAAATCTGGTCTGGGATATCACTACGTTATTATTATCCCAAGAAATCTATTACGATTACGTGAGTAACGAAAAAGGGAGGAATACAACGCAGATGCCGACTATAAATGCTAAATTTTAAAATGATTTAGCTTACAGTAGGTATATCTACACATAAAGTTGTTAGCCTTTCAGGTTCCCATGTATAATTAAACTCTTCGGGAATAACAGTGTGCACAGAAAGGGTGTCTTTCCACCCTAGATATACTAGGTACTAGCTTCGGATGTCAAACCCATCAATGTTTTTCACAGTTTACATCGCTAAATGTTAGATCGAGCTCACCTATTGCTGGTATTTGACGCACATCCGTTGCTTAGCAGCATAGCACATCTCTGGTAGAAAGACACCCTTATACGATAGATAACCGCATCGATGTACCTGCACAGGTCGATAATGATGTAGGTTGACTCTCCAAAAGCGCTTAAGAAACCCATAAGTAATTATCTAGACACCATTTGAAGAAGAAAGTTTTCAATTCAATTCGTTTCAATGTCTTCAACAGTAGGGAAACTAGTGGATTGTTTGCGTCTTGCAATCGATAGGTATTTAGGTGGTGACCTACCTATCGCATCTTCGAGGAAAATTGTTTTTAGCCCCGAGCGACGCGACGCTCAGTCGACGGTCACCTTGATTGATGTTTGATCTAGGAAGCAAATAATACTTAGCTCTTAGAATTTATATATATTTTTCGAAATTACATCCCTCCTCAAGATAAAACTGCCTATTTTGATGGGTATGAAAATGAAATGAACGTACCTACTAAAGAAGATCTACTTAAAATTTGTCAGTTGCAAGACCTTTTCACGTATTTACATTCGACATACCTGTTTCAAAAAATATTGTACAATGATTTCCTTACATGAACATTAAAGATGTCATACGAGGTAAAGACCTCATTGTAAAAAGCAATAAAAACATGTTATGAGAACTCTCCTTGAGGTTGACCCGCTCTGTACAAAACATAAATAAAATAAAAATTGTGCCATGAACCTTTACCTCATTTCAACCTTCATATTAAGTAGGTACTAGTTACAACATTGTCCAAGGGAATTAACGAATTACTACGGGTAAGAAAAATAGCTGGAACGGTGTCGCTAAAACATTAGTTCGGTTATTAACAACTCCAATTGGACTCAAATCAAATCCGACCTCGATCGATTTCAAGCGAGTACAGGCTCTAGTGATTTGTTTTGTGATTAATTAAAGCTTATAAGCACTCTACGAATTACGATTTAATTGGTCGTGGCTTGATTCTAGATTTTCAAATTGGAATAAACCCGATTTTCATTACGGTCGCTCGAAATACATCACAGTTCACAGCAATGGCATGGAGCTAGGATCCGATATATAGACCGATAATGTGAAATACATGTTTGTATTTAATTTTTTGCTCTTCTACACTCATTCTGAAAGTGGAAACTCAGACTGAATTCATTATATTATGCAACGGTGAAACTTCGGATAGACAGATTTTTTTTAAATCTGTGTCTTCGTGAAATAGGAGAACTGAAAACATGTTTATAAAACAGATTTTATACAGACCGTGCAATATTTTTGTGTACTTTTCTAGCCACCGTAAGGTATTTTAATTTTCGAGCATTGCTTCTTACTTGAAGGATTAAATTTCACGAATGTCACACCTATAATATGGCTTCGGGTATAACTTTCATGATCCAAGGTCTTACCAGCTTTTGAGGTCCAACACTTGATATTATAAGACGTTGTTAAAATGGGAACTAACAGCAACGCCTAAGACAAGAGAAGGATCTTGAGGATAACATCTTGGGGACGATCTTCAGCAACGAAGGATCCTCGAGGAAGAAAGAGTAATAAACCGTAAAAACTGAAATTCGTCCCTAAAACGTCAAAATTGTACATTTGTTCCGGCAAAATAAGGAGAAAATAATATTTGCTTTGACTCGTTGCCTCCATTCGCAATGGGATTAAGTAGCCTACGTTACCGAGGTTGAAAATGTGTTGTAATATAATATTTTATAGAAACAAATTGCCGGATAATATTTTGCAACGAGTTATAAATTTAGTGATGCTGTGTGAAATTTTGTTTTAATTTAGCTAGTTGTGATATAGCAATAGTGACCAACCTTCCTTTTGACTTAAGACCCGGCAGGGCCAATTTAAGATTTTTTTCCGGTCTGGTCTGGTTGGAGGCTTCGACCGTTGCTAATTATCGGCAAAGACGTTAACCATAAACAACCAAGCGATTTAGTGTACCGGTACCGGTCCGCTGCCGTGTATTAACTAATTAGGCGGTACGGGTTTAACATAACTGCCGTACCCCTAACAGGTTAGCCCGCTACCATCTTAGACTGCATCATCACTAACCACCAGGTGAATTGGCAGTCAAGGGCTAATTTGTAGTAGAATAATATAAAAGGACCTAGGCTATAATATAAGCGAAAATGAAATGGTGAATCGAATTGTTATTTTAGATTCAACATGCAGTTTGGCGGCGGATCAGAAGTATGCGCATAACTGAAAACATATAAAATAAACAAATAAAAATATTGCTCCAAGAAAACATAAAATGGTAGACAATATTAGGGTAGCCTAGATAGTAGTGGCATAATAGATTTGAAGCTTTATATTTTCATCAATAACTTATCTCAAATTACTTCTTCAGAGTAGCTAAATTCCTTAAGGTGTTTATAAAGCCAAAGTCTTGCGGGAAGGAGGGTGTTCCATGAGCAATCTCATCAGCATACGCCTTGAACATTTATCATCGCAAGGTTTAATTTGATTACACGTAGGTATCTTCTTTCTTTTCAAACACAATTCATAGTATTAAAATACAAAAGACTTAATTAATTAACTGTCTGCAGCAAAAAGCTGTAGGTAAGTAGTAATAGATAGTTTTTTAATCAATACAGAGCTCCATTAGAAAGTGTTTCGTCGGTTGATTGAAGAGACCATAACAAAACTATTGGATATTATTTGGAGTTGTTTTGTTTTATAATGCGTGTACCTACTTGTTTACATCGAGTATTTTCCTAATTAGCATAGCCTAGCCTATCTAGCCTGTGTCAATTCAGTAATTTTAGCAAGAAAAGAATACAATTATTTTGCTATAATCCGCCAACAGAAAAAATTCTGTATGGTCAAGCATGCAGTTACATGAGAAGCACCGTTTACCTTCCCAACCAAGCAAGAAAGCTAAGGTCCCAAGTAAGCAATGCCACCACCACTCACATGCACCACCACACAAGACTTTTATACTATTCTCGACGCACGTTTCGCCCCGACACCGGAGCATCTTCAGGAGATGTCGACCTTACAATGCAAGATTGTCTAGTGACGTTCGTGTCAAATGCGCGGTGTTATATACCGTGTTTTAAACCCCCACCACTATTGCCCCGCCCATTACCCCCGGGAAACCTACCCCCTCCAAAAAATCGAAGCAGTGGTGAATTTGAAACATTAACTTGTTCATTAAGTAATTTAAATTGATTATTATTATTATGTTTTATTATTTCTAATTGTTCCAACATGCTCAGTCGAATACCTTTATCGCAAGTGTGTAAGATTTCATATGAATGGTTGGAAGATAATTTGTGCCCACTATCTAGAAGATGTTTAGCAAAATGTGACTTTTGGGGTTGGTTGTTCCTTATCGCGGCCATATGTTCTTTGTAGCGTGTATCAAATTTACGACCTGTTTGACCATCCCAGTTCCATTGACTGTTTTTGCATCCCAGATACCGAAGAACCGTGAAGTTCTACGAACATTTTTAGGTATCTTATTGAACTATTCCCTCCGTTTTAATTCTATTAACTGTATACCTCGCTTCCTTCAGAAATACAAAAGTCTGTGTTTTACGGTTTCTGCTTTGCGTTAAAAACGGAAAAAAACGTAAAACAAAAAATCCGTTTACGATTTCAGATTTTTTTTTGGTTTTCCAATCTGCTCTAATTTCAATCAGGTCACTTTTCAGGTGCCTTTAATATACTAAGTTACCAGCTGCTATGATAAACGATACATCTGCGTGGATATAGACTATTTGGAAACTGCGAACTATTTGATTTTCCTAGACAAAAAGCAGCCTACGTAGAAAATCGCCACCTCGTAATTTGGCATCCAAGGAAGCTTCATTCCGCGGCACCAGTAAATAAGTTTTATAAGTGATTTCGTCAAGATCGGCTAAGTTGTTGAGCCGGAAAGAGATATAGGTACATAGATTTATACTTTCCTATTGATGATATCAGATTTATTCGGAGGGTATTATATACAAGGATGTTATTGTCAGCCGCTAAATTATTAAACATCCATATTCTTTGAAATAAAAATTATTCGCTGAATGAAAGTAATACAGTTATTCCCACAAAAATAACGGTCTTGTACCCGCATGTTCGACAGAACCTATAATCTTAATACCATTACAACAGGACACGTCGAGACTGTTCCATGAACCGTCAAATTTAATCACCCGCATCAGCGATCATTTATTGAATTGTGATCGCGCAAATTCACAACGGTGTTAAGGTCGGCGCCGAATTTGATTCGTAAGCGATTCACAAGGCTTGTTGGTGTTTTTTAACTGACTCTTGACTCGTTTTTGTACCGATCGGAGTGCGGAAATCGAATGTTTAGCCCCTTTACTAAAACAAAAGAGCGGGTATCTCCAAATATGCTGTTTTATGTTTTGTATAGCGCCAGTTTAGTATATCTGAGAACATTAAAATATAATAGACTCTCAGCTTTCACTAGATATACTCTACCTAAGTCCTAAATCATCATAAACCAGTGTTTACTGTTCTCCTCACCAATGCTAAGTACCTTATGTACTTTTATGTAATAGGTATTATACTGGAGGTCTCATTTTAAGATTAATATTTATAAAATATATTTAAGCCGACCTTAGAAAGTAGGCCGTGCTGAGATTAATTGGTTACGTACATAACTAGGTATGTCGTTTATGAAATAAATTATACCCAGGACCTTGTATATTTTACGTTGAAACCTAACATATGCATAGATGTCAATAACATATCAACTGAAAGTGTTGTTTTTCCAGCGTTTAGCATAAACGTGATATGCGCAAGGCTCTTTATTATATACAGTCTTTCTATGTAATAAACAAGTCACGACTCACGATACGGTAAGTACATAATATTATTATTAAGTACACTAAAAATAGTTACACAAAAATTACTTATACAGGAAAGTATTAGACAAGGTTGCCTTTGTGGGATAGGTATAGGTACAGTGAATAGTCCCACAAACTTATCTGACCCGGTGACAGCGTTGCTGTCGCCAATAAATATTAATAATAAAATAAAAATAAAAACTAAACAGTCAGTCACCGTAAGATTGTAAAAACCGTTCGATTATAATCTAACTCGCAAGATTGTAAACTGTCGAATGATTACAATATAACGCATTATTTTTTGGTAGATTGTAATCTGTTAGGTTGCGTTCGGCATCTGATTATTTATGTCGAACCCTAACCTAACCTACAAGAGAGAGACAAGAAATCGTAAATACAATGAATATTTAAAAAAATTTTACTCAGAACATTGAACGGTTCACAATCTTTCGTCAGTTTACTATCTATCGAGAAAAAAGCGTTAGATTACAATCTAACGGTTTTTGCAATCTTACGGTGACATATGCATAGATTTAGGATTTCTAAATCTATGCTTGTATGATCCTACGACGACCTATAATACGATCGCGACATATTTATTGCTTGGCTTCACCGAGTAGTAGGTAAACCTATGGTCTGTGCTTGCTTGGCTTCATCATCATCGCTATTAGCCCATCGCCGGCCCACTACTAAGCACGGGTCTCCCGTCAGAATGGTCAAAAACACTCAGGCCTTGGCCACTCAACTACCTATGTGCGATTTGGTTGACTCCAGTTTTGAGAACATTATGCAATAGATACTGTCAGGGATGAAGGCTTTCTAACCGATGTTTTCCTATACACCGTTAAAATAAGTGATATTTATTTGCTTAAAACGTACCTACATAATTCGGAAAATTTAGAGCTGCGTGTTCAAAGTTCAAATTTAAACCCACCGCTAATTGGATCCTTTTCATCTTTGCTCATCCCTTTCCAAAGGCACTCAGTCTGGTAATCTGACCAATGACCTGAATATTTTTGCGAAATCTTTTTTTAAACACGCTGTTTGGAATAGATCCTAAAAAACCTAGTAAGTAAGTATTTTCTTACTCGCCCATCTGTTAGAAAAGACACCATAACTAATTATAGACAAAACATAGTTGCACATAGGTAGGTATACTTGCTGTATTAAAACACGTTTTAGCTTTTAAAGTATACCTTATACTTCTTGGCAATAGAATCCAATTGTATATTCAGCAGCGCACGTACCTGAATCTAATTTATATTACAAAGTGAAAAGTGGTCTAAGTATATTTCTGTTAGAGCGGTGAATGGATGAAAAGTGAACACTGAACACTTTTATTGAGCACTAAATTCAAACGCTACGTGCGAGAAGACGCTTTCTTTCAGAGCCTCGGGCAACGTGCTAAGGCCGCTCTTTTCTCGGCTACAGCAGCCTGCGAACCCCGTGAACAATAGTGTAGACTGCAGGTAGACTGTAGATGGTACAGATGATAACGAAGCTTTGCGGCGTTCCCTGTTCTATGTCAGTTTTGGACTATGAACTAGGCTGCAAAATGTGTGGAGGGACTTATTTGTAAAAGAAATATGAATCACAAGTAATGCAGAATCATCTGTTCAATGAATTGAATGCACTTGTCTGAGAAATCCTAAAAACATCCAGTTGTCGGTATGAACCGATTATAAAAACTGGCAAAGAGCGTACTACGTATGTCGAGCAATATGTTTGTACTGAAAAAAGCAAGTCGAAACTTATAAATTGCAGATCAAATAAATTGCAGAAACAAGGAAAAAACAAGCAACACGTACTTACCCGTTTGTTAGTTATGTACCCTACTTTCGGATACCTCTTTATCGATCTTGCTCTAAAGTCTACACGGTCGGAAAGAGTAACAAGTAAATATAATTAAAATTATTAAAAATACGACTGCTCTGCCGTAGCCCGTATTGAATTAATTACCTTTGGAATCTTATTCACATTTTTATTAAATTATATTTTTTTGTGAATCACTAGGTAATGAACTATAGTGTTATATATTTTTGGAATCTACTCATCATTTTCTAGATGATGATTATATAGTTAATCTTATTTTCGAATATTTTTTTTCAACTTTCGTCTTTAATGCGGGACCATGGTCACCCCATCAATTTTTTTTTAAACTTTACTAGCCTATGTCACCCGGAATAAGCTAGGGATTCTAACGATACCTCATTTATCAAAATCGGTTCAGGCGTATAGAAGTTATGGTGGAATATACAAACTCACATACATACATACATAAATGAACCCTGAAAACAATATACTCCTTTTTTCAGGCAGTCGTATAAAAATACGACTGGGTACAAATAACTGTAGTTAGGGGCTTACCCACTTATTTTTTTATACGTTCATGTGTACAAATAGTCGCGTATTAGGATAACGGTCGTAGTCAAACGTAATCTTGCAAAAATGGATGATGCCTTTTTTATTAGGGTTCCGTACCCAAAGGGTACAAACGGGACCCTATTACTAAGACTCCGCTGTCTGTCTGTCTGTCTGTCTGTCTCCAGGCTGTATCTCATAGACCGTGATAGCTAGAAAGCTGAAATTTTCACAAATGATGTATTTCCGTTGCCGCTATAACAACAAATACTAAAAATTAAAAAATATATATATTAAGGGGGGTCCCCATACAATAAACGTGTTTTTTTCGTATTTTTTTGCTCAATATTAAAAACGGTAACAGGTAGACGGTTCAAATTTTCACAGAATATTAACTTGTATATTACCTTTCAAAATAAATAATTAAATATCAATAAAGTAAATATTAAAGGGGGGTCCCATACAACAAACGTAATTTTTTGATATTAACAGTAAACCTACTTTTTGCGGTTTACTTTTTGCGGTTCATTAACAAAGGTAATTATATACCTACTTCTTGAGTACGGAACCCTCGGTGCGCGAGTCCGACTCGCACTTGGCCGGTTTTTAATTATAACGTTTTAAAAATAAATGGTAATCTACTTTCGTGAAGAATAATTAAAAATATACACGTATAATATATTTTATTTTATTTCAGAAATCTTCTCAGTTCTCAATAAAATCGTATTCCAGACCTTTGTAGTTATGGTTAAACACCAGTAAAACAGCAATTTTAGGCAACTGCTGATATAAAATATAGTAAGTACTATACGAGTATATTTTTAGTTATTCTTCACGAATGTAGATTACTATTTTTTTTTAAAACGTGTGTTAACAGGTAATTAATTGCTCCATGTTCCTTGATAAAACTTGATCCTCAACTTCATCCCAGTTACCTGATAAACTTTGCAATCAAATTCACACAAAGTATGTAGTTAAGATTCTACTATCGTAGTACAATCATAGTAAAAGCACGTAAAAGTTCATTGAGTAGATACTTTGAGTACAGTCCGCTATGGTCAAGCATGCAGTTACAAGAGAAGCACCGTTTACCTTCCCAACCAAGCAAGAAAGCTAAGTGTAGTGTATTGATAATAAATATAATATTCACTCGTACCGGCGAGGGGTGCGGAAGTGGGGTCGCGGGGAGCGATGGCTCACCGCGTGCTCGCTGTTCGAACGCCGCGCGGGTAAGACGTGTTGTGAAGTTAATTTGTGTCTTATTGGTGGAACCTTATCCTATACAAGTGGCGACCCTGCCAGTAACTAAAAGATTCAAGGTACGTGCCTATGCGCCAATAAGAAAAATTTCAAATGAAACTTAGAGGAAGTTTAGAGGTAAATCAGTAAACGTGATCGGTTTTATTACGTTAGTATAATTATTCAGTGTTACATTATTTGCTTATTTAATACTAATAAAGGGAAGATGTAACCTAGTAAACTAAATATATAACGCTTTTAAAATATAAAACCGGTCGTGTAATATTGATTGGTACCTAAAACATCTGAAATCGTTATGTTGCGTACCTACCTACATTAAGTATCAGTAATGCCTCAATAATTTGTTGTCAACATGTAAAATCTATGAGGGTGTAAATACTATAGGTAAAGTATGGTTATACCTTGTACTTACAATAATATTTGATGGTTAGGTGATCATTCGATGTTAGTTTATCAATACCTACTGCGATTCGACTAGGTATTGTTATTAGACGAAGCGGGGACGGTATTAGATTTGAAAACAATCACTTTTGATTTTTACAAATGTCGTCAGTTACAAGATGCAAAATATAACAAACCAGTGATACATACATTGTAAATATGTTAGAAGGCTTAATAAGCCTAAATGTACGGTGTTATTTTATTGCTTATTTTTTTTAATTGACTACCATTATCATAACGGTTTAAAACGTTAGGATTGTTGGTTTATAATTTTATGTAACACGAACCTAAATCACATACCTTGTGGATCTATATACCTACATATTATCATGGTAACATTTTTAAAAAATTACATTATTATGTTGACAACAAGTGAAGTTGATGCTGAATATGAGAGGTAGTCTAAAGGACAGTTACATATTAAATAACAAAGGTTCAGAGGTAGTTCGATGAAAATCGAACGGTACCTACAAGACTCCAAGAGGTAGTTCTAGGCAAACTAGAACGGTACCTACAAAAATCCAAGAGGTAATTCTATGTAAATTAGAATGGTACCTATAAAAACTCAAGAGGTAGTTCTATATAAACTAGAACGGTACCTATAAAACTTAAGAGGTAGTTCTATATAATCTAGAACGGTACCTACAAAAATCCAAGAGGTAATTCTATGTAAATTAGAATAGTACCTATAAAAACTCAAGAGGTAGTTCTATATAAACTAGAACGGTACCTACAAAATCCAAGAGGTAATTCTTTGTAAATTAGAATGGTACCTATAAAAACTCAAGAGGTAGTTCTATATAAACTAGAACGGTACCTACAAAAATCCAAGAGGTAATTCTATGCAAATTAGAATGGTACCTATAACAACTCAAGAGGTAGTTCTATATAAATTAGAACGGTACCTACAAAAAACTTAAGAGGTAGTTCTATGTTCTTAGAACGGTACCTATAGAAACGATTGGAGTGGCCAAGTGTGTCGATATTTTAGAGTGGCCATGTGAGTCATTATTTTAGAATGACCATGTGAGCCCATGGAATGTAACCAAGTGTGTTACTAGAGTGGAACAATTGTTTGCATAAGTTGATCAAAGAGTCAGTAGGTTGTCAGATTGTAACCGAGTGCGTTACTGCATTGGAACATGTGATTCCTTGAATTGTGAGTTGTGACCTAATGAGCCGGTAGGTTGTGAACAAGTGTGTTACTATTTCGGACAGTATGCTATCTAACTGTTCGTGAAAGATCTAATGTATTTTATTTACTTAATTTTACATTCATATCAAACTAAAGGGATGTACATAATGAATGTAAGTTTCCCAGTCCAGACGTATTACCAATAACGTAGTAGGTAGCTGCTTTAGTAGATTACTGTACAAGTTACTCGTTCTATCCAGAATTACCATGGCATTTTATTCATCTTCATAGTTTTAAATGTGCCTTTAAATGCTTTTGATCAAAGAAAGTTCTACATTCTTAATTGTTGAATGAACTTAGATTTCGGTTATTTTAAACGACGTTAGATCAATAACAACAACTTCGAACAATAGTATAACTGTACCTAATGGTATAGCCGCAACATATTGGTCAAAGGTTCTGAGATGATTTGAAAGAAAAATTCATTGTTTTTGTATGGACTTTTAAATGGATTAATTAGTGATCCCGATGTTACCCGAGCGAGCCTCGCCATGTTTCGGATGTATACATAATCTGTATGCGCCTAAATACGAATGAATTATAGTTATTTCAAAAAAAAAAAAACAAGCGCAGTCAGATAAAACCGGTGAACTATATTATGGGTATCATTTTAATTTATTAGAAAAAAAACTATGATATTATAAAGTATAGGTATGATCAAGCGAACTTGCAAAGTGAAGCTCGATTGATATTATATGAGTACGCTTCATTCGATGATATATAGCAACATAGTTATTATTTGACTAATGTGTAAAATATTGTGTAGTGTAGGTACACAATTTATAATATCGTACCAGATCGATGCCGATATCGTTTAGGACCCGTGATGCATTCAATAACCTTTTTGTCATTGGTTCAACTTATAAGTTGTTCACTCACCCATTCGTTACATTTCAAATATTTTTGTTTCTAAAATATATGGCTCACTTGTAAATGCTTATTAGTTTAAAAAGTTAACAAGCAAGGAAATGCATAAAGTAAATTGAAACAAAGGTTTCAAGTTTGTTTTTTAATAAATCTTTCACTCGTTTATTTAGCTACACTATTTTATGACTTTGATTAGTTGGGAGGGTTGAAGTTTCAACATAATGCGATCCTATGTTCGGAATGCATTTATAATTAAATAGGGAAGGATATATACTTCAGCTTGTAAGGGCGAAGGTTGCAGTATTTTTTAAAGTAAAAAAAAAAAAAAAAGTAGTTCAAGCGTGTTTCGTCAATCAGGTGACTCAGTTTGACTAAATTAGTTCATTAAATGTTAAACTGCATTTAATAAAAATATTTAAATTTTTGGAACATTTATTAATCAAAAAGAAAGATAAATAAATAAATGTAAGGGCTGAACATTTGAGGCTCGAGGTTAAGTAGCTTGCTAGAAACTACAGTCACGGCTCGAGAAGCCCGTTTAATAACGGAATAAAATCGTAAAAACGCGCCATTCTGAAAGTCGCATTGAAAGAAAAGAAAGAAAGAAATAAAAAAAAACATTTATTTCCAAATTGTGCCATACATAACAAGCATACCTAAAGTGGTAGATCACCCCTGCACATCAACGATCTAAAGAAAATCTAGAATCTAAACAACACCGATGAGGCGCGGGGATGAACTATATCACACATGGCACAACCCAAAAAATGGCTTAGGCTCATCATAATGCTGAATATTCATGCATAGGGTTTTCTTTCTTTATTTTTATCTGAGTGATTTGAAATAATAAGTGGGGATGATAAAATTTAACAGACTATTATTTTAATTGAAAATGAAATCTCGCAATTAATTATCTTTTGCCGTCCAAAATCTGGAGAGTATAATATGATGTAAAAATAATATATATTTTCTAATAAGTGACTAGTGCGTGCTTGCTTATTCTAGATCTCCATATTGTTTTCTCTCAAATGTATCGAAGAATGTCGTGTGATGCCCGGGCGTTGTTAATTTGCAAGCTCGTGGCGATGGTATACCCTCACCTAGCGGCTCAGGCTTACAACCGTCAATTAAGTTGTAAGAACTTACCACTCTAATGGAGAAGTTTACCATTTTTTTATTTAGTATGAAAATTAAGACAAAATAAATCAAAAATATGGAGAATCATTAAAATATCTCGACAAATGAAAAAGTTATGGAACTTTAAAGTTGCGCTAGCTTAGACGGGAGACGTGACGTCATAATTCCCTTTCAACCGACTTTATAAAGCCGAATAAAAGAAATAAATGGTCTTAACGTGACTTAATTAAATTAAAAGCACTTAATTTGTTTGTGAAGATAATTTTAAATTATTAAATCTCGGCTAGGTATTAAAACTCACTCACAAAATTTTTCACTCCTGTAAGTTCACACTACTCGGTGTGTAAGATACAGCAATACGATAAATAATTAAACTTGTAAATCGTCTTTTCTCAGTCTTTTATAGATGGATTAAAAAAAAACACTGATTTATTAGTTTTAATCTATATTTTACTTCTTTTGTGTTAAATACGATATTCACAACATCATGAAACTTCTCCATTATTAACTGACAGAAAAGTAAAGTAAAGAGTATAAAAATGCAGAATGAATAAAACATGCTCTGTATAAACTATATTATGTTACTGAAGTTATATATCATGCCTTGGTGTAACGTTTTTGATTAATAAAATTGGTTTGATTTTTTTAAATGAGCTAAGGGAATGATTCAAAAAAAAAAACAGAAGAGTAAAGATATTTTGAGTATTAAATTCTGATATCTAAATTTGGGGTCTTCATTAAGTTTTTTATTTAGTTTTGTAGCAATCTTTGGATTTACGGCAAGATTTGAATTTTAATTTGAGTAAAGAGTAATTTTTATTGAGTAAAGTTAATTAGAAAGAATTATATGATAGCGATTAACTATTGTACAATAATTGAAAGTCGATTCTATTTCAATTCATACAAAGGTTTTGCATTTCGAAGAAGCCTTTGATGAAGAGTTTGATTTCGTTTTGGACTAAGGTTTAGTTTGGACTTGTTGTTTGGTTATCGATGATGATTGTTGTGAAAGTTAAGGTATTTGACCCAATTCAAAGCATACGATCATAACATGAAAGGGTATGGTTTGGAAAGGAAGGAAATAAACTAAAACAACTAGTGTTTTGAGGCCAAGTGTTTAACAAAATTATTTACTATAAATAATTTTATATGAATAAGCTTTGAATAATTTTAGTTCATTTATTATAAACGTTGACTGTTACATAGTTAAAGATTTTAAAATTATAATAATTTAACATAGTGGGATTTCAGGAATTTAAAGCAGATAATTGAACAGTCTTATTTTGATTAAAAAAATTAGTAAATGGTACAGCAGATCCAACTGAATTGAACAAGACAGGGAATGATGTGGAGCTGCAAACTGACGACAGTGGGCAACGACTACGGAGAAACGTAGTTCACCTGAAACGTGTCGAAGGACAGTGGAAGGTTTGTGCAGGTGAAAATCAGTCAATCAAAGATTGCATTGATACCACGATAATAACGATGATTATAAACAGACATCTTAGGTTATGTGGGTCAATGATTATAGAATAGAAGATCTGTAATAGGTTATTAGAATATTTGTTGTTGATCGTAAGGAATACGTTTATTTTTGTTATCTGAAATAATTGTGTCCGATGGAAATAAAGTTTTAATTTTAATTTTGTGAAAGGTAGATGTAGTGTATTGATAATAAATATAATATTCACTCGTACCGGCGAGGGGTGCGGAAGTGGGGTCGCGGGGAGCGATGGCTCACCGCGTGCTCGCTGTTCGAACGCCGCGCGGGTAAGACGTGTTGTGAAGTTAATTTGTGTCTTATTGGTGGAACCTTATCCTATACACTAAGTTCCCAAGCAAGCAATGCCACCACCACTCACATGCACCACCACACAAGACTTTTATACTATTCTCGACGCACGTTTCGCCCCGACACCGGAGCATCTTCAGGAGATGTCGACCTTACAATGCAAGATTGTCTAGTGACGTTCGTGTCAAATGCGCGGTGTTATATACCGTGTTTTAAACCCCCACCACTATTGCCCCGCCCATTACCCCCGGGAAACCTACCCCCTCCAAACAATCGAAGCAGTGGTGAATTTGAAACATTAACTTGTTCATTAAGTAATTTAAATTGATTATTATTATTATGTTTTATTATTTCTAATTGCTCCAACATGCTCAGTCGAATACCTTTATCGCAAGTGTGTAAGATTTCATATGAATGGTTGGAAGATAATTTGTGCCCACTATCTAGAAGATGTTTAGCAAAATGTGACTTTTGGGGTTGGTTGTTCCTAACCGCGGCCATATGTTCTTTGTAGCGTGTATCAAATTTACGACCTGTTTGACCAATATATGTGGCATTGCATTCTGAACATTCGAGTTTATAAATGCCCGATTTTTGTTTGTTGTTTAATTTATCTTTACCGTTACAAATATTTTTAAGTGTATTATTGGTCCTAAATGCAACATGTATATCATGTGCTTTAAGTGTCTTAGCAATACGCTCCGAAGCTGGCCCGAAATAAGTTAGACTGGATTTGTATTTATTTATTTTATCAGGTGATGATGAATATAGGTCCTTTTTGATCTGCATCAAACGTTGTTTTTTTATTATATTATCAACAATATTAGTGTTGTACCCATTTGCCTGTGCCATATGGTAAATAACTTTTAATTCTTTTAAATAGTTTTCTTTAGTGAGTGGAATAGACAGCAACCTATGCACATAGCTGTGGAACGCTGCGAGTTTATGCTGCCAAGGATGGCAGGATGAAGCGGGTATGGTTGTGTCTGTATATGTGGGTTTTCGGAAAATTCCAAACTGATGTTTAGCATTAGCATGAGTTATAGTTAGATCAAGGAAGTTTATAGAGTTATCTTGTTCTAATTCTGATTTGAATTGAATTTTAGGGTGTATTTTGTTAAGATTTTTGATAAATATGTCAAGTTGTCTGTCTGTCCCAGTCCAACATATAATTATATCATCTACATATCTGTAGTAATACAGAATATTATTATTTTTGACAATATGTTTGTTTTCAAAATCATCCATGAATATATCAGCCATTAGAGGACTTAGAGGTGAGCCCATAGCTAAACCGTCTTTTTGCTGATAAAATTGGTCATTGAATTTGAAATAGTTTTGTTTCATGCAAATTTTGGTTAATTCTATTACCTCTGTTATTTCGTTAGCGTTTATATGATTATTTTTTAATAAATCGGTTAAGATGTTTAGGGTTTCGTTAACTGGGACATTGGTGAACAGGCTGTCCACATCTAGTGATATTAATTTACAATGGTCCGGTAATGTCAAGTCTTTAATATTATTGACCAGTTGGATACTATTTTTTAGGGAATAGGACGGATCGAAGGATGTTTTTGATTTTATAACATTGTTTAGTTCTTTTGCTAGCTCATATGCTGGTGCTCCAGTATATGAGACTACCGGACGGATAGGAATATTATCTTTGTGGATTTTTGGTAAGCCGTATAATGTGGGAGCATTAGTGTTCATTTGAATGACTTTTTGTTTTGATGTATTTTTTGGAAAAATGTATTTTGATTTATTAACGATTAGTCTAACTTCTGCTGCGTATTTATTAGTTGGGTCAGAGGATAACTTAGAGAATTCTTCTCCAGAGATAACCTCTTTGACTTTATTTTGGTAGTCGGTCCGCTTTAGGATAACGATTGCATTACCTTTATCGGCTTTTGAAAGAATAAGGTCATTATCTTTTATCGTATTTTGCAAAGATCTGTAAATTATGTTGTTGTTATTGTTTACATTGTTGTTATTGTTTATGTTGTTGTTATTGTTTTTGTTGTTATTGTTTATGTGGATATTATTATTTATCTGGTTGTTATTGTTTATGTTGTCATTATTAGTGTTGTTTTTGTTATGTTGTTTACTTTTTAATTTGGAATTTTGAAGTGCAACATTTGTTTTGATTTCATGAGCGACAATATTTTTGACAATATTATCTTTTTTGTTAAGGACCACAGCTAATTCAGATTCTACTGCTAGTGTTTCTACTAAGTTCTGTGTATTATTATTAGGGATATTGTATTTCAAACCGTTCTCTAAAAGGCGCATTTCATTATTAGGAATTATAATATCAGTCAGATTTTTAACTCGGGGATGAAATTGGTGATTAGGTGCGTCTGTCATATTGTCTGTTGTATTGTTGTTCCGTAATGGAGATTGAGAGGAGTTACGAACAAGTGATTTTAATTTCTTTTGTTGGTAAAGGAATTTACTGTGGACTTCGATTGATGCTAGATCTCTTGCTTTTTGGTCTAGAAGATCAAATTCGATATTATGTAATTTAAAGGAAAGTTCAGAATAAAGTATTTTTAGATGTAGTTTTAAATTGTCCCTAACAGTGAACCACTGGCGTGATTCTTCATTTAACCATACTTGTTGGGCTTTTTTTATGGCAATATTAGAAGCTCGACTGTGTGTGTTGGTTTTTAGATTAATATAGTTTGGAATGACGTTTAAATGTTTGCATTGTTGGTTAAACCAAATGTTTTGAACCGCGACACGATGTAATTTAGTTAATTTGATGTAAAGTCTAGCCTGTACGGTCAAGCTCACCGATTTTAAATATTGAATGGAATCAGGCGTTACTTTGCGGAAGTTCATGATTTAGCAAGAAAAGAATACAATTATTTTGCTATAATCCGCCAACAGAAAAAATTCTGTATGGTCAAGCATGCAGTTACAAGAGAAGCACCGTTTACCTTCCCAACCAAGCAAGAAAGCTAAGTTCCCATGCAAGCAATGCCACCACCACTCACATGCACCACCACACAAGACTTTTATACTATTCTCGACGCACGTTTCGCCCCGACACCGGAGCATCTTCAGGAGATGTCGACCTTACAATGCAAGATTGTCTAGTGACGTTCGTGTCAAATGCGCGGTGTTATATACCGTGTTTTAAACCCCCACCACTATTGCCCCGCCCATTACCCCCGGGAAACCTACCCCCTCCAAACAATCGAAGCAGTGGTGAAT
The DNA here is from genome assembly GCA_963932025.1 of Erebia epiphron. Lineage (NCBI taxonomy): Eukaryota > Metazoa > Arthropoda > Insecta > Lepidoptera > Nymphalidae > Erebia > Erebia epiphron. Next base: position 14,079,435 of record OZ009952.1, on the reverse strand, counting down.
TTGAAACATTAACTTGTTCATTAAGTAATTTAAATTGATTATTATTATTATGTTTTATTATTTCTAATTGCTCAAACATGCTCAGTCGAATACCTTTATCGCAAGTGTGTAAGATTTCATATGAATGGTTGGAAGATAATTTGTGCCCACTATCTAGAAGATGTTTAGCAAAATGTGACTTTTGGGGTTGGTTGTTCCTAACCGCGGCCATATGTTCTTTGTAGCGTGTATCAAATTTACGACCTGTTTGACCAATATATGTGGCATTGCATTCTGAACATTCGAGTTTATAAATGCCCGATTTTTGTTTGTTGTTTAATTTATCTTTACCGTTACAAATATTTTTAAGTGTATTATTGGTCCTAAATGCAACATGTATATCATGTGCTTTAAGTGTCTTAGCAATACGCTCCGAAGCTGGCCCGAAATAAGTTAGACTGGATTTGTATTTATTTATTTTATCAGGTGATGATGAATATAGGTCCTTTTTGATCTGCATCAAACGTTGTTTTTTTATTATATTATCAACAATATTAGTGTTGTACCCATTTGCCTGTGCCATATGGTAAATAACTTTTAATTCTTTTAAATAGTTTTCTTTAGTGAGTGGAATAGACAGCAACCTATGCACATAGCTGTGGAACGCTGCGAGTTTATGCTGCCAAGGATGGCAGGATGAAGCGGGTATGGTTGTGTCTGTATATGTGGGTTTTCGGAAAATTCCAAACTGATGTTTAGCATTAGCATGAGTTATAGTTAGATCAAGGAAGTTTATAGAGTTATCTTGTTCTAATTCTGATTTGAATTGAATTTTAGGGTGTATTTTGTTAAGATTTTTGATAAATATGTCAAGTTGTCTGTCTGTCCCAGTCCAACATATAATTATATCATCTACATATCTGTAGTAATACAGAATATTATTATTTTTGACAATATGTTTGTTTTCAAAATCATCCATGAATATATCAGCCATTAGAGGACTTAGAGGTGAGCCCATAGCTAAACCGTCTTTTTGCTGATAAAATTGGTCATTGAATTTGAAATAGTTTTGTTTCATGCAAATTTTGGTTAATTCTATTACCTCTGTTATTTCGTTAGCGTTTATATGATTATTTTTTAATAAATCGGTTAAGATGTTTAGGGTTTCGTTAACTGGGACATTGGTGAACAGGCTGTCCACATCTAGTGATATTAATTTACAATGGTCCGGTAATGTCAAGTCTTTAATATTATTGACCAGTTGGATACTATTTTTTAGGGAATAGGACGGATCGAAGGATGTTTTTGATTTTATAACATTGTTTAGTTCTTTTGCTAGCTCATATGCTGGTGCTCCAGTATATGAGACTACCGGACGGATAGGAATATTATCTTTGTGGATTTTTGGTAAGCCGTATAATGTGGGAGCATTAGTGTTCATTTGAATGACTTTTTGTTTTGATGTATTTTTTGGAAAAATGTATTTTGATTTATTAACGATTAGTCTAACTTCTGCTGCGTATTTATTAGTTGGGTCAGAGGATAACTTAGAGAATTCTTCTCCAGAGATAACCTCTTTGACTTTATTTTGGTAGTCGGTCCGCTTTAGGATAACGATTGCATTACCTTTATCGGCTTTTGAAAGAATAAGGTCATTATCTTTTATCGTATTTTGCAAAGATCTGTAAATTATGTTGTTGTTATTGTTTACATTGTTGTTATTGTTTATGTTGTTGTTATTGTTTTTGTTGTTATTGTTTATGTGGATATTATTATTTATCTGGTTGTTATTGTTTATGTTGTTATTATTAGTGTTGTTTTTGTTATGTTGTTTACTTTTTAATTTGGAATTTTGAAGTGCAACATTTGTTTTGATTTCATGAGCGACAATATTTTTGACAATATTATCTTTTTTGTTAAGGACCACAGCTAATTCAGATTCTACTGCTAGTGTTTCTACTAAGTTCTGTGTATTATTATTAGGGATATTGTATTTCAAACCGTTCTCTAAAAGGCGCATTTCATTATTAGGAATTATAATATCAGTCAGATTTTTAACTCGGGGATGAAATTGGTGATTAGGTGCGTCTGTCATATTGTCTGTTGTATTGTTGTTCCGTAATGGAGATTGAGAGGAGTTACGAACAAGTGATTTTAATTTCTTTTGTTGGTAAAGGAATTTACTGTGGACTTCGATTGATGCTAGATCTCTTGCTTTTTGGTCTAGAAGATCAAATTCGATATTATGTAATTTAAAGGAAAGTTCAGAATAAAGTATTTTTAGATGTAGTTTTAAATTGTCCCTAACAGTGAACCACTGGCGTGATTCTTCATTTAACCATACTTGTTGGGCTTTTTTTATGGCAATATTAGAAGCTCGACTGTGTGTGTTGGTTTTTAGATTAATATAGTTTGGAATGACGTTTAAATGTTTGCATTGTTGGTTAAACCAAATAGGATTTTTTTGGCCTACTAATTCCGGTTGGAGTTAGTATTTGTTAAACTCTCGAAGATATTTTACTGTACGTATTTTATTTTATATCCAAAAAGTTGTACTTGTAAGAATCGTTTTGGTTCAAATTTGGCACAGATATTCGCATTGGCTGCAGCGATCTTGCAGACGATAAGCAAACTGAGGTGTGTTACTTTTTTACGTACTCGTACCTATCTATAGAATTGAAAGTCAACGGTGTCACTGACCCAGCCACCAGCTGTTTGGCGGCTTTTTTTATAGTGCATATTTTATTCCATTCTAATTAGATATGTTATTGTTTTGATAACAATACGCAAACTTTTTGTGGTAGGATTATCTCTTTAATTGAATACCTTTTGACAACGGATTTTCACATGTTTGTTTTATTAGTAGGTTGGTAACTTTTAATTTGGGATGAAAAATATTCTTATTTTGATGAAATTACTTAAATTTATAGCCTGACCAGGAAAATAAAAATCATGTTTGGAGGCTAACTTATCAAAACAGGTTTGGTGAGAAAATACTACATTTGGTGTTGAAATAAGAAAATTGGTCTTGAAGTATTTTTGATGGTCTTTGTCATTTTTTGCTATTAAACTAATTGCGAATGATTTGCTGTTACCGGTTGAGCAGACGGAGGGCCGCTTCCAAACTTCTCATCTGTGTAAGGATTGTCGATCAAATCGTTAAAGTTCGGCTTCAAAGTAAAATAAACCATAACAGCATTGAATTAAAGCTCAATTTCGTGTATCCATTCTCATACGTTTATGGTATCGTACATACCTAAACGTATGAGAATAGATACACGAAATTGAGCTCTAATCTAATGCTGTTATGGTTTATTTTACTTTGAAGCGGAACTTTAACGATTCGATCGACAATCCTTACATGATTCCACCTCTGGTCGTCAACTCGTCAACTCGTCACATATAGAGCTAGGATATAATATAATTATCTTAATGAATATGACACCTTCGAGTCATCACGAAATTGACATGGGACAAATTGATTAAAGGACAAACCCACATATGAATACATTTACGCATTTAACTATTTCTTTATTTAATATCAGTATAATATTATGATACATAATGATAAAATTATAAAATATTGATAAAATTATAAAATCCTAGTACATGTCACAAAACTCACTTTACATGAATTTGCCCGCATCCAGTTAATAACGGAGCCTTGGCGATGTAGCACTTTGCCTGTCGGCTAAAGGGTCATGATTTCTTAAGTAGCGTTAAAAATTAAAACCTGTTGCCATCCTTTTAAAAAGGTTAAAAGGCTACTGCTTACAATTTACGTTCTCAGGTATGTACCTATTCGTACGTCATAAACTCATAACATAGTGGGATTTTTAAAATACTCTGCAATGTAGGATTGCTATTTTGTTTTGTAAGCTATTGGTCCTAGATTTGATACCCGGTTATCAATGCCCGGTTAGATCAATAGGTATAGCAAAAAAATTTTTTTCCAGTCGTTGTAAAGTAGTCTTTGGTAGCGGCTAGTAACTACCTAAAAAAATCCCGCAAATTTTAAAACTTCCCAAGAATACGCTTACCGATTCTAATATGGAATTGACCACTGACCTTTTTGTTTGTGGCCTAGAGTTAGAAAATTACCGAAAAAGTGTCGACATCATCAGTACAATTTAAGGTCCATAAAACTGAATGTTAAACTGCTTACTTAGATATTTATGGGTATAACACATGAGTAATGTTACACGTTATTGCATCTTGTGGGCTATTTTTCATTAAGAAATTCGTCAATTGTAAAGTGACCTCGGTTTTACGAATGTTTAGGTAACAGAGTTTAATGTAATGACTACTTGAGAACTCTTTCAGAATCCTACTTCCTCCATATTATTATAATTATGTCCTTCTATCACGTTGCAACGATAGATAAAGTTAGATGATTGGATGGGCTTTTTATGATGGGAAATCAAAGAGTACGCACGGAATTTTTGAAAAACTTCGTTTGAAGTCTCGGGCATCATTCAACTACTTATTTAGTCATTGACTATTGACTATAAAAGTGTACCTATCCTCTGATCCACTAAGAACTTCAGCACCTTACGCAGTACTTACCTAGCTTGGGCGAAGATGAATTTCTTTATTTCGAATAACAACTAAATGGTGATTTAGTAGTTATTCATCCACCGATAAAATCTCAAACAGCAGATTTAGAGCTGTTATCTCGCGAAGACGGGTGACATACCACGTTGCATCTGACGCGGCTGTGATAAGAGAGGCTTATCTTTTATCATTTATCAATGTTTCTGGCGCTGTTGCGAACAGTTTCATATTTTGTTAAGATGTCTCTGTTTTATATTTTCATTTTGGTTTGATAAAGTAAAATATATCTACTATTACCTATTTTCAAAATTTCAACCAATATGAGGTAACGTCACAAATTGAGCGGTAATTTCCCCTTGAACCCACTAGGATCCATTGATTGGATCCACCGGTGGATTGAATAGCACTGATGAGTTCACTGCGGACACCATTAGTCTGGATGGATTCTGTATCCTTACTGAAATAACTAACGATTTTGTATCCTCTTCCCAACTCTGGGTTGACAAAATAACTCAGTAACGCCGCGGCCGGGGTTCCCACATGGTGCAATGGACATGATGACTCGGATTTCGGATCCAAAAAAGGTAGCAACTGGACCAATGAAGCAAGAAGAAAATGCTAGAAGACCATTTGTGATGCTTGAGAGTTTGCAAGTTTTATGTTATTATTCGATATTCTCAATTTCACGGAAGTGAAGCCATGGACGGATGCTAGTTATAGATTTTTAGCTGAGGTGTGTTATTATAGATGGTGCAAGTCAGTAAAGATAACAGTAAAGTCTAGACCGACTTTCGAATTTATCTCTTGCTTAAAAAGGTTAATATAACTTACACGATATGGTGTACACATGTACTCAACGTTTTATGACTTTCAGTTCTTATCCACAAAATATGATAACAACGAGTTCCCGTTTTATAAATTGGAGTCTTGTCGTGGCATAAATTTTAAGTCCTTTGAATGGATTTATACATGTAAACAAGAATATCTAAAACATGTTTAAAGAAACTCGTTTCGGAGATCCTTCGCCTGATCTGTCTCCACTCGTATCGGATTTTCCGTCACAGCGGTCCATTACTATAGATCGATGCGGGAATAGAGAGTGTGGCCTATGTTTGCTCATACACTTGTGCGCAGATCGCTAATCTCTGTGGAGATTCGGTCGGAAAGACAAATACATGTATCTTTCTTACTAATATTATAAATGCGAATGTTTGGATGGACGGATGTATGGATGTATGGATGTTTGTTACTCAATCACGCGCCAACGGCTGAACGGATTTGCCTGAAATTTGGCACAGGGATAGATTATAGTCTGGAATAGCACATAGGCTTCTTTTTATCCCGGAAAATTAAGGAGTTCCCGCGGGAACCAAAAGACCTCAATCCACGCGGACGTAGTCGCGGGCATCAGCTAGTAATATTAGATATAAATGCGAAAGTTTGGATGGATGGATGTATGGATGTTTGTTACTCAATCACGCCCGAACGGCTGAACGGATTTGGATGAAATTTGGCACAAATATAGATTATAGTCTGGAATAACACATAGGCTACTTTTTATCCCGGAACACTTAGGAGTTCCCGCGGGAACCACGAAACCTCAATCCACGCGGACGTAGTCGCGGGCATCAGCTAGTACTTACATTATATTGCTCTATTTTTGCGTCAAATTATGCTGGAATAGCTGCCTCACATGTAAAAGACAATCAGGAGTCAAGATAGGTGACATCAAATAAATGAAGAATAATCTGGACACAAGTTGTATGCCTAAGACAGCAATGGGGAATTTACTAGGACTAGTAATTTAGTTCGGCAAAGACGTTGACGAATCTCAAAAAATCTGTTCTCTCATACATTTTGATACTAATAAGGCTATTAGGGCTCTCCATGCAAAGCCTTCGAAGACTCATTCACTGAACATAATCAATCAGATTACAGTAGACTTCTTTCTATTTCCCGGTAACCGGGTTCGTCCGCTTTGCATTTCTAATCAAATGCGAGAATACGTCTGCAGTCTGCACCGCACAGCTTTACGTTACGTTTGTTAGTTATGTACCCTACTTTCGGATACCTCTTTATCGATCTTGCTCTAAAGTCTACACGGTCGGAAAGAGTAACAAGTAAATATAATTAAAATTATTAAAAATACGACTGCTCTGCCGTAGCCCGTATTGAATTAATTACCTTTGGAATCTTATTCACATTTTTATTAAATTATATTTTTTTGTGAATCACTAGGTAATGAACTATAGTGTTATATATTTTTGGAATCTACTCATCATTTTCTAGATGATGATTATATAGTTAATCTTATTTTCGAATATTTTTTTTCAACTTTCGTCTTTAATGCGGGACCATGGTCACCCCATCAATTTTTTTTTAAACTTTACTAGCCTATGTCACCCGGAATAAGCTAGGGATTCTAACGATACCTCATTTATCAAAATCGGTTCAGGCGTATAGAAGTTATGGTGGAATATACAAACTCACATACATACATACATAAATGAACCCTGAAAACAATATACTCCTTTTTTCAGGCAGTCGTATAAAAATACGACTGGGTACAAATAACTGTAGTTAAACTAGCGGCACGCTATGATGGCCGGTTTGACACCCGGTTTAATAAATAAATTTTGAGTCCTAAACCTAAAACTACATTCGATAAAATTTATGAATCTCTGCACATCACTATCGTCAATAAAGTAATACAATTATTTCCTTCAAAGTCGTTAGTCGTTATCAATTAATACGGAACTTCATGAGCGGACAAACGTCAAACCGGCCATCATAGCGTGCCGCTAGTGTAGGGGCTTACCCACTTATTTTTTTATACGTTCATGTGTACAAATAGTCGCGTATTAGGATAACGGTCGTAGTCAAACGTAATCTTGCAAAAATGGATGATGCCTTTTTTATTAGGGTTCCGTACCCAAAGGGTACAAACGGGACCCTATTACTAAGACTCCGCTGTCTGTCTGTCTGTCTGTCTGTCTCCAGGCTGTATCTCATAGACCGTGATAGCTAGAAAGCTGAAATTTTCACAAATGATGTATTTCCGTTGCCGCTATAACAACAAATACTAAAAATTAAAAAATATATATATTAAGGGGGGTCCCCATACAATAAACGTGTTTTTTTCGTATTTTTTTGCTCAATATTAAAAACGGTAACAGGTAGACGGTTCAAATTTTCACAGAATATTAACTTGTATATTACCTTTCAAAATAAATAATTAAATATCAATAAAGTAAATATTAAAAGGGGGCTCCCATACAACAAACGTAATTTTTTGATATTAACAGTAAACCTACTTTTTGCGGTTCATTAACAAAGGTAATTATATACCTACTTCTTGAGTACGGAACCCTCGGTGCGCGAGTCCGACTCGCACTTGGCCGGTTTTTAATTATAACGTTTTAAAAATAAATGGTAATCTACTTTCGTGAAGAATAATTAAAAATATACACGTATAATATATTTTATTTTATTTCAGAAATCTTCTCAGTTCTCAATAAAATCGTATTCCAGACCTTTGTAGTTATGGTTAAACACCAGTAAAACAGCAATTTTAGGCAACTGCTGATATAAAATATAGTAAGTACTATACGAGTATATTTTTAGTTATTCTTCACGAATGTAGATTACTATTTTTTTTTAAAACGTGTGTTAACAGGTAATTAATTGCTCCATGTTCCTTGATAAAACTTGATCCTCAACTTCATCCCAGTTACCTGATAAACTTTGCAATCAAATTCACACAAAGTATGTAGTTAAGATTCTACTATCGTAGTACAATCATAGTAAAAGCACGTAAAAGTTCATTGAGTAGATACTTTGAGTACAGTCCGCTAGTTAAAGGCCTATTCTGGTAGGATTTTTTTGGCCTACTAATTCCGGTTGGAGTTAGTATTTGTTAAACTCTCGAAGATATTTTACTGTACGTATTTTATTTTATATCCAAAAAGTTGTACTTGTAAGAATCGTTTTGGTTCAAATTTGGCACAGATATTCGCATTGGCTGCAGCGATCTTGCAGACGATAAGCAAACTGAGGTGTGTTACTTTTTTACGTACTCGTACCTATCTATAGAATTGAAAGTCAACGGTGTCACTGACCCAGCCACCAGCTGTTTGGCGGCTTTTTTTATAGTGCATATTTTATTCCATTCTAATTAGATATGTTATTGTTTTGATAACAATACGCAAACTTTTTGTGGTAGGATTATCTCTTTAATTGAATACCTTTTGACAACGGATTTTCACATGTTTGTTTTATTAGTAGGTTGGTAACTTTTAATTTGGGATGAAAAATATTCTTATTTTGATGAAATTACTTAAATTTATAGCCTGACCAGGAAAATAAAAATCATGTTTGGAGGCTAACTTATCAAAACAGGTTTGGTGAGAAAATACTACATTTGGTGTTGAAATAAGAAAATTGGTCTTGAAGTATTTTTGATGGTCTTTGTCATTTTTTGCTATTAAACTAATTGCGAATGATTTGCTGTTACCGGTTGAGCAGACGGAGGGCCGCTTCCAAACTTCTCATCTGTGTAAGGATTGTCGATCAAATCGTTAAAGTTCGGCTTCAAAGTAAAATAAACCATAACAGCATTGAATTAAAGCTCAATTTCGTGTATCCATTCTCATACGTTTATGGTATCGTACATACCTAAACGTATGAGAATAGATACACGAAATTGAGCTCTAATCTAATGCTGTTATGGTTTATTTTACTTTGAAGCGGAACTTTAACGATTCGATCGACAATCCTTACATGATTCCACCTCTGGTCGTCAACTCGTCAACTCGTCACATATAGAGCTAGGATATAATATAATTATCTTAATGAATATGACACCTTCGAGTCATCACGAAATTGACATGGGACAAATTGATTAAAGGACAAACCCACATATGAATACATTTACGCATTTAACTATTTCTTTATTTAATATCAGTATAATATTATGATACATAATGATAAAATTATAAAATATTGATAAAATTATAAAATCCTCGTACATGTCACAAAACTCACTTTACATGAATTTGCCCGCATCCAGTTAATAACGGAGCCTTGGCGATGTAGCACTTTGCCTGTCGGCTAAAGGGTCATGATTTCTTAAGTAGCGTTAAAAATTAAAACCTGTTGCCATCCTTTTAAAAAGGTTAAAAGGCTACTGCTTACAATTTACGTTCTCAGGTATGTACCTATTCGTACGTCATAAACTCATAACATAGTGGGATTTTTAAAATACTCTGCAATGTAGGATTGCTATTTTGTTTTGTAAGCTATTGGTCCTAGATTTGATACCCGGTTATCAATGCCCGGTTAGATCAATAGGTATAGCAAAAAATTTTTTTTCCAGTCGTTGTAAAGTAGTCTTTGGTAGCGGCTAGTAACTACCTAAAAAAATCCCGCAAATTTTAAAACTTCCCAAGAATACGCTTACCGATTCTAATATGGAATTGACCACTGACCTTTTTGTTTGTGGCCTAGAGTTAGAAAATTACCGAAAAAGTGTCGACATCATCAGTACAATTTAAGGTCCATAAAACTGAATGTTAAACTGCTTACTTAGATATTTATGGGTATAACACATGAGTAATGTTACACGTTATTGCATCTTGTGGGCTATTTTTCATTAAGAAATTCGTCAATTGTAAAGTGACCTCGGTTTTACGAATGTTTAGGTAACAGAGTTTAATGTAATGACTACTTGAGAACTCTTTCAGAATCCTACTTCCTCCATATTATTATAATTATGTCCTTCTATCACGTTGCAACGATAGATAAAGTTAGATGATTGGATGGGCTTTTTATGATGGGAAATCAAAGAGTACGCACGGAATTTTTGAAAAACTTCGTTTGAAGTCTCGGGCATCATTCAACTACTTATTTAGTCATTGACTATTGACTATAAAAGTGTACCTATCCTCTGATCCACTAAGAACTTCAGCACCTTACGCAGTACTTACCTAGCTTGGGCGAAGATGAATTTCTTTATTTCGAATAACAACTAAATGGTGATTTAGTAGTTATTCATCCACCGATAAAATCTCAAACAGCAGATTTAGAGCTGTTATCTCGCGAAGACGGGTGATATACCACGTTGCATCTGACGCGGCTGTGATAAGAGAGGCTTATCTTTTATCATTTATCAATGTTTCTGGCGCTGTTGCGAACAGTTTCATATTTTGTTAAGATGTCTCTGTTTTATATTTTCATTTTGGTTTGATAAAGTAAAATATATCTACTATTACCTATTTTCAAAATTTCAACCAATATGAGGTAACGTCACAAATTGAGCGGTAATTTCCCCTTGAACCCACTAGGATCCATTGATTGGATCCACCGGTGGATTGAATAGCACTGATGAGTTCACTGCGGACACCATTAGTCTGGATGGATTCTGTATCCTTACTGAAATAACTAACGATTTTGTATCCTCTTCCCAACTCTGGGTTGACAAAATAACTCAGTAACGCCGCGGCCGGGGTTCCCACATGGTGCAATGGACATGATGACTCGGATTTCGGATCCAAAAAAGGTAGCAACTGGACCAATGAAGCAAGAAGAAAATGGTAGAAGACCATTTGTGATGCTTGAGAGTTTGCAAGTTTTATGTTATTATTCGATATTCTCAATTTCACGGAAGTGAAGCCATGGACGGATGCTAGTTATAGATTTTTAGCTGAGGTGTGTTATTATAGATGGTGCAAGTCAGTAAAGATAACAGTAAAGTCTAGACCGACTTTCGAATTTATCTCTTGCTTAAAAAGGTTAATATAACTTACACGATATGGTGTACACATGTACTCAACGTTTTATGACTTTCAGTTCTTATCCACAAAATATGATAACAACGAGTTCCCGTTTTATAAATTGGAGTCTTGTCGTGGCATAAATTTTAAGTCCTTTGAATGGATTTATACATGTAAACAAGAATATCTAAAACATGTTTAAAGAAACTCGTTTCGGAGATCCTTCGCCTGATCTGTCTCCACTCGTATCGGATTTTCCGTCACAGCGGTCCATTACTATAGATCGATGCGGGAATAGAGAGTGTGGCCTATGTTTGCTCATACACTTGTGCGCAGATCGCTAATCTCTGTGGAGATTCGGTCGGAAAGACAAATACATGTATCTTTCTTACTAATATTATAAATGCGAATGTTTGGATGGACGGATGTATGGATGTATGGATGTTTGTTACTCAATCACGCGCCAACGGCTGAACGGATTTGCCTGAAATTTGGCACAGGGATAGATTATAGTCTGGAATAGCACATAGGCTTCTTTTTATCCCGGAAAATTAAGGAGTTCCCGCGGGAACCAAAAGACCTCAATCCACGCGGACGTAGTCGCGGGCATCAGCTAGTAATATTAGATATAAATGCGAAAGTTTGGATGGATGGATGTATGGATGTTTGTTACTCAATCACGCCCGAACGGCTGAACGGATTTGGATGAAATTTGGCACAAATATAGATTATAGTCTGGAATAACACATAGGCTACTTTTTATCCCGGAACACTTAGGAGTTCCCGCGGGAACCACGAAACCTCAATCCACGCGGACGTAGTCGCGGGCATCAGCTAGTACTTACATTATATTGCTCTATTTTTGCGTCAAATTATGCTGGAATAGCTGCCTCACATGTAAAAGACATTCAGGAGTCAAGATAGGTGACATCAAATAAATGAAGAATAATCTGGACACAAGTTGTATGCCTAAGACAGCAATGGGGAATTTACTAGGACTAGTAATTTAGTTCGGCAAAGACGTTGACGAATCTCAAAAAATCTGTTCTCTCATACATTTTGATACTAATAAGGCTATTAGGGCTCTCCATGCAAAGCCTTCGAAGACTCATTCACTGAACATAATCAATCAGATTACAGTAGACTTCTTTCTATTTCCCGGTAACCGGGTTCGTCCGCTTTGCATTTCTAATCAAATGCGAGAATACGTCTGCAGTCTGCACCGCACAGCTTCTCGCAAAGTCTAATGATGCATAAACGATGTGGAAACGCTCGATGAAACACTACTTGATCTAAATAACCGTTCACTGTTACGTCTGAACGGGGCTTTCGTTATTTACTAATACGGACCTTCATGGTTTGTTTGATGTAAGATATTCAGTTCTAATGATATAATATCGATTGATTCAACTTTTGGGTGAATTGAATCTCGATTCTTCAATTCAACGAATAACACAACAACTTTTCGTGGTTTCTCTTTCATTAACAACATCAGCAATTTTAGGTTATAACCTTAAGTATGGATGTAATAAGTTATTAATGTGGGAGACACTAGTATTATAGACTACATGATGCCCACGACTTCGTCCGCGTAGATTCAGTTTTTTTAATCGGTAACACAACACTGATTGCCTGAGATAAATAGAATCATATAACTATATGCGATACTGCAAATACAAAGTATCGCTGTATCAGCTCAAAATCGATTAACCGAACGAAAAGCTTTGCTTTAGTAAAAAAAAAAAAAAAATTGTAATGTTATTTGAATTTCTTATTAAGTGCCCGATAATCCTAATACACACGGTATAATGTTTGGCTGTAACAGGCTTTACCGCAGCTGAGAATCGCCAAAGAGTACTGTAGAGTTCTCATTAAAATAAGATCTTTCCGGCTATAATGAGACCATTTCTGGAGAAGTTGGAAGGGTATTATGTAACTTAATTCATATTTCTAGAATCCAGTAATCATTTCATATTGCAGTAATCCAGTAACGTACTGCATAACTTACGTACTTACTTAATTGCAGGTTGACGATTGGCGTACATTTCCTGACTATATATAAAAAAAGTCAGATGTTTGTGCTAATTACGCCAATTAGGTGTTACTTGCGAGTATTTAACGTGAAAGTACTAGTTTAGTAACGTTCACTTGGGACGATTCCCGGATGGGCGATCTAATCACAGAGTTAATTAATACTATACGTAATCTCTTGTCGCACAGTTAGTTTCTTTATATCATAAACATGAAATAAAAATGAATCTACAAGATTATTATAAGGCTGAATTCGAGATATGATGAAGTCAACTATCAGACAAAAATCGTCACTATTAGCTGGTTTTATTTCTGTCACTTTGGATAGCGTACCAGATTTTTGCTGTGCAAGTAAATTTTTCTCTATCGGCACTCGAGTGTGTTAAATCGTACCTACTAAAGTAAAGTATCAAATGTAATTCATGACATTGCGAAGAATGTCGAAAGAGAGGTATTCATTTCATCCATAGGATCAGATGACAAATCTCAATACTGATTTCGTATACCACCTAACCTAATACAGTAATTTCGAAACTATCTTTTATTTGCAGAGGTCAGAAATAACAGTACAGTTATCTCACTTTTAAATTTCAACCCTCCGATTTTCCCCCCTTTTTAAATAAGAACAAAAATAATTTCCAATTTTTTTAAGTTTCAGTGTCTTTGGGCCACTAATATACACAACTATTCCAAATTTCATGTCGATAGCTTCGGTAGTTACTGAAATAATCGAGTGTGACGGACGGACAGACGGACAGACGGACAGACGGACAGACAGACGGAGAAAGTCGCACCATAAGGGTTCCATTTTACCATTTTGGTACGGAACCCTAAAAACGGTAGTCTATCGCAATGTGGGTAGTATCTTCAAATAATGCATTCAATAACACTTTATTTTTACAGCTATCTTATACCTACCGACATTTACATATCGTATATTTGGTAACGTTATAACTAAATTCGGTAACGTTATTAGCACTTATCTTTTTCGAAATATTTAATAACCTTACCGCTGTCATTGTACGATCAATCAATGTAGACTGTAGAGGTCGTTATGATTTGGCACGTATATTACGATATGGTATTAATACTACTTGGTAATGTTTGTGTAACGCAAAACTAGGTGCTTATGTAAATGTTATAGATAATATCGCAATATGGACATTAAATACATCTCGAATTAGGTTTAAATAGGGTTGTCAGATGTCACTTCTCACGTCATAAGATATGTACCTGTTATACACATTATAGACATTATCCTTATGAATTAAAAATGTAACCTTATTTGTGAATTAAGCAGAATTACTTAGTAATAGTTCAGGTTGTATTACTTAAGTACACTCGTTTTACTATAAAAAAAAGTATTTTACCCTCCTCATTGTAAATTCTAATAGATTGGAACTTGGATTGGAATAGTTTATTCTTCAAAACATAAAAACAATATATATATATATATCATTCTTAATATTATAAATGCGAAAGCGTGTTTGTCTGTCTTGTCTGCTACGCTTTCACGGCCCATCTGTTCAACCGTTTTTGATGAAATTTGGTATGGGGATAGTTTGTATCCCGGGAAAGGACATAGGTAGGCTTCCCGCGGACAAAAAGTTCCCGCGGGAATCAAACAATTTTAATCCACGCGGGCGAAGTCTCGTTTTACCTACCTTATCAAATTAATTACCCAGTTAATTTTAAATCGAAGTGTGAAGGTTTAATTGCATTAAGTATTGATTAATTTCGATACGTTTACTTCTTACAAAATAAGTATGTACATACTTACTAAATTATACTTCCTTGCTTCGTCCTTTGAGATTAGGTATACATTGTAGTAATACGTCTAGGTATCGCCTTTCTACCACTTACTTGAAAGCAGAGAAACTGCAGGTTTTTATTTTTTAAATTGTAGGTAGGCACGCCGGCCTACCCGCTCTGGGCGCCTGTAGTGTCACTCATTCGCGTTTTAGTGCCTCGCCGATCACCACGTTATTCAATTTATTTTTTCAATAAAGTTTAAAACGATGCCGAAACGTAGTCACAAAAACGACTGATTATTTGATAAGGATGAAAAGAAGCTTGCTTAACGTGATAAACGTTTGCACGATCAAGATTCTTCCCATAGTAGCAGCGTGTCAGCGAATGACTCACTCGAGCCGGTGCTACTGGACTCCGAACCGGAGCATGAAGGTATTTACGGTGAATTTTTACCTATCCATAAAGATATTGTGAATAGTTGCAAGGACTATTTCCGTATCGAACTGATTATATGACGTCACCTTCCAATTAGTGCTGTGTACATCTCACGGGGATGTTACCTTCGCATTATTGGATTCCCGCAAAAACTTATCTAAGTAGATATTTTACATTTATCGTGATTGTGTACATTTGAAAGGAATGTTACCTTCACAATTGTTTATTTTAATAAAAATTTTCACATATAATCCGAATGGATCATAAGATAATCAAGTGTTGTGCATAGTTTTGAAGGACTATCGCCGCTCTTATTATTAATTTTTATCGAATAAGAACATATCGTATGATATCGTCATACATTTGTGTTGTGGTCATCTACTAGGGATGTAACCCTTCACTCTCGTTATACAAATAAAGCGTAGAGGGTCTCAAGTACCTACACGTTTTATGTTCCTTTTGAGACGAATCAAAACTCGTACCCGAGTTACTACCAAGGAGTGTTGACGAGACCCAACCGGGTACGTCTGCTGCATCTGCAGAAGGCACCGTCACGGACACACTGCAGACAGTACTGCCCGCCGAATCAGTATCAGCACGTGACCCTCCGGAAATGGATGATGAGATTATAATTCTATTAGGAGAAACGCCTTCCAAGGATAAACAATACGAACCAGAAATTCGAGTTGAGTTAGCAGTGCGCTGGGAGCACATGGCCACAACGGGCTTATCTAAGGATTCCAAAGATGATGCACCAATGCTGAATCCAGAGATAAGGGCTGCTTTATCGGATATCCTAATTAAAAAAGATAAGGCGTTAGAGACTAAGCAAAAGCAGGTCGGAGCAAGTATATCTTGCATCAGTGAAGCTCTCACTCGTTTGTTCTCGTTAGGGCACAGAGATCGCAGTCCGTAATAAAATTATTGATCGAAGTGGGTCATCTACTCTGTGATTCGTAGCATAACGAATCCAGGACAAGGAGCTTCATATGCTCAACAATAAAGAAGGACATTAAAGACCAGCTGTTTGATATGGAAATAGATGGTTTTTTATTCGGCGAAAAGTTGGCCGACACACTTAAGGCTGCAAAAGCGACATCAAAATCGGGCGCCGAGCTAAAAATAGACCCACCAGTACGAAAAACTCCCTCGGCGCAGAAACCGAGAGCGACTCCTATGCAGGCTTTAAACCAGAAGTCTGCGCTCCCGGCAGCCCGGCAGGCGGGAGCAGCGAGGAGGTTCAAGGCCACAGCGATTGCGACACCGCGCGCACGGCAGCCGCAGCAGCAACGACAGCCGCCGCGCTCGCAGTCTCGCCGCGACCGGCGTCGCTAGACCCGGTACGTTCCGCTGGACGTCTATCCCATTTTATGACCAGTGGCTCTTAATAACTAATGACCCAGTCATATTATCAGGGGTGAGGGTTACGAGATTCCACTTTCTAAACCGGTTTCTCAATCTCACGAACCGAGCTCACCCGTTGTATCATCATCGGAATCCCTTCAATACAGAGTGGCCATCGCCGATCTAATAAATAGCGGGGCTATATCTAAATGCTTTATTCACAGTTACAGTTTCTTCAGTTCTTTCTAGATATTTTCTTATTAAAAAACCCAATGGAAAAAGTAGATTTATTTTAAATTTGAAGTCCGTAATCAAGCACATCACTACGGATCACTTTGAAATAGAAGATTTGAGAACAACATTGAAGTTAATATCAAAGAATAGTTGCATGGCCACTCTGGATTTAAAGGATGCCTGTTTCTTAGTTGCTATACATCCGAACTATAGAAGGTACCTACCATTTACATTTGGGGAAAAAATTTACCAATTTAATGTTTTACCTTATGCCACTCGTTTTTACAAAACTAATGAAGCTGGTTATGAGTTTACTTAGCTATTAAGCTACTTAACAACTATTTAATTAGATGATAATATTATATGCATAATTTCTAAAATATTTTACATACTAAAAGTATCTAAGAGTCCTTAGTATCATCAACGCAAAAAGAGCTGTTTAACCCCGAATACCGTTTGCAAATACCTCGGTTTCCTAATAGATACGAAAAAATTACACGTTTGTTTGACATATACGACAATTAATAAATCAAGAGTTACATTCGTTACATTCAAATCGTTGGAAAATCAGACATTTTGCACGTTTGGTAGGACTCCTCACTTCGGCTTTTCCCGCGTTTCAGTATGGTTAGACATACCAAACAGATGGAAAGATGTAAATTTATCTGATCTTGCTTTGTGTAATGCAAATAACTATGATAGCTACATGTCGCTACCTCAGTCTTTGCAGGTTGATTTTACATGGTTGTTAAAATCTATTGAAGTGACAGTCAACCCCATTAGACAAGATAACCACTGTATAGAATTTTATTCTGATACCAGCAAAAAAGGGTGGGGGGCGGCATGCGGTGAGGGGACCACCAATGGTCAATGGAGTAGTTCAGAACCTGTCAATCATATTAACTACCTAGAACTTCTAGCTGCATTCTTAGGCCTTCAACATTCGCCAAGAAATTTAAAAAATTACAGATTTTATTTTAGGAACATCGGCAACACAACCGCTATTTCGTATATCAATCGTATATCAACCAGATTTCCACACCTTACTAAAATAACATGATCTCTAAGGCAGTGGTTTGAAGCTCGCGAGATATTTTTATTCGCTTTTTAAATAAGCTCTGAGGATAACGAAATAGCAGATGCAGAGTCGCGAATGTCCCCATCCAGATACCAAATGGGATCTAAAAGTTAGTGATTTTAATAAGATTGTACAAGCCTTAGGACAACCGCACGTTGACCTTTATTTTTTTTTGCCTCCAGAATAAATTATAAATGTAAGAAATATGTCGCATGGAATAGAGATCCCGGAGCATTCGCTATTTTACGTTCGTTCACACTAGATGGGAAAGATTTATCTTTCTACGCTTTTCCGCCCTTTGCCCTTTGCTGTTGTATTGAAAGTTTTAAGAAAAATTATAACAGATCAAGCTGAGGGTATAGTCTTGGTTCCGTTTTGGCCCACGCAACCCTGGTTTCCACTATTTCGAAGCCTTCCCTGTTGTGAATTGTTTTGTGTGTATTATCTGTTTCCAAATGCCACCCCCAGCTCACGTTGATTGCGGGGAAGTTATCAGGACGGCATTACTCATGAGGGGCGTACCACCGTTATCTTTAGATATTATGATAGCTTCCCTATCAAATTCAATGAAATAATATGATGTCGCAACAAAGCGCTGGGCTAGCTTTTGTAAAAAAAAAAAAAAAAAATGAAGTGTCAACCCCTATGGTAATTTATTTTCTAACTCAATTATTCCAGTCCGGCTTACAATATAGATCATTAAACAGTCATCGCTCCGCTCTGTCATTGATCCTAGGATCGAGAGTAGGGTCTGATGACCGCGTTACTCGGCTTTTCAAGGGTTTCGACAGACTTCGTCCCCCAGCCCCAAAATATAATGTAACATGGGATCCATCCATAGTTTTCTCAAATTTGTATCCCAATAACAATTTGAATTTAATAGATTCGACAAAAAAGATCGTCACTTAACTCATACTGGTGACTGCAAGGGTGCAGACTATTGCAAAAATTCATTTAGAAAATATATATTTTACTAATGAGCCGATAATTATATAGATACATGATTTATTAAAAACATCACGCCCAGGTTCAGCTCCCCCTTGCCTAAGTATCCTGTTTTATAAAGACCGGCCGGAAATCTGTCCTGCAAAAACGCTAGTAGCGTAGGTATATGGATAGGACGAAGTCTCTAAGAAATAATGAAATTGACCTATTCATCAGTTTTAAGGCTGTATAAAATCAGTATTTACGAATACTATCAGTCGGTGGATAAAGGACACACTATAAATTAGTGGAGTTGACACCTCTATATTTTCCGCTCATTCTATTAGGCATGCAGCGACCTCTGCAGCTTACAGAAAGGGTACTAGTATCTAGATACAATACGAAATACCTACAGCTGGGTGGAACGGCAACTCTATGGTGTTTGCCAGATTTTACCGTAGAGATATTTAGTGTGATCAATCTAATCAGTTTGCTCTATCTATACTTAATACTGAAGCGGATTAAAATGTAAAAGTGTTACAAATTTGGTATTACTTATATTAATTTATTTAATAACAAAAACCTAATTTATTTAAATATGGGTGAAGTAACCGTTATATCATGTAAAAATCATAATGTCTCTCTAGTTATTTTCTTTTGTTAGATAACTGCAATGTTATGATTAAACTAAGAGTGTTTTAATATTTCACTATCTTTCAAAATCTACAATGTATACCTAATCTCAAAGGACGAAGCAAGGAAGTATAATTGGAGATTAAACGAACTTACCTGAAGTGAAGTTCTATCCTAATTATACGAGTTGCTTCGTCCGAAGAGATTAGTTCCCTCCCAGCCCTTAAATCCCCTGCTAAGTGAAATATTAAAGTTCCAGGCAGGCTTTCAACTAAATGAGTGACACTACAGGCGCCCAGAGCGGGTAGGCCGGCGTGCCTACCTACAATTTAAAAAATAAAAACCTGCAGTTTCTCTGCTTTCAAGTAAGTGGTAGAAAGGCGATACCTAGACGTATTACTACAATGTATACCTAATCTCTTCGGACGAAGCAACTCGTATAATTAGGATAGAACTTCACTTCAGGTAAGTTCGTTTAATCTCCAATAATATAATCAAGTTTGATGGCTTAGAAGAAATCATTGTAAACAAATAGACCATTGAAATCTTTATGGTTCTGTGGCTTCATGTGGTTGAAGATGATGTCATTGAAAATGATGATGTATTCTTTATTATGATGTCGTAAAGATTACAAAAACTAGGTCCCGTAACACGAAACATCCGAGGATAAATCTAATCGAAGGAAAAACCTAATTTACCTACAATATATTACCTACCATTAAATTATGAAAAAGTGATACTACCTTATATAAGTAACTAGATGATTCCCGCGACTTCGTCTGCGTGGATTCATGTTTTTTGATTCCCGCGGAAACTCTTCAATTTTTCGGGATAAAAAGTAGCCTACGTCCTTCCCTGGGATATAACCTATCTCTGTACCAAATTTCATCAAAATCGGTTGAGTAGTTGGGCCGTGAAAGCGTAGCAGACAGACAGACAGACTCACATTCGCATTTATAATATTAGTATGGATAACGTGACAGGAAATTAAATAACAAAAGACAATGATGAAAAACGTATGTATTGAAGACACGTCATGAGCTCTAGCGACCATTGAGCTAAGCAATAACTTAGTTAAAAGTGTAAGAATCTACCTATTTATTCGAAAAGTGATGTCATCGCAAAATTAGAAAACAAAAATGACTTTTTATCGGTGAGACGAGGTAAATGAACTTATAACCAAAGTGGACTAGATAGTTGACAGTAATACTTATGTGAAACATGCTGATCAATGAGGTAGGTAGGTATTTCTAAGATATCGTTTAGAAGAAATAGCGAAGTAGGTATGCCATCTTGAGGTTTAAACTTATGTCAATGCAAATTTAAAAATAAAATTACTTACATGGAACAAGCGAAGGTATACTTTAAATTAACCCAAACGAAAGATCCAAACAATAATAGTTACTATCACTAGCGAAATAGAAGTTAAATTAGCAATAAATTTTCCCCAGTGTTTCGGTTTCACACCGTAGTTCCTGTCCTATTGTTTCGAACGGACCCGGCGCTGATTATGTGTACGATAAGGTTACGTTATCAAACGCATGGTAAAATTTTGACCATGTGACGCATATGTTTAACATATAATTATGACGAGAAAGAGGTCGTTGTTGTTTGGGTTCACATTATAGTTATAGTACTACCTAGTACCGACTTTACAACGAAAACACGGGTGTTTTTGAATTTGACGCGATCATTCAGTTTGTGGTAGTGGTAGGCTGGTAGCCGATTTCAATTTGATTTCTTTGAAATAAAGTTTACACGGTTCTAAGCTGTATTCCGGTAAAGCTGCTTCAATCATAGTAACAATCTCAATTGCAGTGATTGGCTGAATTTATAGTAACTATTGTTGCTGCGACAATGGATTTAAATAGCGAAAGAGTGTTTGCCAATGAAGTGATCGTGATCGTTGCACTATACTTGTACAATCAAAAATAGGTCCCTCGAAGTTTTATTGTTAGTGGACACTTGGCTTAAAACATGAAAACTAATATTTTGGGGCACGATGTCACAATGTCGAGGGCTGTTCACAACACCAGTAAAAAATTCTCATCACGTATTAAACTCTGCATGCGGCGTACATTCTACTTAGTCTTTTCCCGTGTTTTTACGTAGGTACTTATACGTAATATTGCGTTCACACGGACGAAAATGGATGCTTCCAGTTTCACGCTTTCATCATAATCGTAAAAATTGTTCTGCTTAACTTATGGTTCCAACCCATTCGTCGTGTCGCATAAAAAGGATCATGAACAAGGACGAAGCATCGAATTCCCGGCATAATCGAAAATCAGTCAGTCAGTCAGTCAGTTCAGACATATTTTTATATTTATATCTTGTTTATTATAGGTAGTGCACAATGAAGTGGTAGATACAATATCCCAATAGGTATCTATCTAAAACGTAAATTATAAAGTAGAAAGTCAGGCGTTATTGATAGAAAGCGGAGTGAAGTCTTTCAGAGTGCTCTGATTTCCATGTGCAATATAATGGAGTGACAATAGAAAATCTTGTTTATTGCAACAATTATTAATAGAAAAATCTGTAATGTCTATTGAACATTAACAAATCACATCGTAAGTGCTGTGTTTGTCACATAGCAGAATAAAAGTGGCAAAATCGAGAAAGTAGAGTAATTCTCTAATATAGGCAATGTTTCAGTCTAACTCTTACTTTACCTACTTTCGCTGAAATTCGTTCGATTTTCTTATTTCTAAATGAATTTCTCAAAATCCTTTCTTAGATTGTATGCATATATATTCTACATAGATCCAGCAGTTTGACTCTGAACTGTACGTAATTTCATATGTTAATCATTTATAATTTTCATATTCTTCATTTATAATTTTCTTTTATTTTATTCATTATACGATTAAAGACCCAAGCATCTTCGTATATTTTAATGAAAATCCAGTGGTTTGATTTTGAACTGTACCTACTTTCATATGTTAATGTCATGTTCTTAATTTATAATTTTCTTTTATACATTGTACGATTAAAGACCTAAGCATCTTCGTATATTTTAAGGAAAGTCTTTTTCGGATGACAGACGGGGGTGGCTCATTTTTGGGTGCAAAATTTTAGTCTGGATGCATCTAGTGTTATAGCTGTAGTTATAGTGAATTATATATTAACGACTAGCTGATGCCCGCGACTTCGTCCGCGTGGAATAAGTTTTTTTAAATTCCCATGGGAACTCCTCAATTTTCCCGGATAAAAAGCCTTTAAAAAGAATTTTTTATATTAAATTATTAAACAACCGACTACAAACTCCCGCGCCAACTTTACAACAACAAGCACACGCTATACAAAGTATGTATGTATGTATGTATATTCTTTATTGTACACCACAAAAACACAAAATAAACAGATTACAAACATGAAAACTTAAAACGTATGTACAATAAGGCGGTCTTATCGCTAACCAGCGATCTCTTCCAGACAACCTTATCGATACGGAGACAATGAACAAGTGGACAGTGGGAGGTGGTGCATAAAAATAAACTTAAATACTAATAGATACATAAAATAACCAATATCATAAAATTATAACGTATAAATACACTAATATATACAAAATAAATAAAATAGACATACTTAAGATTTAATACATAAATAAATACACATATAAATAATGGACTTACTTGGAAAGTACTTATTTTATTGTTGATATTTTAAAAACCGCTCGACCGATTTCGATAAAATTTATATGGGACCACTTGGGAAGTATGCCCTTTCAAATAAAAAAAGAATCATCCAAATCGGTCCACCCAGTCAAAAGTTCTGAGGTAACAAACATAAAAAAAAAATACAGTCGAATTGAGAACCTCCTCCTTTTTTTAAAGTCGGTTGAAAACTGCCATAACTACCTCTTTCAATCTACTCATAGCTCAATTCCGTCTTGGAGTGATAGTAATAATCTATTAGAATTATAACTACCTAGATATTTTTTGAATTATAAGTTTTAGTACTTATTACTTACTAGCGGACGCCCGCGACTTCGTTCGCGTGGCATAAGTTTTTTAATTCCTATAGGCATTCCTTAATTTTCCGGGATAAAAAGAACCCATGAAAACAAACACGTCGATCCGTTGATTTGTTGCGGCGTGATTGAAGGACTATTTATCTTCCTTTGGTATAGAATTTATAAAAACTCTGAATAATATGTATTTCATAATTTCAACCGGTAGCTAAATATCAAGTTTCTTGGCTGTAACTTGAAAAACTCAAAACTGTTTGGGGGTAGAATTTTGAAAAACTGTTACACACTTACTTCTTTATATTATACCGAAAGCAAAAATACCTAGTTTCGTTGTTATAACTTGAAAATTATCTTGATAAATGAAGGACATTCATCCCCTATTTCATCCCTTTGGGGGTTGAATTTTCAAAAATAGTGAAACACGTACTTCTGCATATCTAACTGAAAGCCCAAATGCTAAGTTTCATGGCTATAACTTGAGAAATGAAGGACTTTCATACAAATTTTCAACCCCTATTTTACCCCTTTGGGGGTGGAATTTTGAAAAACTATTCCACAAGTACTTCCTTATTTATTACCTAATGCCAAAATACCAAGCTTTTCGTTGATACAACTTGAGAAATGAAGGACTTTCATATAAACTTTCATCCTCTATTTCACCCCTTTGGGGGTCGAATTTTCAATAATGATTAAAATCGTACTTCTGCATATCTAACTGAAAGCCCAAATGCTAAGTTTCATGGCTATAACTTGAGAAATGAAGGACTTTCATACAAACATTCAACCCCTATTTTATCCCTTTGGGGGTGGAATTTTGAAAAACTGTGCAACACACACTTCTTTATTTATTACCTAAAGCCAAAATACCAAGTTTCGTTGATACAACTTCAGAAATATGTTGAGAAATGAAGGACTTTCATATAAACTTTCATCCCCTATTCCACCCCTTCGGGGGTAGAATTTTCAAAAACTGTGAAACACGTTTTTCTTTACTTTCAACCCGCAGCACATATACCAAGATTCATGGATATAACTTGAGAAATGACGGACTTTCATACAAACTTTCAACCCCTATTTCACCCCCTTAGGGGTGGAATTTTGAAAAATCCTTTCTTAGTGAGCGCCTACGTCATAAAAGAAAGGTACTTTCAAAATTTCAAGTCTCTAACCCTAGCGCTTTAGGCTGTGCGTTGATATGTAAGTCAGTCAGTCAGTCAGTCAGGACTTTGAATTTTATATATATAGATGTAAAAGCAAATACGTTTACGTAAGGCGTGGAAACAATCAATATATGGAGCGATAAATATCATTTATCTTGTATCAGTACTTACATACACCTTTATTTACCTAATAATAAACAGTCATACCTTATGCCTTAGGTATTTTATTATAATGAAACTTTAGACCATCCTTTTTTGAAGCACGGGGCCCGGGGCCAAAGTGCTACACGTTATGCCAAAGAGGTTTACACAATTTTATTACTCCTAGAAAATATTATAGTCCATACAGTTTTGGTCTGCCGATTTCAGATTGGATGACGTGGAATCGGTCTAAGCAGCTATAATTAAGAGGCAAATTCGATTGTGACCCAATTTTTACCGTTTAATATTCAGACTGATGGCAAAAGTGCCTAGCACACGGCAGTAAAAGTTAAAACGTCTTACGCATTGGAACTTAATAACGATTTAGCTACTGATTACTGATACGATTGTTAGTTTGAACATGTCCTTCACTTGTAATTTGTGACACAAATTCATATTCTACTTAGATCGAAATCTTCTAGTTACATTAAAATTACCAACCCTTCTTCTACCTTTCTCAAGGGGTGATGCGAAAGTAATGATAATTTTGTAATGCACCTTAAAATCTGAAAATCATAACTTAGTTTGCTCTACACCTTTACTAACTCACAGTAAAAAATATGATTTTTAAATAGGTCATGATTACTGGGAAATTCGTTTGAATATAATATAATCAACCGAAGTTCCTCAAAACTATGCTCACACAACATAAAGCATAAAGCTCGTATATGTCAGTTAGCGAGGGTAGTTATCCGAGAAGCTTCGAACTGCATGAAAAGCTGCCTAAATCTCCAGATCTAGACTTTTCTTTGACATTTACCACAAATATCAATTAATCACATTATTAGAAGTTCATTTTTATTAAATTATAGAATTACTAGATCATATCCGCGACTTAGCTGGTGCTGATTAAGGTT
Source organism: Erebia epiphron (assembly GCA_963932025.1). NCBI lineage: Eukaryota > Metazoa > Arthropoda > Insecta > Lepidoptera > Nymphalidae > Erebia > Erebia epiphron. Next base: position 14,053,504 of record OZ009952.1, on the reverse strand, counting down.
TTTAAAAATCCGTGGGAACTCTTTGATTTTCCGGGATATAAAGTAGCTGTGTCTTTCCTTGTGATGTAACCTAGTTCTTTACAAAATATTGTCAAAAACTGATTGAAAGATGTGCCGTGAAAACCTAGCAGACAGAGAGACATGCTTTCGTTTTTATAATATTAAGTATGGATTACTTCTTACTATTAAGTACTTATACTAAGATTTTAAAAAAAACTCAAAAATACTTACTTAGTTACCTATCATCACTTGGATAATGTTAATATTAAGTTTTTGTTATTATTGCTATAGTAACTATAAAAGCAATAAATGTGAGTTCCTGTACGGCTTTTTGTACAATTTTATGCACTGAAAGTGGTGTTAGAATTGGAAACAATTGAAATTATCACTTTAATTTAGGTAACTATTGTCGGCTAATAGAATCATGACAGGAAGTAGAGTTACTTCCTAGATCGCATAAATCATTTTAAAAGTTTGGAAGTCATTATAACGTGATGAAATCTTATCGATTGAAACAGTATTTCTGTATAAATTTTACAATCGTGATCGATAAAGAGAAGAATTGGTGCAGTGCGTGTCAGAACAGCATTTTAAAACTTTGAAGGTCATTTACACCGTAATCGGTCTTTTCACAAATACCTACTGTCTAGAAAACCTCAAAATAATTTTAAAATACCTATTCAACAAGGTATCACTCGAGACTCGAGAGGGTTAGGTACCCAAATTCTTGTTCATATTTTTTCAAAGTTCTCTCTGCGTCGTATTCCTCATTGCTGAGGGTTTTGACCCCTTTACATTAATCACATAATGGTATAAGTTTTCTTGGGATAATAATGACGTGGATTCCCAGGCCCTCCCGTATCCTAGGTCATTCCGCATCCATTTCCAAATTTACTTCTTTTTATTTTGTTTTATGGGTTTTATTAGTGCCACACATTTTCCAAATTTTAACACGCTTGTGTAGCGGTTTCTATATCTGTATCAAATTATAGCTGTACAGACAGACAGATGGACTGGACGAAATCGTTCTACTACGGAACCCTAAAAATTACTGATATCTCTCCGATTCTACCCTTGACAGAATGCGTCACTCACGAAATTCAAGACTAACTTTAGAGCACGTCTTAGATAATAATTACTTTAGCGAGGGTATGGTGATTTTGCAGTGTAATTATCGACTGTTCATACATAAAGAGGCATATTTCCAAGGCTACAAAGTCAGCTTTGATCATTGTATTTGAAAAGGGATAAGGCCTCGATAGCTATAATTAATCACTAAAGCCATTGAAAATTATGTTGAATAAGTGATTTCGTGGGAGTTTACAAATCTTTTTCATCAAGGAAATGGCAATGGAGACAAAAAGCTTATAATTGTGTGACATCTTAAGTGATACCTCAAGCATTAGGAAGGCATTAACATTAGATACTGAATACTCGTATATAAGTACAGTCAACAGCAGAAATTTGTTTCTAACCTATGTTTAAAAGTACTGACTCCACGTACAGCTTAAGCCGTTGGGTCTAAACGCTTTTTTGCGGTAACTTTCAACTCAGAAAAGTTTTCATTAATTCCATCCAAGGAAGCAGCCTCTGGCGGCTGATTTTAATGTTTTAAAAAGTGCTTGTTATTGAAATACTTAATTATTAAAAAAGAACAAAAATATCGTAAGAGATGAAGTAGAATTTGTAGACGTGAGTAGTTTTGGGATGGGAATCCGCTTTTTGCTATGAAACTACTTATGTAAGCATGAATACCTATTAAAAACTGTAATCATCATATTATTATTATTATCAGCTTTTCTATCTAGCTGCATCTGATGCTGACTGTACTTATCATTTGTCACTGGAATCTATTATTAAGCCTCGAACAAAAAACCCACACATGATAGCTACCGTAAAGACAACAATGATGGGAAAATGGCATTAGCCACAAATTGGAAAAATGAAAGTTTGACCCCTTATAAAAGATGAGAACCGTTTATTGATTATCTTTTATCTATTTGTAATAAAAAAAAGACCAAGAAATATTTTGTGAAAATTCGACCGACTTTTTTAAAAAAAATCTTACATATTTCAATACAGTTATTATTAAGTATATTATGCTTTAGGACATGGATATTTACGACAATCCAAAAGGAAAGCTTTTTGATATAGTATAATAATATGGCAGCATATGATATAGTTAATGCTTACAAGTTGATATTACATGCTTCCACTACAGCCTACTATCGTCCCACTGCTGGGCACAGGCCTCCACTCTGACAGGAGAGAGAGAATTAGAGCTTAGACCCACCACGCTGCTCCAATGCGGGTTGGCGGGCTTTAACGACTATTATCATGTTAGTGATAATAACCCCGGTTATTATAACCGACGGCTTAACGTGCTCTCCGAGGCACGGGGGTGAAACACCGCCAACTTCCAACTCCGGGCTGCCACTGAGAATTTCTTAATTGAAAAACCCAATACCTAACAATTTTTATGCCCGACCGGGAATCCAACCCAGGACCCGCAGTCGACTATGCTAACCGCTAGACTAACGAGGCAGTCGCATTACATGCTTATCTGATCGTAATAAAACCTTGCACTAAGAACCCAAATTCATCATCTGATGAGGAAAAATGTTATAGAAGTAACTATACCAATACTCGAGCACTTTCAAATGTGTAGTCGCCAAAATCTAATTCATCTGAAGTTATCTTATCTCATCTTCAAATACTAAGTATTATTCTCTTGCACTAAATATCTTATCTACCAAAATAAGGTGTGTGAACATTCGGATTCAAGTTATTATACTTAAACAAATTTTGAACGAAATATTTAAATTTAGAATGACCATATTTTTTACCCTAAAAGTTACGTTATATTTTTATCTATCCTCCACGGAAAACTACTACGTGTTTAACCTAATTCGGATTCATTCAACGAAAAATTAATCAAAATGATTACCTATCTCTATCTATCTCAAAAAAAGTTACTAAAGAAAACGTGAAGTTCACAGCAACGCTAACAATGTAAGCTAAATTGGTATTTCTAGAGATTGGGCTCCAAAGTTTTCCAATTGATCTGGAATCTCGATGAAAAGTGAGTAAGTACCTGGTACTGGGAGTTGTTGAAACAAAAGCACTTACAAAGCCTTCCATTGTTGCGATACTCCGATATTGCAAGTCAAATCTTCCATTACCATGCCTCCCTTTGATGACTTATTATATGCAGCGGCAACTTCTATTTTCCCGTTCAATTCTCGCTGAAGGAAACTCGGAAGAAATTATAATGCGATTACAGCTTTGTGAGGACGGGGAAAACCATTTTCCGATTGGTACTTACTTTTCGAATACTTTTCGAATTCATATTTATTTTTTCTGTGAGCATTTCTGGGTACTTATTTTGGCATAATACTTTATGATTTATTCGGCCACAAACATGAGTGAGAGCTTTTATTACGTATTGCACCTTTTCGTAAATTATAGTCTCAAAATAAGTAGGTTTCCTATATTTTTAACCGGCTCCCAAAAAGGAGGAGCTTCTCAATCAAATTAATCTAGGCGAGATCAATTGTTTGTAAACTAACTCTACATTATTTAACTCGTATATTATTAACTGTACATTTATTCTTGTTGTAAATTATTCTAATTAACTATTTAGTGTGATTTATCTAGATATTAAGTGTACATTTTTTCTTGTTGAAGATTATTCTAAGTTATTATTTAGTGTTTAAGTGTGATGCACAGCTGTGTCAATTTTATTTTATTAGCATAACTAGTACCTATGTTTCCTAGTTTTTAAAGAATAAAATTACTATTGTTCAGGAAATCCATCAGAACGTTTTTCACACACTCACAATACGCTACCAGTGTGAATACAGAAAGAAAACACAACCTTGGTGCATTCAAAGCCAAGTGCGAGGTCGCTTTATATAATCCAATTAGCGAAAAACTTATTTACCTTTAGTATCATGTTGCTGGATTCACTTTCTTACACAGTTATTACCGTTATCACTTTTGGTTATTAATTAAAGAACTGTTTTCACTTTTTGTCACGCGCGTCCGTACGTTTGTACGAGTAAGTTAACGGACGGTGCGCGAGGCTTTCGCGCTGCGGCGTCGCTTGTGATAGTCTGACTCTGAAGTCTGATCGCGTAGGATAGGTTGCGCGGGCGCATACGTCACGTGTAGGGTTGCCAGCTCGTTTATTGTATAAGGGTTTATGACATGTATTCATCATTTAGACAATAGCAATTATTATTGTGTATGTATGCATTGACGGTATTCTTGCTAAAACTGTGCATTTTACCCAATGAACTCTAAAAAAACTTATTATGGTAATAGTAAAAAAGTTTTCTGTTAGTAAAAGAGTGATTGTTATCCTTACACTGTAGCCCAAACTACAATGGTAGACAATACGCTCAAAACTTTCATGCGAGCTTCGCAAATTGTAAAATATACTTGAAAAAAAAAATACAATGTAGCGTTTTGAATAATGTCGAGTTTACAAACTTAGACGTGATGCTATCGGCAGGATCTTCAATTTTTCCTTAAGTATTCGAAAAACTGACGTCGTCTCTCGAGGCTCTTGTCTTAATTTGCACTTTTTTTGTATTTTATATACGACGAGTTTATTATTTGATATATTGTAAGTATAGTTTTCCGGTGATGTTATTAATCCTCAAATAAATTCTAATAAATATTATAAATGCGAAAGTTTGGATTGATGGATGTATGGATAGATGTATGGATGGATGTTTGTTACTCAATCACGCCCCAAAGGCTGAACGGATCTGGCAGAAATTTGGCACAGAGACAGATTATAGTCTGGAATAGCACATACTCGTAGGCTACTTTTTATCCCGGAAAATTAAGGAGTTCCCGCGGGAACCAAAAAACCTTAAACCACGCAGACGAAGTCGCGGGCATTCGCTAGTCATGAATAACTCGTTGATGCCCGCGACTTGGTCCGCCTGTAAGTTTTTAATTCCCGCAGGAACTCCATAATTTTCCGGGATAATAAGCCTATCCTTCCCCGGGAACCAATCTATCCCTGTACCAAATTTCATAAAATACGATTGAAAAGATGGGCTGTGAAAGGGTAGCATACAGACAGACAGACATATTTTCGCATTTATAATATTAAGTATGGAAGTATGGATTCAGAGTGGCAGCCCTGATCACGTGCCCAGTGGCGCTGTCGAGCACGCTGGCGGTCTGAAGCGGCCCGCCGCGGAATTAACGGCATTTTTCACGCTCCAGCGACAATCCGCGATGAATGATGGCTCTCTAGAACTAGATACTTTATCGCCTGCATTTACTTGTACAATTGCAATAAACGTAAATTAAGTTTTTTATATGTTTTACAAGTACAGTTCTGTTGTCGCTATAAATTCAAATGACACTGAAAAATTGTGTTGTTATTTATTCAGATTAGGTTTCTACCTTGTTTCTATACTATAGTTGGTTAAGGCATAGATGATGCTCATTAGATCGCAGTTTTCATTTGCGTGTTATTCTTGAGTTATTTCACAGTTTAACCATCGGTGTTATTGAATTAATTAAGATATAATAAATATAATTTAAGCTATGATATATTAAAATTATGTTACTTAAAAAATTTAGCTATGTACCTATAGCAACTTATATATTTTTGTAGATTGATTCTAGATGTACTTATCGTACACGACTAATAGAAAGGATAAAATTATTTTACTGAAGGTAGGTAATTACTTACAACATAGATATCATAAGATAACCAAATTAATTATTGGACAGATACCTACGTATTTTCATTTGCTAGACTATATTTTGTCTTGATTTTATCGCTTTATTTCTATTCAACTAGAGCAGAAGTTGTGTTTAAATGTTACAATCAAAATAATCTCTATAAAAAGTTGAGTCAATATGCTCTGTCCACAAAGGCACCCCTATTTGCATTTGAAGCTTTGCCAATGGTGGAGTATACAATTATATACAAGAGCAAACTGCACTTACGAATATTCCCACTTTTGCCGAGTGGAGTTGAATTCATGCAAACAGCTGCGCCTTCTCAATTCAATTTGAAATAAATTACTCCATTGGTTAAAAACAATTTGCTAATTAATCATACTATAATATTATAAAATATGTGAATGTGTTAATTTGTTGGTTTGTCCTTTAATCACGCCGCTATGGAACAACGGATCGACGTGATTTTTGGCATGGGTGTAGTTGAGGACCTGGAGAGTGACATAGGCTAATATTATAAATGCGAAAGTTTGGATGGATGGATGTATGGATAGATGTATGGATGGATGTTTGTTACTCAATCACGCCCCAACGTCTGAACGGATCTGGCTGAAATTTGGCACAGAGACAGATTATAGTCTTGAATAGCACATACTCGTAGGCTACTGTTTATCCCGGAAAATTAAGGAGTTCCCGAGGGCATCAAAAAAACTTAAACCACGCGGACGAAGTCGCGGGCATCAGCTAGTTATTCTGAAAAGACTATTGCAGATGTTTTGGATTTGCTTTTATTAAAGTTGATAATGTTGCATTATAAAAATAAGGGGTCTCAAGGTGCCGGAGTGGCGAACCCGCACTGGAAAGCGTTGTCTTGGCAAACCCCCCACTAGCGAAAGAACAACATCATTTTTTATTTCACTGATTTAGTATTATTAATGAACCGAATCACTTTTTATTTTATTTTATTTATTTCACAGTAATCAACAGCGTTACAACTAATATACATTAATTATAACTTGATAAGGCCATAAACGATTACAGAATAAAAATAAAAATAAAATATTTTAACAGAGTAGATAGTATTTTTTTAGTATTTTTAGTTTTGCTAGGACAAAACTTAGTAGGTAAGCGTAACAATAAAAACAAAGTAAGTATACAATTTGGCCGGCCTATCGTTATCTGGCGATCTACAGACAAGCAATGATGTAAAAGTAAACCGATAGAAGCGGTAGGTAGATGGTGCAGATATAAATATCAAAAATAATTAATATATTACAAACAAAAATATATTTATTTATTTATTTTTATTTAATGAATCTAACATATTATCAGTAGTGGTTTACATTATGATGAGGTGTTATCATAAAGTTATACGAATACCGTACACCACAGTGCCGCCGACAATAGGATTATTACATAGATACTGTATTAAATTGTATAGCTCATGAGCCATTTCTATAATTCATAACTTAAGGTAAGTATTTTAAGTGTCACAGTAGAATATTTGAGTGTGCATTGTTCGGTAGATATGCAATTTGTTTTATGGTGTAGGTTCTAAAGGTAGTAGGTAGGTACTAGAATATTCTCGAGAATCTAATTTTTTATACTACCTAATAAAAATACACGTTAAGTTTATAGCTAATATAGCCTTCGAATTCGTCGTTTGGATTTAGGTTTTTAAAATTCCCATAGGAATTCTTTGATTTCTGGAAAAAAGCCTATTTCAGTTTCTGGGTCCTTAAATACATATTTTATGCACCTTTATTATAGTTGATTTGTCAATTACTCTTGTTTAACATAAAAGTCACGTTTTCATTTAACTATTCCATCGTCACCAGTTTCACGATCATATATAGTATTATAAGGCAATAAATGTACATATTACAATGAGATGTGAACAACATAATCGATATAATCAAATCTATATTATAGTCTTATCTACAGTATATACTTATACTTGCTACAAATAGGTGTAGCCTCTGGAGGCGGATTTTATCACGGCCACGGGAAATCAAATAATTATATTTTGAAATTTCCCTAAATCTATGCATTGTAGATTGTAGAATGTCATGTGTTGCAACCAGCACGTTATTTTAAAAACAGCTTATTTGGTCATCTCGTTTGAAACTGGATGTCAACATAAAATGTAGTACAACATAAATTAGTTGCATTACATGTACAAATTACTTGCCTCATGAGCGTTTTAAATTAGCATACACTTGGTCATATTGTATGTTGCCTAATCAGCGAAATAAATGCAGCTGTATACGGATCAAGGTTTCACTGGAACGTAGTCAGGGGTGGGTTAATGAATTCAGCATATATTGATTACATGAATAAGTGAGAGAATAAATTATAGTGCTATCCTCTTGTTACAATGGAAACCATTAGTATAATACCGAAAATATAATCGGAGAAATAACTGCTGTAGTGACGTTCCACTGTTTTTGCGTCTTATGGGTTTGGCGTTCCAGACCAAGGCCCGCCCAATCGACCACAGTACTTAACAGTCATGCCATCCGGTCTCTTACCGTCATCCCTGAACAAACCGGAGGGTTCCAACAGGGATGGACACAGACGCCAGAGCGCGACGGACTATGTACTCATCGATAGAACCCTAGCGATATAAACCATATTAGCACTCCGAACGCAACTAAGCCCATGTTGATCAAACTGATCCACAATAATTGATTTGATAATAATTGATTTATTTAAATGAAAAGTGCTGTCTTCTAGTTAAACATTACTTTTGTACCTAAATTAATAATCAGAGAAATAAATACTGTAGTGAACTAGTACGTCGGTTCAAGGTTTTGCAGGGACGTTGCCGGGGGTAGGTTACTGAACCCACCCTTTATTGATTTCATTAGGTATGATGAGAATAAACGATTTAAATAAAAGGTGCTCTTATAGTTAAAATGAGTTCCATTAAGTAATATTGTTTGTAATATGTGTTGTTTGTATTCATGTAACGTGAACATTCAATAAATCTTACTAATTTTACAAGTAATAAAATTAAAAATTTTAAAAGAACCCTCGACGAACTGTAGAGCTCCATTATACCTTTGACCTGTATAACTTTGAAACAACAATTAGAACTTAGCAAACGTCTATGTTACATAATATCTAAAACACAAAACTGCATCTTTGACGGCTCAGTAGTTTTTTTGACCAGCGTGGTGGACTATGGCCAAACCCTTCTCTTTCCGAGGCGCGCTTGTCACGACAAATCAAAAGAGTCCAAATATGACGGGTTTACGATGAGTTCCTATGACCACCTCCTGGGTCCATCATGAGACCCTGGGCAGCATCTAGGTACAAGCTAAATATATCTTAAACAAAAAGCCCGCATCTAAATCAGCACAGCAGTTTTTGAAAAAAATGGTAACATATTGAAAAAATAAAATCATAGACTGTAGTCTATGATTTTATTTTTTCAGTTCAGCTTTGTTGTCTATGGTCCTAAAATATATCTAAGAACCTTCTCACAAGCTATACACATCTAATGAAAAAAACCGCATTTCAATCGGCCCAGTACTTTTTGTGAAAAATGGTAACATATCGAAATATTAAAATCATAGACTACAGCACAGCTTGGTTGTCTATGGTCCTAAAATATTTCTAAGAACCTTCTCTCAAGCTATACATATCTAATGCAATAAACCGCATCTCAATCGGCCCAGTACTTTTTGTGAAAAATGGTAACATATTGAAATATTAAAATCATAGACTACAGCTCAGCTTGGTTGTCTATGGTCCTAAAATATATCTAAAAACCTTTTCACAAGCTAAGCATATCTAATGCAAAAAACCGCATCTCAATCGGCCCAGTACTTTTTGTGAAAACTTTTAACATATGGAAAAATTAAAATCATAGACTGCAGCTCAGCTTAGTTGTCTATGGTCCTAAAATATGTCTAAGAACCTTCTCTCAAGCTATATAGTCAACTAGTATTTCGCCCTGTGCACGAGCTGCTAAAGCAGCTCACGGGTTGTGGTTAGACTTACAAGTAGTACAGATTTTACTGTACTAAACTGAATTCATTTATTATGGTGATAACAAAATAAATAAAAATGATTTTTTTAAACTTTGGTAAAAGTTTCCAGTTTCGTAACCCCAGGGAGTCCTAAATATCGATTTTGAACGAAATTGGTCAATTAACAAAGAATTTCAAAATGGCGCTGATTTTCTAAAATTTTGGTAACAGTTTCCTGTTTTGTGACCCCAGGGAGCCCTAAATATCGATTTTGAACAAAATCGGTTAATTAACAAAGAATTTCAAAATGGCGCTGATTTTTTAAAATTTTGGCACCAGTTTCCTGTTTTGTGACCCCAGAAAGCCCTAAATATCGATTTTGAATGAAATCGGTCAATTAACAAAGAATTTCAAAATGGCGCTGATTTTTTTTAAATTTAGGTACCAGTTTCCTGTTTTGTAATCCCACGAAGTCCTAAATATCGATTTTGAACGAAATCGGTCAATTAACAAAGAATTTCAAAATGGCGCTGTTTTTTTAGTTTGGTAACAGTTTCCTGTTTTGTAACCCCAGGGAGTCCTAAATATCGATTTTGAACGAAATCGATCAATTAACAAAGAATTTCAAAATGGCGCTGATTTTTTAAATTTTGGTACCAGTTTCCTGTTTTGTGACCCCAGGGAGCCCTAAATATCGATTTTGAACGAAATCGGTCAATTAACAAAGAATTTCAAAATGGCGCTGATTTTTTTAAATTTAGGTACCAGTTTCCTGTTTTGTAATCGCACGAAGTCCTAAATGCAATAAACCGCATCTCAATCGGCCCAGTACTTTTTGTGAAAAATGGTAACAGTGGTTGAAAAATTAAGATCATAGACTACAGCTCAGCTTTGTTGTCTATGGTCCTAAAATATATTTAAGAACCTTCTCACAAGCTATACACATCTAATGCAAAAAACCGCATCTCAATCGGCCCAGTACTTTTTGTGAAAAATGGTAACATATTGAAAAAATAAAATCATAGACTACAGCTCAGCTTAGTTGTCTATGGTCCTAAAATATGTCTAAGAACCTTCTCACAAGCTATACACATCTTATGAAAAAAACCGCATTTCAATCGGCCCAGTACTTTTTGTTAAAAAATGGTAACATATTGAAATATTAAAATCATAGACTACAGCTCAGCTTGGTTGTCTATGGTCCTAAAATATATCTAAGAACCTTCTCACAAGCTATACACATCTAATGCAAAAAACCGCATCTCAATCGGCCCAGTACTTTTTGTGAAAACTTTTAACATATGGAAAAATTAAAATCATAGACTACAGCTCAGCTTAGTTGTCTATGGTCCTAAAATATATCTAAGAACCTTCTCACAAGCTATACGTATCTAATGCAAAAAACCGCATCTCAATCCGCCCAGTACTTTTTGAGAAAAATGGTAACAAAAAAGTGCACAAACAAACAAACACACAACCTCTTAGGGCAAACACATATACCGTCTCCGCTTCGTCGAGGGTAATAAAATTTTAACCAATATTATAATATTGGTTAAAATCATCATCATCATCATGTCGCGACTTCGTCCACTGATCCGTTCCATCGTGCTTTTTTTGATTCCCAATGGAACTCTTTAATTTTCCGGGATTAAAAGTAGCTTAATCCCTTCCCGGGATGTAACCTACCCCTATAACAAATTTCATCAAAATTGGTTGGAAAGATGAGCCGTGAAAGCGTAGTTTACAGATACACTTTCACATCCATCCATATCCATACTATCCATATCCATACTAATATTATAAATGCGAAAGTGTGTCTGTCTGTCTGTCCGTCTGTCTGTCTGTCTGTCTGTCTGTCTGCTACGCTTTCACGGCCCAACTACTCAACCGATTTTGATGAAATTTGGTACAGAGATAGGTTACATCCCGGGGAAGGACATAGGCTACATTTTATCCCGGAAAATTGAAGAGTTCCCGCGGGAATCAAAAAAATGCATCTGTTCAACCGATTTTGATGAAATTTGGTACAGGGAGAGGTTGTACCCCGGGGAAGGACATAGGTGGCTTTTTATCCCGGAAAATTGAAGAGTTCCCGCGGGAATAAAAAAAAACAATCCACGCGGACGAAGTCGCGGGTATCATCTAGTTTATAATATTAGTATGGATATCTACGAGTAAATAAGCGCACGAATATTTTTCTGGCTATGGCCTCAAACTTTTGTAACTTGTAATAACTTCGACGGAAGTTTTTCGAAACATGCAACACTGTCGGTGTTGAGGCGTTTAACCTCTCAAATGTGGGGTGAAAACAGAAAGTACGAAAGTACCTCGTGTAATAAAATGTTATTGCTGGGCTTTAACGTGTAGCGGGGGCAGGAAAAAATGACCTTATTACTTTATAACAGCTTCAAATAGAGCGACGATATTTTATTTTGGGTTTCGGTATTTGGCAGTTCATTAATTAAAATGTATACGTATAAAACTTTTCCTTATTTTTTGAGGTTTGTGTATGTTTTTAGTTGCTGATACCCACTCAAATACGACTGAAGTGACGGGACTGAAGCGAAATTGTAACTCGAGTCCTCCATAGCCTTAGAATTAAAATCGTATAGGTATAGGTAAAGGATTGTTTATCTTGCTTAATTCCTCCTTCCTTTGATGAGTTTCCTTTTCAAGTTCTTAATGTTTAACTTACACGGTATCTTTCCTTTTCGTTGAGGAAAATCAGTTAACAAGGTTTACATCTTGTGTTCTATGTGTAAAACCCGGATAATTTTGGTTGCATGTAGTCAAAGGCCCTGGTGAGGTTGCCCATTGTGTCTGATTAATGAGTTAATCCCCCCAATCAAGTTAATTCATCCGTAGTTCATTAACTGAAGTGAAACTTCTTACCTAGCGGTGTTAGGGGACAAAAGGCTAACATAAAGGGGTCTACAACATTGAAGCAGAAGTGACGTCACAAAGCTTTTGCTCATCGTGAAGGAATTATTTATTGTTTGAATTTTCTTTCTCTGAAGATTTATCAATTTTTATAAAAGCCTTTAAATAATAATAAATAATAATTGGTGTATACAGCAATCTACGCCCGATGCCATCAAACATTATTATACATGATAATTTTCGATGGCATCGGGCGTAGATTTTAAATTTTCATTAACGCCTTTAAATTTTAATCATATTAAATTATTAATGTAATTTTTGATTTTAAGTATCAGTCGTAGATTTCAAAACAAGTTTTGGTGTTTTTGATTTGCCCGCTAAATCTCTGACTTTTCTGACTTATCTTCAAAGGTTTATTTTTAGTTATCTTGAACAGATCTTGAAAATAAAACGTTAAAAACTTTTTAGTAAGATTATTGATTGAGAATTTTGTTATGGTGAATTCATATTGTAGGTGTAAAGCAACGACTTCATACTTAAACCCAAGTTCCAACTCCTCAACTCTGGTCTCTGATGCTGCAGGGTCCTAAGCCGTGGGGATTAAGAGTAGGTACTTACACTAAAAAGTTAAAAATAAAAATTCTTTCCAAAAAACCGACTTCCAAACCCACTGTAAAGTAAAAAATAATTTTGATTTCTACACACTATGTTGAAGTCGGGCGAGTCTGACGCGTCAACTTTGCCTATGTTTGCTATATATAAAAATTATGTTTCCTATCTCCATGTATTTAATGAGTGAAACTGTGAAATCTCGGAAAATCTTCAATCTTAGGCATCAGAGGCGATTGTTTTCCGAGCGATTGTCGGCCGCGAAGGACGTTGCTGATGCGAGAAATAAGTGACAATGACTAGTAAATTCATTATTTAAATACGCACCTACCCCCTTTGAAGACCAAGGTTGTATTGTTGCTTGGTGACTTATCTCCTTTAATTGATTGAAATATTAATTGTTAGAAGAATGATAGATTTAAATTTCAATTCAATTTATTTATTAACATAGAAAATATTAATTTATAAATATGATTTCTTAGCACCCATAGTCCTTGTCGATTTGTCTAGGGGCTGCACATTCCTCTAAAACATGTAGGTACATGTCTACATACAGATACACGTATTAAGTATGCGGACATAACTCGGATATGCAATAGCAGTACTTAACACAGCAATAAACAATTAGGTAAAAGTTAACGAAACTATTGAACAAAAAGTAATCGATGTATGTAGTATAGTATAGTAGATGATATGCATGTGAAAGGAAAAAAAGAGTATAGGAAAGCAGTTCACGAAGAAATGTGTAAAAGAGTGATTGTGAGAGAGAGAAAGAGTGGGTGAAGAAGGCATGTGCTGACTGCTGACCCAACTTAGTGTAAGATAAGTATCTGCTATGGGCATAACAGTAATAAACACCTACTAGGTATGCAGCAGATAGTTATTACGTTCATGGGTATAGGTTTTATTGCTGAGCAAGATGTGTTTTTATAGGTCTTCAATTTCGTAAATCGTAAGAGTGATTGATTTTTTACTTCATGAAATCAGTCAATAGAAAGAACTTTCTTTTATTATTGTAGAATATCGTCCAAAGCCGAGCTGTTTATTCTTCCAAGTTTTTTGGTAGCCTCTAGCGATAGCCAATAGGCTATTTTCTAACACTAACCTATAAATGGTAACTGGGCCACATCTTTGCACGTAGTTAAAGAGATATTTTATACGACAAAGATACACTTAAGTACCTACTTAAAATCATTTACGGTCTTACTAATAAACGCTGGCTATAGGTTGTCTAGCTACGCAATTATTTGTCTTTTTATTTCGTATGCCAAATTACAGATGACTGAAAGAAATAAGCCGGTGTTAAAGCACAGAACTTACTTAATAGTATCTTTCGTTAATAGTTATTTGTTATACAAGAGTGAAAAGTTGTTTTTTAACCGCGTGCTCAATTTTGATGACCGAGCAAGCGAAGGATTCTAAAATTGAATCACGAGCGCAGCGAGTGATCCTGAGCGTCAGCGAGGGAATCAAAAGAGCACGAGGTGAAAAATCTTTTCACTCGAGTGCAACACGTAATTTTTCATCCCACCTCAGCGAGGAAATGAAATACTTCTCGCGTGATTGTTGAGGGAGAAAGCTCATTTCCGCATTTTTAACAGTTTCAGTCAATTCTGTTGGCGTCAAATTGACTTCTTCGTCACTAGAATCACTCATTTTAGGTTTTTAACTTATTTTCAATTTCCTTGTTTTTAATCGAAGGTTTTAATTTTAAACAATATGACGTAAAAGAAAATGGTGCGCGCAAAGCAAATAAAAAAATCACAAAAAAGTATACCAAAAAGGTTATGAGTGTGAGGTTTTAACAAATTAAAAACGGTTGTATGGAAATTCGGCACCATAGAGGTAGAAGTAAATAGGTTTTAATGATGTTTTGAATTCACAAACTTCATAGACGAGTGATATTTACTAACGTGCATACGATGTTCTAAATTCAATTTACTTTATCCTCAAGAGGATAATAACGGCTTTTGCAATCAGATATCGAAGCTTAAAAATACTCTTTCCGAGATGGTGGGATGAAAAATAAATTATTGACCCCCTGAGTAGGTAAGGCCGTTTAAAAAGCCCTAAATTGGCATTGGCAAATAATCTCTTCCAAGCAGTTTTTGTCAATGATACAGACGAAAATGAGTAAACGTTAATTTGGATGATCCTATCGCGTGTCATCTTAAGCACGCGATGGCTAATCGTGACACAACAACATTTTGAAAGTTAAGCAATCGAAATGCCGTAAATTTCGCTATGAGGATGACAGACGGCTAAGTAACCCAGTACCTCTATATTTTGTAAAAAGCTCATTGGATGACAGCTTGGTGTATTGTGCTATTCTGGCACTAATTATTAAAACTGTCTTAGTTTTTCAAGAACCATTGTCAAGTATTTCAGGTTAATCGCAAGCGAGTTCTAAAGCGTCTTTCACTTTGCTTCTTGCGTCTGTCTTGCGCTTGTAAATTGCGATTTCACCGGTAACAAATACCAAGGAACCAGGAATCTGCTGTATATTAGGTAACACCTATCCAATGCCAATCTGCTTTATTAGGTAAGTAACACTGAAGACAGTCTCACTGTCTTTAGTTTTATCAGAACACCGGAAGTCTTGTCTATTGTGTTCCATTAGAATAGCATTTAGAAGAAAGACTTACATATGGACGTAGGGAAGAATAGAGCGGAAAATTTAGTTAAATTTAAATTCCAGAACGAACAAAGACTAACTAAAGGTCGTTTCTTGATTTTTAACGGTTGAAAAGTGTTAAACGATGAACGTGAACTATAAAGTATTGATTCGTTTTTTGTTGCAGTTTTTGTTTGTAACTACTTGCTTCTCGTGGACAACTGTGTTTTGTTATGAAGTAGGTATAGTTCGCAAACTACTTCTGGTACCTAATAATCAATTAGCGAGACTTAAAGCAAATTAAAAAAAAACTATAATAGTAAACAAATCTCTTTAGTCCTCTCGCAGATAGCTCCATACACCGCTTCTTCTTCTTTGCCGAACTAAGGATTAAACCGTAGACCGTAAACCTACTTGTGAAAAATCAAAGAACCGACCTTTTAAGCGCTGGGTAATAAACCACGATCTTTTAGAGTTTCGGAAGCCTCGAATTCAATCAACCCAACGACTCGCTCATACACAGATTGTAAAATGTAATTCAGTTTACTTAAAACAGGCATTAAGTAACGTGATCGCGAAGAGATAAATCTCTTCGGGATATTTATGAACTAACCCAAGTGGTAGCACCTTCCTTTTATAACCTTTTATAAAGAAAAGGAAGATGCTTTGTATGGCATCATTTATATTTCTAAAAAATAAATGATGGCTGGCTAGCTCCTCCCCGCCACCAACGGTAGGCTTCTTCCCTCCTTCGGTACCCCAAGAGGCACAATGATGCAGTCTAAGATGGTTGCGGGCTAACCTGTTGGGGCATACAATCACATGGGGCAATCGGTTTCTACACGGTATCGTACCGGAACGCTAAATCGCTTGGCGTCACGTCTTTGCCGGTAGGGTGGTAACTAGCCACGGCCGAGACCGAAAATATATTATGTATAATAACTCGAGACTCAAACTTAAGATATTGATACCCGATACCTGAATCCATGAAAAATTAAATCATTTGCACTATCTTAGCTATACAAAAGAATAACAGGATCGTGCTTGAAAGTTGAAACACTGTTTAAATAAAATTGCATTCCGGTTCGTTCCCTTTGGCGTCACGGAACCCGATTAGTGATCATCGGTTTTGAAATTGTATTTTTAACGCTGTCTCAGAATTCTGCTGAAAATTTCCATTGAAACGCGTTCCATAATCTATGTATTTTTAAAATATTATTGTTGGAGTTTACCTCCTTTAGAATCGATTTTCATAATATAGGTATAAGCCCGGGGTATGAAAATGTATGGAGAGTTAAATAAAACTTTCTCCGTTACGTTACTGACTTTATGTTTCCATGACTATGTAATGTATTTTATATAATTAATAATAATAAAAATGTATAAAGCATGCTTTCAGTAATATAAAAATGCGTTGATTTACCCTCATTTACTAATCTATATATTTTATAACCGTTCGTAAAGACAAAGAGTAAACTCTAGTTGTGCGTCGGAGCTGACACGCAATTTTTTTATAGCACAAGTTAAAGGCTTGTTCATGGAAGTTTTCATATGGGACACTTCTGGGAAATACTGTATACTGCCGTTGCATTAATAAATTGGCCTAGACTTATAAACGTTTATATTGATTTTTTTTATGAAAGCTGTACGCTACATTGCTTAGTTCGTTATTTTAAGTAAGCGACGAAACCGACGCGATGCAATACGACTACCTACATAGAAAAATTTACCTACGCGACCATTTAGGCCACGTGAAGGACCTGCTACTGTTTGATATTGTCGCGTTCATCGACACCCACGTAGGACAATGCCTAAAGCTAGTAGGTACCTATAACTTTTTTTAAATATTGAAATGAAATGAAATCCGGATTACTGTTTAAAAATTTTTTATTTTAAATAACGCATTGTAGGTACTGTTCAATTCTCAATTCAGTGATTTCGATGTATTATTATTTCATAAAAAAGCTGATGCCATATAATCAGATAAATTCGCATTTATAAGCCGCTACATTTTTGTCGTATTTCGTAACGATTTAATTGTGTTTAATTCAATTCACAGAAAAAGGAAACTACTTATTACTAATTTCTAATTTGTTCTGTGAAATAAACTTCCAACCTTTGTGCGTGATTCCGTCGCATGATTCGCGTGCGTATAGTGAGGCAGGACATCGTAATAAAATAATTATAAACGCGCCTACTATATTAGTATCTAATGGTGTAAATCAGGCTTATACGAAACTGTAATAAGACTCGTATATTGTAGTGCGGGGCACATGACTACCTATAATTATTAGCAAACACTACCTTGTACGCACACAAACTGAATACTAACCGCCGCAGTCAGAGTCTCTTAATCCTTACTCAAGGAACCCCTTAGTATAGATTTCAACGCAAAATGTAGGTATAGTCTGTTAAGAGGTTTTTTTAGGTACTTAATTAAAGTTTTTTAAGTGACTCTGAATGCGGTAGCTGGCTTGTTTTTGACGCAGTGTTGAGCGCTGTTGCCCGAACGTGGGAGGTCCCGGGTTCGATTCCCGGCAGGGACAATTTGGGAATTTATTATTTCTGAATTTTTTCTGGTCTGGACGGTTGGAAGGCTTCAGCCGCGACTGGTAACTGGAAACCAACCTATCGGCAAAGACCGCCGCCGCCAAGAGATTTGCTTTGACGATGCCACCTAGAGACCGATTAGTCATTAGAGGTATGATATGGGTTAAATATTACTACCATGCCCCTACCAGGGTAACCCGCTACTATCATAGACTGCGTAATCACTCATTATCAGATGAGATCGCAGGGCTTAAGTACTCGTAGTAGCTTAAAAAAACATAAGGCAGAGGATTTGGAGTGTTGTGATCGTCTTTTCTACTGATATTTAATTCAGTATTTAATTGTCCTTTAGGCGCATCTCCCGGAAAACGGAAAAGTAAAATGATGAATAGTCTGGCGCGTAGAAGTAACGAAAGTACATAAATTACCAATTAATGCTAGCTAGTGATTTATCGTTTGCAAATGATTAAATTCTTAATTAGCATTCTGTGTAATTGTGAGCTGAGTAAATTTGGTTAATTAGTCGTTTTATCACCGTTTGGATTGCTTCGTCATTTCGGTAATTTTCATTAATTTTCTGCCCATTCATTTGTCATATTAATTCATCTGTCAGGGGGCTTTCTATCACAGCTTCAGGCAGTATTATTTTAATCTTGCTAGCGCTCTTGTTTCAAAAAAATTATAATTAACTATTTTGGGAATATTATTTAAAAATACCGGCAAAATCGTATCGGCCAGTGGTTTAGCGTTTCAGTAGGTACGTTATCTTGTAGAAACTCATTACGGTTTCAATTAGGTAAACAGGTGTGACGTCATCAAATTTCAACACACTTTTTTTCTTTAATCGATAGTTGAAAATGATTATCTAACTTAAAACTAACAGAAGATGTTAATTTTAGGTTTTTTGGGAGACCCTCTATTTAATAATCAGTAAGAAATTATTTATTTTTAACATAAGCATCATCCTTATTACCTAAGTGAAATAAATTTTGACTTCCAAGCTTTAAAGGAATCTATAAGATCTAAGAAAAAATATTATCATTAATATCTCTAAAAGTTAAGCCAGGCAAAGCCCTTAAAATGAAAAAAAACTGTCCTTTTAGAAAGAAAAGCCTACAGGAAAATATTCATCCGCGCTAGGCGACGGAACGAACGCCCGAGCTATCTCATTAATACAAAAGGCCTACGTCGTCGCTCAGGGGCACTACAGTGATTTGCATAACATTAATCAAAGTAAGCAGAATTCTAGGAATTCCTGATTGTCCAATTTTTTATAAATCCCAAATTATAAAAGATAAAATATTTTTCGAATGATTAACTTTGACCTTTTCTCGACATTTTGTCTCGCTACTTATATAGTCGGTACTTTTAAGGTAAGCGAATAGGCATCCTCGAGACAAGCGCGCTTCAAACTTGAAATCATCATTGTTTTCTATTTATGACTAGATGATGCCCGCAACTTCGTCCGTGTGGATTAAGGTTTTTTGATTCCCGCGGGAACTCTTTAATTTTTCGGGATAAAAAGTAGACTATGTTCTTCCCCGGGATACAAACTATCCCTATACCACATTTCATCAAAATCGGTTGAACAGATGGACCGTGAAAGCGTAGCAGATAGACAGAATCACATACGTACTTTCGCATTTATAATATTAGTATGGATTATGTGATCGCTCACGCTCCGCGTGTTCTACGAAACCACACCTTTGCCTACCGTATCCAAGTAAAATGTCAACGCTGCTACACCTGTATATGATGTGTATTTCACGTGAGATGATTTTTCTAAAGGGGCGAAACGTACCGGAAAATCTCGGTCGGTTGAAAACCCTGATCTCGTCCGCGTGATAATTTTAATGTTATTGAACCCTTGCTCCTTCACAATGTACGGCCTTACGTGTCAGGGTTGCGCTGCAAGTTAACGTATATTTATGAAATTGCTGTTACTATCATAACAGGCGCTTGGATTTACTTTGCCTCATATTTATATCCCAATGAAATACAGTTTTTGGCATGTGACATAACAACGCAGTTCCCTCAAGTTTATTGAGAAGGGCTATTCTGGATATTTGAGACTGATTTACTTTATGGATCATCAATGTACATAATGTGTTCTGTAAAAGACGTTCGATTATGGCGGTCGGAAACCTACTACAACAAAAAGTGAACTTTTTTTATTACGGAGCTGCTCAAACTACCGCGACAAGTTGAAAATGTGTTTCTCATATGACGGGGGCGTTTTGCGCGGACGTTTTATTCTGTAATGTGTTTTCTTTATAGTCGTGAATCGAGAGAGAGATTAGAGATAAGTAAATTGGTTGTTAAAGTCCCACTGATTGGCTGATAAGTACACCCACCAAAAACATTGCATGTAAAATTGGTTGCCAAAGACTCACAAGTGCATAATGCTTTCACTGTTAAAAAGTTATGAGATCTCTAATTAGAGCCAAGCCCGAAGGTGAGCTCCTCTTTGTGCTGCGCATCATAACCCACGGAGTCTGTCTCAAGTTCAAAGTACATAGTTCTAAATGCTCTTTACTGTGTACCAAACTAATAATATTAAATAACATGTAAGTCTATATATAAAACTTGTCCCTAGAACCTCTACATCTTGGTAAAAAGGTATGGCTTGGCCGTTTAATATTCGTCGAACATTTCCTGACATAACATTTAAGTCATTAAGGAATAGTTAGGGCGACATATACGAAACGGCCAAGCCGTACCTTTTTACCAAGATGTAGAGGTTCTAGGGACAAGTTTTACATATAGACTTACATGTTATTTAATATTATTAGTTTGGTACACAGTAAAGAGCATTTAGAACTATGTACTTTGAACTTGAGACAGACTCCGTGGGTTATGATGCGCAGCACAAAGAGGAGCTCACCTTCGGGCTTGGCTCTAATTAGAGATCTCATAACTTTTTAACAGTGAAAGCATTATGCACTTGTGAGTCTTTGGCAACCAATTTTACATGAAATGTTTTTGGTGGGATTTCATTTATTTTTGGCAGGCGCCCTAGATTTTTTGATTTTTTTTAGCTGATTTTCCTGTACTTCAGCTAATCCTTTTTTCATGGCCCACCCTAGAGTCCTAGAGATTTTGATTTTTTTCGTAAAAGTGAAAAAAAAAACCTAAACTACGTATTTCAAGTACCAATAAATCTGAAACCATAAATGCTAGATGATTGATACTTGGTAAGTTTAATAAATCTGTCAACGACATGTTATCCTGAAAATTACAGCTTTCTACCATGTTCCGTACCGAAGTTATGACTGTTCTAAAATACAAGGAAATGCTGTCAGATTTGCACCCCCTATACGAGGGGTTGGAGATGAAAAGATTCAGATTTCTTAATTTTCCTGTTGTTTATATGCAAATTCTAGCCTACATACCAAATTTCAGTCTTCTAGCACTTCAGGAAGTACCTTTTTTCAGTTGATGATCATCAGTGAGTGAGTACGAAATCGACGTATTTTAGGTAATCAATAAACTGAAACTATAAATGCTAAAAAATTGAAACTTGGTATATTCGGTAAGTCCCCCAACAACATCTTATCCTGAAAATTTCAGCTTTCTAGCGTCATTCGGACCGAAGCTATGACGGTTCGAAAATTCGACGAAACGCTTCGAGAAAAGGTAGGTAGTGCCCCGTTTCCTTTGGCTCGTCTTTGGCGGGGACACTCCCGTGTCCCCAGATTAGTTGTTATTATATATATATCTATCCTAATATGTCTAACAGTTGTTTATCTATATTTATATATATAAAATCGTTAGCTAATCAACGCACAGCCTAAGCCGCTGGGGTTAGAAACTTGAAATTTTGACAGTAGGTTACTTTTGTGACGTAGGCGCTCACTAAGGAAGGATTTTTTAAAATTCAACCCCTAAGGGGGTGAAAGCTTGTATGAAAGTCCGTAATTTCTCAAGTTATATCCATGAAACCTGGGTTACGAGCTACTGATTGAAAATGAAGAATTACGTGTTTCACAGTTTTTAAAAATTCTACCCCCGAAGGGTTGAAATAGGGGATGAGAGTTTGCATGAAAGTCCTTCATTTCTCAAGATATTCTCAAACTTGGCATTTCGGCTTTAGCTAAAAATTAAAGAATTACGTGTTTCACAGTTTTTCAGAATTCAACCACTAAAGTGGTAAAATAGGGGTTGAAAATTTGTATGAAAGCTATAGATAGCCATGAAACTGGATATATAAGCTGCGAGTTGAAAATTAAGAAAGACGTATTTCACAGTTTTTGAAAATTCGACCCCCAAAGGGGTGAAATAGGGGATGAAAGTTGGTATGAAAGGCCTTCATTTCTCAAGTTAATTTACACGTTAAAAATAAATAAATAAGTGTTACACAGTTTTTAAAAATACCACTCCCAAAGGGGTAAAATAAGAGTTGGAAGTTTGTATGAGAGTCCTTCATTTCTCAAGTTATAGCCAAGAAACTTTGTATGTGAGCTACCTGTTAAAAATAAAGAACTCGTGTTTCACAGTTTTTCAACATTCCACCCCCAAAGGGGTAAAATAGGGGTTGGAAGTTTGTATGAAAGTCCTTCATTTCTCAAGTTATAGCCAAGAAACTTGGTATGTGAGCTACCGGTTAGAAATAAAGAACTACGTGTTTCCCAGTTTTTCAACATTCCACCCCTAAAGGGGTAAAATAGGGCTTGAAAGTTTGTATGAAAATTCTTCATTTCTTAAGTTATAGCCATGAAACTTGGTATGTGAGCTACCGGTTAAAAACAAAGAAATATGTGTTTCACAGTTTTTGAAAATTCTACCCCCAAAGGGGTGAAATAGAGATAATCAATCACGCCGCAACAGAGCAACGGGTATTTTGCACGGGTAGTTGAGGACCTGGACAGTGGCATAGGCAACTTTTTATCTCGGAAAATTAAGGAGTGCCTGGGGGAACAGCATCCGCTAGTTTATCATGAACTTAAAATAGGTAACTTTGTAGTCCCAGTGTTTCTATAATCATGAGAGCCGAGAACAGAATCGTCAAATCTATTTGGATATATTATTATTAAGTCAGTCTGTACCGGTAGTAATTATACTTACTAAATCTTATATAGTCTGTACCTAGTTACCTACATATCTAAGTTGTAACTTGTACCTAATGCAATAATGTTCAATTAACTAATAAAAGATTTTCTTTTGTTTCAGGTAATCCATTAATCCCAAAGAAATAAGAAGCTTTCTATTACTTAATAGTTACGTACTCGTCCGAAGTTTCAGTCGCTTTAGGAAGTTTTTCTTTTCGAAGGTTATTTATTGTATGACAAGCGTAAAGTAACTTTGTTTTGGAGTGACAGAAAATAATTTAACCTAATATCTATTTATCTTACATGTTTCTATCATAGTTATAGGTACAGAACACTTGGTCGGGTCTGGTTTGCAGTTAACCGGTTACTATATTGGTGGTCAAAGTTTAAATGTAAACGTAACGTAACTTTAGCCGCCTGGACAGGACAAAACGTACTCGCGCGCATTTTTAGGGCGGATACACACTACGGAAAGGATATGACGAAACAAGCGCGTGAAACTCTCGCATCGTATTGGAAACATGTTTTAGTCCAGCTCCTTAAGTATAACTGCGCGCGTAAATTATAGGTATAACTGCGCGCGCCGACGCGACGTTTCGCGCTGACGTTTTGTCCTGTAATATCTGTAGTGTGTTTTCGGCTTTAGGATAGTCCCGCACAGACTTGCGCGATACGACACAACGCGTTTCCGATACGACAAGGGTGTTTCGCGCTGCCGTTTTAATGTGTCCGGTGTCCCGTCTGTAGTGTGTTTTCGCATTTATATGGAACTAGATGATTCCCGCGACTTAATCCGCGTGGAGTAAGATTTTCTTTTGTCGTATTCGTAGTGTTTTCGCCCTAATTGTAACAGGCTGACGGTAAGCTCTGATGAACATCTAAATGATCCAAGAGCCTTCTACTTAATTAACTTAGAATTTGATTCGCTTGCCAGATCACGGGAAGAACCTATGTAATTGTGTGCGCAACACTTTGGCAATTAGCATCTTTGGGTTTGTCACTTGTAATTAAAGTTAAGTTAAATGTAAAGTTGGGTGATATAGATACCTACACCACAAAACTTATTAAGACAGGAAATGCACGCCAGCGTTTTTTAGTACTAGAAAATAATTTGTCCTGCATTTTTTGTACGAAAACTGGTCAAATGCGAGTCAGACCTCGCATAAGTTTCTTTACCTTTTGTAATTATTCTGTTTGGTGGTCATTAATTTGAAAACAGTAATAGAATATTTTTCTTTTTTTTTATGTTTAAGTCGGAAGTAAAATGTGAGGGGATTAACCGAATTTCCTGTTTGCGGCTCTCGCTTTTCTTCAATTGCTAAGAACTCCCGGTGCTATTAACGCCTACGGCTAAGCTGTTGCTGTGTAATTTTCATCATACTGCACTTGTAGCTTTAAGTATTATACTTGGATAGATGGATGGATGTTTGATATACAATCACGCCTGAATGGCTGAACGGATCTCGATGAAATTTAGCACGGAGATAGATTATAGTCTGTAACACATAGACTTTATCCCGAAAAATGAAATAGTTACCGCGGAAACCAAAAAACCTCAATTCACGCGGACGATGTCGCGGGCATCCGCTAGTTATTATTATTGTTAAGGCTTTATTCCTCAATTTACAATGTTTTCTTAAAGCTAGCTATAAGTAAGTCGCACTTGTAGCATAAGATACTATTATACCTACTATAATATACCTGTATCTCTTCAATTATATCACCGGAAACGGGAGGAAATTGTCGACTCTCGTAACTAGTTGATTGCTGACTGATTGAACAAACCTATCTATTTAAATATGACAGGGTCATATAAATTGATCGAAGTGGCGTGCAGATACTAAAGGATTTGAAGCAGTGCTTACCCTATAAGTGGAAGGCCTATAGATTTTCAGATCAGAGGCGTGGAGTTTCTTTGGAGACTATAAGTACGATCATTGTCTGTTAGTGATCACATTAGTGATAAGGTCACCTTTTGTGTACATTCATTTTACTTAATATGTCCTACAAGATTTCTGTTTTCTACGTTTTCAGGGCTCATCTAGTAATCAACCGATTTTGATAAAATTTGGTACAGAGATAGGTTGCATAGGAAAATCAGAGAGTTTCACGCACAAGTTTTTCAACCAACATAAGTCCACGGGAACGAGGTCGCGGGCGGAAGAATTTGACTGGCAACTTTTCCGAGTAGAACTGCTTTCCAAACCGATAGTAGAGTTAGAGGACTACGAAATAATATTTGTATAGGTCACAGAATACAAACAATTAGGTATTATGTAGTCTTGTCATATTATCACAAGCGTCAAAAACTGTCGTAGTAGGTACCTACCATACATACATTTCATTTTATTTAAGATTCGAAACCAGAGGATCTTTCAACAATATCAAGTTTACGACTCTAATCCAACCGAGCCCTGCGGTTTCCTTCAATCAAATAAAGTTTCAAATGAAGTCGACGATCCTAAATCCTTCTTAGAAGTTTATAGCTCTACCGAAAATCAATTTAGGAATAGCAAGTAGACACGCCAATTCATTTGATTAGTTAACTTTTTGTCGTCTCGTCGTCTCAACCGATAGACTTCATCTGCTGGAGGAAGGTCTCCTGCATGGATCTCCACAGCACACGGTCTTGTGCCGCTTGTTTCTACCGCCTTCCGGGTACTCCCTTGGGATCGTCCGTCCGCTTAGAGAGGTCGCCATTCAAGCACCGTAGGAGACCACTACATCGTTTCATCATTGTGTCTCGCCCAGTACCATCATTTCTGGTTTATCACGTTGGGAAACTCCAAGCATAGCCCTCTCCATCGTCCGCTGAGTGACCCCTAGACTTCTATCCGGTCCATAGTCATCGACCACGTTTCGGAGCCGCAAGTCGTCATGTTTCAAAACCATCATAACCTGTTCTGAACTCTGGCCCCTGTTTAATAAAAGTTACAATCCGAAAAATTTGTAAAAAAGGCGACAAAAAAATCCTACAATTTAACAATGGTGACTTTTTTGCTTCACTGTCACTGTCGGAATGTAACTTTTATTAAATAGGGGCCAGTATAAAAAACCACACGAACGTTTGAAAAACTTCAAATGACCATTTATTTCGTGTTTATTTCGCAGCGAGCTAAACCATTGAGTTTTGCGAAACATGTAAGGTTCCTTCTTTTGTTAGAATTAACTTTAAATACTCTAAAATGTTAATTACAGAATTTCATTCTTGTGTTCCCGTAATGAATGTTTCGGGGTAAAGGGTCTTAATTATGAAGCTCTGAAAAGTTTTGTTAACATTTGTATTAATTTCGTTGGCTAAGCAGATTTTTGAAATAATCCGTTACGACAAAAGGGTATTAAGGGTATTATACAAAAGGGATTAATGTACAACGGGAACCTTTCAAATGATTGTGTAGGTATGCATAAATTAGTAATAACTCATAACATATTAGTTACTTCTTAACGCTGCCTTCACTGAACCGATTTGGCTGAAATTTGGAATTGGTAATAGCTTATACCCTGAATTTTTAACACATAATTCGCCGGTTGTATCGTATTGCCGTCCTATCGGTTTATAAGAGAAAGGGAATGCAGATGCACCTGCGTTCGCGTTGATATCTAATCTCTAATCTTTAGATTGATCGCCGTGGGCAAAAGTAACGATGACGAACTTCGTCTTCAAAAATAAAAGATTTTGCTGTATAGGTAGGTACGATCTATGAAAATGAAACAGATTTTCCGTTGAATTTTCTAGTCATTTTACGTAATTGTAGCCGGCTGAATAATGATCATACAATTACAGTAAAGTGAAGGCTGAAAGGCAGATAAATTTCCCGTAGTATCAGAATAGGTTATTATCTATAATTTGCGTCTCACGATCCGTTTTCGTGACCGGAAAATCTCAATCGGTTGAGATACTCGCATGCTTATAATATTGTCATGTGTTAATATGATAATTATTATGAAGTTTACTATGATATTGTAATGGAATTGAAGTAAAGCTATTCATACATTCATTACGCATTCATAAGGTGCGATTCCACCAGTGTGCGGCACAGTTAGGCATTGGGCTGCAAAGTGTGTAGCACAAAATACGATCACTTCTAGTAATAGTAAGATAATGACGGCAAGGCTTGGCGCGCCAATCAAAAATAGTACATTTAGCAAGCATTGAAGTTGACACAAATAAATACGTAGTTTCCTCAGGCCTAATGGTAAGTGATGCTGCGGTCGCATCATCACTTACCATTAGGCCTACGCTACGATACGCAAACGCGTATCTTAATACGCGTTTGCCTCGATGTCTATCCATCTTTAGTTGGATAAGTAGTGCGGTAAAGAACGCGACTAGTTTCGTACTCAGACCTACTTCATAGCCGCGAGGGGCCTGCCGATCAGACGTGGCACCTATTTTAGGGCAAGCGAAATGACAAGCGAAATGAATTGAAAATGACACATAATTATATATTGTCTCAGGTTAATGTTACCAGTAGGTATATTACTAACCAAGCAGCACTAATTCGTGTAACGCCTCAAGCTTGCCTTAAGCCAATAATCTTGTTAGTCACAAACAGTGTTAAACCGTCAACTATACGTACGCAGCCGACAGACAGACATTAAGGATCCATGTACAATCTACACCCTAGTGATTATCTCTTAATAAACACCAGGTTTGGCACACTCAAACGTATGCCTTGTCTTCCCAATTACAAGGTTGAGTTTTGATTGGTGAATTATTACACTAAGAATTTCCTTAAATCTGTTCCCTTGGGCGTAAACTTTACACGGCTCAATTATTTGTAGGGTTAGTATGAGATTTTACATGTCATCGACTTTGAATAAATTCGAGCGTAGAAACACTGGCCTTATATAGTAACCAGACTTTAACTATCTTGTTTTACAGTTCAAGTTCGTCTATACATCAGAACTCGAATTTTCAGGAAAGGCACAGAGATATAGGTTACATCCAGGAGAAATAAATATGCAACTTTGTGTCTCGGAAAATCAAAGAGTTACCTGTGCATTCTTTATAACCTGAATATACTTGGAGAAAGTCGCGGACATCATCTAGTATTGTATAGATTAAATATTATGTTCTACATTACGTCATATCCTCATCCCGTTCAATTAAAGTGATTTTTTTCTACTTTTGTTCCCTATATATACGTTTACGGTAGAACTAAAGGATTTATTTCAGGGTTAGGTTTAAGCAATAAATTGCTAGGTTATTTTCCCTAGCGACCAATCCCTACTAGCAGTAGGTATTTGATTTTCCGCTCCACGCTCTACCGCACAATTTTTCTTTTGAAAAAGTCGTGAAAAGAAAAGGAAATATGGAGAAAATATCCCACTCGCTTAATCGAATCAGACTTGACAAGTCAGCTAGGGGGAAAGAAATTATTCTAACTCGATCGTTTCATTTATAAAGTTAATACCTTTATTTCTAGAAGAGTTTGTAGCGGTTGTTACATAAGACAAGTTCTAAGACATAATATTTACTATATGTACAGTTTCTAAGATACTACAGTCCTTAAAATGGCTTGATTAAAATGACAGCTGTCAAACTAATTACAGCTGAGAAAGATGCACTATTTACAGCTGTCATTCTACTTTACTATACTTTAGTATGGAGCCTGCATCCCGATTATGGAGTTTTCTCTGAATTGCACGTGTTTTATGTATATAGAACTTAACACCCGTACGCTTAGATAGTAGCGTCATAGTAAAATTAAACTTAAAATGTTGAATAGAAGCAGGCGTTATTTTGCGGAAGTCCATGATAATGAATGAACTAGAAGTTAAATACGCTATAGTAGACAAATCTGTGTGGTATAGTCCGTGTTTTTCACCTGCAGCATGCGACACCCACCACCCAGCAATTCGCACAGGCACAACACCACACCACCCAAATCCTCCAAATCACTCTCAACGTACGTTTCACTCCGACACCGGTTCGCTTACTCTGAGTTTTAACATTGCAAATACGATTGATCGACGTGAGATCTCACCACCCCAAGCATCAAAGTAAAATGGACCCAAAAATCTTGCTTTAAAGACACAAATTCAGCGTTTGGAGCGCTGGTTGTGAATAAATACACGAAATGATGAAATGAGCGCTAAACCAATGCAGTTAAGGTTCATTTTACTTTGACGCTTGGCGTGGTGAGATCTCACGTCGATCAATCGTATTTGCAATGTTAAAACTCAGAGTAAGCGTACGGAGCATCTGCAGGAGATGTTGACTCGACAATGCACTTAAAATGATTTAGAGCTCAATTTCGTACATTTCATATACCCAATACGTTTACGAATTCGATACATTTCCAAATTAAAATCGGTTGTACTGAATTTGTGACTTTTAATTAATGCAATTAAGGTTCATTTTACTTGACGCTAGTATCATACTTACTACTACTAATATTTGTACGATCAATCGAATTCAAACTTAGACTAAGCGTACTGCTCGGAGGAAAATCTTCCCATTTCTACGGTCGAGAAATTGAGTGATGAGTTTCGTATTTATATATTACTAAGTTAGAATACATACTAATTAATAATACAATCTATATATATGTAGGTAATAGGTAAGTATACTAATTAATAAGAATACAATCAATTTCAGTAACAGTTTTTGCTACGTTGAGTTACTATTGCACCTGATTAGCTCCGAATGTATAATTAGTAGTCTTGTACGATGTAATTAAGGTGGTAAATAGACTGTGTCCATGTATCGATTGATGAGTGCTTACTGCTTTCCAGCTTATGCCCAGTCTCACCAACATCCCCTAAACAATCACATAGTTAAAAGACCGCTAAGCTAAAAGGTCCCATAAACCAACCCGTAACTAAAATTTGATTTCACGAACGCAACAGACCCATAACTAGGAGACTCCTCCATATGGGACAGATTTTTTACAACAATAGTGCATCCATTCAAAAGAAACCGTTGGGTAAGCAATAAATTAACCTTTTTTCTTTGTTTCGTAGCTGTAATAGGTTGGCAAGTCAGTAGGTAGTAAGTAGGTAGGGATCCACCTATTAGGTTAAATATTTAAATACACTCATAATAATATGGTACTCAGGTATCCTACATTTAAATTGATTTTTTGTAAGTAGGCATTGTCTGGAAATTCTTAAGCGTGTTACATTTTTTACCAACAAAGGTAACTCTTTTAATTTTAGGTACCTAATAATTGTTGAATAATTCGGGCGTTTTCGATATGTTTTACGTCTTCTACTACGATTTATATCAAATAATAGACAATGTCCGCAACTTCCTTCGCTAAGTTTTTTGATTGATTCCCACATTCCAAATGCACCCTATGTGCAAACTGCAAACATACAGAATTTCACATACTTAGGTATATACCTTATAATACCAAAATTATCAAGAAAATCAAACAAATCACTGTCCGTCTCGTCCTTTTGAAGTCTCTTTTACTTATGTGAAGGTTTATGGGAAAAATTATCCATCTCCTAAATTTAGGGGACCCATTATTAGCCTTTAATAGTGGTGAAACGGAAACCATCCCCTAACTGGCCCCTAAATATGGTGAAACGGAAACCATCCTCTAACTGGCCCCTAAATATGCTAAGGGGTCCCTTAAATCTTATGGGTCGTCGGTGAAAGCGGGCATTAGACTCTTAACTGTCACTTATTAGGTGTCTACATGATACGTTTAAAAATCTAAGGTTTGTAACCACATTATAAAGGTTTTTATTGTCTTCTTCTACTTGTCCTTATCCCACGCTGTGGGGTCGGCACAACATGTTTTCTTCTTCCACTCACTTTTCTTATCCGTCAACCTATTATCCACCCCTTTTATACGCATATCCACTTTCACACAATCCATCCTCTAGGTACTATTTTTTCCTTCCACATGCATATAGCTATCATGCTTCTCGTAATATGACTTTCTTTTATGATAACAAATCGATGGTATTTGCACATGCAATAATACTAAATTATTAATAACTAGCTGATGCCCGCGACTTCGTCAGCGTGAAATAAGTTTTTTTAATTCCCACGGGAATTCCTTCATTTTCCGGGATAAAAAGATGTGCCTATGTCACTCTCCAGGTCCTCTACTATACCCATGCCAAAACTCACGTCGATCCGTTGCTCTATTGCGATGTGATTGAAGGACAAACCAACGAACAAACAAACACACTTTCGCATTTATAATATTAAAGTATGATTGGATATATTATACACTCCAAAAACACTACCCTCTTTGAAGCACATTCGGGTTGAAAAACAAATTAAACATCCACAGAGTACCTACAGACAAGTTGATCAAGGATTAAAATTAAATGAAGTAAAAATTTATTTCACATTTCCTCATAAACATGTCTGGTCGGAGCCGATAAAGTGGGCGATGCGCCGTATTTCTCATTTAATATTTTACCGTAAACGAGTACCCGGTGGGTACACATTAATTTTCATATTAATGGATATCCCGGGTTACGTCGCGGGACGGCAAACCTTGTGCAAATGTTGGTCAGCGTATTTACTATGTGGCTGCAGATTGCACATCTGACTGAGTTCCGTACGCGCGTGTACGCATGTACTTATAGACTTAGGTTGCGATTTATAGAGCGTACTTTGACCTCGCTTAGACGCAGACTTTACGCAGAGCAGAAACGGACGGGACGGGTTTATAATACATATTACCCGTTTTAGACTTGGACAAAAATATTTCTCGTTTTAAGTCTAAAGTATGCCTGAGCATAGTGAGTGTAAAGATCCAAGCTATCGCATATAATAAACGCGGTGAATACAGAACATAAAACTGCCAGTTTGTTGTGGGATCGACATCATAAGACGTTATTTTAATTTCTTTTGCGTTTTCTTACTAATTCGTTACTAAGTGCGGTACGTACTCCGAGTGCTGTAGATGTGCGATTTTATCGATATTAATCAACTATTGTTTCATATTTGATTAGGTAGCGTTGTACCAAATTATTATTTACGTACTTACTTAATTATTCTCAGTCCTGTTTTTCTTAAATCCTGCGGGAACTCCTTAATTTCCCGGAATAAAAAGTCTATGTCACTCTCCAGGTCCTCCATACCCATGCAAAAAATCACGTCGACCAGTTGCTCTGTCGCGGCGTGATTGAAGGACAAACCAACAAACAAACACACTTTCGCATTTATATTATTAAGTATGATTTCGAATGGTCACATTAAAGCTATGGTAACATGGGTCATAGTGAGGTATTACCTATTAGTTTTGCATAAATGGGTGAGCATGGAGACCATCCACGCTTGGTTGAAAAGAAAGTAGTACCTGAAACAAGAACAAAAATTAAAAAAGAAATTAACCACTAAGATAACGGTTCATTAAAATGACACTTCTTGTTAACTTGTGAAAATCTTTCAACGTTTAACTTGAAAGGCTGTTGTGAATAACTTGGTGGTATGCTCAGTCTGGCTGTATGCTCCAAGGTGGTATGTCTTTGCGTATTAGGTTGAAGCCTTCTTACTGGTATAAATTCAGAACTTCGAAACTTATTCACCTTAACCACTTTCAAGGAAAGCTGAAAGTTTATATTCGAGAGATAAGCTTTGTCCACTTATTTTCTTGTTAGAAAGACATATTTTGTGCAAAAAGAATAAAAATAGAATAAATAATCATTGAATTCGACTCCCAGTCGAATTCAAGTTCCTACGGGATTTTGTAGAAATCTAAATACACGCGGACAAAGTCGCGGGCATCACCTGATACAATGCTTAATTCGGGATACCTTCAAGTTTCAAAACAGTCTCGTAAGTAGGTATTTATTTATCGTTTTGAAGTAGCTATATTTTCACTTATCCTAAGTACCCTATTGCGTTTCATTGGGCAGTAAATCAACTCGTGCATTGAACGTCTTTCAACGTTCATAAAGCGTGAAGCTATTTGGTACAACATCACTTTATTTATTAACTTTTTAGTGGGGCTAAAGACCCGCTGTTGATGCTACACTTTGTCTAGAATAATCATATTATGAGGACGAAAGGCTATGCAAATGAATTTAGACTATAATTTGTGGATAAAGTATCGGAAAAGCTAAAGCTTAGGTTAACCTAAGCTTTCGCTTTTCCACAGAAGCGGCCACAGTATTACCTAATACTGGCCGATTCTGTATAACACAGTCTCTAAACTAAACTAAAAGGACAGCTCTAAATCTAGTTCTGTCCCTTCCCGCTGGGAGTATTTTGAAAGGGCTAGTACTTATACAACATAAATAATGCCAATTTAATAACAGAATTACGCTCACCAAACAGATATTATACAATGTCAATACGTCTAATTATGTTCGTTCTAATACTACGTAGACGTTACATTTTATGAGTACGTTCAGTAATATTTTCGATTTTCTTTACGTAGAGATCAGAGCTAATCTCAGTATCTCACTGTGGCAAGAGGTTTTTATAATTAATGCCTTA
This sequence comes from Erebia epiphron, assembly GCA_963932025.1. Lineage (NCBI taxonomy): Eukaryota > Metazoa > Arthropoda > Insecta > Lepidoptera > Nymphalidae > Erebia > Erebia epiphron. Next base: position 14,019,697 of record OZ009952.1, on the reverse strand, counting down.
GATTTTAAATTTTTACCCACGACGGAACGGAGACGGTGTCGTGGACTTCGTCATTGCATATTTGATAAGTGTAGTCTTTGACCACTCAAATTTTCTTACCTGGCAACTTTAATTTAAAAGTTTGTTTCACCTACCGCTTTTTCCTATCATTAGTTATTACAAAACGGACAGTGTTAAGTAGCGGCACGTGTGTAGCAGGTGATCGTCGGTTATACGATCCCGGAAGTCCACGAGTGCTCACAGATCAAGGAAAACTATTTTCTTGGTAAGTCATACTGAATATTTAGACCTATTGTGTTGTAGCGGCGGCGCGATAGGTAACCTCGCCCTCCCGATCATGGGCTCGGTGGCAGGGTCGAGGTCTGGGTGTGGACACTGAGTTGCCATGGTGGTTATGGGCAGGAATGTAGGGGTTGTTGAGGAGTTCCTAATAGGACCATTGTGGGGTCCGCTCAGTGTCCAGTAGATAGCATAGGCAGAGCAAGAGGGGCTCGTTGCCGATACCATTTAATTGGGCTCTACAGGGAAACATGGTCCTCACTCAGACCTGGCCAGTACAGTACGACAGTACAATATTAGTTGAGCAAGATTGGAGTGAGATTAGAGGCTATCGTGGTGTCGCTACAACTACCTACCACTTTTCCTAACCTTACTTATGTCGCGTGTTCTATTTAATGTGTTACATCTCCCATCCTCAGTTGAGGGTCGAGATCCGCGATATAAATTGGTGGAGATGGCTGGGATATCTTCCCTACAGTCTTAAAAGGGTGGACGGCAGAGAATGGCCCGAAGTGCAGGGCCGCCAGTAAAACCTAGTCCTGGCGGGGTGGTTCTCCGAGAAGGCTGTGCATAGATTCTCGGAGAGGGTGCGTAGTAACGCATCGACCTGAGGTCACACGACATTATCCGTGTTTATTAGGAACCACCTTTCTCAGCCGTACACCGCAGTGAGCTATTCCAAGGGGAGTGGCTAAATAACGTATGGTTTTCGTTGTTCATTGCTTACACATCTATATTACTTATTTTATAATCATCACATTTCTTTATGTGAGGGTTTTCGTTTCTTATCACCGTACTAATCACAAAATGCGTTGTTTTATTTTTTCTCGTTTTTTTTGTTTTACCCGCCTTTTACTTAGCATTTATTTTTCTCTTGTGCTATGTCTTGCATAGTTCATAGATTTATTAGACATTTACGTGGACTGAGTAGGAGATAGACCAGCTATCGGTGTATACAGTGTACGATAGCGTTGGTTTAACATTATACATGTGCTATATTTTGTACTAGCAGCTCTTATTGCCATCATACAATTTTTATCCGGTTTTGTGGGAAAACTGCTAATGCTTACTACTGGTTTGGAGTATAGCAAATAAGTGTCAAATGTCGATGGTGTTAAACATGCACTAACATGATTTTTTAACTATCGCAATTTTCACTACAAGTGAAAACAAGAGAGGAAAACGAAATGCCAATTGAATGTATTTTCAATCAATATGTTTCTGTTTTTACATACAATTCAACTCTCTCCCGGAGCGGACACCCTTATAATGGGTTAAGTGCGTGTTAAACTATGGGAGATAATAAAAAGCAAATACAGATTAAAAATAGAGATAAATTTATGAATATGATGATCTTAAAGATACGGAATGATTTAATTATGTAACGTCTTCTCATTTTTACATATTTTTTTTTGGTTGCAAGTCTACCTCTTATACTCCGTCCAGGAGTTGAGTGGATATTACACAAGTAATAAAAAACAGTGTCCCGCATAAAACTTGTATTAATCAATAGCTGACATAAAAGCATCAAGTGCGCTCTGATACAAAATCTTCTAAAATATGGTATGGGTGGTGCCATCATTGGATGAACACGGAATTGAACTTGCGAATTGGCACCGCCATATATTTTATTTACAATCTTACAAATCACAGGTCGGTGTAAGCTGCATTGATCAGTAGACGAAGCTGAATGTATGAAATTTCTGTACATTGTAGCATTCATGCGAGTTTATACAGACAGATGTAACCGGTTTGTATCTGTAACAGTTGGGTTTAAAAAGGGTTAAGGTTGTGAACTTGCGTATGAACGGTTATGTTTTCACACTGGCTTTGCGGCCTTACACACAGCAATGCACAATCGTCTCTAATATGTATAAACACTTTTCTCGTGAACTACGAGCGGTTTTCACTTTGGCGAATTCGGATTTCGTAGGAATAGTAGAAATGTCGCGGAATTGTTGGGCGCATTTGTTGATTGTGCAAAACAGAAAAGGCGATGCGCTGAGCAGGACAAGAAAAATATTCTTGCTCTGTCACTCTTTGGCAGTGGCCGTAGCCCGTATGCTCATTTCGCTCACTCATGGTATTATTATTACAATGGCTTCTAAAACCCTACATACTTACTCTGAGGATATTTTCTATTGGCATTGATTAAAGATGGTTAAAATCTTGAATATTTCATAGAGTAGAGTATAATTTCCCTTATAATTTCCTATAGAATCCTAGATCTATGGGTAGAGCTGTGCGTTTGCACAGTGTAGAACTACTTTTATTTCGTGTTGCATTTTGCGTGGTTGGCACTATTTGACATAAACATGTGATTGTGCATACATTTAGTTAACGAGAGAGAGGGCTGGCTATCCATAACACAGGTTTAAAAATTTAGCTAGGATAGCCAGTTCTTGATCTTGCAACATTTAATGTAATTTTTTTTGTCAAGTATAGACACAAATTATTCTAACATAAAATGATTGAAAATAAACGATTTATTTATTGACGAGCGTCTATGATTAATGCTTGAGTGCTGCTTGACACCGGGAAAGTTCGTTAACTTTATCAGTGATCGTTGTGTCGTTCCGCTTTTCAGTGATTTAACCTCTGTGACTTCGGCAGGGCGATCACTCCAATATATATAATTAGATTATTTTAAGTGACAGTTGTGACAGAATATGTAGGTATGTTGATTTTTTTCCCTCTCCCGTTGGTATTTTGGATTGGAACGTCGATATTTTATACCTGGCACAGTAATATAGGGGGCGGACAGATTGATATATAAGTTATTTATCACGCACTTCTGCTTGACACTTTTTTTTGCTATGTATCGGTAAAAGAGTTCGGTTCCTGTCGTCGTGCGTATGGTTTACAACAATAAAATCGACAGTGATACAAGTAAATGTTGCCTCGTGTAGCTTTAGCTAATCATATAATTTATGTATTATGAATAAATCGTTTATTTGCTGGAAACATTGTACAATTGAGAGGACACATACCGAATTTCACCAAGCATGTATCGTCGTTATTGACATGCAAATTTAAACATGAGTTGAGATTATCAACAGTAATTCATAAAACTAATCAGTTAATCCACAAACATAATTTTTATTTTCATAATAATTAATAGGCAATGATAAATTGTCTAAGATGTCTATAAACTCATATATTGATATTTATATTGTGATCACGCATATATCATTCGATTGCAACTGTTGGGCGATGTTGACTTGAGTCGTGACTGGATTCATGACCGAGTTTGGAGGTTCAAATTTGGCCTTTTCGTTTCCTCCGTGCCTCGGAGAGCGCGTTGGGCCGTCGGCCCCGGTTGTTATGCCTGATATCTGATGTAATCGTAACAAACATAAGAGTTTGGAACTCTTGGTCGAGTCGAGTGCGGAGGGACGTGGGAATCCACTGTATTAATATCCCCGGTGGGCTCCTACCATTGTATGATTGATGGAATGGCGTCGCGACCCTCAGTAATGAGTGGACATCGGATTATTTGCATATGCAAATGCATAGAACGCTAGTTTCACAGCGTTATTGCATATTTTAGTACATCTTTATTAATAGTGCTTATTTCAGTAGTATATGTCGGGCGTGTTGTATTGTGCGGGAACGGTGGACTGACTAACACACTTCCGAACTCATTATCGGAAAAGGTCCGTGGCAAATTAAATGCAATTCTATATACTTAACATCCGAGTCTTGAAGGAATAAAGAAAGTTAACACATTTATCAACGGCACCAGCCAAACTCTGCTTGGAGAGGTTTCTGCAAAAATGGCACCAAATTTCAAGTTCTGTCCGGTAACGTCAGTTGACGTAGAGAGGTCAATAACAGCCTACAAATTAATATCAAATGACAAACTTCACAAGTTTACTCTTGAAAATCTAGAAAAATGATTGATTGTATAGTGTCAGAAGAATTACAATTATTACTGAACACGAATTACTGATTAATTTAACCAATAGAAATAAATATTATATAAATATAAATATATATTAATAAATATTGTGAAAATAAACGTGAATTCAAATAATAAATAAAATTTAGACTATGCATATTTGTGCATAATTATTTCGCCCTTTTTGGCGCATATTTACATGTATATTTTGGCATTTTGAGCGTGCCTATAATCCGATGTCTAGTCATGAGGTATACGACGCAGGAAGATTATTTAAATATCTTTTTCATTTCTTTAATTGTTAATGACAAAAATATAACGGACGACAGGATAATGAACGGGGTAGGTATCTGTCATATTACACGTTAATTGTGTCAGTGTTAGAACCCGATAATTCGGTAACCGGTATCTATCGTTATATTGACCACTTGCAACAGCAATCACTATTGCGCCTTTTACCGCCATTATTGAACTGTCACGAAGAAAAGTTTCTTTTTCTTCCATTATTTTGACTTGTTTGAACGAACTTTTTTCACGTAATTCTGTTTAATGATATGCTGCAAGGATGGAATTCTACTCTAGTTTTATTTTGGCGACCATTCAGGATGTTGAAATGCCCAAATACGTTGGAGTTTCAATGTCTGGTACAAACGCTCACTGTTTCTGTGACTTGTCTAAAGATGGGTAAGCTGCGGTTGTATATCTGCACATGACCAATAGATAGATAATCAAGACGGCCTTCCAAGGCAAGAGTTATACCAGTGGAAGATAAGAATGATCTCAAGATCCCACGACTGGAACTTTTAGCCTACCTCATTGGAAACGGACTCATAATGTATATTAGAGCGACCTTAGACATTACGCTTTCTAGACATTTCCTATGGACTGATAGTCAAGTTGTGCTTGCTTGGATGAAGTCCAAGAAAATACCAACACTTTTTGTTCAAAAACGTGTCAATGAGATCAAGTCGTTTGACGCCCGCGGAGGATCTGGACATTGTGGATGGTCCAGAGGATGAGGATGAAAGACTGTGGACAGAGCTATGGTGATCCCTTTGATGAGACTATAGATGTGGATGATTTGCTGCGGAGCAAAGGTCGTGTGACAAGCGCGACATGGTCGTGTGATATTGGTCCCCAAGGATTGTGACTTTGCTTTGGATTTAATTCAGGGGATCCATGAGGAAGGTTGTCATGTTGGGGTCACACACACACACACTCTCAGGAGATTGCGAGAGAGGTGTTGGGTACCATGGAGTGTTTGAAATGCATCACGCATGGTGGTGGCCCTTATGGGCTCCCTGCGGCGCCTAACTTTCCTGAAGAAGCAGTGTCATACAGTTCTCCTTTTACTTACGTTGGAGTTGATTACTTTGGACCGCTGTTTGTAAGCATGGCTAATGGAAAGCGGAAGGGATGGGTCTGTTTGTTGGCATGTTTGGCAGTGAGAGCGGTCCACTTGGAGCTGGTGAGTGACCTGACTGCCGAGGAATGTCTTCTTGCCTTACGAGGATTTGTGCCAGCTGGAGGTCTGCTCTAAAGGTTTATTTCGGCCAGCGCTGTGTTCTTCCAGCTAGTATCAGGGGTCTTATCATATTCGTACTGCAAAGAAAACATGATACGGTGGGGTTCATACCTCGACTCACCGTGGCATGGTGGCGTCTGTGAAGCACTGGTTGGGATGGTGAAGCGGTGCATGGGGTGTGGTCTGGATAAGCACCTGCTAACCGACCAGTGGCTTGTGACGATTATCAGAGAAGTTGCGACTAATAAGCTCGGGACCACTTACATAAGTTGGTGCTTAGCTGGAGCACATTTTGAGGCCGTCAGATTTTAAGCGTTAAAAATTGTCTGACACCGGTTCCCTCCCATAGTAAAGATGGGACAGAGATTTCTACCAAATAGATTTGACTGGCAGTTGGCGCAAAGGGCTCACAGTCTTGTTTAGTGAGTTCAAAAGAATGTTTGCAAGCCACTATCTTACCAGTTTACGTGAGGGGGACAACCAACCGTCAGACAGCCTCGAGTGAAGTCTAGCAAGCCAGGGTTGGCGATACAATACATATAAAAGATGACTCACAAAAGAGAAATAACTGGAAAATAAGTAAAGTCCTCTCCTACAAGCCAGAGATAGCCAGTGCCGTGTAGCGAAGGTTAAAGTGGGAATTACTGAATTTACACGATCTTTAGGGCTGATCTGAAGGACTAGCCTTCCGTGACAGAACAGGGCTGTCAATCGCCACAGGTTTAAGTGGAACCAGAACCTGACGACCTTCCGCAGATTGAAGATATTGAGACCGATTCTGACAGGATCGTAGTACCTATAATAGACCAGTCTGAAGTAGAGGTCGAGCAGTCAGACCAGAGTTCTGATGAAGCCGCCCAGTTATCTCTTAGGAGAAAAAATGACGAGCTGGCTCAGGTAACTGGGGGAGAAGTTGATGCGGAGCAGAGGGCCAGACGGAGCGCTGCCACTCGAGCTAGAGAGGATGGCTGAGTGGACGCGTCTGTTGGTGGCTCTGCTGACTTCGCCATAACTTCTTCTGCCGTCGGGAGTGTCGTGGACTTCGTCATTGCATATTTGATAAGTGTAGTCTTTGACCACTCAAATTTTCTTACCTGGCAACTTTAATTTAAAAGTTTGTTTCACCTACCGCTTTTTCCTATCATTAGTTATTACAAAACGGACAGTGTTAAGTAGCGGCACGTGTGTAGCAGGTGATCGTCGGTTATACGATCCCGGAAGTCCACGAGTGCTCACAGATCAAGGAAAACTATTTTCTTGGTAAGTCATACTGAATATTTAGACCTATTGTGTTGTAGCGGCGGCGCGATAGGTAACCTCGCCCTCCCGATCATGGGCTCGGTGGCAGGGTCGAGGTCTGGGTGTGGACACTGAGTTGCCATGGTGGTTATGGGCAGGAATGTAGGGGTTGTTGAGGAGTTCCTAATAGGACCATTGTGGGGTCCGCTCAGTGTCCAGTAGATAGCATAGGCAGAGCAAGAGGGGCTCGTTGCCGATACCATTTAATTGGGCTCTACAGGGAAACATGGTCCTCACTCAGACCTGGCCAGTACAGTACGACAGTACAATATTAGTTGAGCAAGATTGGAGTGAGATTAGAGGCTATCGTGGTGTCGCTACAACTACCTACCACTTTTCCTAACCTTACTTATGTCGCGTGTTCTATTTAATGTGTTACATCTCCCATCCTCAGTTGAGGGTCGAGATCCGCGATAGACGGTATGAGTTTGCCCTAAGAGGTTGTGCGTTTGTTTATTTGTATGTTTGTGCACTTTTTTGTTATTTCACAGAACAATTAGTGAAATAAGCAGATGCCTTTTTCTGTGGCTTTAACTACCTACATGTTTATTAAATTTTTTTCAAGCGTATTTACGTTTTTATTATCCTTGCTGTTGACAATCTTCCTGTCTAAAAAGTACGTTCTCATATACATATACATCCTTTTATTAAATTTAAAATTAATTGAAAATTATAAAACCATCTTATATAACATTTTCAACCAAAAATTCATGAAAATGTGGAAATAATTCGTAGATTCACTGCGACAAAAAAAAATTAAACCGTTTGACTCCTGAATTTCAAGTCTCGCTATTTTTGTTTGTGTTTGAAACTTTTGAATGCCAGCTCGGCGAGTGTTTGTGGAAAACTTAGGAGCATCAAGTAATGAATTCATACTGCGAGAGGAAATAAATTCCAAATTGGACGTGAACGTAAATCTCTTTCGTAAATATTGAAAATGGGAATTAAGTACGTATATTTCCGTTCCTTTGATGGTAAATGTGCTACAAATTGAATCGTCAAATAAGATTTCGTTGTGAATTTTATACATTTACGTATTTTAAAAGCGGTGATAGCTTAGTGGCTAAGATAAGTACCTACTTACCTATCTTATCCTAGCCACTATATCCTTATAGTATCTCGAAGCCGGGTAGTCTCGGTTTCCATTCATGGGCCCCTATAACTTTTCGGAGCTATGTGCGTTTTAAGAAATTAAATATCACTTGCTTAATCAGCGGTGAAGGAAAACATCGTGGGGAAACCTGAGCCCGCCAAAATGTGTGAAGTCTTATTTGAAATCATACTAAGCAATATTATTATTGCGAAAGTGTGTTTGTTTGTTGGTTTTTCCTTCAATCACGCCGCAACGAATCAACGGATCGACGTGATTTTTTTGCATGGATATAGTTGAGGACCTGGAGAGTGACAAAGGCTTTTTATCCCGGAAATTTAAAGAGTTCCCGCGGGAATCAAAAATTCTTAAACCACGCGAACGAAGTTACGGGCATCAGCTAGTCTAAATATTTAAAATGAAAAGGTGACTGACTGACTGACTGACTGATCTATCAACGCACAGCTCAAACCATTTGACGAATCGGACTGAAATCTGGCATACACATAGCTTTTATAACATAGACATCCGCTAAATAAGCATTTTCGAAAATTCAACCCCTAGTAACATAGGGTTTTTAAATTTTCGAAACCAAACTTAACATGAGCGAAACTGCGGGCAAAAGCATATATTAGCCTTGACCGTTCTCAATTGAATTGTACCTTTACTTCGGGCGCCTTTGTATGACCGAAGTATATTATATATTGAATTTCATTACGCTGACAAAGATTGGCCGAAGCTTTTCCGCCGAGGCAACATTTTCCCTAATTTGATTTTCCCGAATGAGCCAGAATTAGTTATTGCTTGGCCAAGAAATCGTTCACTACATAATTTAGTTACTGTAGAAAACTTTTGGTCGCACAAGTTTTCCTTTCTTCGAGAAACCAAATTCCTAAGGTTCAAAAAGGTTGACTATAAAGTTATTATAAGGTTACAACAGTTACTACTCGTGAATCATGATTGAAACTTGTATAATGGACGAAATGTACCTTTAAAAATATACATTGAAGATCCGAAAATTAAAATCGCCTTTCTTCAGTATCTAACAGCTTTTATGTTGCCATAAGAAATCCATAATATTATTATTATAAACTAGATGATTCCCGCGACTTCGTCCGCGTGGATTTATGTTTTTTGATTCCCGCGGGAACTCTTCAATTTTCCAGGATTAAAAGTAGCCTATGTCCTTCCCTGGGGTACCAAATTTCATCAAAATCGGTTGAGTAGTTGGGCCGTGAAAGCGTAGCAGACAGACAGACACACTTTCGCATTTATAATATTAGTATGGATTAGAAAGTGTTTCTGTTTATCCGTCAGTCCGTCTGTTACTTACCTTTTGGCAGCCCACCCGCTTAAGATAATACAGGAGACGGACCCAAGATTATTTTTATCTTGGAAAATCAAAGAGTTTCCAAGGATTCTTTGTAAAATCCAAACCTATTCGAAATAAAGTAAGTAAAAAGTAGTTTTAGTATTTTTTATGAATTTTTTATTTGAGTTTTTAAATGTAATTTTATCGTTTGTTAGTTTAGTATATTTTATTTTATTTTGTGTCTAATTTTATTTTTATTTTAAGGTACTTTTTGTAGCCTGGGGAGACGAATTGGGCAACTGTAATCACCAGTCGTGTTTCATAAATTAAGAATAAAGAAATCGCGTGCATCAGCTAGTAACGAAATAACTGACAGTAGGTACAGTATGCAGCCGTTAATCCTTCCATTACTCAAACAATTGATTGATTGCCAGCATATTAGTTTTTAATGAAGTGGCTAATCATTAATCAACGATTAGCTTCTGATTAACGTACGTTAATTTGGACACAGGCCATTTGCCGGGCTGTCGACTGAGACGAGGGATTGGTTTCTAAACAATCATTCGCAGGCATTCCGAGCATACATTGCGTCGTTACATTACCGATTTGCAGCCCATTTCGATTATAAAATAAATATATTTTATTTAATTTTTATTTAGGTACGTGCGACGGATACGTACGGAATTGAGTAGAGCATAGCTTTACTTACTTTAACATACTGTAAATGATTTACATAATGCAAACAAAACACGGAGAACTTAAAAAGCACGCTGCCACACCGTGGCAGAAATATTGCTTACATATTTTGACTTATTATTATCATAATAAGTTGCGGCTTAATTCCACGCTCGCTATCTTTCTATCGCTATCGCACGCGTCTATTGCTATTCTTTATAGTTTTATAACACAGTGTTTTTCTTTTAATTTTCAGAGAAGCGGTCAAACCTATTCAGCCAAGTTCTAAAGAAAATGCAGAAATGTAAAATCCGCTTTGACTATCTATCCTATTCCTATTTCAATTTGAACATATTTTAATGAAAGCGCGTGTATGGAGAATATACTCGTAGGTACCTACTCATTTTATTTGAATATTCCTCACTGAATAACATTTTCTATGTGACCAAATATCAAAGGACATGTAGGTATCCTTTCTATAAAGAGCAATTGCCTCAAAGGGCAATTCCTACACGGGTAGCCGGATAATAATTCTGGCAAATATAGAAAGCTCAGCGACGTCCCTGTTGGACTCGATCCCGGTCGGGTCGATTCGGGGATTTCTAATTACAAAATTTTACTCTGATCTGGTCTGGTGAGAGATTTCACCTGTGGCTGACCACCTTCGGTAAAGACGTGCCGCCAAGTTCGTTCCGGTATTAGGGGTATTCTTTTTTTAAGAGGAGAAAGAAAATCCTCACGGATGCCAGGTATTAGGGGTATGCCCGCTACTATTTTAGACGGCATCATCTCTTACCACCAGGGAAAATCGCAGTCAAGAGCTAACATGTGGTGGATAAAAAATACTCCAGAGATTCGTGTCTTGTGTATGTTGTAATGTGTACACATTTCGCAAACGGACGGGTGCGGTGCTTGATTTTAACTGAAATCGTTCGCGTGATGGCTTCGGACTGGAAACGATATAGAAACGATAATAGCGACAAAGACGCGGTAGACCCTTGGCGTTTATCCAATTCCAAAAAGAAATAGTATTTTCTCCATTTATGGAACCAAATGCTTTTTTAGGGTTTCGTACCCAAAGGGTAAAAACGGGACCCTATTACTAAGACTCCGCTGTCTGTCTGTCTGTCTGTCTCCAGGCTGTATCTCATAGACCGTGATAGCTAGAAAGCTGAAATTTTCACAAATGATGTATTTCCGTTGCCGCTATAACAACAAATACTAAAAATTAAAAAAATATATATATTAAGGGGGGTCCCCATACAATAAAAGTGTTTTTTTCGTATTTTTTTGCTCAATATTAAAAACGGTAACAGGTAGACGGTTCAAATTTTCACAGAATATTAACTTGTATATTACCTTTCAAAATAAATAATTAAATATCAATAAAGTAAATATTAAAGGGGGGCTCCCATACAACAAATGTAATTTTTTGATATTAACAGTAAACCTCTACAAACAAAGTCAGTTTTGCGGTTCATTAACAAAGGTAATTATACCTACTTCTTGAGTACGGAACCCTCGGTGCGCGAGTCCGACTCGCACTTGGCCGGTTTTTATTTTCTAGTAAATTGCCACTTGGAGCCAGTTCATTGTCATTATTGTTTCAACCTATATGGTGTTGGACATATTACTGTCTCTTCCAAGGATCTAGTGAACACGGTCTAGTTCATGACCGCCCCCCAATTTGTAACTAAATCGTACTCGTAATCGTTTATCAAACGGGTATTTCTACTTTTTTAATCAGTTTATAAGGCGTCAGCACGTCAAAAAGCACATAATTATGAACTACTTATCTAAACTAATATTATAAAGAGGAAAGATTTGTTTGTTTGTTTGTTTGTTTGTAATGGATAAACTAAAAAACTACTGGACCGATTTTAAAAATTCTTTCATCTATAGAAAGCTACTTTATCAGCGAGTAACATACGCTGCATTTTATTTAAAAATAAATTAGATATCCCTTCGAAGATTGCAATAATGTGAATTAAGTCGGAAAAATTCACCTAATCTAACTTTTTACGTTAAACCTCTATTCGTCTATTAATTCAGACTGTCTTTTATGTCATATTTGTCAAGACACTTTTATTTCATATTTGTCAAGACAAACATAATAAATACAAGATAACTTACTAACATTTTTCAAACATTTTAATTTCTAACTGTTGTAGACAGACTGCGAAATGCCTAAAAAAGCCAGGTTTCAACTTAGTTGTTAGTTCTAAACATAGTTCCCAGGCGAGGGCAGCGAGAATACGTCGTATTGGAGACTCAAGTGCCAAGCGCTCACAGCGGTTTGCTGAACAAAATTTGAGAACGTATGGTGGAGTTGTCGTCTCAGTGCCGACTGACCATTATTGGGTATGGACTATTTTGATCAAGTGTTACCCGTGCGAAGCCGGGGCGGACCGCTAGTATGATAATAAAATTCTACATCAATGACTTATATAATTTGTGTCATTTTAATATGTCAAATGCTTACGATTTGCTTAGACAATTGGGCTTCTGGTCCATCTCCATCCGCCTAGTTAGGGACTTCCAACTTTCCCACCATCAAGGTATACGTGTCATTGTCATCAGTGCTATTGATTTATTAAACAATGCTATGTCAGCTCCTCTGGTTCTTCACGGATCCCCTCATTTCTGATTTGATGACATATTGTAACTACGAGCTTGCTCCATATGCATTTTATAGGTCTGGTATTCAAACCTCGGAACCTCTAAAAGGCTTTCCTAGTATACTCGTAGCTCTCCAGTTGCGTGAACAGGGATTGAAGTCAAGGTAAACATTTAGGTAGGGAATTATTTTTTTGAACGACAATAAATTTAGTTATTAACACAACAGTTAGCTGTACTTTAATGCCTCTAAGACGTGTAAACCACTATCAGTGTGGGCATTTAGGTAGCAACTTATTTAGTGAACATCATAATGAAAAATATTAATCATTGAGTTGTTACAACGTATTACAATTTACAACTAAGTATGGTAAGTAGCGCTTTTATGTCTCTATAACATGCAAGCTACTATGTCACATCTTACACATGTTACATACCTATATGTAGTTATGTGAACACTACAATGAGCCCAATTCTGTTGTACACAATCTCCTAAACTAAATATGACAGCACTATTATATTTCTATCCCTTACATGATACTCTCTGCGAAAAGGGGCAGCACTAGATTTCTGTCATTTTAGTTTAGAGATAGTGTTAAACAGTGCTACAACATGTTATTGTTGTCAAGCCATTGGGTTCACGGAGCGCGCAATATGCTTACGGCACAATTCCTAGTGCTGCTCAATTATGTAAATTTCATATTGCTATGCGATTGCAGTGCAGGGAAATTTGAATATCTATTCCGCATATTTTGCCGCAAGTCGCCTTCTTTCTTTTTCAAAGTCGACCCAAGGATAACAAAATCAGAGAGAATTAAGGTAAAACCCCGAAGTAACATTTTGATATATCTAGGTTTTTACTGGTAGCGATTTATGTCTTAAATCTAAGTATACAAACGCGGCTTATGTTAGGGTTTAGGCTGAAGGCTGGGCGTTAATGTGTCAATCAGTCAGTCTTTTAGTCAGATTTTTTCTAATAATATAAATAGAGCTTAGGAGTTCCCATTTAACGCCCCGTCCCTGCAACCTCGAGTTTAATGTAGTTCGGACCTACTTTTCTCAAATTTTTGGTGTTAGCGCTGCCTATCAATTGTAAAGTCAGTCAGGTCCGCTTGCAGAGACGCCGGATAACGTTTACTCCAGGAATAAATTTAAAATATTGACAGAAGTTTTATACGAATTCTGTTAAAGTAGCTCAGGGTTAAAAAGATAACCCAGCGTTTCTGCAAGCGGGCCTTAGTAGGGAAAAATCAGGCAGATGCTCTCTCTTGCTCTGTTCCAGGACTCTTTTAATACTTGACTAATTATTAATTACTAGTCGAACCCGATTGCAGCGCCCCCTATCGGGTCCAATTGTGTATATAAACCATCCCGGGGCTTTGGCTTGGTGCCATTGATTTGGGCATTATTTTAAAGGATAATATCAGGCTCTAACAGACTGACGGATGGACGAACAAATGCAGGTTCAAGTTAAATGTGAACGCTGTTCGAGCATTGTTAGACAATAACTGTATTGGGAAACGTTTTTACTGTGCTACGCATTCAATTCTCTATTCAAAGCTAGTAAAAATATAATGAAGAGGTTAAAGAAAAGAATACAGAGACCTCATAGTAATGATATTCCCCCGCATTTGAATACTCCACGTCGTTATTGTGATGGCGCGTCTGCCGCCGAGTCAACGGAATAAAGGTTTCACGAGATAAAAAGCGTTTTGTATGAGGAAGTCTTTAAGAATTCAACTTGATGCAGCTCCTCACAGCGAGTGACTTGCAAAAGATATGAAAACGTGCCAACGATAAGAAGGTGAAAAGGAAAAACTTTGAACTTCCTTGTCAAGGGAAGTATTAAGTTTTTATATGGAGTGAGAGACTTCAATTTTACATTTTAATACCTTTTCGTTTGAAGTTTATAAAAGAGTTTTCAACAATCTAATAGTGCTTGGATCAGAAACTTCTTTAGTTTCTTACGGTTCGGTGTGTATAGTTTCGGACGCCTTGAAGCTCTAAAAGCGTCGAATAATGGCCGTATAAGACTAAAAGTACCCTTGCGTTGCGCGTAAATAAACCTTTATTATTTGGGTTAAGAAAATACTATAGTATGGTTGTTACTCGTCTAACTTATGGCAATATTTGTTTGGAAGTAATATGGAAGTAATAAGCTCTCGTCTCGTTCAGACATTAGGCGTCTTTTATTAAGTTTACCGTGGATGCGAGGAGTGGGCGTGGGTGGAATGGCTAGGGCTTTTAGTTGTCCTTGTTTAATAACGCCCTCTCGACCGAATGTCGGCCACGGTAGACAATCTCCAGAGAGATTAGTCATCTGTGCGGGACATATTATAGTGCACAAGTGTGTATAAAAGAGCAGATTCCCTATTTCTCATAGGGATTCATTCGATGGGACTTAAAATCCGACATGTTCGGGAAGATATCAGGCGCAGGACCGACGGCATTACGGGGGTTAAACACCGCCAACATCCTAACTCTGGGCTAGTACTGAGAATTTCTTGTCAGAAAACCCTAAGACATCATGGCCCGACGCACAAGTTAAACCCTTGTTATTTGCAGTCAAACCTTCGTTTATCTACCAACGAGGTAGTTAAACGAAGGTTAAGAAATACTATCGTACGGAATATATAATATGGAAGTATTAGCTCCCGTCTGGTTATTCGGAGTTCGCATATCAGGCGTCTTTTATTAAGTTTATCGTAGATGTGAGCCTTGGGCATGGGTGGAATGGCTAGTTGCCCTTATATATTACCTTATATGGCCAGTGTTTCAGACCAAAAGTTCTCTTTGTCTGGAAGTTTGTAGCTCGAATCATTGCTGTATTACAAACTGTGTTTGTACTGCGGCTGTGACTTGTGTTTGCGCACACACTTGTGCACACACCATCGCTTAAATCCGTATTGTTTCGATATTTTTGACAGTCGTGTTTAACAATAAACTATCCTTAATTTAGGGACGTCAAGGTATATGACACTGTCATTTACATAGGTAAATAATACTGCTCTAAGCGATGATATTAGCCTCCATGCATAGTAATTCATTAAAATTGGCAGGTCGAAGCAGAAATTAGGTAAATTAGGTCAACTGCACACATTTTAATTCTCTTATCAAGCAGCGAACGTTCCAGTTACGATTTTGTTATAACTTGAACATCGCGTGACCAATTTCAAGCTAACTGGATTGCTTATCGTGTGGATCAGGCCTTATGTTTGGAATATATGGCTACCAATTGCCTTGTAAATTGGACGTGTTAACTTTGTTGCTAACGATCGCTAACGATTTGATATTTCAGACACATATATATGAATCATTACGCTTGATAATGATAAGCAATTGGGTATCAGAAACTTTTTTCAAACGTCAAAACGCAAGCGTCGCTGAGTGACGTCTTCAAAAGTAATCGCACTTTTTTACTTTTAAAACGGTTATCAAACATAAAATTTACAGGAGACGTGGATATTATTTCTTCTGGCAGGTCCTTTTTATTCACTGAAAAAAAATATTTTGACATAGGCTACATCCAACATGCGGGATCTTTTCGAAAAATCAAAGAGAAAAAAAAAGCGCCAGGGACGCAAACTCTCGCCAAACAAAATTTTGTTAAAATCGATTGAAAAGATGGGCCGCCAAAGCGTAGCAGATGGACAGGCAGGCCGACAGACAGACACACTTTCGCATTTATAATATTAGTAAAATATGGATTTTTGTAGCATCAATTTTCGATTTGTCGTACAAACTAACTTTTAACAAGCTCAATTTGTCTCAACGTTTCCAAGTTCAATTTTTATGAACATTTCAGTTTAATTCTGTATTTTAGAAAACTAGAAGTTTACTTGTGCAACACGGCTTGTTGATTTTAGAACGCAAAGTTGCAGTCACGTGCTGTTGCTCGTTTATTTTATTACGGTTCATATTGCTGAACGAAAACATTTTTAGTTTAGTTTTCTTCGGCATACGAGCTACGACTACTAAATATTTTGATGTTAGAGGTATCGCCACACACAGAACCGTATACAATACTTTAAGATATCGCACATACTTCATACCTCAATATTATAAATTTGCTACGATTTGTCTGTCTGCTACGATTTTCACGGCCCATCTATTTGAACCGATTTTTGGTACAGAGCTGGTATTTTATTCCTTGGAAAGACATGGGTTTACCGACTTTTTTTTCCGAAAAATCAAAGATTTAACTAAAACCATGCGAAAGCATTTCGCGGACATGATCTAGTTGATTATTATAGTCGATATTGGAAAGTCGGCGACACTATATCTACTTACTAGTCTGTGTAGGGAATAAAGTAAAGTGGTGCAAAATGGTGGGAATTTAAAAAAAGTAGGTCAGGACCTATCCCCGAATGTAATAGATTTTTTAAAATTTGTTTTGTATGCCCCAGCAGCAATGCAAACAATTTTTAGGGTTCCGTACCCAAAGGGTAAAAACAGGACCCTATTACTAAGACTCCGCTGTCTGTCTGTCTGTCTGTCTCCAGGCTGTATCTCATAGACCGTGATAGCTAGAAAGCTGAAATTTTCACAAATGATGTATTTCCGTTGCCGCTATAACAACAAATACTAAAAATTAAAAAAATATATATATTAAGGGGGGTCCCGATACAATAAACGTGTTTTTTTCGTATTTTTTTGCTCAATATTAAAAACGGTAACAGGTAGACGGTACAAATTTTCACAGAATATTAACTTGTATATTACCTTTCAAAATAAATAATTAAATATCAATAAAGTAAATATTAAAGGGGGGCTCCCATACAACAAACGTAATTTTTTGATATTAACAGTAAACCTCTACAAACAAAGTTAGTTTTGCGGTTCATTAACAAAGGTAATTATACCTACTTCTTGAGTACGGAACCCTCGGTGCGCGAGTCCGACTCGCACTTGGCCGGTTTTTTAAATGTTAAATACTCAACTCTCAGCTTTTACTAGACAGTCTCTAGGTAGGTACATACTACATAGGTACATAACATTTAGGTACTTACTACTTTAACGCGGAAGTATAGTTAAAATAGCTCTCCAACTAGAAATTTTATGTTTAAAATCACAATAGTTTATCTGTTAACTTTGTCTGAAGTTTTTTGATCTTATTTTTAAAATCACAATAGTTTATCTGTTAACTTTGTTTGATTCTTCTATCAACAGATGAAAAGCTACCGGACCAACTGAGATGAAACTTTAGCAGTCCTCAAGCATTTTTATTCGAACTTTAATACAGCTCCAACTTTGCTTATTTAAAGGCTTAGGTTACTGTAGTTTGCTTTTAAAACAAATTCAAAAAGTAAACCACAATCTGAAAGGGGATTTCAAATTTCGAATTTCGTAGAGCTTAGTAAACTTGCTAGTTTCATTTCTTTTGACTGGCAAATAATTTTTATACGAATAAAAATAGTTTGTCTAGTGAAAGCTGAGTGCAGAACAGCGGGTTTAAAAAATTAGGTCGGGTATGCCATTGCTTTACTAGCTGATGCCCGCGACTTCTGCCGTTCTGGCGTGATTGAGTAACAAACATCCAACCATACATCCATACATCCATTCATCCCTACATACTTTTGCATTTATAATATGTGTCGGTAAGTAGGTGTAGATAAAGTATTGTAAAGCACAAACCTATCTTGCAATTTAAACATCAGCTAAGGGAGAAATAAAACAAAGGAAGGGCAGGAAAAGCGTCCGCGTCAAGGAAAATCCGTATGGAATATGGTCCATATAAAAGTGCACGCGCGGACTTTTTGTCCTTGCATATTGTAGACATATTGTATACTAGACTAGCGGACGCCCGCGACTTCGTTCGCGTGGCATAAGTTTTTTAATTCCCATAGGCATTGCTTAATTTCCGGAATAAAAAGAACCCATGAAAAAAAAACCCGTCGATCCGTTGCTCTGTTGCGGCGTGATTGAAGGACTATTTAACGTCTTTTGGGATAGAATTTATATAAACTGGATTATGTATTTCATAATTTAAACCGGTAGCCCAAATATCAAGTTTCACGGCTTTATAACTTGAAAAACGTTAGCCTTTCATACAAACTTTCAACCCCTATTTTACCCCTTTAGGGGTGGAATTTTGAAAAACTGTGAAACACATATTTCTTTATTTTTTACCGATAACTCATATACTAAGTTTCATGGATATAACTTGAGAAATGACGGACTTTCATACAAACTTTCAACCCCTATTTCACCCCCTTAGGGGTGGAATTTTGAAAAATCCTTCCTTAGTGAGCGCCTACGTTACAAAAGGAAGCTACTGTCAAAATTTCAAGTCTCTAACCCTAGCGGTTTAGGCTGTGCGTTGATATATAAGTCAGTCAGTCAGTCAGGACTTTGAATTTTATATATTATATAGATGATACATGCGACTTCGTGAAAGTACGTGTGGATTTATTTTTTAATTTTCCGGAATAAAATATACGAGTATGTACCCTATGTGTTAATTCAGGTAATAAGCTATCCTCAATCCAAATTCCAGCCAAATTAGTTCATTTATTGCGAAGGAGTAACAAACATCCAAACTTACAAAAATTAAAAAAAATCAACCTTTGTAATATTATTTAAATTAATCTACCATTTCTAAAAGGAATAAATTTTTTGAAGCAGCAAAATGAAGTTTATTTGTAAAGAATTTTGGTAAAATTAGAGTATTCTAGGACCTAAAAAGAACCGGTTTTACTTTGAAGTACTCGTAAATGAAATCTACATTTGCGTGCCGTAGTTAGCAAAGCTTACCCAGCTTAGCTAAAACGTTATGTCGTATGTACGTGCCGTATTCCTCTGTACTTATTCAAATGTTGTTGCCTAATGAACAGAATCCCGCGCTAATGAGTGTGGTTTTCTGTTTGTGCGAAATACGACGACCTCGACACCTTTCACGCCATTTTAAATGCGAATGTGTGCTTGTTTGTCCGCCAATCACGCTGCAATGGTGCAACGGATCGACTTAAATTTTTCTATGGTAATTCTACTTATAATAACAGGTAATTACTAGATAATGCCCGCGACTTCGTTCGCGTGAATTTAGTTTATTTATTCCCGCGGGAAGTCCTTACTTTTTCGGGATGTCCTTCCCTGGGTTGAAACCTATCAAAATACCAACTTCATTGAAATCGGTTGAAAAGGTGGGCTGCTTAAAGCGTAGCAGACATACAGACAAAAAGACAGACGGACAGACAGATAGACTAAGTTCACATTTTACATAATATTAGTAAGTAAGTTTGGATATCCCGTAGTGAGAACACGAATATGAATCTGGAATCGCACCAGTTTTCTTGGCAGTCCGCTGTCTTTTCTGTGCGTAAAGAGGTTAATCGGTTTGACGACCTACCAGACGCAGTAGTGAGCGCCGTGGTATTTTAGGGCGAAAACATGCTACTGGGGAAATACTGCCAACGCTTATGTTCATTATTGATGACTTTCATGTTTTAGAATTATAATCCTTATTTTAGGAACTTCAAGGTACGTGACATAAAACTTTCATTTTGAGTAATATTGCTTAAGTATTGCTTTAAGCGTTGGTGGTATGGCCCCATACTGGACATGACAAAAAGTCATGTATTTGGCACCAACTCCAAAAAATACATTTTTTTTTAAATTAATAAACTAGCTAGGGTATGAAAAATAGTTTACGTCCTATTCTTCAGACCTACCGAATATACACAAAACATTTCATAAGAATCGGTCAAGCCGTTTCGGAGGAGTTTTGTTACAAACACTGTGACACGAGAATTTTATATATTAGATTATGTAATAAATTAAATAATTTTTACTTTTTGGTTGTAGTAATTAGTGAAGTGGGTTATTATTTATTTATTTTTAAATTTCTTACCTTAATTTTTATGAGACTTGTTCGATAATGGCAAGCCAAAGTGCGTGCCCCGGACTCAAACCCCGGAACCCTCAGAAGTTGTTTGCTATTTTAATTTGTTATAGGTACCTATCTATTCTTTCATAGTCATAAGTTAATATTGAGATGAATCATCCAATCAAAATGGCGCACAAATTACAATATGGCGCCATGTGCGCTATATTGGATTTTGTGCGCCATTTGTACTGTATAACGGATATCCGATTAATTATTGGTATAGCTATGCAATTTGAAATTATAGGCACAGAATACGTAATAGTAATAATAGGGGATTGCGCAGAGATTAGATTAAATCTGGCCATTTGGATTCCAAGCACTCACTAATGCGGATGGGTTAAAATGTAGCTAACCTGCATATTTATGAGTAGAAGAAGTGATAACATTTTAGTTAAGAACTGAAGACCTCGGCCTCTATTCGGAGAGGCTAAGATTCGTTTCCCGGTCAAGCACCTTTAACTGTTGAAGTGTGTGCTTTGAATGCTTTAAGCGTTTAAATATAATTTGCTTTAACGGTGAAGCAAACCTGTACATGTGAAAAGTTTGTGAAGCCTGCCAATTCATGACACACCTCGATGTAATGGACGGTACACTCAGAAACACAATCTCGAAGAAACGATAGATGTTGCCGCCTTCACTCTACTGGAATGACGAACTGCATTAATGCTAGTTAAATGGATCCTCGTCGACGTTGTCTCAACGTATAGACGTCTACTGCTGGACAAAGGTCTTCTGCATGGATCTCCACAGGACACTGTCACGGTTAAATTGATACGATCATAATCCATACTATATTAGGTACTATATTTACTATATCCATACTATATTATATTATAAATGCCAAAGTGTGTCTGTCTGCCTGTCTGTCTGTCTGTCTGTCTATCTGTCTATCTGCTACGCTTTCGCGGAAGGACATAGGCTACTTTTTATCCCGGAAAATTAAAGGGTTCCCGCGGGAATCAAAAAAACTTAATCCACGCGGACGAAGTCGTGGGAATCATCTAGTATAATATTATAAATTCGAAAGTGTGTCTGTCTGTCTGTCTATCTGTCTGTTTGTCTGCTACGCTTTCACTACCCATCTGTTCAACCGATTTTGATGAAATTTGGTACAGGGATAGGTTGTATTCCGGGCTAGGACGTAGGCTACTTTTTATCCCGGAAAATTAAAGAGTTTCCGCGTGAATCAAGAAATCTTTATCCAAGAGGACGAAGGGCATCATCTAGTAATTAATATTTATTGACTGTTTGACTCTAGCCAATACTGTGGAAGGTATGAGAGCAATTGATAGCTTTATCGTAAATTGTAAACAGTTGCGAAGTGAATTAAATTCCCTCAAGAAGTTGAATTGAGTGAAGTTTTAGTAAATTCACGTTGTTATTCAATATAATAACCTACGTAATTTTCTCTAGTGTGATACTAGTTTTGTAGTGGAATAAAAAACTTGAAAACCTAACTTAAAATACGAAAGTGTTTAAATGTCTGTCTGTTTCTTATCACGACCCATCTGCTATGCCGGTTTTGATAGAATTGGGCACATCGATTCCGGATGCATTCCGGAGACGTATTAATTTCGGAAAATCAAAGATTCATTTGACATTTTTGCGATTATTGAAATTTATAAATGCGCAAACTTTGATATTTCCATGAGAATAACGTGCTTTTTGGGTCTTTACTCTTTTGTTAGGTGACATAAATACGATTGGCTATAATCATCACTTCCCACCGTGAGATCGCAGTCAAGGATTAACTCGTAGTAGAATTTAAAAAAAGGAACATGGACCCTCCGAGATGTCTTATTCTTGGCCGATTTTCGTAATTATTTTTTTTCATCTGTCGGTTAAGTATTACAAAAAACTACTTTTTTTAAAAGTTTATACCATTTCACGTACAACTAAATGTACCTAATACGTCAAATCCAAATGGACCAAGCGGTATTAACTTGGCAGTTTTGGCACAGGCTTCGGTGCTAAACCCTTGATGTACGAGCTACGGCGTGCTCCGAATTCCCGCTACGAGTTAGCTGCTACGCTATTTGCTACGAGTGCTACACTTTGGATGTGACAAACGACACTAAAGAATATTATTGTGTCATTATTTCCACTGGGATGTGTCGTTTATTGTCGTTATATATGCTGTTAACTCCTCGTGCTTTTGTTTTTTTAATACATTTATTGAAAACAATACAATAGAACTTAACGCTAGCCTAACCTTATGTATACTAATATTATAAGTAAATGCGAAAGTTTGCATGGATGGATGGATGGATGGATGGATGGATGGATGGATGGATGGATGGATAGATGTTTGTTACTCAATCGCGCCACAACAGCTGAACAGATCTGGACGGAATTTAGCACAGATATAGCCTAAACAGTTCCCGCGGGAACCAAAAAACCTCAATCCACGCTGACGAAGTCGCGGGCATCAGCTAGTTACTATATAAATCATGTCCGCGTGGAACGGTGGCAAGAATGCTGGCTGCATTTCCGCGCTGGACAGCCAGGCTGACCCTGTGCGGTAAAAACTGAGCCAGCCCTTTGTGTTTGTTGTTTTACCATATTTGACATAGTGCGTAATGTTTAGCTGTAGTTGGTAAGAAACCAAATAAGTATCACTTATTATAACGGTGAAGGAATACATCATCGTAAGGAAACCTGCACGCCTGAGAGTTCTAACTTCTATACACCTTTAAGAACATAATCTATAGATTATGTTCTTAAAGGTGTGTGAAGTCTGTCCAGTGATTTGAGCTGAGCGTTGATAGATTAGCTTTTATATATATTGAGATATAATAAAATACAGTAGAAGAGTTATAACTGAACAAGCATTATATCTTAGTAGACGACAGCACAGACAAAGATGTATAGTTCATACGCACAGTAAATATTCCTAAGTCTGCATAGAGAATAGAGATCGTTGGTAGACAGGTGGATATTTATCAACGTCACGAAACAACCTCTAATTCTTCGTAGGCAAAGAATCTTTCTGTATAGCCTTGTAATAAAGAAAACAATAATATATAAGAAACAACAATATTGTTATCACAGAAATATTATTGTTTGATCATGATTCATTAAGTGAAAACGTTATCGATACTCGAAATCGGACACGCTACGCGTTCAATGCTGTTTCCAACTTTTGGGAAATTGGAAAATACTACAGAAATTACGTGAAAATATGATTAATTGGACTTGTCAGATTTGGTCGATGTTGCACATAATAATTGCGGCTTGCTTGAAGTATGCGGCCTCTTATTGGCATAGAGGGAAGCGGAAATAGGACTTTATAGCTTTTGAAATCAAAGGATCCCAAGTGTTTTTTAAAAATTGAAATCCTGGCGAATAAAAATGTAATATAGTCTCGGCTACATAGCAACATGGTGCCATAGCTGCTATAATATGTTGCCACATGTCAGCATACACACACATCTACATTTTATAATACCAAATCGCGCTCATTAAACAATATAGCGATTTGCTCATTGAGCATGCACATTAATTTATTTTATGTCTTTTGTTGTCTATAACTGCCTCGTTGGTCTAGTGGTTAGCAGGTTCGCCTGCGGCCGACGAGGTCCTGGGTTCGAGTCCCGGGTCGGGCCATTATTAAGTATTGAGTTTTTCTGACTAGAAATTCTCACGACTAGCCCGGAGTTAGGAAGTTGGAGGTGTTGTTTCACCCCCGTGCCTCGGAGAGCACGTTAAGCCGTCGGTCCCGGTTATTATCACTAACATGATTATAGTCGTTAAAGCCCGCCAACCCGCATTGGCGCAGCGTGGTGGGTCTAAGCTCTAATTCCCGCTCTCCTACGAGAGTGGAGGCCTGTGCCCAGCAGTGGGACGTTAATGGGATGTAGTGGTGGTGGTTGTCTATATAGTACGAAAATATTGTAAGGAGAAAGCACTGATGCCTATAGCACGAGTTTTAAGAAGAGACTTTTCGTAGACATCAGACGTTAAACCTTTATAGCAATTGCTAATATTTTTGGACGGAAAGTACTTAAATGATTTATTTATTATTCGCC
The DNA here is from genome assembly GCA_963932025.1 of Erebia epiphron. Classification (NCBI taxonomy): domain Eukaryota; kingdom Metazoa; phylum Arthropoda; class Insecta; order Lepidoptera; family Nymphalidae; genus Erebia; species Erebia epiphron. The sequence goes on along the minus strand of OZ009952.1, from coordinate 13,995,087 downwards.
TAGCGGTGACTCCAATCAAATTGCTCGGTCTGCACTGAACCTAAGGATATTTTCAATCGTAAAATTACTTATTTATTTTGCCCAATCAGTCTAATCAAATAACTTCCCCTCTTCATAAACGTTCGTAACTATTCCTCGATCCATATACATTATACATTGGTAATCATAGAACGCCGAGATAATCTGAATTCAGTCATGCGATCAACACCGTGGCGTGTAAAACTACCACGGAATCTTAGATGAGGTAATAGAAAAGGTGTTTCCTGCAGTGTCTCATCGATTTTTATATATAACTAGATAAAGCGCGCGACTTCTTCCTCTCTTTAATTTTCCGTGTTAAAAAGCCTAGAACTAGATTCTTCCCCGGGATACAATCTAACTCTGACCCAAATTTCGTTCGAATCGGTTGAACAGATGAACGTGAAAGCGTAGCGGACAGAAAGACAGACAAAGTTACGCATTTACAAAATTAAGTATGAATGTTGGATAGGACCAAGTATTTTGTGGAAGTTTGTATGGTACAACGCAGCGTGCGATATATGCACCTAACACTGCCACCCTCCAACTACTCTACATGCTGAAAGAGATAATGACGCTTTATTTACCTACCATTAGACTCATTTCATCTTTATCGATATCGATGATATTGTTATATCAATTAAAATTAAATTGTAACGTTATACAAATACGTCTGTTATAACGATATCGCGCCGAATTTTTTTCTCTTCTTAAACTTTTTATGCTTCTTTACTACTTCTACAAATATTCTGAATTTTGTGTTCATGACGTATCTGACATAGTTCCGTTCGTATAAATTCAAAAATGTCTGACTATAGAGTTCGCTCGTCCATTTCAATGAATAAATAATCGATTCAACAAAAAACCATTCCGTTCAAACGTAACGGAAATCGATTTATTTTTCGCTGATATATTATCTGAGACTAGCTGATTTTTGGTTCCCGCGGGAACTCCTTAGTAGTTACAGTTTGGAAGTAAATGTTTTTTCTTTCTTTCTTTTCTCTACTTAAACTAAGTACCAACGTGATCAATAAAGAAGTCGTTTAAAAATGTCTTGTACAGCAATGCAATGCCTCATATATTACCACTCACGCCATCATCATCATCATCACGCCACTCAGCTTATGTTGGGACTCCTGGCCTCCCAGATACGATGGTGCAGTTGGCATTACGCATTGCAGACTCAGTCTATATATTTTAACCAGCATCATATTTCAAGGCGACAGGCGTTTTTAGGGTTCCGTAGCCAAATTTAGCAAAAACGGAACCCTTATAGATTCGTTATGTCTGTCTGTCTGTCTGTCTGTCTGTCTGTCCGTCCGTATGTCACAGCCACTTTTTTCCGAAACTATAAGAACTAAGTATGCTGTTGAAACTTGGTAAGTAGATGTATTCTGTGAACCGCATTAAGATTTTATTACAAAAATAGAAAAAAACAATAAATTTTGGGGGTTCCCCATACTTAGAACTGAAACTCAAAAATTTTTTTTTCATCTAACCCATACGTGTGTGGTATCTATGGATAGGTCTACAAAAATGATATTGAGGTTTGTAATATCATTTATTTCTAAACTGAATAGTTTGCGCGAGAGACACTTCCAAACTGGTAAAATGTGTGTGTGTGTGTGTGTGTCCCCCCCCCCCCTGTAACTTCTAAAATAAGAGAATGATAAAACTAAAAAAAATTGGTTTGAACGAGATCTAGTAAGTAGTTTTTTTTAATACGTCATAAATCGTAAACCGCAATTTACCTTTCATTCAATCAACTCAAATATTTAAAATAAAAATATTTTTAATAAGTTAAAACTTACTACAGATTTGTACGGAACCCTCGGTGCGCGAGTCCGACTCGCACTTGGCCGGTTTTATTTTAGATCGCAACAAAAGAGATTAAACTTTAAAGTCCTTTATGGTACAAACAATCCTGTGTTATTTGTCATATGAAACGTAGCCGGGGAAAAACAAATTAGAGAATGTGAAAAATACTAGACAGTTATCTAGTTTTGTAAGTATGAATATTGAACAGTATAATATGAAACCTGAAATTCAAATCTGAAACACCAGTGGTCTTACTACCACTGCTCAAAACAGTAACAGGTTTTGATTTATTGGTGCCTAAAAATGCTGCTTAAACGGCCGTATCTTTTGATTACGTTGACTTAGAAGCTTGCTTTTTTTACAGCTCCAAGGGAACGTAGACCTAAGTATTTGATTTTAATTTAAACTTGATACCTCCACGCGTTCCCGAGAAAAATGTGGTTGACAGACAGACAGTGAGACGGACAACGAAGTAAATCATATAAGGATTCCTATTTTTTCCTCTTGAGGTATAGTCAGAGATCCGGATATAACCACGATTAAAATTAAAATTAATTAATTTCAAAAAAGCCTGGACCGGATTTTGATAGGCAACCTATTTAAGGCGTATTTATCTATTATTAAATAAAAATAAAAAGTAGGTTTCATCTATTAAACAGCTCGGTGAAGGTCGTGGTATATATCCGGATCTTTGACTAGTACGGAAACCCTAGAAATAAGATTTAAAAAATCAATGTTATTCTCGTACAAATCCAGACACTTTGGCGGCGAAATCACGTTAGGGTTTAATAAATCGTTCATGTGGTTGCCAAACAGTACGCAATTCCTACAGACAATGTTCCTCGAATCACATTGTAGGTACCTCCTCTACATGAAAGTAGAGCAAACAAGCTATAATTAATTTTTAATAAAAAACAAACTATTGCTGGTTTTTTTATCAAAAATTTATAGGTAAATTGGGAGGATGTAAAGGATGCTAACGATCTCCATGCATCCGAATCTGCCCCCCGATTGTGAAAGGAAATCGTAATCGTTATCGTTTTACAAACGGATAATTCGATAATTGGTTGTTGGAGTTCATAGATGGCTGCACGTCAAAAAGCAAGTCTAATATCCTTAAACAGGTCAAGTAATACGTTTTAAGCTGTCAAATGATAACGATTTGCTTAGACAATTGGGCCTATGTTCAGGCAGTTAGAAGTTATGCTGGAAGAAAGAAACTCACAAACATACATGAACCCTGAACACATTGCACTACTTTTTTCGAGCAATCTTGTCAAAAATAAAGTAAATAATGTAACGGAACACAATTCATACATCATATTTGTATGAATTCTGCTCGTAGGCTTGAAAGGAAACCGGCAATCTGTATTGACGCGGCAGCACTTCCTGTGCTCAAAGAGGCTTATTATGGCGACGATTTGACAATGGAGGCTCGATATATCAAGAAAATGATACAAAAGTGTAACGAATCGAAGGAAAGTAGTTCCGTTACGAGTGTTACGACCTACCTACTTAGCACAATGCGTTACGTTAGAGGACAAAAATGGAAAAATATGAGCTTAACCATTTAGGACGTAAGTTCATTATGGCGGAATAATAACCCGTTAATCTCTATCTCTCTTCTTCTAGTATAGTTATATTATGAGAGACAGATTTATTTATTTGTAATTATTTTATTAAGTACGTAATTATTTGTAACTAGATGATTCCCGCGACTTCGTCCGCGTGGACTAAGTGTTTTTGATTCCCGCGGGAACTCCTAGCCTATGTCCTTCCACGGGATATAACCTATCCCTGTACCAAATTTCATCCAAATCGGTTGAATAGGTGGGCCGTGAAAGCGTAGCAGACAGACACACACTTTCGCATTTATAATACTAGACTAGATGATTCCCGCGACTTCGTCCGCGTGGATTTATGTTTTTTTACGTTTTTCGGCTACGCCAAGCGGCCTATTTTTTATTCATAAAATTATTCTGAAAATTGTTGCTGAAAATGTTGGCAGCTCCCTCAGTAGTACCTACGACTTCATAATTTTTCACGCAGTTTAAATAGCGCGTTAACTAGGAAAGTGTGGTATGGTATGGTATGTATGGTAGTGTATTAAACCTATCCCCCTAATCGGTAATATTTTCATAATTTCGCTTTAGTAGTTTGGCTTATTTGAAAATTATGCTGAACATTAGGCCCCTGGCAAGGCCTTTGATGGTCTCAGGTAAACAAGTTGTTTGTATAAATAAACACTTACATTCGCATTACGCAAGTACGCTTTGAATTTAATTATTATACCTGAAAATTATATTATTTCTGTGAAATCTATTACGGTACCTATCTCGGCCCATTAGTTTTCGGTCAATTTGATACCTATTTAGTATAGGTAGAGATAGGTTGCGTCCCGGGAAATAGACCTAGGATACTTTTTAAGCTATTGCATAGCTTCTATCGCGGGCCTTGAGCGGGGAGACCGAACCCAGAAATTCCGTAACGAAAAAAATATTACAATTTGTCAATACGAAGGTAAATTTCGCCACCATCTACAAGGTTAAAGTAGCCCAGGTGGGAAATGGGCGGTCACGATACCAGAAGACCCCGGTTCGAATCCAGATGTCTCCAGTCCGGTTTTTTTTTTCGATTATTATTATTTTTATTTTATTTTTCGATTATTATTATTTTTATTTTTATTAAATTTTAATTGAATTTAAATTGATTTACCAAAAAAAATTTAAGTTTTAATAGTTTTAACCGTTTTAACCCGTTTTTAAATCATTATTTTTATCGTTTTATCGTTTCATCGTTTTTAAATACATTTTAAACGTACTTCAATCGCATCGCCATGGCCGACAAGCAACCGCTCGACCAGAGGCCGCCGAAACAGGGAAGAGGACGAACAGGGATTCCACGCGCAGTGGTAGGTACGCTGGAATATAATGGACCAATCCACTACCCCGTTCCCTGCCGCCGAGTTCGTCAGTCGTCCTCCGACCACTACTACTACCGCCGCCACCACCTCGCCGAAAGAATCGGAAACAAGCGAAGACAGCGACGACGATACGTCTGCCATCGTAGCCCGCGTAGTTGTACCTACGCCTGGCTTCGAATTGGCCAAGCGCGCACGTCCGAGCTCCTCCTCCTCAGGCTCGTCCGGAAATCGGGAGGACAAGCGGGTTAAGCTTAGCTTAGCCCTACCCGCACCGCCCCCTGACTACCAGGACTACAGGCTATGCAAATTGCAATAGCTTTACCGAGGCAGTCTCCGAGTGCCACACGTCTTTTTTTTATCCTTGAGAAAGGGCTGCAGTGTGATTAAAGAAACAACGAAGTTGCAGGCTTTGTTTGGTGAATATATTAAAAACTGTTTTATATTCACGTTTATTACGTTTAAAATTTAAATTAATTATAAATAATGAATATTCTCCCCTTGCGAGTACTTCAGTTTCCTTGAATTTCTCGTGGGAAAGACGGAACACTATTCACTTTGTATAACTTCAATTGTATGTTATTAGTAAGAGTGTTTATGTAAAAACAAGTTGTTTCAAATTCTTTGTCTAATCCAGTTCGGTTCTGGTTGTATATTGCTAGAACCTTCCATTGTACTATCATACTGTGTGAAAAAATAAAACAATATTTCACAAAATTGTCCAAAACAGAATCTTAAACCAAATCCCGACGTACGATACCAAAGTGATTCTTACCCGACTACGACAAAGTAGTATATATATCCCATCAAAAACATAAATGTAAAATGAGAGCCAAAATCCAAAATTGTGATATGTATATAATATATGCATTGGTTGTTGACTTCAGCGACAAAAGAAGTGAGATCTAAATGGGTGCCAAAGTTCAATGGTCAGTCCTGCAATTTATTTATAACAACATAAAATATTTTATAACAACTTAAAATATCATTTCTTCTTATAACTTAGGATAATACGTTGAAGACTAAGGCTTTGGCTTGGCTAGTTTTCATATATATACGAATTATAGCCTTCGCAAGTTGTAAAGCTGTAAGTTCTTATTTTATTCTTCCGAAAATTTGGCTTGCTAGTAGAAACTGTACTTTTAGGTACCTACTTAATAATAATTCGTATATGGAAACTAGCCAAGCCAAAGCCTTAGTCTTCAACATATTATCCTAAGTTATAAGAAGAAATGATATTTTAAGTTGTTATAAAATATTTTATGTTGTTATAAATAAATTGCAGGACTGACCATTGAACTTTGGCACCCATTTAGATCTCACTTCTTTTGTCGCTGAAGTCAACAACCAATGCATATATTATATACATATCACAATTTTGGATTTTGGCTCTCATTTTACATTTATGTTTTTGATGGGATATCATTTCTTTTTGTACAGAAATTATTGAACACAATCTCAAACTCAAAACATATTTATTCAAATAGGTACCTACAAAGTACACCTTCTGAACGTCATGCTTACAGAGCATAAGACGTGATGGTGATAACTAACTACGGTATCTTAAAACTAAAGCTACGAGGGTTCCAAACGTGCCCTGGTCTGAGAAGAGCCCGCAACAAACTCAACTGTGTTTGTTTTATTATCACCATCTCACAAATATTTGAAATTATATATACAATATAACAGTTACATAATCAGCCGCTGTAACAATTCATACCCATGCCTTGCTATCATTCAAATAATCCTTTACACTGTAATAGGACTTTTCTATTAGTTCATTGATTTATTCATCTTCATATTAAATAGGTAATCACTGTCGTTACATTATCAAGAAAGCTGCCGGTGCAACAATATCATTTCGATGGTGAGCCCACCCATGGTAACAACAGGTCTTAGCATCCTGTTTACACTCAGGTGACAATTTATGCACCTCAACGTAACGTACCCAAATTGCAAACAATGGTCATCCATGGAATATAGCGCGAAGTCGGCGAGATCGAATCCATATTATAGTATAGCAAAAGTTTTTAGTGAAACATTGAAAACAAGCACAGTAAACAGTCGATATCACTAAAACCACTATAAACAATGATTAAAAATCACAATGACTGACAACTTGAACTGACGACTTCAAATACGTTTCTTCTTCTTTTCTGTCAATGACGTTTCGTTGCACAAAATGCGTGAATACGAAGGTAAGGTTTTAATGCAACTATATTATTATTCATTATTATTTACATTAAAATAATAATTATGTGTCATTTTCAATAGTTAACAACACAAAATAACGAATTTAAACAAAGACCTGCAGTATGATTTATGTAATAGGAGTTTTTTTTTTACTTAACAACTCTTGTTTTATTTAGTTGTGCATGCACTATGCGTAGAATGTAATGCAAGTTGCCGCAGGAAGTGGACGAGGGAGTTACTACCACCGCTTAAAGCAGTATTATTTCAAAGTAACGGTTGAATGTCACGTACTTTGACGTCCTTAAAATAATGATTAAAACACTACAACATGAACGTCAACAATATTAAAATAATACGGCTTTTAGCGATGGTAGTATGCCCCGTGTCAGAGTTTTGATCTATCCGTAGGTAGATCATAAAAATGACGATTTTTGGACGTTTATATCTAAATAACCATTTGAGGTGTGCTTATGAAATTTGGAGCACATACGTATCTCGCGGGTCTCAATATATGAGCCAAATTTGACATGTTTAAGTGTAATAGTTTTTGAGTTATGAGGGGGTCAAAAGTGGCTCCAAATAATTCGTGTAATATTACACACGGTGCTGCCAGTTCTTTCTTTTTTGGACTTTGGCTGGACACGCTTCGCGTGTCTTGATATATGTATGTTTGTGTTTATGTATATTTGTATTTATGTATGTTCCACCGTAGCGTCTCAACTACTGGGCTGATTTTGATGAATGACGTGTCAATCGATTCGTTATACGTATACGGGTAACATAAGCTACATTTTATAATGAGAAAAAAGTGGGGAACTTTCTTTTTGCTAATGTATCGAGTAAGATGTGAAATGAAATAGGAGAAAATAATGAGTTCATAAATATGGTTATACGCAATTTTAAAATATACCAAGCGTTTAAATCAATTTTTCATCCCACCATCTCGGAAAGAGTATTTTTACGCTTCGATATCTGAATGCAAAAGCCGTTATTATCCTCTTGAGGATAAAGTAAATTGAATTTAGAACATCGTGTGCACGTTAGTAAATATCACTCGTCTATGAAGTTTGTGAATTCAAAACATCATTAAAACATATTTACTTCTACCTCTATGGTGCCGAATTTCCATACAACCGTTTTTAATTTGTTAAAAACTCACACTCGTAACTTTCTTGGTGTACTTTTTTAATTTGCTTTGCGCGCACCATTTTCTTTCACGTCATAATATTGTTTAAAATTAAAACCTTCGATTAAAAACAAGAAAATTGAAAATAAGTGAATAACCTAAAATGAGTGATTCTAGTGACGAAGAAGTTAATTTGACGCCAACAGAATTGACTGAAACTGTTAAAAATGCGGAAATGAGCTTTCTCCCTCAACAATCACGCGAGAAGTATTTCATTTCCTCGCTGAGGTGGGATGAAAAGTTACGTGTTGCACTCGAGTGAAAAGATTTTTCACCTCGTGCTCTTTTGATTCCATCGCTGACGCTCAGGATTCTAATTTTTGAATCACGAGCGCACTTCGCTTGCTCGGTCATCAAAATTGAGCACGCGGGTAAAAAACAACTTTTCACTCTTGTATAACAAATAACTATTACAATATTATTAGTAAAGTAAAGTAGCTTTTACTAAGAAGAGATTTGCTTTTGTGTGACATTAATTAAAACGTGACCTAAATATTATAATGCCGAAATATTTGTGCCTCCCATTTTAGGAAAATTGATAAATTCGTTAAGTCTCTCAAATCTTGTTAGCCGTGATTCGAGCGTGTTGCCTTATTCGATTATACAGGCGCATGTCAAAATCTCATACGATGTTAAATATTCATAACTTTCGCGGAAATTTTAGCGATATTCATAATGAAACCGGTCGCGTTAATGATTTACATAGTAATGTTTATGAAATTGGTACATACCTAATTATTAAGTTTATTTGCGATGAAATAAAAGTAGGAGATACATGGTGCGAAACACAACGCAGCGTTATTAGTTCTGACTTAAGACAGAGTTAAAACGAGATAGATTTATGGAACTCACATAAGTCCATCCCATTTTAATTGTAAGTAAAACCTGAGCAAACGTTCTATAAATCTTAGCAGAGGTCGTCATTGAATGTGTTGAGTGTTTGACAAGGTCCCAGGCTCGAACCCCGGCCAGGGCCAATTTGGGAATTTATAATTTCTGTATTTTCCCTAGTCTGGTGGGAGGTTCGGCCGCGGTTGGTTACATCCCGGGGAAGGACAAAGGCTACATTTTGTTCCGTAAAATTAAGGAGTTCCCGTGGGAATAAAAAAAAAAAATCCACGCGGGCGAAGTCGCGGCATCATCTAGTAGCTTAATAAAAGGTAGAATTAAAAGATAGAAGATAGAAAGATAAGCCCATCAGCAAGTAATATACGATAACACGTAACTGCATTAGGTACAGATAGAATCCAGAAAAGATTTCAGATAGTCTGACCCAGGTGACCCGCTTAGTCTACTTGCTCGGAAAATTGGATTTCCGTCTTGGAATAGATTTACGTGAAATTCGATTCGTGAGTTTTGCTACAGGTATAGAAAGATTTAACATAAAATATCTATATTTAATGTGTAAATTTTACCTAATAATAGAAACTCACTGGCGGTTTAATGACCAGCTGTAAAATAGCTGCCTCGTATAGCTGCAACTAGTTCAACATTATTTTTTAGTGATTTTTAAATAGAAGATCTCCCAAAAGCTGTTCGTTTGAAAAATATTTTAAACTATCGATTGTAGTAAAGTTGATTGATTGATTGAAGTAAGTTCAGTATTTCAAACGACATCCGATACTAAGCGTGCTTTTTAGAATAGAATATGTTTTTATTTGCTGATCCATTATTCAACACATAGTAAGGTACTAAAATTCTACATCAATGCATAGTAATCATAAAACGTTTTGACGTTTGAAAAAAAGTTGCTGATTTGAAAGTCAAATACAATATACTGTCTCTCACGATGAGTCGAGGCGGCTATTAGACCTCTTTTGCGAAAAAACAGAGTTTCTGCCGGATAAAAGTATAATTTTTTAAGGGTGGATAGCACCATCGATGGTTTTGGTTAACGTTTTTGCCGATCAAAATGTAAGCAAGTAAGTGAGTAACGCATGTCAGGTATTATGATATAACAATGACCTTTGATGTCATCTTATAAATTTCAAAGAAGTAGATAATATATTGTTAGCTAAAGTAAAGACGAGTATATTCCTCCTATATCTTTTCCGTGGAGAAGCGATTTATACATTTTTTTTTAGTTGTAATTTTTCACCAAAAGTCAAAATATAAGAGACTTAAAATTAAATAAAAAGTTATTTTAGAATGTGCAAATGAAGTCCTTTCATATTATGATACTCCACAAGTAACAATATCTCTGAGGCTTCTTCTTTGAGGTTTATAAGACGACATCAAAGGGCATTGTAGCGTAATACGAGACATGCATCGCACCATTAAGATCCTCTTTGTGAAGACGATCATATTCCTCCTATATCGTTTCCTTATGGAGGGGCGATTTATGCACCTTGCATTTTAATAATGCCCGCTTCTAGACTTTGTAAAATTAGTAATTCATTTGTCGGTAACAGTAAACGTTTTTAAACTAAACTCCCAGAAGACATATTGGTGATGTCCCTCAACAAGTTCAAAGTTTTTGTAAAACTTTGTCAGTCCTGCAATTTATTTATAACAACATAAAATATTTTATAACAACTTAAAATATCATTTCTTCTTATAACTTAGGATAATACGTTGAAGACTAAGGCTTTGGCTTGGCTAGTTTTCATATATATACGAATTATAGCCTTCGCAAGTTGTAAAGCTGTAAGTTCTTATTTTATTCTTCCGAAAATTTGGCTTGCTAGTAGAAACTGTACTTTTAGGTACCTACTTAATAATAATTCGTATATGGAAACTAGCCAAGCCAAAGCCTTAGTCTTCAACATATTATCCTAAGTTATAAGAAGAAATGATATTTTAAGTTGTTATAAAATATTTTATGTTGTTATAAATAAATTGCAGGACTGACCATTGAACTTTGGCACCCATTTAGATCTCACTTCTTTTGTCGCTGAAGTCAACAACCAATGCATATATTATATACATATCACAATTTTGGATTTTGGCTCTCATTTTACATTTATGTTTTTGATGGGATATCATTTCTTTTTGTACAGAAATTATTGAACACAATCTCAAACTCAAAACATATTTATTCAAAATAGGTACCTACAAAGTACACCTTCTGAACGTCATGCTTACAGAGCATAAGACGTGATGGTGATAACTAACTACGGTATCTTAAAACTAAAGCTACGAGGGTTCCAAACGTGCCCTGGTCTGAGAAGAGCCCGCAACAAACTCAACTGTGTTTGTTTTATTATCACCATCTCACAAATATTTGAAATTATATATACAATATAACAGTTACATAATCAGCCGCTGTAACAATTCATACCCATGCCTTGCTATCATTCAAATAATCCTTTACACTGTAATAGGACTTTTCTATTAGTTCATTGATTTATTCATCTTCATATTAAATAGGTAATCACTGTCGTTACATTATCAAGAAAGCTGCCGGTGCAACAATATCATTTCGATGGTGAGCCCACCCATGGTAACAACAGGTCTTAGCATCCTGTTTACACTCAGGTGACAATTTATGCACCTCAACGTAACGTACCCAAATTGCAAACAATGGTCATCCATGGAATATAGCGCGAAGTCGGCGAGATCGAATCCATATTATAGTATAGCAAAAGTTTTTAGTGAAACATTGAAAACAAGCACAGTAAACAGTCGATATCACTAAAACCACTATAAACAATGATTAAAAATCACAATGACTGACAACTTGAACTGACGACTTCAAATACGTTTCTTCTTCTTTTCTGTCAATGACGTTTCGTTGCACAAAATGCGTGAATACGAAGGTAAGGTTTTAATGCAACTATATTATTATTCATTATTATTTACATTAAAATAATAATTATGTGTCATTTTCAATAGTTAACAACACTAAATAACGAATTTAAACAAAGACCTGCAGTATGATTTATGTAATAGGAGTTTTTTTTTTACTTAACAACTCTTGTTTTATTTAGTTGTGCATGCACTATGCGTAGAATGTAATGCAAGTTGCCGCAGGAAGTGGACGAGGGAGTTACTACCACCGCTTAAAGCAGTATTATTTCAAAGTAACGGTTGAATGTCACGTACTTTGACGTCCTTAAAATAATGATTAAAACACTACAACATGAACGTCAACAATATTAAAATAATACGGCTTTTAGCAGTTTTTTTTTTACTTAACAACTCTTGTTTTATTTAGTTGTGCATGCACTATGCGTAGAATGTAATGCAAGTTGCCGCAGGAAGTGGACGAGGGAGTTACTACCACCGCTTAAAGCAGTATTATTTCAAAGTAACGGTTGAATGTCACGTACTTTGACGTCCTTAAAATAATGATTAAAACACTACAACATGAACGTCAACAATATTAAAATAATACGGCTTTTAGCGATGGTAGTATGCCCCGTGTCAGAGTTTTGATCTATCCGTAGGTAGATCATAAAAATGACGATTTTTGGACGTTTATATCTAAATAACCATTTGAGGTGTGCTTATGAAATTTGGAGCACATACGTATCTCGCGGGTCTCAATATTGAGCCAAATTTGACATGTTTAAGTGTAATAGTTTTTGAGTTATGAGGGGGTCAAAAGTGGCTCCAAATGGTTCGTGTAATATTACACACGGTGCTGCCAGTTCTTTCTTTTTTGGACTTTGGCTGGACACGCTTCGCGTGTCTTGATATATGTATGTTTGTGTTTATGTATATTTGTATTTATGTATGTTCCACCGTAGCGTCTCAACTACTGGGCTGATTTTGATGAATGACGTGTCAATCGATTCGTTATACGTATACGGGTAACATAAGCTACATTTTATAATGAGAAAAAAGTGGGGAACTTTCTTTTTGCTAATGTATCGAGTAAGATGTGAAATGAAATAGGAGAAAATAATGAGTTCATAAATATGGTTATACGCAATTTTAAAATATACCAAGCGTTTAAATCAATTTTTCATCCCACCATCTCGGAAAGAGTATTTTTACGCTTCGATATCTGAATGCAAAAGCCGTTATTATCCTCTTGAGGATAAAGTAAATTGAATTTAGAACATCGTGTGCACGTTAGTAAATATCACTCGTCTATGAAGTTTGTGAATTCAAAACATCATTAAAACATATTTACTTCTACCTCTATGGTGCCGAATTTCCATACAACCGTTTTTAATTTGTTAAAAACTCACACTCGTAACTTTCTTGGTGTACTTTTTTAATTTGCTTTGCGCGCACCATTTTCTTTCACGTCATAATATTGTTTAAAATTAAAACCTTCGATTAAAAACAAGAAAATTGAAAATAAGTGAATAACCTAAAATGAGTGATTCTAGTGACGAAGAAGTTAATTTGACGCCAACAGAATTGACTGAAACTGTTAAAAATGCGGAAATGAGCTTTCTCCCTCAACAATCACGCGAGAAGTATTTCATTTCCTCGCTGAGGTGGGATGAAAAGTTACGTGTTGCACTCGAGTGAAAAGATTTTTCACCTCGTGCTCTTTTGATTCCATCGCTGACGCTCAGGATTCTAATTTTTGAATCACGAGCGCACTTCGCTTGCTCGGTCATCAAAATTGAGCACGCGGGTAAAAAACAACTTTTCACTCTTGTATAACAAATAACTATTACAATATTATTAGTAAAGTAAAGTAGCTTTTACTAAGAAGAGATTTGCTTTTGTGTGACATTAATTAAAACGTGACCTAAATATTATAATGCCGAAATATTTGTGCCTCCCATTTTAGGAAAATTGATAAATTCGTTAAGTCTCTCAAATCTTGTTAGCCGTGATTCGAGCGTGTTGCCTTATTCGATTATACAGGCGCATGTCAAAATCTCATACGATGTTAAATATTCATAACTTTCGCGGAAATTTTAGCGATATTCATAATGAAACCGGTCGCGTTAATGATTTACATAGTAATGTTTATGAAATTGGTACATACCTAATTATTAAGTTTATTTGCGATGAAATAAAAGTAGGAGATACATGGTGCGAAACACAACGCAGCGTTATTAGTTCTGACTTAAGACAGAGTTAAAACGAGATAGATTTATGGAACTCACATAAGTCCATCCCATTTTAATTGTAAGTAAAACCTGAGCAAACGTTCTATAAATCTTAGCAGAGGTCGTCATTGAATGTGTTGAGTGTTTGACAAGGTCCCAGGCTCGAACCCCGGCCAGGGCCAATTTGGGAATTTATAATTTCTGTATTTTCCCTAGTCTGGTGGGAGGTTCGGCCGCGGTTGGTTACATCCCGGGGAAGGACAAAGGCTACATTTTGTTCCGTAAAATTAAGGAGTTCCCGTGGGAATAAAAAAAAAAAATCCACGCGGGCGAAGTCGCGGCATCATCTAGTAGCTTAATAAAAGGTAGAATTAAAAGATAGAAGATAGAAAGATAAGCCCATCAGCAAGTAATATACGATAACACGTAACTGCATTAGGTACAGATAGAATCCAGAAAAGATTTCAGATAGTCTGACCCAGGTGACCCGCTTAGTCTACTTGCTCGGAAAATTGGATTTCCGTCTTGGAATAGATTTACGTGAAATTCGATTCGTGAGTTTTGCTACAGGTATAGAAAGATTTAACATAAAATATCTATATTTAATGTGTAAATTTTACCTAATAATAGAAACTCACTGGCGGTTTAATGACCAGCTGTAAAATAGCTGCCTCGTATAGCTGCAACTAGTTCAACATTATTTTTTAGTGATTTTTAAATAGAAGATCTCCCAAAAGCTGTTCGTTTGAAAAATATTTTAAACTATCGATTGTAGTAAAGTTGATTGATTGATTGAAGTAAGTTCAGTATTTCAAACGACATCCGATACTAAGCGTGCTTTTTAGAATAGAATATGTTTTTATTTGCTGATCCATTATTCAACACATAGTAAGGTACTAAAATTCTACATCAATGCATAGTAATCATAAAACGTTTTGACGTTTGAAAAAAAGTTGCTGATTTGAAAGTCAAATACAATATACTGTCTCTCACGATGAGTCGAGGCGGCTATTAGACCTCTTTTGCGAAAAAACAGAGTTTCTGCCGGATAAAAGTATAATTTTTTAAGGGTGGATAGCACCATCGATGGTTTTGGTTAACGTTTTTGCCGATCAAAATGTAAGCAAGTAAGTGAGTAACGCATGTCAGGTATTATGATATAACAATGACCTTTGATGTCATCTTATAAATTTCAAAGAAGTAGATAATATATTGTTAGCTAAAGTAAAGACGAGTATATTCCTCCTATATCTTTTCCGTGGAGAAGCGATTTATACATTTTTTTTTAGTTGTAATTTTTCACCAAAAGTCAAAATATAAGAGACTTAAAATTAAATAAAAAGTTATTTTAGAATGTGCAAATGAAGTCCTTTCATATTATGATACTCCACAAGTAACAATATCTCTGAGGCTTCTTCTTTGAGGTTTATAAGACGACATCAAAGGGCATTGTAGCGTAATACGAGACATGCATCGCACCATTAAGATCCTCTTTGTGAAGACGATCATATTCCTCCTATATCGTTTCCTTATGGAGGGGCGATTTATGCACCTTGCATTTTAATAATGCCCGCTTCTAGACTTTGTAAAATTAGTAATTCATTTGTCGGTAACAGTAAACGTTTTTAAACTAAACTCCCAGAAGACATATTGGTGATGTCCCTCAACAAGTTCAAAGTTTTTGTAAAACGTAAACTAATTGAAAATCCTATTACAGTGTAAAGGATTATTAAAATGATAAAAAATAATGGGTATGAATTGTTCTAGCGGCTAATTATGTAATTGTTGTTATTATAAATCTGATTAATTTACGATATTTGTGAGTTTGTTGTGGGCTTTTCTCCGACCAGGGCGCGTTTGGAATCCTCGTATCTTTAGTTTTAAGATACCGTAGTTAATTGTCACCATCACGTCTTATATTTTGTAAACGTGAAGATGGTGTACCTTGTAGGTACCTATTTTAAATAAATACTTTGAGTTTGAGTTTAATATTGGAGTTTTCAGAGAGCAAGAACCTATAAAATAAAATTTATTTCTTGTTACGTTTGGCAAACGAGAAGTGTTTGACTTTTTTCGATTCGGTTTCAGTCGTGCACAAGTAGGTAGTGGGTACGGGCAAACAAATTATGTCTTAATATGGCTAGCTAAATACACGTTGCATACAATAATAATTCCTACAATCTGCATAATATCGAAAACAAGTCATAATAATTGTAATTTGTAATCTATTGTTATCGACTGTACTTGACGTGTTATTTTAAATAGTATATTCCTACTGAAAACCTATAATGAAATGCCATTTAGCACGAATAACAATATACCTATTAACTTATTGATTCAAAGCTATGCATAGGCCGGTTGCACACGGGCTACTATTGCCTGCCTCGTCGTCGTCGATCCAATGTTTAGTATGTTCAACTACGAATGATGAGGTACTTGGTTCGATTTCCGGGCTAAAATGGTTTTTGGGTTTTGCCGTCCAAGTATTCTTAGTAAAGTCCAGAGGTAGGAAGTTGATGGTGTTTCACCGCCGTGCTTCGGAGATCTTAAAGTGGTTTCATTGTTAATTAAGAACTGGTGTGGCAACTAATCCAATGTGGTTCGAATAAGCATAGAGACCCATATATTGGAGTGTGGAGTGAGACAGGGAGAGCTGACATTTCTAGGCTTTGCAATTTATGGGTTTTAACTATCTATAGCTGTCAAAGTTTTTGCTGCATGTTTTAGTTTACGCATTCGCAGATCCTCTTCAGAATGCGTTAAAATTAAGTGAGTGGTATTTTGTCGCATCAGCAACTGTTAAGTAGCCAGTGTGCGGTAATTCTATAGTTAGCGTAAATATAACTCGTGTAAATACTGTGTTTACGGACGTTATCATAATTAATTAATCAGCGCGAATTAATTAGTTCTGCGTTGAAAATACTTACTTGAATTTTGTGTCCGTTATATACAAATCTGATGAACGTTTTGGGGTATTCATTTGCCTAATGTCTGTGTAACCCCACCCTCTTCCATTAACTTAATTCATTTGTAGGATTGTCGAACACTTCTTTTATCAATAACTCAAACCCACTAGTTAGGCACTCGACAAGACAAGCCACTAAACGGAACGTTTTGTTCTGTCACGCTAGTGTGTGCGTCTCCAAATAAAAGTGAGTTTTTGTCCTTTAGAAAACTTTGTTTTGTCTTTAGTGTGTTTGCGCTTTAAATGATGCCTTAAATAAATTTTTAACTTCATTTTGAGATGTAAATCTTTGAACTACTTATTTGCATCGCATGAGCAGTCATTTTCAACTGCTTGAGCACTTATTTCCAATAGCTCGAGCAGTTGAGAAGTCAACTGGAGACCATCAGATGCGACCGATGCGATGGGGTGATCTTGGTGCTTAATTCACCGAATTTTCAGTATTGAAAACATATCTCAACTCAAACGATTCACTCGGGTGATTGTTCACTCGAGTGAATGTACATTTTTATTTCATTCAATTCTCATACGACACAGATAAAATTATATTTAAATAATTACCTTCACTAATGCATTTGTTATGCATTTGTAATTTTTTCAGTACACCTGAAAATGAATCATTCGTTTTATTTGGAATGAAGAATTCCGAATGATCTACAGATAAGTATGAACAAAAAAGAACTGCCTGATAGATATTACGCTACACGCCTTGCTGCTTATCGTTTCCCCTAGAGTGACATATTATCACATACATATCACACCTCTTTTTCCTGCTACATAGTCTGCGTAATATGCGCTTATAAATTATATTGGTTATGTAAATGCCAGATTTGGTTGGCAAGAGAAAAGGATATCATAAAAAACTATTTTTTTATTTGTTTCAGGTAAGTCTGCGAAGAGAATCGTCAATTTCGGTCAACAATCAACGTAGTCAATTCTTCATCAACTACGAAGTTTGCAGCTTAACCAAATTCTGGTAATGTTTTAAATACGCAGTCACCAGTACATACTTACTAGACAATACATAATGCTAAGAAAAATGAGCGGTGTGTCTGTATGAATATAAGAGACATTGTGATAACGCCATATTCATAGTAGGTCTTCATCGATAATTTATAGGGGTTTGTTTGGGGTATGAATAAAACCAATACGACTCCCTGTATTCAATATGAGTGGCTTGAATGCAAATAAGTTAAATACAAACATAATTAATAGCAAAGCATATTTCGAACTTCAAATTAATTTATTCGTCGCAGAATTCTCTCGCTATGGTCGTTCGTGTGAATCGGTTAAACCGTTTATTAATGGGTCATAGCTCTCATAGTACAGCCCTAATGTATTTATTACCACTATTAATCGGGTATAGGACTATTTCATGTAATTTTATGGCGTTACCGTAGTCACAGTTACGCCATAAAATTACAAAAAGTATATTAATAAAATCGCATAGTAATAACATGTCACGTTTTGGTCTTGGGTAAGTGATAATTTAGCACAGAAATGTCGATCTTTAGCCACGCATTTCTAAAGAAATGCGTGGCTAAAGATAGATATACAGATTAGGTTTACCTAAATCAGGTCAAATTTAAAATGAATTAGGGTCACCTAAGGTCAGAGACCACCTAAATGCCATTTTGGATTGCAAAAGGTTTTTGGTGGACAAGTTTTACTATACTTAACGAAAACTTTCGATAGTGCTACTGACCCTAAGTTTTTTCGGTAACGTCGTCATCTAATAAATCAATTTATGAAAGTGAAGCTAAATAGGCTGTTTAAAATTTAAAAGCAAAAGTTTGGTCCGTCACGGGCGCTTGGCTTTGGAGTACAGCGGTGAACTTGTTTGCGTACGAAGTTTTGAGCTTATTTTACGGTTTTCAGACAGTAAATTTTTGCATGCGGAAATTAAACGAGTTTGAAATGAGGTTTTATGGGCTGTGCAAATAACAACTAAGGTAAATAAGGCCGGAAACATACTTACTTTTAATACTGCTTTAGTTCAGTAGTGCGTTATTGTAAGAAAATTATTTGAGAGTTTAAACGTATGGTTACGGTTGCAATTTTCTTACGCACAAGTGACCTGAAGTCCGAAGAATTGGGGATTTTAACCTAGGTAGATTATGTGATCACAATCACGATTTAGTACATTTTTTCAATACTTACATACATACTTACATACAGTATATTCTAGAGACTGCTCCAAAATCTCGATTTTTAGCTTTTTTTCGGATTCTTTCTGTAATGTTTTTATTTTTTATTATTAAGATAATTGAAATTGTCAAAAATATTATGTAAGTAAATGTTTTATTTTAATTACTATATTTAAATCGACATACCTTGGATATTTTCTTCCGTTGCGGGAAACATTGCATTATTGCAATCTCTTTCTCGGTCTACAGTGATATCCTTCTCACAATTTTGTTTCGGTATGGGCTTTTAAGCATTTCATATTAGCTTCGCCTAGCAGGGACTGAAAAACAGATTCATAAAGGTTACAGAAATATAAGGGTTACAGAATGAAAGTGTAACAAAATCGAATATGTTATCCTATGTGTTTTTAATTCTGTTAACCCGAAACACTTATATGTATATATGTAACAGAAACAAATCTGTAAAAGAATACAAGTGTTTTAAAGTGTAACCGAAATAGCGGCGTTGCCAAATTTGTCAACAGTAAATTTGGCAACGTCTGACTAAAGCGTATTCAAATTTGAACCTTAGGTGAAAACACCGATGGTTGCAATTGTTTTAAGAAAAACATGGCCATGTGGTGTCTGTGTGTGTAAAGTTCAATTAAGTGAGAAGAATGCGTTGTCACACCGTGCAGTTTGTTAGGGCGTGTACCTATTAGGGTGTCAGATAAAAACACTTAAAACGGTTACAGATTGATTGGGTTACCGTATCGTTTCTGTTTCCGTTATAAGTGTTTCTGTTTTATAACAGTTTCAAAAACAGTGTTTAAACCCTTTATTTCGGTTACTGTTTCAGTCCTTATCGCCTAGTCTTCAGGCATGCGATAGCTAGTTGCTAATGTGCGCCCAGCATTATGGTCTCAGCTGAAAAACAGCTTTGTGGTTTTTACACGTCTTAACTTATGCTGAGTCGTGAGTTTGTGACACATTAATCTAGATTAGTGGTTTTTAAAAACTTTTGTTAGTGTACTTTTTATGTTGTTGAGTTTTTAAAGACTCATCCAGTTGATGCTCGTGAGTTCCACCGCGTAAATCAGTTTTTCTTAAACCCGCGGGAGCTCATAGATAAAGTTTTCTGAGATAAAATGTAGCTATATGTCGCTGTCCAAGTTTTCTTTAAGATTATCCATGCAAAAATTATCTTCGATCCGTTGACCGCTGCGGCGTGATTGAAAGACAAACTAACAAACCACACAGGAAAGATAATATACGAAAATCGAGAATCTAAATAATATTTTTATCGAAATATCGCTTAAAAAAGTGTCATAAGCTCTTCTGCTTCCATTCTTGGTAACAAATTCGGTGCCATCGCACTATCGGCTAAAGCCGTACTGTTTTAATATTGTTGACGTTCGTGTTTAAGAATTATAATACTTATTTTAGGGACTTCATAATGCTATCATTTTGAAATAATACTGCTCCTCCCCGGGCCCTCGCGTTACATAGTCCCAAACAGAACTAAGTATAAGTATACTACTTATGTTCAAAAAAAGCTTGTGATAATGGTGCTGTAAATTAGGCAAAATAAGACATCCAAGGCAACTAATTTCGCCTGTGTTCAGTAAGCGTGAAGCGATGGAGCGCTAACATATTGTGTCTCAAGTAGAAATATGTAGTGTGGAGAAACGCGCACGAGGCTCGCACCACGGTCTGGTGCGCACTTTTTACTTCGCATAGTGTGGCCGACACGTTAAGGTCTAGCCCCACTACATACATAAATATTTTTTATATGAGTTTGTAAGGAGCTTGGCCACTGTAAGCTACAATTCTCTCTCTCATATGAGAGTTGAGGCCTGTGCCTAGCAGTGGGACGTTAATGGGCTGTAGTGGTGGTGGTGGGCCCTCGCTTAATTTGACGCGGCTCGGAGATTGACTGCGACATAATTGCACATAGAATACGTGCCGCACCGCGACTCTGTAGTAGTGCTGGACCTCTAGCAGGGATGGCCGAGCTGTAGTTTAACTAGTTAGTCTAATTCAGAAAGAAAGTGACCATAGGTAGGTTTTTTTAATCCCATACAAGTTAGCCCTTGACTGCGATCTCACCTGATGGTAAGTGACGATGCAGATGTAAGATGGTAGCGGGCTAACCTGTTAGGGCCATGGCAGTTATATTAAACCCATATACCCCTATTCGGTTTCTACACGGTATCGTACCGGAACTTCGACGGTACCAAACTAGCCACGGCCGAAGTCGAACCAGGTCATACCAGGGAAAATTCAGAAATTATAAATTGCCAAATTGACCCTGCCGGGAATCGAACCCGGGACCACCACCACGTTAAGACAACAGTGCTCAACACTGCGCCAGGGAGGTCGTCGCGCCAGGAAGGTCCACCAGGCAAATGTTACTACTAATACAAATACAATACAAATGCTTTGTTTACGAAATGTTTTCAAAAGGTAACAAAGTTGATGGTACATATTAACAAGCAAATAAAATCTTAAAACTAATTAAATTTAATTAATAGATTGCGGAAAAGTCACAAGAACATTTTTAAGTCGGAAAATTCAATGTGGAACACGAATAATAATTGAATTAATAGGTAGGTAGATATTCGCTTTCGCCGGAATCTACATATTGTTTCCCTTCTGTACTGTGTAATTGTTCAATCCTATGACTCCAAGTTATTTAAAGGAAAACTTTAAATATCTTGGTCATGACAGACCAGAAAGAGTTCTCCGGTCAGCCAGAAAACTCGTTCTTGCAGTGCCTACTTATAGGACAAAATATTTCAAAAATTCATTTATGTTTAAGGCCATTAGCTTGTGGAATGAACTGCCCTCGCAAATACATCGAGCTAAAACTCTTAATAAGTTTAAAATTGACGTGAAAAATCATTACTCTCTGTAATCATCAATAGCGACATGTTTAATTTGTCCATTATTTATATGTGTATTTATTTATGTATTTAATCTTAAGTATGTCTATTTTATTTATTTTGTATATATTAGTGTATTTATACGTTATAATTTTATGATATTGGTTATTTTATGTATCTATTAGTATTTAAGTTTATTTTTATGCACCACCTCCCACTGTCCACTTGTTCATTGTCTCCGTATAGATAAGGTTGTCTGGAAGAGATCGCTGGTTAGCGATAAGACCGCCTTATTGTACCTACGTTTTAAGTTTTCATGTTTGTAATCTGTTTCTTTTGTGTTTTTGTGGTGTACAATAAAGAATATACATACATACATACATACACACATATTAATACAGGATGTAAGCTACCGAAAACAAAGACAAGTAATAGTACTGGTGATTGCTTGTGATAGGTGGATTATAGCGAATTCAATCATTATCATGGACTTCGCAAAGTAACGCCTGCTTCGATTCAATATGATGAGGCTAATTTTCTGGAAAATCAAAGATATCCCCTGTTGATTAAAGTTACGTTATATCCGCGAAGTCGCAGGCATCGTACTTAGAGTTTTTAATATTGTGTCGTTTCGCCCTATTAACATTTTACCGTCAGAAGTTACCGCGAGTTTACGCGAGTGGAATTATAAATTCATTATCACATCCCCCTACTACCGTGCATCTCGAATTTGACTTGTTAATTACTTTCGGAGTAGGCGATTACGTCTGTCGAGTTAAATGATCGTTACTTTGTCGGTACAGCTATTATTATCATTATTTACATATTAAAAAAAACCGGGCAAGTGCGAGTCGGACTCGCGCACGAAGGGTTCCGTACCATTATTAATAAATAATTACCTTTGTTAATGAACCGCAAGACTAACTTTGTTTGTAGAGGTTTATTGTTAATATCAAAAAAACTATGCTAGTTAGAGCATTGGCTATAGTTTTCCTGTAAAATATACGTAAATTCCTATTGACCATAATTATTTCAAATTTTTTGATTGGTAAACTCCGGAGATAAGGGGGGGGGGGGGGTATTTTTTTAGACATTTTCCCCGATAAATCAAAAACTATCATAACTAAAAATAATTAAAAATCTGTTTTAGAATGTACAAAGTAAACCCTTTCAAATGATACCAATTTTTTTTAATTCCAGTGTCTTTGGGCCACTAATATACACAACTATTCCAAATTTCATGTCGATAGCTTCGGTAGTTACTGAAATAATCGAGTGTGACGGACGGACAGACGGACAGACAGACGTAGAAAGTCGCACCATAAGGGTTCCATTTTACCATTTTGGTACGGAACCCTAAAAAGAAAGTGAATTATAATTATAATACGTGTACGTATAATATTATAAATGCGAAAGTTTGTATGGATGAATGGTTGGATCATTGGATGGGTGTTTGTTACTCAATCAGGCCTGAACTGCTGAACGGATCTGGATTAAATTTAGCACAGAGATAGATTATAATAGTCTGGAATAACACATATTTTTTATCCCAAAAATTAAGATTTTCCAAAAAGCATTAATCCACGCGGCATTAGTCGCGGGGTCCATCTAGGTGATATAAATTAAATACATTCCATATTGACGAGCTACTGAGTAACCAGCTAGTAATAAAAGCGCTGTTAACTGCACACCGGCCGGTTCCAGTTAGGATTCGCTCCACTTGCCGCAGTACCGCTCGCCACGAGTTAAGCGCATCTCGTCCAGATACTAGACGATGTACACACAAGCGGATGTACAGGGTTGATTTTAAAATACTATATGGTAACCTCTTAGCATAGCGTTAGCTCAGCGATAGCAGACCCCCACATAGCGAATCGCAGGGAGTCTCTGGATTCAGACGGTGCAAGAGCGCGGCGAGACCTATATGTCCAGAGCGTCTATCTGTTAATGAAGACGACCTCAAGGCAATTTCTGTACAGTCCCACCAACTTATCTGGCCCGGCAAAAAAATTGAACTATTCTTTATGACTGATTAGTTTTTGTTTTTATTTTTTTACCAACACTTATGTGATAACAACGACGCTGTCACCGGGTCAGATAAATTTGTTAGACTATACGTAATAGTGAACCTCCTCCTCCTCCTACTAAACACAAAGCTGAAGAGTGTCTAGAGTGTACAGCAAAAAGGTATCTTGCCTTGCGAGATGTATATAGATGATGTACTCGCAGCCTTAAATTGCTTAATGTATAAAACATACGTTTTCGTTACGTGATCTCGTAAATCGCGGAGTGACAGTTTTATGTTTCTGTAGAGTCGTAAATTGTCCAGACCTCTTGAATACTGATAATGTGATGTGTGATAAAAACGTAGTGGAATTGTCATCAGGTGGGCGAGTCTATAAACGAAAACCTCTGACAAATATTAGACAATAATTTTGCTTCTATATTTAGTATAAGAGCTTTAGCGGTAGGCGATATTGTTGCTAAAGGCCGCAAAATTTAACGACCTCACTGGCACAGTGGTGTGCTATGTAGTCTCACAAGCGGTAGGTTCCATCCCCGGCAGGGTCAATACTCAATTTTGCAATTTCTTCTTTCTTAATTTTCTCTGGTTTGTACCCTTTTTTAGGGTTCCGTACGCTCAGGAACGCATGGAGGTATCAAGCTGAAATTCATATCAAACACTCAAGTCTACTGTCCCTTGGAGCTGTGAAAAAATCAAACTTCAAAGCCAACGCAATCAAAAGATACAGCCGTTTATGCTGCAAATTTTCGAATTTTCTTGCACTTGCAAGGGAATCAAAACCTGCAGGATACTTTTCGTGAACTCAGAATCTTGAAACTTGGTACGAAGCAACGTCTTATAGCACAGATATAGGAAGAATTGCGAAAAGCATAAATTTTTAGTTATATCATTTAATAAAAATATTTTTAATAATTAATTAGGGTTCCGTACCTCAAAAGGAAAAAACTGAAACCTTGTAGGATCACTTTGTTGTCCGTCCGTCTGTGTGTCAAGATCCTTTTTCTCGGGAACGCATGTAGGTATCAAGCTGAAATTCATATCAAATACTCAGGTCTACTGTCCCTTTGAGCTGTGAAAAAATCAACTTCTAAGCTAACACAATAAAAAAATACAGCCCTTTTTGCTGCAAATTTCGCCACTCGCAAGGGAATCAAAACCTACAGGGTACTTCCCGCGAACTCAGAATCTGGAAATTTTGTACGAAGCAACGTCAGCACAGTTAAAGGAAAAATTGCGAAAAGCATAAATTTTTTGTTACATCCATACTAATATTATAAATGCGAAAGTGTGTCTGTCTGTCTGTCTGCTACGCTTTCACGGCCTTACTACTCAACCGATTTAGATGAAATTTGGTACAGAGATAGGTTACATCCCGGAGAAGGGCATAGGCTACTTTTTATTCTGGAAAATTTAAGAGTTCCCGCGGGAATAAAGAAAATATCAATCCACGCGGACGAAGTCGCGGGCATCATCTAGTCATTTAATAAAAATATTTTTAATAATTTTAAACTTACTACCCCTTTCCGCATGAACGCGTAGAGGTATTAAATTGAAATTAAAATAATAGATAAGTGGAATAAAAATACTATAACTGTTACTTATATGTATACCTACAGGTTTGTACGGAACCTTCGGTGCGCGAGTCCGACTCGCACTTGACCGGTTTTTTTATAATAATAATAATAATATAATAATAATAATATTTATTTTATGCCAAAAAATATACCTAGTTACATAATTTTAGTAGGTTAGATTTTTAACATTATTAACATGACAACTAGTTGTGTTGATACAATACAAGTTTTATAAAAATAAGTATAAATAGGTATGTAAGTAGTACTAATATAATTATCCAGTTGCTATTTTATTTTTTATTTTTTTTATAATCTGGGCTTCTGAGGCTGAACTAAGGTGAACCTGTGCTTCAGCTTCAGTGCCGACTCCCCTAGTGTTTTTCTAGCATACAATTTGATTATTATATATATTATGATAGAATACACATATATAAAATATTTGAACCTCTCTGAAATAAACTAACTAATAAAATATAGGTGCATGTCTGTTCTATTGTGTGAGTAATGTGAAACTATAAGAGAGGGTGTGTAATAGTGTAAAAGTGTGAAGGATTCCCAACGCGTAAGCTATTTACGGTAAAGGGTATAGGTACTATTAAAGAGAATAAAGAAGAATAATTTATTTTCTATGTATGTCGAAATATGTTCTAGTTATTTTAATGTAATCAGCAAGTTTTCAGTATCTTCATATGATAATTTTAGTAAATAAGTAATAACGGTTTTTTTACAACTTGTTCTATTAAGTGGGTAGATTTGGGTTACTGCATTTACTTTATTATAAACATGAGGCCCCTGAAAATAGTAAAATTTATTTATGAAGGATGTTTTTGTTTGGTGTGGAAGATTTGCAACTTTATGTTTTCTGCGTCTGTTTAAATAAGAGATATCATAAGTTAGTTCTCTATGTTGTTTTAATATTATACTCAATACAAATAACTTTCTTACAGAGAGAACCTCACAGTTTTGATACAGCAAAGATGTAGGGTACCGAAACGGACGAAAAGTAGATACCTTTAAAATTGTTCTTTGAGCAACTTCAACTTTCATTAATGTGGTTTTAGATGCGCCTCCCCACGAAGAAATGCAATATGTTAGTACAGACTGGCACAGGGCTAAGTATATCCTCTTTAGTATTATAGGTTCAACTACGTGTCTCAGGTTTTTAAAAATGTAGATCATTTTATTTAATCTACTCCTTAGTAAATCAATATGTTTATTAAAATTTAGATTACAGTCCAGGGTCACACCGAGATATTTTATATATGGAACTTTTTCCAATATTGGGCATGTACATGAGGAGCTCATTGCATGAGAACACGAATGAGCTACTATATGGAGGTTATCAAGGTTAACTGTTTGTCTCATTGAGAAAGTAATATATTTAGTTTTATTTATATTTAGTGATAGGATATTATTATATAGCCATTTGGTAACCGTATTAAACCCTAGTTGAGCTGCCTCAAATACTTCTATCCATGAGTTTGCAGCAAAAACTAGCGCGGTATCATCTGCATATGAAATAATTTGTCCCTTGGTCAATTGGAGACGCGTGAGGAAATCGATGTATATTAGAAAGAGAGTGGGACCCAAAATACTACCCTGTGGCACTCCGTGTGTAACAACCAGATCACTACTAGCATAAGAGTCTACTCTGACGCACTGTACTCTGTCTGACAGGTAATCCTTAAACAGTTTCAGTTGAAGGCCTCGGATAACTCAGTGGCTATCAAAAAATGAAAGCTACTGACAGATACTTTTTATCCAATGCAGGTTTGTTAGCTAATGATATGTTATTTTTAACTGACTTCTTACATTTTCATTGCAAACCTTCAATGGATGAATATGATGATAATGATAATGATAAATCTTTATTTTGTTCCAAATATTTGTGTATTACATAGGTTCTTAAAATTACCCTACTTACATATTATATGTCAATGGCTTTCATTTTTTGATAGCTATTGAAGTAGAGAATAGGGGGGGGGGGTGGGCTGGCTAGATAGTAACATTACCGGCAAAAAAGTGGGCCAAGCGATTTGATGTGCCCATACGACGCCGCGGAAGAAATCTATCAGGGTAAAGAATGGGTTAAATATAAATAAAACTGCCGTACCCCGGGGTACAGCGGGCTAAACTGCATCATAACTTTCCAGGTGCGATCGTAGTCAAGGGCTAACTTGTAACTAAATAAAATGTTTCCATTTTAGCATGCCACCTGTGCATGTCACAACTCACATTGTCGCATGTTATTCTTTGGCGTAAAACATTATCTAGTGGGAGTTATAAAGAAAACCTACTCAGTAATAGCACAGAATCCATACTAATATTATAAATGCGAAAGTGTGTCTGTCTGTCTGCTACGCTTTCACGGCCCATCTGTTCAACCTATTTTGATGAAATTTGGTAGGTTGTATCCCGGGGAAGGACGTATGCTACTTTTTATCCCGGAAAATTCAAGAGTGCCCGCGGGAATCAAAAGTATTTATCTCTTCAGCAGATTTTGATGAAATTTGGTATAATGATAGTTTGTATCCAGAAGAAGGATACAAACTATCCTTAGTCTTAGGCTATATCTATTTTATCCCGGAAAATTAAAGAGTTCCCGCGGGAATCAAAAAACCTTAATCCACGCGGACGAAGTCGCGAGCATCACTATTGTATATTCTGTGCCACAAGGGTCTGTAGCTAGTATTCAGTGCACAAAAACACAAAATAAATGTTTAGGGTCGAGAGTCGATAATATTTAATGAGAGATACCAACACCGTGTGCTGTGCCAATACACTCGAAGATATACAAACTAGAAATTCGGTCATTACTCTTTAAAAAACTATGTGTTAATTTATTTACCTACACTCGTTAATTAATCATTGACGTATTTTGCATGTCTGCATGCGATTGAAGTCCTAGTGGTAATATCACCTTAGTTAAGTATTGCGTGGTAAAGTGTAACAAAGACTTACAAAAACAATATTGCTGATGATGCATAATGTAACAGTCTCATTTATTAACAGGTAGAGGGATGAATAAAATATAATCAATCTAACTGATTAGTCCAAGAACTATAATGTCCCAGACGTTTCTATGGTGGGCACCAATATCGCTACAGTACACACTGGACCAATGCGTTTGGCTAGTGTCAGTGTAAGCGTTGTTTGAAAAAGGGGACAAAATCTTTTGATGTTTGTCTGACAATCTGTCGCTATCTGTGAGCCGCAAACGTTTGCCGAGTTTGGTAGCTTAATGTGTACTAGGCATTTTATAAAGGTTCAAATAATATTTTATTTTCACGATAACTTGTCACTTGTTCCTGTCTTCATTGTAATGAAGAGGGATCGGGAAGTTACAGACGCCAAACTTTTAATTCTTATTGAGTTGCTAAAATTTTCAAAGACAGAGAGCTGTTTCAGATTCCTAGAGCATTCAATGTTCTACAAAATGGACTCAACCTGCCTGGTGCGGTGGTGGAAATGGTAGGAAGCCGCTTCACAAGTAGTGTTTTTTCACTCAATAAATAAGCGCTATTCGTTTAATATTTGTCTCACAATAATAATTATATTACGATCGCTATAAGTTTTATGGCATGTAGTTGTGTCTACAGCTGAGATCTATAAAGCTTTAAATATGACTCAGTTCAGAGATAGTTATCATTTTTTTAAATAATTTTCTGTATGACAGTTTTTCTAGGTTACTTTAGGTGTAGACTGTAGAGAGTCTTGTGCCGTTTTCACCAAAAATGAGAACAATAGGTGACAGTTTTCCTTTACGAGTACAATAACTGTCACCTAGTGGGTGGTGTAGATTCGTTATTATTAAAAGACCATCATAAGCTTTCCTCTGAAAAAAATGCATTAAAAGGTGTGACACTATATAACAGAGTGTCAAAATTTTATTTTTGTTTCTGGCTTATGTGCGGCTTTTAGAATAATTTTGTATCAGGTCTGCTACTCTATGGTCTAACTCAGTGCCTCTAGAACATTAAAATTAAAATAATTGTCTCATCTTTAGCCCAAAGGCAAACCTCCGAATTTTGCGACGTAACTTTAGTGTCCCAGTTTTAAGTCGATTCAATTTATTATACTTAAATAGGCGTTGTTAACCTAAAAACGTTTTAATTGCACGAAATTGTACCCTGTGCCTCGTTGACAAGGGATTTACCCACAGAAATAGGAATCTGCTTATTAGGCTTCATTTGTCCTGTGTTTTTTTTATTTTATTCAACTACAAGTCTACAAGTACTTCAGCCCTAGACTGCGATCTCAGCTGATGGTAAGTGATGATGCAGTCTAAGATGGTAGTGAGCTAACCTGTTAGGGGTATGGCAGGTAAATTAAACCCATAATCTTAGTCCGACACTACACGGCATCGTACCGGAACGCTAAATCGCTTGGCGGTACGACTTTGCCGGTAGGGTGGTAACTAGCCACGCCCGAAGCCTTAATTCGATCCTTTACATTTGGTTAAAGGCATCGCAAGTCGAAACAAATGCTTCTTCATAATCTTATTTCTCTTCCCTGATTTGAGAGCTAAACAAATTGCGTAAAACTTACTGGATAATAGATAAGCAGCGTCCTTTGCTTGATATTAATTTTTAAAGTGTACAAAAATTCTTATGAAAGTCCTATATGGCACATTGCACGTTTTAAGTCACCTGCGGAAAAATATAATGTAGAATACTAGGCTTCGTATCCCAGTACATCCCAACGTTGATAGATATCGAGTCTATATTATACGTTCAAGTATAATAGAACTAAGGCTAGATTTTCTTAGTAAAGGGGTGCCGCAAGGTAGGTACAGGTAGTAGCGTTAAGTCAGATACTGGTAGAGTGCTTGCTATCACCACTGATACCTTGTCGTTATAGAAACCTTTCTCTCTAGAATGAGAAAAGCACGACGGCCCGCGTTTCTATAGACAAGGTTTCAGACTAAGTACTTGACGCTAGATTGCTTGCTTTCCTAGGAAACCATAGCAGCCAATAATTTAAAAAGAACAAAAAACCCGACTGCTTGGATACCAAAAAGTATAAAACAAGACATGAATTGAAGTATTTCATTATTATCTATTTAAATCGTATAATATTAATAAAATTTATCAAAACGCAGTCGCACGTCCAATAGCTAACCTTAACGTGCGACTGCGCCTTAATAAGTTTTATTAATATTATACGATTTAAATAGATAATAATGAAATACTTCAATTCATGTCTTGTTTTATACTTTTTGGTATCCAAGCAGTCGGGTTTTTTGTTCTTTTTAAATTACTTTTTTATTTCAAACTTTTTAGTATTTACCGTAAACAGGCGACGTTTTATCTGCTCGAAGTAGCATCAATTATTATCTATTCTGTGGTAGCACCAAAGGTATTAATAAGTATTTTGTATAAGAAGTTGTAATGAGCATGAGCATAGTGACGAGCGTTGATCACCATAACCGTCATCAAATTTGCATATTAACATTATAATGCTAATATTAATTTGGTAATGTTTGTAAATCTGCTATTTTTCCTAAAAATGAGCTCATTTATTTTCGAGAGTCCTATCGCATCGACGTCACGAGCAATGAACGTCGGCCACTTACGAAAATGCCCGTAGACAGTGCAAAAAGTATCGTATTTAGTACGTAGTGGGCGTATTTATTTAATTAGTATTTAGTTTATATCTTAGTGGACTCGGAACCAATATTTTAATAGACATTAAAAATGTTAGTCGGAAGCTATGTTAGTCGAATGCGCGCTGCGAATGTAACGTTACCGTAATATATGAGAACGTAGGTACGCCCCGCCCCACCTTCACCTTTACCTATCCGCTGCCGGCCGCGTAATTTTCTGTTGAAGGTTACTGTATTTCTACGATATCATAAGATATTCATCTAAATTGAATGCTGTAAAGGACAATTTTTGTCTAAATTAAATACTTGAGATGAGTAAGATATTTATATTGATAACGAATTATCGATTAATACTATGTTGATAAAAACACCTTGGCAAGTAAATCACTGTTTAGACCAAATTTAAAAATCATAAAAATAGTTATTGAGAGCCAACCTTAAAAGATAGTTAAATGCTATCGCGGACTTTTTTTTAGAACTTTTTGAGAGGAACGTTTCCATCATACATTGTTGTCGTGTAACTCTAACGATTTAGGCAGCGCACGCCACGTAAGCTCTCAGATGAGATGATTTTTTCCGACTTAACTAACATTATTGCAATTTTCGTAAGGTTCTCTAATTTGTTTGGAAATAAAATATAGCCTATTTTACTTATTAATAATGTAGCTTTCTATAAGTGATATACGTTTTAAAATCGGTTGAGTGGTTTTTGAGATAATTCACCTAGTTTGATAGATATAGGAACTTTAAACATTTTCTTTGAAACCTCGTACCTAAATCCTAAATTATCATTTAAACGGAAAAATGGTTTAAGGAACCTAGGTGTGATTTTAAAAGACCTATCTAACCAAACCCCACTTGCTTATAGCCCATCGACTTTCATTTATCAATTGGCTTCCAGTCGACGCCATTTTGTTTTTCTCAAATTCGGCCTCCGTTGTGACACTCGGAAGACTAAAACAAATCTATTAGTGCAATTACTATCAAAATCGGTTCAGCCGTTTTTTCGGTAATGTGTCACAAAGGAATACCACCTTTGAAACCTCGTAAATCCTAAATGATCGTTACAATGAGAAAATGATCAAGGAAACCTAACTATGATTTTGCAAGACCTTTTCATAGATACCCCACTTGCCATAGTCCATCGACTTTTATTTTTTAATTTGTTACATTATGGCTTCTAGAAGGCGCCATTTTGTTTTTTCTCAAATTTGGCTTCCACAGTGACACTAATAATATGTTCGGCACAAACTGGTGCAAAAATCATCAAAATCGGTCCACGCGTTTAGGCTGTAGCTGTCCTGCAAGGAACATACAAACATATATAGACTGATGAACACATAACCCTGTGCGTTCTGCAGTCGGGTAAAAAGCACGTGGCCTATACAATGTGTATACGCAACTGACTAGTGTTCTAGTTATACGCCGTGCATAAAATTGTTGTGTTTTTTACTCTAGTGTCAAAAAAGGCTTTCCACAGTGGAATGCGCTGTACGAATTTCACAAGCAGTATGTATGTTACATTTCCACACTCTCGTATCGGGTGGAAAATCTTTTTCGCGATGAGATATTATGTGTGTGCCAACACCATCCGCTACGCTTTCGAAACTTTTGATGTATATATTTAATATCAGGAGAGTTGGGTGTGTTTTAGCTAGTTTAAAAGTAAGTCCTACTAATATTATAAATGCGAAAGTGTGTGTTTGCATAAAACCTGTATTGAAAGTGCGAGTTTCAATGCCTGTTGAGCCACCAGAATCTAGTCAATTTCTGACCAATACGTCATATACAGATATCATATTTCTACAACTAAAATAAATAAGAAATACAATTTCATTAAAACTAGCACTTTTAATGCGGATTATATGAAAAATATAGTGTGTGACGCGGGATGAAACACGATTTTAGACTTCGGTTTCAGACTTTCGGACTTCACCGTCGTCTGAAATCGTCTTGTTTCACCCCACACATATAGGCACACTATATACTGTTGTTTGTTCTTCAATCTCGCCGCAACAAAACAATCGATTGACGCAATGTTTTGCATAGAGATAATTTTTAGGCCGGAAAGTGACAGATTAGGCTATTTTTTATCCCAAACTATTTTACTGTTCTTATGGTAGGTATAGCTGTAACCAAAATCTAAGCAGGCGAAATCGCAGGCACAAGTTAGTGGAGGCGTAATTACCTTAGCTTTATGAAACACAAATAGCGTAACTATAGGGTTTTCCACACAAATACACATACCAACACCATTTCAACTGATAGCTCTTATGATATCCAGAAATTCCGTAATGAAATTGAAAACCTAACACTTTGGTTGCTATGACTACTTGTGTTGTTGACTTCAAATTATTAAAAGTAAAAAGACTATTTTTATGAAAAGATGATTTGGAATATAAAGGCGAAATAATTTTAAAGAATTATGTTCATAATTCCTTAAAATTATTTCATAATTCTTCAAATTATTGAAAACTAGATGATGCCCCCGACTTCGTCCGCGTGGATTGATGTTTTTGATTCCCGCGGGAACCCTTCAATTTTCCGGGATAAAAAGTAGCCTATGTCCTTCCCCGGGATAAAACCTATCCCTGTACCAAATTTCAACAAAATCGGTTGAACAGATATGTTTTTTGATTCCTGCGGGAACTCTTAAATTTTCCGGGATAAAATGTAGCCTATGTCCTTCCCTGGGATGTAATCTATCTCTGTACCAAATTTCATCAAAATCGGTTGAGTAGTTGGGCCGTGAAAGCGTAGCAGACAGACAGACAGACAGACAGACAGACGGACAGACAGACAGACACACTTTCGCATTTATAATATTAGTATGGATGGATAAAAAGACTATTTTTATGAAAGGATGATTTGGAATATAAAGGCGAATTCATAATTCTTTATTTTTTATTTTCAATAATTTGAAGTCAACAACACAAGTAGTCATAGCAACCAAAGTGTTAGGTAAGTTGATAAAAAATGCTATGCAATAGCTTTACCGTGGTAGTCTCAGAGTGCCACACGTCTTTTTTTTTTAACAAGAGTGTGTTGTTGGTTCTTCTCGGTAGGAATAGCATTCCAAACCAGTGGTAGATTCACTTGACGAGTCAAAAGCACTTGTAAAAGTTTATTTGTATAAATAGGATTTGATTTGATTAAAGAAAGTATCAAGTATAGGTAAGTATATGATAGAAGCGATGCGTAGTATAATAATAACTACTATTTTGACTTTAAAAACAAAGAGTGTGTAGGTGCATACTCGATCAGCTCGCAACTGAACCCTTCGGTTAATTATTGTCGTAGTACAACTGTACATAACAGTAGCACGGTTAGCTGGAGGGGAATAGTCTATAAAGAATCACCTTACATAAGCAGATTATTAAAAAAGAAAATGTGGACGGCATTTAATAAATTTACCAAAACACATATCCGTCTGAGCGCTGTGGAGTGTTGTGAAGAGCTACTCCACGCTCTAGATTACACTACAGCTCTCTCGTTATGAAACTGAAACGTCTTCAAAGTTGAAGCAAACTTGAAAGCGTACTTCATCTTTTAAGATTTTTTAGAAGAAAGGGCTTTTTTTTAACATCTTTAATTAGCTTAACTTGTTAGCGAATTATTAGGTTTTCTTGTGTTTATTGTTTCAAGTTTAAATGAACGGTACTGACAAGATCTCAAGAAATAAAAGGGTTTTAAAGAAAAGGGGTCAGTGGTGGGAACTATACTTATGGTTGAAAAGTTTATATATTGGGTACGTTAGATCTTCTACCTCCAATGATATCCACTAACTATCAAGGCTGATGGGAAAACTAATAAATAGGTAAAGTAAAATATACTTTTCATCCCACCATCTCGGAAAGACTATTTTTAATCTTCGATATCTGAATGCAAAAGCCGTTATTATCCTCTTGAGGATAAAGTAAATTGAATTTAGAACATCGTGTGCACGTTAGTAAATATCACTCGTCTATGAAGTTTGTGAATTCAAAACATCATTAAAACCTATTTACTTCTACCTCTATGGTGCCGAATTTCCATACAAACCTTTTTTAAATTGTTAAAAACTCACATTCGTAACCTTCTTGGTGTACTTTTTTAATTTGCTTTGCGCGCACCATTTTCTTTCACGTCATGTCATTTCCTCGCTGAGGTGGGATGAAAAGTTACGTGTTGCACTCGAGTGAAAAGATTTTTCACCTCGTGCTCTTTTGATTCCCTCGCTGACGCTCAGGATTCTAATTTTTATCCTTCGCTTGCTCGGTCATCAAAATTGAGCACGCGGTTAAAAAACAACTTTTCACTCTTGTATAACAAATTGTACACAAATAAATACAAAGACAAAAACAATCATATTCATGGATGTGGCACAACAGGCGGCCTTATCGCTTAAATAGCGATCTCTTCCAGGCAACCTTAGGGCAGAGGAAACCGTCGTTTGTTTATAGGTTAATACCTATAAACAAACGACGGTATGCGTTCGCACTGAAGAGTTATTACTACGTTACGGAAACATCTGTGACTTTGTGAAATTCTCGAGTTCATAAATCATTGGTCAGTTACTAGTTTATGTACCGTATTGTCATAAATCATAACATAATATATAATATTTGATATATTACACATAATACATACGAGTATAATACTTAATATATCTAAAATACACACACAAAAACGACTAACCCGTTGCAAAACTCGTTAAAAAATACGATACCTCCGAAAAATAAATCGCTCTCTGTTCCCGTGTTAGGTCCTATCTGATTCTGACACCGTGAAAAATGAATTTGGTCCCAAACTATTTTATATCCCAGGGTATAAAAATTTATGCTTGCAGTTGAGTTAATGAGTCGATTTGTTTATGTTATTTCACGAGTGTGAACTTACATTGCCTCTATGGAACTTACTCATATTATAAACGCGAAAGATTGTAAGTATATGGATGTATGGATGTTGGCTACTCTTTCACAAAAACTACTGAACAGATCTGGAAGAAATTAGGCACAGAGATAAATTATAGTCTGGAATAACACATAGGCTACTTTTTATCCCGGAAAATTAAAGAGTTCCCGCGGGAACCAAAAAACCTCGATCCACGCGGATGAAGTCGCGGGCATCAGCTAGTAATACTATACACTATACAGTCATAGTCAAGGGAAACTGGCTAATTCATTATTGTTGTACACGATCTCTGAACTTAACTAAAATGACAGGACTAAATATATTGCTAATCCTTTCACAATACTCCCCGCGAAAAAGGACAAAACTAGATTTAACAAATGTCACTGTAGTTTAGTTTAGAGATAATGTTACACACAGAATTGGCCACATTGTTGATTGTAAGCTTTTTCATCAATTTCCTCAATACATCCTACTACCAGTAATAAAACTTTACTGGACCCTTTCTGTATACAATTTAACTATATTTTGAAAAAAATATTGGAGGAGCGTTCCTATCGATACAAAGCCCAAAATAGTATTTTCTATCATGCTGAAACTTTCTCTTTTCTCTCTCTCTCTTCCTTCTTCCTCTGGATTTCAATGCTACTTGGCATACTTATAATAATTTTTAATAGTCGTAATAGCGGTGATAAAAATATATAATCCTGTAAATCCTGTCCATAATAATAAGGTACTAACCCGGACGAAATCGGGACGGGTCAGCTAGTTTACGAGTATACTACGAAAGCAGGACATCTAATTCTATTATTATTATATTGCATCACGTTTTATGCCTACTGCTTTTTAGAAAATGTGTAAACAAATAATATTTCTATTTCTGGAAATTTAATAACGGTGCTAATGTACTCGTATTAATTGTAACATTTGCTTTCATTTTACGGTCTTCTTGCGTTAACGTTATCCATACTTAATATTATAAATGCGAAAGTGTGTCTGTCTGTCTGCTACGCTTTCACGGCCTATCTGTTCAACCGATTTTAATGAAATTTGGTACAGGGACAGGTTGTATCCCGGGGAAAGACGTAAGCCTCTTTTTATCCCGAAAAATTCGAGAGTTCCCGCGGGAATCAGAAAACCGCGACTTCGTCCGCGCGGATTAAGGCTGTTAGGAAAATTGAAGCGTTTCCCGCGGAAACGCTTCAATTTTCCGGGATAAAAAGTAGTCTATATTTATTATTCCAGACTATAATCTATCTCTGTGCCAAATTTCATCTAGATCCGTTTAGTTATTCTGGCGTGATTCAGTAACAAACATGCATCCATCCATCCATACATTGAAACTTTCGCATTTATAATTATATGTATATATTTTTATGATATTTATGAAAAGAAAATGGAAACATATAAAGCAAATCATTATCTCATGGTACATAATTAAAATATTTTCAAGCAAACCTACGATATGGTAACATACTACTCCAGTACGATCGAATGCAAAATTAGCACCTATCTGTTGGACATAACGTTTAAGATTCCTTGGCAATGCATAACATAGCATTTATGTATGCTCTCCCCCTACACCAGTAATTATCGTAGTGCAACGCTGAATGGTTGATTGATATCAAGTGGAAAAAGCTGACGCTATTAAAATTCCTTTCATTCGTGTAGTGGAATTTTCTATATAATTTAGTTGTGACCTACTTAACGATTCTCTTTCATACCTATGTGTTGCCTGCAAGGGTTGGAACTACTTACTTGGGCTTACTTCACCAGACAACTTCATCATCATCATCATCGCGTGCCTTCTTCAAATCGAAGTTTGGCGGTCATCATGAGAAAATCTTTTATATTCTGTGCCGCCTCTTTTAGTCTTGGATAGCTAAGCCCTGTCCAACCCCTTATATCATAATATCATCCAACCAGTTGCGTCTTTGGAGACCTGGAGCTCTCTTACCTGCAATCCTTCCTTTCAAAACTAGTCTTGGAAGTGAAAATTGGGTTCCTCTTTGCAGATGTCCGAAGAATGCCAGTTTTCTCCGCATGATGGTGGACATGAGTTCTCTGTTTTAGTTGGACCAGACAACTTGATAACTTTTTATAATAATTTAAGTGCACTTGAAGGAAATTCGGTAATAAATTTTCAATATAATATGTATCAAAAATTACGGAACCGCAAGGGATGGAACCTGAATCGCGGCCTTGGGCTTTTGTCCATTTAGGCCACGGTTACTCTGCTATGGTCCCCTCACTGCCAATGCCGAAATTTTCAAAATTTTTTAGGCTACGCGTTATTACAGTTCACCTGTTACCTAGAATTATCAGAAAATACCCCATGTATGTTAGCGGTTTTTGGTAATTTTCGAGTTTTTTTTAAAAGTTTTTCGTGAGATTTCTGAGGGAGTGTGTATGATTTTTTTGTAGTTTTTCCGAGCATTTATTTCATCAATATGCTTGTTATAAAGTGTTCTACTATGCATAAAATAATTACCATCTTATTTACACAAAAACACTTTAACTTTACATCACTTCCTACTAATTTTATAAACTTTTAACTAAGCTTCCCTTATAAGTCTAAGGTACTTTAAAGGGTATTATTATCAGAAATCAGACTTCAAAGGTGCTAAGGCGGAAATTTCTGAAATTACCTGTTTTCTGACAATTTTATGCCTCTTTTTTTATATTTTATTTATATTTACCACAAAAATTATCGATATTTTTTAATAAACTGACATCAGGGTTACGAGAAAGTTTTTAAGCTATTGCATAGCTTCTATCGCTATGATCGCGGGCCTTGAGCGTGGAGACCGAATCCAGAAATTCCTTAACGAAAAAATACCGAACACTTTGGTTGCTATGACTACTTGTGTTGTTGACTTCAAGTTGTTGAAAATAAAAAGACTATTTTTATGAAAAGATGATTTTAGTGGCTATGACTACTTGTGTTGTTGACTTCCAGTTGTTGAAAATATAGAGGCGAAATAATTTTAAAGAATTATGTTTTCAATAGTCCGGGTGTCCAAGGGGAATCAAAAAACCTCTTTCATTGAGGTTGATTGTGCAACTAAAATCATCTTTTTATAAAAATATTTCGCCTTTATATTTTCAACAACTTGAAGTCAATAGCAAGTTGATAAAAAATGCTATGCAATAGCTTTACCGCAGCAGTCTCCGAGTGCCACACGTCTTTTTTGTTCTTTTTTTCGTTTTTACAGTCACACTCACCAGGCAAAACAAAACAGAATTACACTCGGTAGCTATAGCTAAAGCTATTTTTGTAACCGATTAAACCAAGTGTTTGTATAAAGATGAATTTTTTGATTCATGTTTTGCCAAACGTTCATTGTAAAATGAAACTTTGTAAAGGACCTAAAACGTAGATCTACCTACTCATTTTACCTTCGTAGCACACTCGACTACGTAGCGCTTTCGTGTCTATGGTTATAGTACGGCTGCAATTAGATCTTTGTGTTTACTCATAATATAAGTAGCTTACGTAACTTACGAAATACAAACATTCTTGCATCTTGAGCTCAATAGCATGTGACAGCTACTTACGTAAGTAACTTACAAGTATAACTACAAATTATAATTGCGGCCGACGAGTATAAAGATCCGTTAAACTACGTCATGGATATTGGCTATGTTTTAAATTCATTTCCATTTTAAAAAATTTTTACGGTCTGATAAATTAAATCTGCTCAAACGCTTCTAAGAGAAGAATTCGAATTTGGAGCGTGTTTTTTATCGTCATTTGTACTAACTAGTAGGTACTCGTACAACAAAAACTTGATAAAATATAGAGTGTTTAAAAGTTGGTACTACGCAACAAAATGTTATCTATTTCTCTCGCACCCCTAAACTTATCTTACGTACGAATTTTAAGTGTCAATAACTTTTTTCTTTTGGTTATCTAACGTGCTTGCCTGAAATGCAACGCAAACCCACGGAGGGTAGTGGAGCTGAGGTGCTGTATCTTTCTTGATTACAAACTAAGTAACAGGGCGCATTTGGAACCCTCGTAGCTTTAGTTTTAAGATTAACCGTAACTAATTATCACCATCATGTTTTTATGTGAGTTCCTTATTGACGTCAATATGTGTGCAGTACACTGTACCTAAATTGAATAAATGATTTGATTGATTAATAACTTTTATTTATTTTTTCATAAAGGCCCGTGTCCTGTTCTGAGTTTAACTTGTCACCAAAAATACTCGCCTCTACTCCACACCCTCTGTTTGCTGTGGCCTTAACAATAATAACGTTTAAATAAGCTATGGATAACATCATATCTAAAATCTTTAATAATTACGATTTCTTAATTCACTAATCACAAAATCAGTCATGCAAACCTGATGAATTCAGAGTTATAAGTATTTTACAAATAATTAATTAAACACTTAAAACGAAAGGCGATAAGAAAGTAGAGAAAACAGTAATTACGTACCTTTTACACATAATCATTAGTAACTGACCGAGTGAAGCCAGGTTTTTGAGTCTACCTAAACACTTATCTGTCTGTGCATCTTTCACATCGTACCTATCGCTAAGAAAAACGTGACACTGGACTTTCTTAGACTGAAATTACTATGCATGTCTATTGTCTAGCCTAGACTTACCTTCGCCTCCTGCAATGCGTTTTCCTCCGTCTATGGGAAGGCGGGTCGCTAGTCGCCCCATCGCACTCCGCGCTATGTCCCGCGCCCATCCTCCATGCCACAACACACACCGTCACTGACACAGACCGGCGACACCCCGGACACCTTCAGACACTGACACGACACTGGTGCAACTTGAGATTAAAGCAAAGCAAATGTGAAGCATGGGGTGTCGCGGTGTATTCCAACTGGGCCAACGTTGTGCCCGAGCGAGTTGCGATGCGAATGTGAAACGTACCGTACCGTCGTACGCGCATACCGCACGCCCGTCTTAGCGTAAGATCACACTAGTGGCTTCTATGCCGACTTGAAAGATGATGCGTTTTTCTCCCTAGCTAACAAATTCAAACTGCAGTCAAAATAACCTAAGGGCAGTGGAATGCACGACACAGAACAGAGGCATAAAAGCATTGCTTACCATTAAGCATTGCTAAAAAAGCTCCGTGCTTATTTTTTCATCATGCCCTGCCTGAAAATATTATCTACTATCTACCTAACCAATGCCTGCCCTGGCTCCGAATTTTCTGCCTGAGGGCCGACACCAACATCTGCGTAGGTAGAGGTTTGTTTTACTAGTAAGAAGTTATTCACGTTATTCAAAAAAAAAAATATATAAAGCTAACTTCATGAGTAGAATTCAATCCGACTTAATCACTGAGAATCACTTTCATATTAGGTATTTTAATTTTTTGATAGCCACTGAGATATTGGGGCAGGCCCTTGCGTTTTATGCTGCATTAAGGAATTTACCTTCTAAAAAATCGGTTTCAGATTGATGGATATATTGTTGAGGCGTTAGTGTGCAGTGTACGCTTATAATGCTCGTAATTGAGTATGAAATGATGACGCTTCTTGGCCTATTGTACAAATCAAATTATCTTCGCTGTATTAAGGGCAGTGGACCAGAATAGATGTTGATGATGTCTTAAATGAATGTGTGGTCATGTTGAGTTTTGTATAGACTGCGGACTTTTTTTTCCATTGTTATTGACTACAGCGCATTGTAGCGAGTAGAATAACGAAACGATATAATGAAAAAATTTAAAGACAAATGAAATAAAGAGTTTCTGATGTTCAGATTATTATTTCTTCCAAAAGCATTTTCCTTTGAAAGGGCGAACTTTCCGCCAATATGTAATTTTTTTTTTATGAAATCCAATATTGAATCAGAAAACGACGCAACTCTTGCCGGAATTGGGAAAGTAAAGGTTTTTGAAACATAAATAGTTCAGTGTTATTTTTATCCACTTCAAGCCTTTGACTGCGATCTCATCCTGTGGTAAGCGATGATGCAGTCTAAGATGGTAGCCGGCTAACCTGTTAGGGGTATTTAATTATGGCAGTTATATTAAACCCATACCTAATCGGTTTCTGCACGGCATCGTATAGGAATTCAACATATTATTATCATTGTTTGTGTCATATAGTGGTTGGTTAAAAGTGCGTAGGCATTTTATGCTACGACGTAGCAAAATTAAAACATATTTCACATACCTAGGAAATTTTTCCTAAAGAAAATAATTAAAATTTTCCTGAAAACACCTGTTCATCTCCATATTAACCCGCGGCCCATGCGATTAAATATAATTTTGCGTCGGACTTATAAGGGTGATCGTATACCACGAGATCGAGCTCTGAGGTACTCGGAAGGAATTAGAAATATCAATGCTTAGCTTTAGAATAACTCAAGGTAACTACGTGATCAAACATGGGTTTTTATTTTCCATTGTAAAACTAGATTCAAAATTTAAAAAATGTAAAATGTATATATATAAAATTCAAAGTCCTGGCTGATTGACTGACTGACTGACTGATTGACTGACTGACTGACTGACTTATATATCAACGCACAGACTAAACCGCTAGGGTTAGAGACTAGAAATATTGACAGTAGCTTCCTTTTGTGACTTAGGCGCTCACTAAGGAAGGATTTTTCAAAATTACATTCCCGAAGGGGTGAAATAGGGGATGAAAGTTTATATGAAAGTCCTTCATTTCTCAAGATATTTCTCAATTTGTATCAACGAAACTTGGTATTTTGGCTTTAGGTAGTAAATAAAGAAGTACTTGTGGCAAAGTTTTTCAAAATTCAGAAGATATGCAGAAGTACGAGTTTCACTATTTTTGAAAATTCAACCCCCAAAGGGGTGAAATACGGGATGAATGTCCTTCATTTATCAAGATATTTTTCAAGTTATAACAACGAAACCTGGTATTTTGGCTTTCGGTATAATTTAAAGAAGTACGTGTGTAACAGTTTTTCAAAATCCTACCCCCAAACGCGTAAAATAGGGGTTCTAAAAGGCCGGCGTTTTTCAAGTTAGGTATAGCCATGAAACTTGATATTTGGGCTATCGGTTTAACTTATGAAATATTACATAATTCATAATTTTTATAAATTCTAAACCAAAGGAAGTTAAATAGTCCTTCAATCACGCCGCAACAGAGCAAGTGTTTGTTTTCATGGGTTCTTTTTATCCCGGAAAATTAAGAAATGCCTATGGGAATTAAAAAACTTATGCCACGCGAACGAAGTCGCGGGCATCCGCTAGTAATAAATATATACGTAACTAGTGGGCCCAGCAGACATTGTTCTGCCCTATCTTCCTCGCAATTTTTCCATATTTTCTCACGGTTTAAACCTTCCTTGGACTACGAGAAACATTTCTAAACCAAAATCAGCTAAATCGGCCCAGTCATTCTCGAGTTTTAGCGAGACAAACGAACAGCAATTGATTTATATATTTAAAAAAAGATAAGGGACAGCATGATCTTATTTATTTTGATAATTGCATTGCATTTTGAGTAGGTAATTAAACTAAATACCTAATTTCTATGGCACGCGAAGCCGTCGGTCCCGGTTATTGTCACTCATATTATCTGATAATATACCGAATCGTTGCAAACCTAAGAGTAGAAATACTCTTATTTGAGTTGTATGCGGATGGACCTGGGAACCCACTGCATTATTATCCTAAGAAAACTCCTGATATTATGTGATTATTGAAAAGGGATCCTCAGCGAGGAATACGACGCAAAGTGCGCCGATTTGCGGGTATTGCAGCCGTGTGCGATCTGCATTATTCTTCAACAGCGCGTCCACTAATTGAGCAATACGGGATTCAGGAGGATTTAGTTTTTTAATTAAGTAAAACATTTTCATCATTTATTAAACCGTTCCGGGATCTTTAGCAAGTTTTAAGCTGAAAAAACTATTTTGTCTTCTTATTTATTATTCATCTTTAGTTTTCAGCGTAGGTAGGTTTACTTAGTCCGACTGAGTCCGACTCGCACTTGGCCGAATTTATTACAGAGCTATTTTCTATGTATTATCTACAACCACAGCCGCTCGGCGGACATCACTTGCGTCTCACAACTCACAATCGCCTCGGACGGCTAATTGTTACGCGATGCGTTAGAAATCGCTTCGCTCTCGTTTCTACTAATTACACGATCCGCTGCTTTCCCGGCGAAAAACTACTCGGAAGGATCTCTATGGCATCTCTGTGATGCTTACAACAAGTTGATATTGATAATTTATCATATGATGCTTGTGACTTCGCCTGCAAGGATAGGTATATGTTTTTAACATCTTAACCTCCCGCGATCAAAAAGTTGTAAAAGTAGCAAAACGGCCATCTAACGAAAGGTCTATACGTATAGGAAAACGTCTAAAAAGTAAATAAGAGTCCCCTGGGAACAGTATTTCTCTTCAGGAAATATCCATGGTACCATTATCTCTGTACCAAACGTTATTATAATAAAGAAAAGGTAACAGACAGACAAATTGACACATTCCCGCAGGAACTCTAATTTTCTGGGATAATATTAGCCTGTCTTTCCATGCACAAACTATGTCTGTATCAAACATCATGTGCATAACATCGGTTGCAAATATGGGCCGTGAAAGCGTAACAAACATACTCACATTAGCATTTATAATATTAGTTAAGATTGTTATACTGTTACTTTGTTTGATGACCATGATAAAAATGACCTGATGCTCAAAATTAGAGCATTCTTATCGGACCGGGCAGAATATAACGTTTATTTCGTTTACGTTTCGTGTATTCCTTAGAGGCAAGTAGGTAAATTGGTGTTTATATCTAATAGTGGCAGAACATCGCGAGCTTGTCTCGCTTCAGAGGCTGCCTA
This sequence comes from Erebia epiphron, assembly GCA_963932025.1. Taxonomy (NCBI): domain Eukaryota; kingdom Metazoa; phylum Arthropoda; class Insecta; order Lepidoptera; family Nymphalidae; genus Erebia; species Erebia epiphron. The sequence continues at coordinate 13,950,108 of OZ009952.1, read as the reverse complement.
CGGAAATCTTCCGCAGTTGTCCCGTCCTTTACGCTCTGTATAACAAGTGCTAAAGTGCGAAAGAGAAGGCAGAGTAAACCGTATACATATACTGTTAATAGATATGTGTTTATGATTTGTGACGGTTACCGTTTGTTGGTCAGTAGTGACCGCATATGACGTTACTTCTAGTGTGATAATATGTGATTTAATTCATACTTTTTTTTTGTATAAAGAATTAAAGGTAACAAGTAGGCAAATCTATATGTCAACGTAAGATTGTAAAAACCGTTAGATTATAATAATCATACTCGCGAAATAGTAAACTGTCATTGTAATCTGTTAGGTACGAGTATATTAACCCGATAGAACCTAAGTGTCATGTCGAACCCTAACCTAACCTACAAGAAAGAGACAAGAAAACGTAAATACTACGATTATGCCAGAGAAAACTTAAAATACCCAAATTGCACTTAAAGCAAATTTATCAGCTTGAAACGTATTACGCGAAGTTTTTGACGTGCAGGCATCTATACTTATACGCTTGACAAACAATTACAATTATTACTCCTACACAATCGAGGGTTGCCTGAAAACGCAACCCAGGAGTCAGAGCTTACCCCTTTAAATGACACAACAGTATTGGCTATGCGTGCTATGCGACAAAATGAAACGTTTTTCGAACTTTGAATATTTAAGCGCAGCTTGCGTACTAAAAAATAGACTTTATTATTAAATTAAATCTTCCTTGTTTAATGACTTATTTTTCATAGGCACCACAATAACTTATCTGCAGAGATTAAGACTTAAGACATTCCAAATGGTGAACAATTAATTCGCTTAGGAGAATTTATTGTCTCGCTCCGGCGTTCAAACAATGACGCGCTCAGCATCTTAACAACGATAAACATTTCAGATGAAATCTGTCGGTAAAAAAATAATTAAATTAGGTAAGTACTAATGAATATAATTAATGAACTAGAAGTTTCACTACTACTAGATTACATACAACCTTAAGTTGAGCTAGAAATAAGAATGTTCGACACCATTGTCACTTTACAATTGTGCATTGTCGAGTCAACATCTCCTGAAGATGCTCCGGTGTCGGAGTGAAACGTAAGTACGTTGAGAACAATTTGGAATATTAGTGTGGTGTGGTGCTGTGCCGGTGCGAATTGCTGGCTTACCGGGTGGTGATTGTCGCAAGCTGCAAGTGAAAGATACACAATGTACCACAAAGATTTGTCTACTGCGGCGGATTATAGCGAATTAAACTTCTAGTTCATTAATTATCATGGACTTCCGCAAAGTATCGCCTGCTTCTATTCTATGCTAAGTACTTGTTCACGTTGGAAAGCGCGGGCGCGGCGGCGGTTGCAGGCGCGGAGAAGTGGCGAGTTCGTGTTCACATTAGACGCCAGGCGTTTGCGCGAGTGTGACGTGCTGTCAAAGATTGTAAACATGGACGACGATCTTTTATTTTTAACCGAAAATTCAATGAAAATGAATATACCTGCGGTACGCTATGCAAGCCGGTGTGACATCTTACAATACTGATGGAGACCTTTGAAATGATTAATTATCGAACCGAGTCGATTTTATCCTATTTCACTTATTCAAAATTCATTAAAACGTTAACATTAGGAACCCTATTGTTTTTCGGGATAAAAAATCATACTAATATTATGCGAAATTGTGTTTGTTTGTTGGTGTGACCTTCAATCACGCCGCAAGAGATCAACGGATCCACTTGGGAGGATCTGGAGAGTGACTATAGCTACTTTTTATTTCGGAAAATTAAGGACTTATTCCACGCGCACGGAGTCGCGGGAATCAGCTAGTACCCTATATGTTAACCCAGAAACTTGGCTATAAGCACGGATCATGGGCTGTGCCATGTGGCTATAAGACGCCCAAACACACAAAAATTCCAAAAAAAATGTGATGTGCTTTGTATCGATATATCGATGTATCGAAGATAGATACATATTTGACGAACATAAAGAAGGTACTTACAAAATAAAATGAAAATACGAAAACATCATTCACAAACCGCGGCCGGCTGCAATTTAGTGGCCACTTATATTTAATGAGGGAATTGCATCAAAGACATTGAAATTGAAATTGCTAAAGGTCCGTTTAGACGTGCTACAACCACAGCATAGCGTATCGGCTGAATTTATCGCCCGGCATCGATAGTGTGTGAATGGTCTCGCTGAGCAGCTGCCTGCATTTTCGTCATTATAGTAGGGACCTAGTCAGTACTACTCAATATTTTGCTACTATTAATTAACTCACAGTTCCTACATTCCTAGTCAAACCAAATTCCGTTTTTTTTGTTACACGGTTATTGACGGTGAAGGAAAACATTCAAGGAAACTTGCAATGTAAGCCTGACTGTTCTCGACAATGTTCTCAATCAAAATTGCGTGCTAATAGACATTTGGTCAACGTGGTGGAATATGACCTATTTTTCTCCCGGGAGGAGACCCATGTTTTTAGTGAGCTGGCGATTGGTTGAGATGATAAAGATGATGTGAAGTATGGTGTGGTCTGTATGGATAGATCCTAATTTTTATTAAATACCTTTAAATTCCTTACTTTGAGATTGCTGAAAGATTTAAGAGTCTGCTAATTAAATTTTATGAATTTAAATATCTTTGACTAGTTTCAAAAGGGAAACGTTTAAATATTTTTGCTCTTATGAGTCTGCTAATTGAAGACTTGTCACTTCAGCTTTTAATCCAGACTAGGTAGACGCTCTGAAAATTAAAAACAAAGATTAATTAAGTGAAGTAGCCGTACTCAAATACTTTGTGTTTATATGATACCAGATGATGCCCACGATTTCGTCCGCGACCGTTAAGAATTTTTGATTCCCGCGGGAACTCTTCACTTTTTAGGGATAAAAATTAGGTGGCAGAAAAGACCTAGAATAACGGAAGGTGGAAGACCAAGCATCTAGGTGGTGATGTGAGGCTATTTCATCAATTCCTAAGAAAACAAATCTTCAATTAAAAAAATACTCTGTTTTGTATCTAATCCTTACTTGGCCATGGCAAACGTAAAATTTTAAGACAACTTCCAACCGCTTCACGAAAGGAATCGATACGTTAAGCTCCCGTCTAGATCTGATGAAACTTGAAAGTTCTACATCAAAAAGAATTACCGCATAGAAACTTGGACAATAAACTCGCCGTTTGTAGATTCATCCTATTCAGAAAATGTTGCTATGTTGCCAAGTACTTTTTAAATCCAGTTTTAAGCTTACATTGCAAAAGTCAGGATTATGTGTCGAAATTATTTGAATCTCCTGGGCTTATTACTAAGGCCACCACAATATTTGAAGATTTAAGTCTTCGAGCAATACGTCCTATCAGTACTGGGGGCTACTACCATCGCGTAAGTAAATCTGTAAAATGACAGCTATTGTTACGTACCTTCCACTACAGCCTATTAACGACCCACTGCTGGGCCTATGCCCAGCAGTGGGTTCACTCAGCAGGCCTCCACTCTCATAGGAGAGAGGGAATTAGAGCTCCCACCACGCTGCTCCAATGCGTGTTGGCGGGCTTTCACGACTATTATCATGTTAGTGGTAATAACCGGGACCAACGGCTTAACGTGCTCTCCGAGGCACGGGGGTGAAACACCGCCAACTTCCTAACTCCGGGTTAGTACTGAGAATTTCTAGTCAGAAAAACACAATACTTAATTATGACCCGACTCGGGACTCGAACCCGTCGGCCGCAGACGAACATGCCAACCAATATACCAACGAGGCACGTACCTCTTCGTCCCTAAAATAGGGATTATAATGCTAAAACACAAACATCAATAATATTTAAACAATACTATTTTAAGCGATGATACTCGTAGTATGCCCATGATGCCCCCTGACCGTAGTAAGCTACGGTGCCCGTAATGTGACAGCGAGACTAGTCTACTGACTCCAACTTCACTCAGTGTTTTATGAAAAGAGCATACTCAACATTTTGCAAAGTTCAAATTCAACGTTATAAAAAAAAACATTTAAGGAATAGTCATTTAAATAGGAATTCAACATTTTATAAATTCAACTTTTTAAAAGGTTGACGTAGGCGACCTAAACGAAAATTTATTTGCCGGATGAGGTCCAAAACGAAGTAATTTGCCAAAGAGCTAAACTGCCATGACGTCAAAATGGTAATGAGTGTGTCATGTGCAGGCCGATGGACGTTGGAGTCGAAAGGTCCCTCAATATAGGGAGAGAGAGTAAACGGAGCGTGACCCTAACATTCGCTACTTATTGTTAATGGATTCATACAGTTAAACTTCTAAAAGTACTCATACAATAAAAAACATACGCGCCGAATTTAGAAGCTCCTTGAAGCCTCACAGCTAACCGTATAAAAAAATCATTCTTCGCCTCCATAAATATTACAAATATTTTCTACCTGAAAATTTCATCTCCACGTTATTTATTCCCATACAAAACGCCGCGCCACCTCAATAAAGACCGGGGATTCACGCTTCTGAAATCCGATCATTTCACCCGCACAACTGGACCCTTGCCACAAGCTTTTAAATAAGATGAATCAAAGTAGGTACGAACACGTCGGCGTAAAAGAATTTTTTTTAAATTGCGGGATGCGCTTGACGACAATCATGCTTAGTGCAAAGCAATGATGAGTCCTAGGTTGGAACGCGCTTGCCTAGAAGATGCCTTTTCACTCTTGCCTTGAAGGTACTTAAGTTATAAGTGGCAGGAAACACGTGCGCTGGGAGGGTGTTCCACACCCTAGCGGTTCGTATCAGAAACGTCGAGCAAAAACGCTTCGTGCGAGCAAAGACGTCAACCACATAAAGGTGCCAACGCTGACGGTTTCTCGCTGTTCTATGGTAAAACGAAGAAGGAGGAACAAGGTTGTGAAGCTCCAGAGCACACTCCCAGGATTCTTACCTGTATTGTTTTAGAGCTCAAATTCGTGAATGCATAAACAGCCAGCGCTGTAAACGGAAATTAAAATTGGCTACATTGAATTTGTGACTTTAAATTAAGGGTTTTAGCCATTGATGTAGAACTTTAATACCTAATAGGGTCTATTTTACTTTGACGTGCTTTGACGCCAATGTGTTCGAACGCTCGAATACGATCAAAATAGGTGTGATTTAAAAACTTGTGGTAAGGGTACTGCACAATACAAGTACATTGCATTTTTACTCTACGGGAGAGTGGTTTTCCTTGTGGGAAAGATAAAATTGTTTTTATTTTAAAGAGAGATAACTGCATCAGGTTAGCTCGCTACCATCCAAGACAACATCATCACTTACCACCGGGTGAGATTGCAGTCAAGGGCTAACTTGTATTGGAATTTTAAAAAAACGTAAAAATACTTTTCATTTAAAGTACTTATTTCATACTTTGTTATTTTATCATCCGGGTGATTAGTACATCCGGGTGACTCCGGGATCGAGTGCAAAGTAGTTTGGCATACCGTTTTGATCATAATCCCATTTTCAAACGGGCTATTATTTTGTCCAATATTTTTTACAATTTGTTTTTAATGCGCTTTACATCAAGACACGCGGAAGCGTGTCCAGCCAAAGTTCAAAAAAGAAAGAACTGGCAGCACCGTGTGTAATATTACACGAACCATTTGGAGCCACTTTTGACCCCCTCATAACTCAAAAACTATTACACTTAAACATGTCAAATTTGGCTCATATATTGAGACCCGCGAGATACGTATGTGCTCCAAATTTCATAAGCACACCTCAAATGGTTATTTAGATATAAACGTCCAAAAATCGTCATTTTTATGATCTACCTACGGATAGATCAAAACTCTGACACGGGGCATACTACCATCGCTTAAAGCCGTATTATTTTAATATTGTTGACGTTCATGTTGTAGTGTTATAATCATTATTTTAAGGACGTCAAAGTACGTGACATTCAACCGTTACTTTGAAATAATACTGCTTTAAGCGGTGGTAGTAACTCCCTCGTCCACTTCCTGCGGCAACTTGCTTTACATTCTACGCATAGTGCATGCACAACTAAATAAAACAAGAGTTGTTAAGTAAAAAAAAAAACTCCTATTACATAAATCATACTGCAGGTCTTTGTTTAAATTCGTTATTTTGTGTTGTTAACTATTGAAAATGACACATAATTATTATTTTAATGTAAATAATAATGAATAATAATATAGTTGCATTAAAACCTTACCTTCGTATTCACGCATTTTGTGCAACGAAACGTCATTGACAGAAAAGAAGAAGAAACGTATTTGAAGTCGTCAGTTCAAGTTGTCAGTCATTGTGATTTTTAATCATTGTTTATAGTGGTTTTAGTGATATCGACTGTTTACCGTGCTTGTTTTCAATGTTTCACTAAAAACTTTTGCTATACTATAATATGGATTCGATCTCGCCGACTTCGCGCTATATTCCATGGATGACCATTGTTTGCAATTTGGGTACGTTACGTTGAGGTGCATAAATTGTCACCTGAGTGTAAACAGGTTGCTAAGACCTGTTGTTACCATGGGTGGGCTCACCATCGAAATGATATTGTTGCACCGGCAGCTTTCTTGATAATGTAACGACAGTGATTACCTATTTAATATGAAGATGAATAAATCAATGAACTAATAGAAAAGTCCTATTACAGTGTAAAGGATTATTTGAATGATAGCAAGGCATGGGTATGAATTGTTACAGCGGCTGATTATGTAACTGTTATATTGTATATATAATTTCAAATATTTGTGAGATGGTGATAATAAAACAAACACAGTTGAGTTTGTTGCGGGCTCTTCTCAGAACAGGGCACGTTTGGAACCCTCGTAGCTTTAGTTTTAAGATACCGTAGTTAGTTATCACCATCACGTCTTATGCTCTGTAAGCATGACGTTCAGAAGGTGTACTTTGTAGGTACCTATTTTGAATAAATATGTTTTGAGTTTGAGATTGTGTTCAATAATTTCTGTACAAAAAGAAATGATATCCCATCAAAAACATAAATGTAAAATGAGAGCCAAAATCCAAAATTGTGATATGTATATAATATATGCATTGGTTGTTGACTTCAGCGACAAAAGAAGTGAGATCTAAATGGGTGCCAAAGTTCAATGGTCAGTCCTGCAATTTATTTATAACAACATAAAATATTTTATAACAACTTAAAATATCATTTCTTCTTATAACTTAGGATAATATGTTGAAGACTAAGGCTTTGGCTTGGCTAGTTTTCATATACGAATTATAGCCTTCGCAAGTTGTAAAGCTGTAAGTTCTTATTTTATTCTTCCGAAAATTTGGCTTGCTAGTAGAAACTGTACTTTTAGGTACCTACTTAATAATAATTCGTATATGGAAACTAGCCAAGCCAAAGCCTTAGTCTTCAACATATTATCCTAAGTTATAAGAAGAAATGATATTTTAAGTTGTTATAAAATATTTTATGTTGTTATAAATAAATTGCAGGACTGACCATTGAACTTTGGCACCCATTTAGATCTCACTTCTTGTCGCTGAAGTCAACAACCAATGCATATATTATATACATATCACAATTTTGAATTTTGGCTCTCATTTTACATTTATGTTTTTGATGGGATAAAACATTACATTAACCGCTTTAAATTGGGATGCCGACGTTTTTTCGATAACAAATAAAATATTTTGTTTTTTTACATCCTTAACGCAGGGATGAAGATGCTTGAGAGTACTCTTAAGCTTTATTGCCGGCACGTGCTCACGTCTTAATAGAAAGGAGAATTTATTGTATTTGAGAGGTACGTACGCTCCAAATTCTGTACTCATACAGTTACAATGTTTCTTTTCTAGTGTCTGCAAAATATTAATGCTGATCTCACATTAGGGTTAAAAAATCCGCACACGTTGAAAGTGGGAGGCTGTGGCCGTGGCTAGTTACCACCCTACCGGCAAAGACGTGCCGCCAAGCGATTTAGCGTTCTGGTACGATACCGTGTGGAAACCAATTAGGGGCATGGGTGTAATAACTACCATACCCCTAACTGGTTAGCCCGCTACCATTTAAGACTGCATCATCACCTACCATCAGGTGAGTCAAGTTCTTACTTGTAGTGGAATAAAAAAACAATAAAATACCTCGCATTTTTATTTATATCAGTAGCACAGATAGCACGGCACACAAAATCTTGAAAAATGCTGATAATTCTTAGACTAGAATGCTGGGCTAGAGTGCTGTGCTTCTAAGACTGTGCTGTGCTATGCTGCATTAAAAATTAATGATTTAAGATTTTTAATAATTGATAAAAATGTTTTTAATGATGTCTTAAACTTAATCATTTAAAACATTTTTAAAAACAAGCTTTTATCGTCCGCTATATTGAATTTAGCATACTAATTTACGTCATTCATTTTTTTCGTTTTCTTCTAAGATTTCTTTTGTGGTGGCGGGAAGTGGCTGAATTAGGAAGGCTACCGGGTGTGGCGGCGTTCTTTGGGAAAGGTCTATGTTCAGCAGTGGACGTCCGCAGGCTGAGATGATGATGATGATGATGAAGCTTTAAGAGTTAACACCAAAACAATCGTATTAGTTATGTACACACAAATATTGTCGTACAAACATGTACGCAGTATTAATATTAGGTTAATCAAGGTTTATGTGAAGAAACTAATTTGGTTCCCTTGTCCTCCCCTAATGCTCAATTATTTCTGTGCAGGATTGTATTCTTCTATTTGTGGGGCCTGTATATTACATTTTGTTACTAGAGGATGCCCGCGACTTCAATTTCGTGGACACAGGTGTGGATTTAGGTTTTTTTGAAAATTCTGTGGGAACTCTTGATTTTCCACCATAAAATTTGTCGTGCCCCTAAGATCCACCGGTTTGTCCCACCAGAGGGACGAGGAGGAATTCCTGTTTACTTGTGGGTCCACTGTATGAATCGTACTGTATGAGTGTACTATGAATCCATACCTACTCTAGCCTAAAGTCACCGAGATTATAGTCACTTTATATTTAACTTCCGAAACCTATCAAAAACTTTTAAGGTCTTAGAAAATAATATCCTCTTTTCTCCGGACAATTTCAGTTATATGTAGCTCTACATCCCGAAATTATTGTTTTACGACCTTACCTATCTCGAACCTCTTATATTGGGGCTTTCCCTAAAGCCTACTTTCCGGAAAAGCCATGGGGACTTTTGGCTTTTGATGTTAGTACCTTTAATATTATACCCCAGGCGGTAGGAATAATGCGAAGAGATCTGGGAGCTCTTCACCTCATTATTTTCTAAAAACTAACCCTTAAATTTATTACACAAATATAATATACTATACTACTTTAAGTTAGTACCTTTACTGTTATACCCCGTGCGGAAGGATTGATGCGGAAAAAAGTAAGAGCTGCCAACCTCCCAAAATTCCTAGAACCCAAAATGATTTTCTAACTAGCTGATGCCCGCAATTTCGTCCGCGTGGATTGATGTTTTTTTGGCTCCCGCGGAAACTCTTTAATTTTCCGAGATAAAAAGTAACTAATGTACTATACCAGATGATAATCTATCTCTGTGCCAATTTCACCCAGACCTTTCAGCCGTTCTGGCATGATTAAGTAACAACATCCATCCATCCATCCATCCATCCAAACTTTCGCATTTATTATATTAGTATAGAAGAAAATCTATAAGCTTATCTTATTACAGTGCTATAAAATACTCATGGTAGATATCAACCTAGTCAACTGTATTACCCGTTTTCAAACCAAAAGACATGCATCATTATTACTAGAAAGTCAATAAATAGTCAATGGTCAATATCATTTATTAAGTATAGGTACACTATAGTATAAGTTGAGCGCGAACTCGCCAACAAACTACATGTGTAGTTTGGCGAGAAACAAAATTTTGTATTTTTTTTGTGCATTTCATAAAATAATTAAATAAATAAATAAAATACTTATTGACGTTAAAAATTACTTACTTAAAAAACATGATGGTGATAATCGGTTACGGTTTCTTAAAACTAAAGCTACCAGGGTTCCAAACGTGCCCTGGTCTGAGTAGAAGTGCAAGTGTTTTTACGGGGTTGCAAATGAAAATTATAAAACTACCAGCTGGTGCCCGCGACTTCGTCCGCGTGGATTTTTTTTTATTCCCACGGCAACTCCTTAAGCCTATGTCTTTCTCCAGGTCTTAAACTATACCCATGAAAAAATCATGTCGATCCGTTGCTCTATTGCGGCGTGATTGAAGGATAAACCAACAAACCAAAAAACCAACAAACAAACACACTTTCGCATTTATAATATTAGTATGAAGTATGATATTATGATCTAAAAAAAGCAGGTTATAAATCATTTCTCTGCCATGTTATGTTTTACTTTTAACACACATTCACCCTGCATTTTGAACTTTATTCTAACACAAGAAACATACGTTAACTATAACACTCATCATAATCCGCAAAAGAATTTGCATATCATAACATATGAGATATGCTATAAAACTAACGAAATTAGTTTTTAAACTCGTTTTTTCTGCTTAATGCAATTTGAATTGCAAACGCTGTTTAGTTGTGTCCGAGGGTAGAATTTAAAGAAATGTTTTAAGTTTTTCCATTTGAAACTTTATTGTATTTTAGATAGAGTTTGTTTTAAGCTGTTTTTACTGTTTCACAGTTTAATTTAACTTATGTTCGCATCCTTTATTATTGTGTTGGACGTATTATTTGACTGTCACTTGACGATGTCCGCGACTTCGTCCGCGTGGATTAAGGTTTTTTATTCCTACCAGAAATTTGTAAGTTTCCGGAATATAATGAAACATACAAGTAAATGTGCTAATTCAGGTTTATAAGCAATCTATATTCCAAGGAGTACCTGACAAATATCCAAACATAGAGATAGAAACATCCAAACTTTCATATAATATTTCATACTTTTAGTGATTTGACCATCGATTATCTTCATCTTGTAAACTCATCTAAATGAAACCTGGCCCCTAAGATACGGTTTCTTTTAGTTTAGGGGGTCAGGAATTCATTGTTCTGTACTGTAAATAAAATAAAAAAAATTAAAAAAGAAACATTTGTGGGTGTGATTATATTATGACTAACTTATCAAAGAAAGAAAGAAAGAAAATTGTTTTTTATTTGATCACCACATGTTTAGACTAATTATAATTTATATCAAGTAGATATAGTGATACGTGACCAAATAAAGGTTTCCATCTCAGCATTAGGTACGCTGCAGACTGCAGCGCTGCTATCAAAGAAATTATCGGTTATTAAACAAACTTCGCAATGACAGATTGGTGTCGTGAAACAAAATGTTTTTGCTCGTAAAACACATCGTTAACACAGCATATAGCAACAACATAATATATCGCTTCAACATGCGATATTGAACAATGAACTTGGTGCTATAACTGATGCAAATCGATGAATGTAGCGTGTTTGTATGATCTATAGTAATTTGTCATTGATAGTAGCGAGAGTCATGTTCGAGGTGCAATAGACGCGTGTAAAGATGGAGATAAATTATTGTATTTAACTTCTTTGGTAGTCCAGTTGTTGATATGCGTAGCCGTTGCTATAGTTGCTAACTACTAAGTGTTTAGACAATCTGTATTAATTTGTGTTATTTGTCATTGGTATTAGCGAGAGTCATGTTGTAGGCGTAATAGATGCGTGTAAAGATTCAGATAAATTGTATGTACCTTCTTTGATAGTCCAGTTGTTGATATGCGCAGCCGTTGCTATAGGTTGCTAATAATAAGCAGATATCCATCTTTATGGTTGCTATCAACAGTTGAACTCAAAATATCAGAACTGAATTTTAAACTCCGTTTTCTTGAAACCTTAAAGTGTACTCAGGCCTGCTGCTGCATGCATTTGCCGCTATGTGCCGCCCCGCGTCGTGCACTGTAAATACCTTTTGCCGCTTTACTAGAAGTTCCTACATTTTTTCAAAAATTAAAGTCACCAACGAATCGAACTAATTTCTGTAACACGAGGTAGGTTTCGTTGATGGATAGTGGCGATGCATGAGAATTCTTAGCCCTTCCATAATTATTCTGTGCCTTAAGTACCTATAAGTTCCAAACAAACTCTGATCTCACACTGACGCTCAACTTTATTTTCATAAGTGATAAGAATTATTTTAAAATTGGGCATATATATACATTTTAATTATAAATCATATCTTTAAGTGGATGTAGAGTTTATACGCTTTCTTAGCACTATGCATAAACAGTTATCCGCCCATCGATAAATAGTAATTTGTTTTACGAGATGTTTGTGCTACGAGTGGAAACTGAAAGTGTGTAACGGTCATTAGTGGCAAGGAATTCCCATTAAGCCAATAAGGGTTAATTTTATTAGGTATTAAAAGATTGAATGTCGGTTATTGTTGGTTTGACTATGAAAGACTAGACGCCCACAACTTTGTCCGCGTGGATTAATCATTCTTGTTCGTTCGTGTAGTTCTTGGAAAACTTTTTTTTTGGAGTTTACCTCCTTTAGAATCGATTTGCATATTATAGGTCCGGGATATGAAAAATTATGGGGAGTAAAATCAAATTTTCTCCGTTGCGTTATTGGTTTCCATGGTAGCACTAATTTAATTTTAATTTAATTTTAATTTTATTTTTATTCCACTACAAGTTAGCCCTTGACTGCGATCTCACCTGATGTGTTGATGCAGTCTTAGATGGTAGCGAGCTAACTTGTTAGAGGTACGGCAGTTATATTAAACCCATACCCCTATCGCCAACTTTCTACCCGGCATCGTACCGGAACGCTAAATTACTTGGCGGCACGTCTTTGCTGGTAGGGTGGTAAATAGCCACGGCGAAGCCTCCCACCAGGCAGACCAGAGAAATTTCTGAAATTATAATATCCTGAATTGACCCTGCCGGACCTCCGCACGTTAAGACAACAGCGCTCAACAATGCGCCACGGAGGTCGTCAAAGACATTTAAAGAACCAAAAAGCACATAATACGTATTCAAACTCTATACTTCTATAGCCTAAGCCCTAGAATATCGTGAATTCAAGTCAAATATTTGATGGATGTAGGGAGTCCATTGTGGAGTTTGAACAGCCTACGTCGTCGCGTCGAGATCGATGGCTATTGCCTGGCCTGATAGGTATGAAATATAGGATCGTTCGGTACTTCACTATTGAGTGATGACTTTGATAAGGCTCGGTATATCTAAACTATAAAGCCTTCATAACCATAACGCTTTGCTTCTTACAGTGCCGCGTGATATCAGTTCAAAGAGGCGATGTGAGATGATGTCTACCCTCAGTCTTCAGAGGAGTTAACTGTTTAGTAGTCTCTAACAAATTACTAACTACTAACTAATAAAAGTATTTAGTTATGCGTCCCACGTTCACTATAATTAGTGTTTTATAAATGGGTTAAACTGGATGATGCCTGCGACTTCGTCCGCGTGTCTGGCCCCATGGGGAAACATTGTTTTTAACTTTCCGGGATTAAAAGCCTTATTTCTTTCCCGGGATGCAATCTGTCTCTGTATCAAAATCGGTTGCACAGATGGGCCGTGAACGCATAACGGTATAACAGACACTTTCGCATTTATAATATTGGTATGGATTAGGAAATATTTCCCTAAACACCAGTTCCTTGGTGCATATGAACGAACGTTTCCACATTGCGTTTTGTAAATACAGCATTGGTATTCTTTTACTGAATGTGTTTGGCCGGTCCAAGGAACCGTAACCTAAAATAAGAGTTACAGAACTGAACCATCACCATAGCCCAGCCCATTAACGTACCACAGCTGGGCACAGACCTCCACCACCACGCTGCTCCAATGCGGGTTGGCGGGCTTTATCGACTATTATCATGTTAGTGATAATAACCGGGACCGACGACGGCTTAACGTGCTCTCCGAGGCACGGGGGTGAAACACCACCAACTTCCTAACTCCGGGCAAGTACTGAAAATTTATAGTCAGAAAAACCCAATACTTAATTAAGGCTCGACCCGGGACTCGAACCCGGGACCTCTTTGGCCGCAGTCGAACATGCTAACCACTAGACCAACGAGGCAGTTACAAAACTGACCACTAGACCTAAATTAGACATCGCAAAACGTCGTAAGGTCGGAGTTCTCATTGAAAAGGGTTTGCTATGTGTAACCTACTTCGTCTGTCGCATACTTTTAGTTCCAAATCAATATGGCGGCCTCAATCAATCGTAGGTTTTAGTCACGTATTTACTTTCATTGTAATACACTTAGAACCTGAACGGAATAACTAATAGGAATATAATCGTTACTTTATTCGTATGTATCTAGCTTCCTAATTTAATAGGGCCCGTCTCTGAATCCCCAAATCCTATGGTTGACGCTCATTTACCAGTAACTAAATATTTAGTGGGAGCATAAGTAATGAGGATCGCTCGCGTGATTATATTTGCATGAGTTCAGGAAAACTGGGATGACTAATTCTGGTCTGACGCTATACAATCCTGTTGTTTAAAAATGAATATTAAACGACTACCCCTAACGACAAAAGTTGATCGCATAACATATCGGCTCCCCATTTTGGTTCCGATAATACAATATATTTTCAGCATTATTATATACCACTTTCACCAACTATACACCCAAAGCGAAGTGCAGCAAGTTCAAGACAGTAGAATCGGGCCTGACAACGACCTCAATTTACATAGACGGGCCCTGTCAAACAAAGAATGTCGACTTATTTTACTAACGCCAGATACTCTGAAAAGCGGGACAGCACTATGGCGGGGACAAGGACTGGCTTATACAGGCGATGGGCATACCCTACAAGTCGGACGTCCAACTTTTTTCATTGAGAGGGCCCATCTAGTACCTACATTATATTTATATCGATGGGCCCGTCTTACGTAGGAGGACACTTCACAAGGTAAACCATTTTCCTCCCCAATACCTTATTTCGTTATAGTAGTTTTGGTTATTAGATCCGCGAACTAGCGGACGAAACACCTGTGAAGATATAATATAATAGTCATCGTCGTCGTCAACCGATAGACGTCCACTGCTGGACGTAGGTCTCAAACACACTTTCGCAGTAATATTATAAGCAAGATAAGTTGGAAAGAAGGCTGCTCGCACTATACAGGGTTGCAAAATCTTCGCCGTATTTTCAGCATTACAGCAATTTTCTTAGGTCGAATATTTCGTAGCAAGGTGATAATAAGTCTGTTTTATTGCTATTGCTAAGTACCCACATTACACCCCAGAGGGGAACAATGTCTTACGAAATTTTATTGGCGGGCTCAACGGAGTGCTGGAATCATAATATATTCATAATCTTTTAACTCATTTCTACAAACGTTTTCGTAATTTTTTGGGCCATAAAAATACAAACAAACATATTTTTTCAATTTCCACTTAAACGTATGAAATTAAAATCCGTTCAGCCTTTGAGAGGGGTCGAGGGTCTGCCCTCAACGTTATAAATAAAACCCTGCAAAAACATGCAAATATTCAAGTTTTTAGACCCAATTAATTTTGTTACAGGTTTGAGCTGTTGGATGATTATTATACTTTCAATTTAAGTCCGTCAGTCTTTTCGTTTAAGTACCTACTATCATCATCGTCATAGTTTCCACCCATTATCGGAGTCCTACTGAGCACGGGCCTCTTCTCTAATGAGAAGAATTTGGCCATAGTCCACTACGCTGGTCTAGTGCCGATTGGTCGATTCCACACACCTTTGAGAACATTACGAAGAACTCTCAGGCATGTGGGTTTTCATTTCCTTACGATGTTTTCTTTCGCCGTATTTAATTGCTTAAAACATTTAACTCATAAGCGTGCCGAGGCCGAATGTATAAGCACTAAGTTATCATTCTTATATATTTAAAAGAGGGCAGAGGTATAAGTTCCGAGTGTTAATAAAGAGTCCATCGTCAATTTAAATCGCCTAGCGTAGCTCAGAGGTCGGATATATCAAGGGCCTTTTAGATTAAGGGCTCTTACCTCCCATGTACCCTTGCGGCTGCGAGTCCTTTACAATATTTGAGGGTCGATTTCAATTTACGTATCCGGATGGATAATAATTAGGGAATGATTTTGATAAAAAGTTCAAAAAAGGTTTGATTTAAGGTGAAAAGGTTCACTGCCAGCCTCTGCATGAAATCTGTGTGCAAGTGTAAACTGCTCGCGATTGAGCAGTGGGCAGTTGTGTTGCATATCAAACCAATTGACAAGTGTGATGGATCGGGCGGGCCGGAGAAACGTCGGCACGGCGATAATAATTAGGAAAGTGACGGGGCAATTACTGCAGCTTGCGCGTCTGCCCGCCTCGCATACTTAATAGAGCTGGCGTAATGCAAGGGAGGTAGCGTGATGAATCCATACTCATATCAGCGCCCCGCCGCCCAATCGTTTGTCAAATGTATAATTCGACCTGTTTAGGGAAGTCTGTTTAGTGTTATATACTCGAGTGTATCGTCTGGGTTAAGATATGGTTTTCAATACTGAAAATTCGGTGAATTAAGCACCAAGGTTACTGCATCGGTGGTCTCCAGTTGACTTCTCAACTGCTCGAGCTTGGAAATTGGCTAAGACAATTGGGCCTCAGGCTGGGCTCACTTGGTCGCGTGACCTAAGACCTACGGCGGCCGACATCACTCGAATCTGACGTACCTATGTCTCGCTCGCTTTGTTTGACTTTACAATACAATTGAGTAATACGGCTTTACAATATAACAATACGGTTGAGTTTCTTGCCGTCTCCTCTCAGTAGAAACTACTTTCCGAACCGGTGGTAAAGTCAAAAGTTGACGTAACATAAGAGACATATTACTTATGTCATGCATGGTTCTCGTTACTCATTGATGAACGAATAGATTACAATAAGCGTTATTGAATCGTATTTTAAAGTTATTTAAACATTTAATTTATAAAAACAGTTAAAAACGCTTGGAATAATGTACAGTCACAACTAAAAATACTACAGAAGTAATATTTGGAATAATTACAAGAAAAGTCATCCGTTCGTTCAATCTGTGGTCCTTAAGTGCAATATAATTATAATTCGCTAATATCTTACATTAGAAGTGTCTCATTTAAAATGTTTAGTGGGCATGAAAGTCCAAGACTATTCAGAACTGTCACAGTGAACAAGGTACTTTTGTTGTTGTACATTTGTTTTGATTAATTGTCGAGTTGATATAATAATGTACCTAGCTATTATCTTTAATAAAAATATAGCAAGCAGTACTCCATGTGATTTTCGTAGATTTTATGTGATTTTTGACCCAATATCAGACCGGAAAAATTTTCACAAGTTTTGAAGACGTACCTATATTGGATATTTCTGCAGTAGAAGTGAAATACATTGAAGCCATGATTTATAACAAATGTTCTGCTTGAGAAGGCCAAAAGCAAAACATAATAGTCATGATGGAAAGTGTAGTGACAGGACACAGTTTCAACACTATTCGTGAACGACTAGCAGACAAATTGGAACTGATTCGGTTTGATCCATCTCTTGATGAAAATACGAAGTATCAAATAACGCCTACTGGATATTTAATAGTTTAGATTGATACCCGGCCTCCTATTTTGGTGGCAGGCCGAAGAAGCTCTTTCCCCGGGCCTTTCGACTTAACTTTTCAGTTTTTTATTTTTAAGTTATTTTGTGTGTATTTTTTCACTAACTTTTAATTTTTTATTTCATTTTGTTATTTATTGCTGTTTTCTTGTCGCTAATTCAATGAGTGCTTTAGCCTTGGGAATAATTCATCACTGGAAAGCCAGCTGCTCTGTAAGTACTGTTCTCAACCTAAGTATTTCAAAAATAAAACAGGCCTTAACATACACATTGGAAAAATTCACAAAACTGTTTCGGTATACCAGCAGCCACAAATTACTCAAATTCAAAATTCTGCACCAATTAATACCTCAAACATTTCATCAACTGAATTTTGGCAACATCTTAGCTTTTTGAAAAACAGTGTACCTATTATTAAACGTATTCCTAGGGGTTCACGTTTAGTAGTAGCAAACACTTTAAAGAAAACGATCGATACTGTAGTTACCTACTCAAAATTCTTCTCAAAGTTGGGAACATTTACTAACTTTTGCTTACAGAGTTTTAAATGTAGACAAAAGCGAGAGCTGCTCCCTTACTCAGAAAATAAAAAATAATTGCGGTAAATGTTATGACCCAAATTCAAGTTATAGCCATAATATACCAGAAGCAAATAATAAAATTAGCAAAAGATTTGATTCGGTACTATACATTGAAAATAAAATTAGTGATGGCGATTATAAGGGTGCAGCTCGGCTTTTATTTTCAAGTGATGTGTTGGCCCCTGATACAGAAGAGACCTTAGAGCAGTAATTCCCAAAGTGGTCCAGGTGGACCCCCAGGGGTCCACGGGAGACTCAACGGGGGTCTACGTTGGCGTGACAGAAAAATGGGGGTCCACAATTCGTAAGCGGGGGTCCACGAAAATTTATCTGGTTTCGATAGTGAAGAACTAAAATGTTGGCTTGACTTCACCTATCAATGTAGGCAGATAATATTTTAAGAAGCTCAGCGACTGTTACTTGTAAAATCTTGTAATATTCCATAATCAGTACAACGTGTCGAGACTTGCAAAGCACCGCCGCGGCCGCCCGCCTTATACTCAAAGCCGCCCGCCGACGCTCCGAGTTTTCTAAATAAAATAAGTGAGAATTGATTGGTTTTTGTGCTGTGAGTAGATGTCAAAAATGTAAGTTTGAGATGGAATCACTTCTTTTTGAATGGTCAACTTTACTTTTGACATCCACTCACAGCACAATCAATTAATTAATTTACCAATCAATTCTCTTTTTTTTTTCAAAGAATGTTTTTTTCGTGGTTGGAACTCACTCGCAACGCCAATTTTCATAATTTATCTTCACATTTTTTGTCGACTGGAAATAATATTATGATAGAAATTTAGCTGCAGGGGGTCCACCGGAACCAGCAAACTTTTGAAAGGGGTCTATGAGCAAAAAAAGTTTGGGAACCTCTGCCTTAGAGGCTCTTCGATCAAAACATCCGCAGCCTATTTCTTCTGTTTTATCAGATCTGAATATTTCAGACACAACTTCGCTTCTGGCTAAGGTGGAGGATGTTCGTGCAGCAGAATTGTCTTTTGGAAATGGTTCTGCTGGCGGTATAGATGCTATGTCACCACAGTATTTTAAAGACTTAATTGGATTAAACTGTGATATTGGCAAGGGACTTTTACAATCAATCACCAATTTAGTTAACTTAATGTTATCGGGCGTCGTACCTAAAGAAACAACACCAATTTTGTACGGCGCCAATCTTTGTGCCCTTGCCAAAAAAGATGGTGGTGTACGTCCGATTGCTGTGGGTTCCACCATAAGACGCATTGTTTCCAAAATCTGCAAGAACATTGCACCATCTATGTCAGAATTTTTTCAACCTATACAACTAGGCTTCGGATGTAAGGGTGGTTGTGAAGCTGCAGTTCACGCTGCTCGTACTTTTCTATTAAACTCAGGTGAGGAGGTGTTGCTGAAAGTTGATGTTAAAAATGCTTTTAACTCAATTGATCGTAACATCCTCCTCTCTGAGGTTAAAAACAAAATTCCAAAAATTTTCCCTTACCTTTGGCAATGTTACGCGGAACCTACCTCTGCTCGTCTTCTTGCGGTGTCTACGAGGGAATCAAGTTACTGGCTTCATGCTCTCCCGTCTAAGCATTTAGGCACTCTGTTGGACCATCTCACTCTGACGATTGCGGTTGGTCTTCGACTTGGCGCCAAGTTACAACAGCCACATCTTTGCCGCTGTGGTGGGGCAGTGGACGCGTATGGCCATCACGGGCTTTCTTGTATTAAAAGTGCCGGTCGTCTTTCGCGACATGCTTCCCTGAACGACATTATTCGTAGGTCTCTTGCCACCGCTAAAGTGCCTGCAGTGTTAGAGCCTAATGGCTTGGCGCGCAGTGATGGTAAGAGACCTGACGGGATGACTCTTGTTCCGTGGAAGCAAGGAAGGTCGCTTGTTTGGGATGCCACATGCGTGGATACGCTAGCGTTATCCCACTTGCAGGCGTCCTCCATGTCAGCGGGGGCGGCGGCCACTAATGCAGAAAGAGCCAAGAGGCGCAAGTATGAAATTATTGAAAATAATTTCATTTTTGTGCCTTTTGGTGTTGAAACCCTGGGGTCGTGGGGCGAAGATGCTAGATCCTTTTTTAAGGACCTATCTTCTCGTCTCACAGAGTCCACAGGTGACCGGAGGGCTGGCAGTTACCTCGGCCAACATATAAGTTTGGCTATTCAGCGGGGTAACGCAGCCAGCGTTCTGGGCACACTGCCTCACAGCGGGATAGATGATATTTTTAATGTTTAGTTTTTAGTTTTTAATTTAGTTTTTAATTTAGATTTAATTTAGATTTTAATTTTATCTACTTATAATATATTTAAAGATCAAGTGAATATAATTAAAATTATTTCCTAATAATTATAATTTTATTATAATCATAACTTTTGGAGCACGTCCATACAAATCCGACTGTATGACGTCTAAATGCGTCTGTCTGCTACGCTTTCACGGCCTAACTACTCAACCGATTTTGATGAAATTTGGTACAGGGATAGGTTGTATCCCGGGGAAGGACGTAGGTACTTTAGTAGGCTAGGACGTATTTTTTATTCCGGAAAATTGAAGAGTTCCCGCAGGAATCAAAAAACATCAGTCCACGCGGACGAAGTCGCGGGCATCATCTAGTATTATATATGCGAAAGTGTGTCCGTCTCTCTGCTTTTTAACGGCCCATCTTTTCAATCGATTTTTATGAAATTTAGTAAAGAAATATATTGGATCCCGGGGAAGGACATATGCTACTTTTAAGTTTTATCCCGGAAAATTCGGGAGTTCCGGATGAAGTCGCGGGCATCATCTCGTATAGACGTATATCATAATTAATGTTTCACAGAAAAGGCGTCATCAAAATTTTAATTGGATATAAATGTGGTTTTCGGTTTATTTTGTACGTTAATTGGTGCGATGAATTGTGAGAGGAAATCTCTTAATTTATCAAACAGACGTGAACAAATGTTGATGTTATTGATAACATATACAGACTGTTCCCTAGTATGAGATTAATCATCTCAAATACTTAAATGGTTTTCACGTTTTTTGGTATTTACATAACATAATATTATTTCAGAGTAAAACATAACTTTTCATTGTTTTAATTATACCACTATGCACTATCATAAATAAATAAAGCTGAGGGCACTCACACCAAAGAGAATAATACAGTATTTAAAGTATTTGCCTTCTGCAGTAAGTTTACTTATTCAAATAAAAGGAGATACTGACTTACTGACATGCTAAAAGTTATAATTTATCTGCTGCATCTAAAACCTTATGAATTCGCTTGTACTTATTGGGTTTCTCTACTGCGTTGACGGTAGATACCAACTAAAAATAGATAAGAAATGCCAACGGTAGCTTCATTAACTTAATTAGAAAAGCTAGTTATTTTCATGCCAAAATAAAATAAATTCCAATGGGATCTTAAAATAACATAATTAGGAAAGCAAATTGTATGCCAAAATAAAATTTAATTATAAAACAACAGTAGTAGAAAAGCTATAAACCACGAATCTCTCAATTAAGTAAGTACACTTTTAGTGAGGCTGCATCGTTGACATAGTAATCAAGCTGCAAGCTACTAAAGCTATTTATTCCGCACTTCTAGTAGCGCTAAACTAACGGTGGCTCATTTATTCACAGAATACTTCCGCAAGACGGTTTGTATAAATTAGCTTGCAATTCATTATTTATAAGAGGATGTGGCTGCCTCTTTAAATTAAGATGCCATTAAAACTCAACTTCTCAACAATCTCTTCAGACAGACGAGATTTTTCAAGACACAATTTCGCATTTATAAAATAACTGCGGATTTTTGTTACCAATGCTCAATGCAAATTTTTGTTTCATAAAAAGGACATTAAACAAAAGGTATAAAATAGTACATTAATTAATATATCTAGTCTTTTATGTATTTATAATCATGATTGAAAGATATACGAGTAAGATAAAATTATGTTTTAAGCGTTATGGCAGCGACTGTACATCCAGGCGAGTGGGTAACTGGAGCGAGTAATCAGACCGTCCGAGCGACGCCTGCGCATCAAAGAAATTTCGTTGCGATTGTACAGTTTAGGTACACCATAATGTTCAGTGTGATATCTTGTATCTTGATTAGGTGCATGTGAATGAATTTTAGTACATTGTTGATGGTTGTTAATGTAGTTTGTTAGAAAGTTGAGGTTTACTCGAGCAAAATACGTTGATTCGGAGATAAAGGTATTAAAATTTTATATTTTCACCATTTTAACCTACATCTGTGTTACGTGATTTAAACCTATCGCTATTCGGTTACTGAGCACGGATCCCGTCTCAGAATAAGGTTCAGGCCTTAGTTCACCAGGCTCGCCAAGTGTGGATAGGCAGACTTCACTCAACTTTATGAACAATATTATGGAGAGGCATGCATTTGAACTTGAGGTATTCTGTTCAAAGCGAATCCGAACCCGGAATCCCCCGAATAACTGGCAGAAGTCTAAATCACTAGGCTGTTACCGCTCGCAATACATTTACGGTAGTATTTTTGACCGAGAATCACGGCTCAATAAAGCAATTATTGTCAATCTGTCGCACCAGGATTTCAATACAAAAATTCTTTCTGATTTTTGTTGCGACATGGGAGGCTGCAAAATGGACCTGAAATAAAATTTATTTTCTAACGAGCACCTCTGTAGCCCTAGCACAATCAACGTGACATATCTCACGCGGATTTTTGTCGCTTTGAATCCTCATTTAAATATCGAAGACGCATCCGTATACGACTCGATCAAGATCGATCCACGGCATTTAGAGTCTAAGGCCTAATATAATATGCACTTGCGGCTAGCAGTATACTTAGCGCTTAGCCGTTCTGTTTTATTACGACCCACCGCAGTGGTCAGTCAGTGGTCTAGATGTGACGACGTAAATAACGTTCTTATTTCTAAAAAAAGTCCTCAAATAAATTCTATTACAAAAAAAAAGGTGTTAACCTATATAGATGAGTTCACTAGCTCTTTGGTATTTCCCACATTCTGGGGTACGGAGGACACGCAAAGGCTGGACCTCCGAAGTTCGATCACACGTACCTTCATTGACAAAGCGTTCTTCCATCGAAACCCCGTGATAAAAAACGTTGTCACATAGATTGTGCTGGGACTGCAGGAGTTTGATTTACATTTCGCTCGTTCTTTTCGTATAGTATATACGAGGAAATTAACGCCTTCCTAAAACTTTCGTTTTTACTTTTCCGCAATGCGTATGTAAATAATATGTAAAAGTAGCACGATTGCGTCGCTCGGAAAAATCCCGTCCAAAATAATTCTAAAATTTACACCTAGGTACGTAGGTACTACGGCTGTAGGTACGTAGATATAAACCCTTAATAGAGGTGTATCTAAGATATTTGTAAGATATTGTAGCTTTATTTATGGTATTACTCGTTTATGGTCATTGATTTTGTGTTTTTTGCAGTTAATAAACAAATTCACTTATGCTTTTCGAGATTATTGCTTCGCAGATACAATACTTCATAATATAGAGAATACGAATATTAAAGATCATGACACCACTCTGCCTACACTATAATATTACCAAAGGTTTTTATTTTTCACTCTCCGAAAATATAGAATTTGCATACCTACTGACAAATTTCATTTTGTTTTTCATTTGGTCATCACTACAGCCTATTAAAGTCCCATGAGAGTGGAGGCCTGGGCACAGGCCTCCACTCTCATAGGAGAGCGGGAATTAGAGTTTAGAGTTAGACCCACCACGCTGCTCCAATGCGGGTTGGCGGGCTTTAACGACTATTATCATGTTAGTGATAATAACCGGGACCGACGGCTTAACGTACTCTCCGAGGCACGGGGGTGAAACACCACCAACTTCCAACTCCGGGCTGGCACTGAGAATTTCTTATTGAAAAATTAATTGAAAAACCCAATACCTAACTTTTATGCCCGACCGGGAATCGAACCCAGGACCTCGTGATCCGCAGTCGACTATGCTAACCACTAGACCAACGAGGCACTTTATATTTCATTTGGTAAAGGGAAAATAAAGTTCATACCCTTGTGTTATCCCGTGCGAAATCATGTTTAACCCCCACAATATAACGTCGAAAATGTTATGGCTGCAGAAAATATCCGTGTGAATAGAAACACCTGCGGGTTCATGTAGCGTGAAATAAAATCGGTTTTGGAACATTTGGTAAATATCTCTCACCTACACACTCCTATAACGGTGTGTCCAAACATTGCGCGGCAGCAACACGCGGCGTTTGCAGGACACAATGCTGCCGCGCGCTAGTAAGCACTTGAGGACTCACTACACCCACGAATCCATACTAATATTATAAACTAGCTGATGCCCGCGACTTCGTCCGCGTGGTTTAAGTTATTTTTGATTTTAACTTTCCAGCATAAAAAGTAGCCTATGTCACTCTCCAAGTTCTCAACTATACCCATGCCAAAAATCACGTTGATCCGTTGCTCCGTTGCGGCGTAATTGAAGGACAAACCAACGAACAAACAGACTTTCGCATTTATATTAGTATAGTATGAAGTATGATGCGATCGTGTGTCTGTCTGTCTGTCTGCTTCGCTTTAACGTTCCATCATTTTAACCGATTTTGGTGAAATTATTAGTAGGTATAGCGCTAGGTTGCATCATCAGGACATAGGGTACCTACTTTTTATCTCGAAAAATTAATTAGTTCCCGAGGGAACATCAAAAATTGAATTCACGCGGGCGAAGTCGCGGGCATCATCTTGTATATTAATAATATGCGCGGCAGACGTCCAATAATAGCACGGCATCCAGACCGCGGCAGCCGCGCCGAACGCCGCGCGAATGTGTATAGAAACCTTAACACAGTGACGTGTATGTTGAGCACAGCACATTTAACGTTTTTATGTTGACTGACAACAGCGATGTAATGGTGCAAACATGCTTTGCCGGTGCCGGTATCCGAAAGCTCACTACGGAGTACGAACAGTGTGCGCCCAAAGATGTTATTTCCCATCGATCACGTCAAACTTAACTGCGGTTTTTAATGAAATTGTCAAGCGCTGGACAGCGGAAATGGTAGTAAACTTTTACGCGATCGAATACGTAAAAACATTCCCACTCGGCCTGCTAGACGGGGATAAGACATAACGTCCACGCGTCCGTCAGACCAAAATTTTTTGTCCACATTTTTTTTTGTCAAAACACATTTAAACATTTCCCATACATATACGACTTTAATCTATCGAGGGTGTCGCCTTGCAAACCAGTGTGAACAACGTAGGATATAAAAAAAAAACTTTATGATGATTTTTACGATACGGCATTAGCTTCATGCTCAAATGATTAGGTCATTCTATCAATTTGGCATTGCATAGAAGGTACAATTATGTGAATTATTTTCTTTTCTAGTAACTAGTAATCAGACTTTTATTGCTGATGAAAAAAGCTTTAAAAATGCTTTGTATACCTAGGGTTGAAGATTAGGTATATACATGATATAAGAGCATGGATTTGACTCGCTCCAGCAATGCTTAGGACTGCGGTTACTGTATCTTTACATTAATTTATGTAATTATGATAATTTTTTTTGTCAAAAGCGTAGCCACTGAGTTTCTTGCTGGTTCTTCTGGGTAGGAACGGCATTCCGAACCAGTGTAGATTCATTCGACTATTCAAAAGCACTTGTAAAAAGTCTACTTGAATAAAAAATATTTGATATTGATGCAATTTTGTCATAGGGCTTATTAGAATCAGCATCGGCATCCGCTGATAAATAAAAATCTGCATTCGTAACAACCCTGTTCTTACCCTGTATTTCTTTGTTACAGAAGTGTCGGTTACGTACCGACGAGGGCTGCCTGTGATAACGGTGCCCCTGCCTTCACGGCGCGAGAAATGCAGGTTCACCCTCCGCCCCGTCTCACAAACCGTCGGCGACCTCCTAGAACAGGTACCATTATATTCTATCATTGTTAGGGTTCCGTAGCCAAATTTGGCAAAAACGGAACCCTTATAGATTCGTCATGTCTGTCTGTCTGTCTGTCTGTCTGTCTGTCTGTCTGTCTGTCTGTCTGTCTGTCTGTCTGTCTGTCTGTCTGTCTGTCTGTCTGTCTGTCTGTCTGTCTGTCTGTCTGTCTGTCTGTCTGTCTGTCCGTCCGTATGTCACAGCCACTTTTTTCCGAAACTATAAGAACTATACTGTTGAAACTTGGTAAGTAGATGTATTCTGTGAACCGCAGTAAGATTTTCTTACAAAAATAGAAAAAAAACAATAAATTTTGGGGTTCCCCATACTTAGAACTGAAACTCAAAAATTTTTTTTTCATCTAACCCATACGTGTAATAAACCATACGTGTAGTAACCCATAACCCAAAAATGATATTGAGGTTTGTAATATTATTTTTTTCTAAACTGAATAGTTTGCGCGAGAGACACTTCCAAAGTGGTAAAATGTGTGTCCCCCGCCTGTAACTTCTAAAATAAGAGAATGATAAAACTAAAAAAAATACATGATGTACATTACCATGCAAACTTCCACCGAAAATTGGTTTGAACGAGATCTAGTGAGTAGTTTTTTTTTAATACGTCATAAATCGTAAACCGCAATTTACCTTTCATTCAATCAACTCAAATATTAAAAAAAAATATTTAATTTAAAACTTACTACAGGTTTGTACGGAGCCCTCGGTGCGCGAGTCCGACTCGCACTTGGCCGGTTTTTTCGTTAAGGCTTAGCCCCACTTGAGATGCACGGAGCGGCGCGGCACGTAGCGGCAAATATTATTTGGATAAGTTTGTACGGGGCCGCGTCGCGCAGTGCATCACCGTGCCGCGTCGCTTAAGTGGGCCTAACTCCATACAACCTCATACAAAGAATACTTGCCGCGCCACGCCGCGCCGCTGTAGTGGGGCTAGACCTGTATTATCACATCACCCCAAGTGCGGATTGGATGTCTCGAAACACCTTTGAGAATATTGTAAAGTGTTGTGATGATTTGGAATGCGGGTTTCCTCAGTAACGTCTCTACTATTAAAGCAAGTGATTCAGCGCTACTTTGAAAAGTGAGGTCTTCGATATCCGGGCCCCGTAATAGGAGGCCAAAGTTATTTAAATGCTTTAATATATATATCGTGTATCTAACCGCTACAGTTAAATTAAAGGTCGTGCTATATTCCATCAATCATCAATCAATCTTTTATTCGCGAGCAAACTAATTAAGGAACAAACATGTTCATTGCTGACGTGAAAATTTATAAGGTAATTGTGTAATAATTTAAATGATACAATATTTTATGGAATCTTAATTATTAAAACATAAACATAATCCACAACCATGAATAGTTATATTTATTTATGAAAATCAGACGTTAAATGGTTTGTTTTCATACAGTTAAGAATTGGTACTTTCGCGCAGTAATTGTCAGCGGAAGTGATGAATGTTACCTCCCGTCCGAAAAAAGCTTGAGTTACCCTCAAGCTCAAAGAAGTTTGTCTTCAAAAAATTACATTCTTTATTTCAGGTGAAAGCTGAAGACCGCGGCGTGGAGAGAGCAGTCGCGCTGGCGGCTGAGGACCGCGTGCGCATCGCTTCCTCGGACACAGTGGAGTCCCTACTCGAGAACGACTTCAGACTGCTCATCAACGACACGGAGTACTACGTGAAGAGCCCGCCACAGGTAAACCGTATTACCTTACCTTACCTTACCTTAAAGATTTAGTCCCACTTCAGATGCACGGAGAGGCGCGGCACGTAGCGGAAAATATTATTTGTATGCATTGATATATTTGTATAAGGTACTAGATTGGCCCTTTCATAGAAAAAAATTGGTCGGCTGACTTGTGGTGCATGCTCCTCATCTGTCTTAAGTTTTTTTAGGTTCACCTGGTTTTGGGTTCCAGCCCTAGAATAGTCCAGGCCTACTGGCCTGGACTATTCTAGGGCTGAATCATACTTGATTAAAAAAAGCAACCAAGATTAGTTACAGCATAGATGGAACGGACTACAGGCATCAATAGTATTACCTATACGGTCTAATAATATAGTTACCAAATTAAATTCGACATTCTTTGTTTGACTAAATTGAGGTCGTTGTTTGTATGAGTTTGTACGGGGCCGCATCGCGCAGTGCAACTCCGTGCCGCGTCGCTTACGTGGGCCCAGCTGGGTACAACCTCATACAAAGAATGCTTGCCGCTTCGTGCCGCGCCTCTGTAGTGGGGCTAGACTTTTAATAGATACTAATATTATAAATGCGAAAGTGTGTCTGTCTGCTACGCTTTCCCGGCACAACTACTCAACCGATTTTGATCAGGTCTCTTTACCAAATTTCATCCAAAATCACTTACGGTTACGGGAAGAAAAGATTATATCAGGATTTATCCATAGAGCTCCGTAGTAGAGATCAGAGTGAGGTTTATCACATTTCTAATGCGTAGCGTAGGTTGCTAATGGAAAAATTCTACAAAACAGTCTTAATAGTGAACATTGAATAGGTACAATGGATACGATATCTTATGTTGAAGGACACCATTAATAAAACAAAGACAGTAAGTATATTTTCTTGTCGGCCATTATGGGGACAAATGTGTTGAACATCCGACTTGAGTTTATGGAGAACCTCATTTATGTTCAAGGGTTTACTTACTATGACGTGATTATTATAGTAAAATCAAAAAATAATATTATACTACTATAGATGATATCCGCGACTTCGTCCGCGTGGATTGTTTTTTCTTTTTATTCCTGCGGGAACTCTTCAATTTTCCGGGTTAGCCTATGTCCTTCTCCAGGATGTAACCATACCTCCATACCAAATTTCATCAAAATCAGTTGAATAGATGGGCCGTGAAAGCGTAGCAGATAGACACACTTTCGCATTTATAATATTAGTATGAATTAGTAAATTAGTATGGATTATAAAAATAAGTAAGTACTTATAAGTACTATATGACCGCATAGGGCTAACTTGTAATTGAATAGAAAAAATATATGCGATAACTAACTTAAGAAGTTACTCAGTAATCAGGTCACTAATTAAGTGAAAGCTATTAGGTTGTACGAACTACGTACAGCTATCAAATGCCCGACAAATTTAATTTGCATTTAATGTTAGAATTAAATGAAAACCACTCTGTGGAATTACTATATTACATAGCTAGGTATAGGAACTTAGCCTACTACAACAATTAGGTCTGTAAAGTAAAAAAGCCGTAGGTATGTTGTCGTTGGACACTCCGTTTTTTAGGCAAGTGCGCTCCAACTTATTTTTGGTGGGAATACACTTGTTTAATAATGCCAAATTTAGTATACTCGTACCTATTTTATGTTAGTGTTTGTGTGTGGTTATTGAAATAGAATGAGTTATTTTTTTATTTATTTTTATTTTTGTACTTACAAAATATTGTCTTAAAACTAATTTTTAAAAAGTGGACAAAGGTAAAGATTATCTCTAAAAATAAATCTCTTCCAGCCTTCCTTGAAAGTGAGTAAGAGGTACAAAAATAAAATATATTCGCGGCACTCGGAGACTGCCGCGGTAAAGCTATTGCATAGCATTTTTTATCAACTTACCTAACACTTTGGTTGCTATGACTACTTGTGTTGTTGACTTCAAAGTATTGAAAATAAAAAGACTATTTTTATGAAAAGATGATTTGGAATATAAAGGCGAAGTAATTTTAAAGAATTAGAATTAAGTAAGTAAATAGATCACATTTCTTGCGTCAGTTCTAATACTTTCAGGAGTTAATTCTATACTTTCACTGTCATTTGAAGAACTCATTTTTCAAAATAAAACCATGAATTTTTAACAATCCATGAAAATTTATGAAAACGCGGCCTTTATAATAATAATAATAATAGGTAATAGTAATAATGTATTTATTAAAAGGCATATAAAACCCAATATAAAACAAGTCACAAAACACTATAGACATACACAGTATATAAACTTACGGCTAACTTCTTTAGTTCGCGCGTTTTTAATTTGGTTTCGTTTTTTTTTTAATTAAAAAAAAGGAAACCAAATTAAAGCCGGCGGCACGACTATGGGCCGTCGTACCATTCAGTCTCTATTCAAACAATATTTGCATTCGATTTCTTTACCGCTGAACACTAAGATGTTCCAAATTCAAAAAGTGCGCGGAAAAGATAATTGCGGCGCACTTTTTGAAATAAAGAGGATTAAAAACTCATTTCCGCCCGCTAAAAGTTTCTTATAGAAAGCACCACCTTTGGGCGCACTTAAAGGCGAACCAAGTCGTCCTTTTCGAATAGATGGGATGAAAACAATGTATGCGTTCGATTTCTTTTTGAAATAAAGAGGATTAAAAACTCTTTTCTGCCCGCTAAAAGTTCCTTATAGAAAACACCACCTTTGGGTGCACTTAAAGGCGAACCAAGTCGTCCTTTTCGAATAGATGGGATGAAAAACTCATTTCTGCCCGCTAAAAGTTCCTTAGAAAACACCGCCTTTGGGTGCACTTAAAGGCGAACCAAGTCGTCCTTTTCGAATAGATGGGATGAAAAAGTATATTCATTCATTCAAAGACAAATATAACTCCTTAGTCTAAATATAAATCCTCCTTAAATTGGTTTTCGTGTAACTACAAGAATTAGGTCTGTAAAGTAAAAATGCCGTGTGTTGTCTATGGAAACCCCGTAAGAACGTAATTACTTTCACTATACAATTTTTTAAATATCGGTTGTCTTTTCCGACTGAGCTACTAAGACCTGGAATGGAAATTTTCGACTACAAGTTGAACTAACAAAAAGAAAAGATTTATAAAGATTGCCAGACAGGGCCCTCTACAGTAGAGGGAGAGACAGGCAAAGTTTAACACTTTCTTGCGAACACGATTATTCCAAGGTCCCAGCGTTTTATCCTGGCAAAGAGTTTGTATGTTTTAAAGAATAAAATATTTATTTGGAGAAGTATGTTACTTACACTTGTAAGCCCACTTATCATTTTATTTAGGCATATTTTAGGTTTATAGATTTATATCGTTTAAGCTATAATAGAACCCCTTTGTAAAAACTGGCCTCTACCGCCATCTAGTGAGTGTTCTATGAGGCTACTAATTTCTAATCATATTATTACATAAAAATTAATTAATACTTGCATGTGCTAAAGTTCAGCTTTATTTCAATTGTTGTTTTATTATTTTATAAATATCCTGTATCAAATCGTATTAAAGTTTTCATTATTAATATTTTATTATAAAAATAAGTTCGTAAACTGTATTTGATAAAGGATATGCGAATATCGACCAATAAGAGCGGAGAGATCGTCTTTTGATTTTTTTTTCTTTAATGAGTTGGTAAAATTTGATAATGGCCTAACGTACGATTCGTAAGAAGTGTAAAATTGGTGTAAAAATATAGAAAGAGTTGTTGTATTGCTGATTTTCACTTAAAATTCCCGTTATCCTGAAGCTGTCTACAATATCAAACTTTTGTACTTATAATTTGGTATGCATTTTAGTGTTTTGTTGCTAAGCGATAGATGTCACTAGTAGTATACTGAGTCGCGCTACGAATCCGTCTATAAGGATAGATAATATGAGGGTGTGAGGTGAAAATGGTCTTACAAACATACATACATTTAGTTAATTTGGAAAGCTAAACATTCAGATAATCTGATATGTTTGCTTGGAAAAATAATAAAAATTAAAACTTTATTTGAGTGAGTGAGTGACGACTGACGAGTGTTAGAATTAAGTATTAACGTTTGTCATTCTATCTCATGAAACAGGAAGTATACTATCTGTCAATTTGACTCGTATCGTGTCATTCGATTTAATCTGCGGATACGGACGCCATGTTGATAATATGTAGTTACAATAGTAATAAATACGAGTGTTTTGACGATGGTAACTTAGTCTCCATTTTAATAGATTAACTTAGAAGGAAATAGAAAATCTCGCTTCCTAATTAAATACGGACGTATTTTTTCGGTATTAAATTTTCGGTGCCAGCGCCGTCTATCAAGAAAGTAACTCTCTCTGCGTCGTATTCCTCATTACTGAGGGTCGTGACCCCTGTCCATTAATCGAATAATGGTAGGAATTTTCTTGGGATAATTATGCGGTGGTTTCCCACGTCATTCCGCATAAGAAAGTCACTAATTTACTACTAATCATCCAAAAAACCCAACCATTATATTATTATTATTGGAAACAGGTCACGGCTCTCAGCTATGAGGGGTTGGTGTTGAGGTATTTTATATGTAAACGAGAAAAATATAATATCTACTGGTTCTACCCAATCATAATTTTCCGATTCCATTCACATTTGAGATCCTTCATATCCTATTACACCCCTAAGTAGCACACCCATATCTATAAATCCATTCAGATGATGGATCATGGACAAACGGATCCGATATCCGAATAAGGTGGTTAATTCAATTTAATATACTTAGTAGGGTAGGGTTCCCTTCAGGTGGAGGTTATTCCATCCATAAAAGACTAATCTATATTATTGTACTAGCTGATGCCCGCGACTTCGTCCGCGTGGATTGAGGTTTCCCGCGGGAACTCTTTAATTTTCCGAGATAAAAAGTAGCATATGTGCTATTTCATACTATAATCATTTGCTGTGCCAAATTTCAACCAGATTCGTTGAGCCGTTCTGGTGTGATTGAGTAACAAACATCCATTTGAGGTTTTTTGGTTCCCGCGGGAACTCTTTAATTTTCCGGGATAAAAAGTAGCCCATATGTTATTCCAGACTATAATCTATCTCTGTGCCAAATTTCATCCAGATCCGTTCAGCCGTTCTGGCGGGAAAGAGTAACAAACATCCATACATCCATACATCCATACTGCATCCTCACAAACTTTCGCGTTTATAATATTAGGTAAGATAGTAGATAGCGACGCGGTCACCGGGTCAGTCAGATAAATTCTCATTTGCAGATATATACATAGTATAGTATCGTAAGTATTTAGCAATGTTTCACCCTATAATTCAATATATTGTAACTCGTGGTGCGCCCCGAACTGAGACCTCGCGGTAGTTATCGCCATATTATGTATCATGATATTGTGTAAGGTTTGAGAGTTGGAGCTTGCTGTTTTTGCTTGAATGCTTAATTCAGAAACCCGCCCAATATCAATTCAGAAACAAAAAGTTGCTTAATTAGTCCTTGAGTAGTCTTTGAGACAGACTCAACGTGAAATTCTCAATTCAGAAACCGGCCGAAAATTGAGAGTTCTGAGGTCAACTTTGGACGTTAGAAAATCTCCACTTTGAAAGCCCCCCATTTCGTCAATTTTAGGGTAAAAATTCAAAAAAATATATTTTTGGACTCTATTCCTGATATACCGCAACCTCTAGGTATGTAACGCTATAAAAAATACTCTACATTCTTGAACGAAAAACGAAATCCTATTTCCAAGAGCCATTTCCGTATTTTATGTTCTGAAACTAATTTTATTATGACCTAGCCTTGCTTGCTTTCATGCTTTTCGAGAAAATTGAAAGGAAAAGCCTAGCTTTTCTGAGCTAAGGAGACGTTGAAACATGCGGTCATTTCATAAAGATCGTTGGCTAAAAGCTGAGAATTTTTCTTGTTCTAGAATAGCTATAGAATTAGAATTTAGCGGACGCAAAATTCTGAAATACGGCGGACTAAGTGCTCCAAAATTTCGATAGGATAGTTATAAAATTCCGTAGCATAGCAGGACGCGGAATTTGTAGGCAATCCGGTGGCTTCGTTGTAGTTGAATGGCAGGAGTTTATAACATTTTATCAGCTTAAAGTTAAAATGCAATGCTTATAAATTTCAACGTCGCATCACGTCGGCGTCTGTATAACAATATATTATTTTGGGGGTTCTTTAGTAAAAATATTAAGAACCCTCATAGTTCAGTGTCTGTTTTCCACAGTCATATGAACGATTAACTATAGGAGCTGTAAGATTGAAATTTAGCTCAGTTTATAGAATATACTATATAGATACCTAATACCATACCAGAGACATAATATTGTATCCAGTATCCACATGTTGAACATTAATTGGTCTGGTCATGTCGTAACTGCGTAGATATTAGACCAACGGTGTAGCCTGTAGGTATAAGACGACCGGAGACCAGACGAACTGCGTACTAGAACAACAGCGGTTTGGATGAATTATGAGACTGATATAGGACGGTTACGATGAATAGATGTAATTTGTAACTAACCTGGCCATCATCCAAGCAGTAGCTTTGTATTTATTTTCTCTTGGATAAAATTATTTACTAGCGATATTATTTACGGTTGCCACCTCTTCAAATAAGGTTTAGAAATCCAAATGTTTACTTTTCAACGGAAAAAAAAGTACCTACGTGAACTTTTTTTCATAATATAAAAAATTACCAAAATCACACCTGACGGGAAGTGATGTTGAGGCCTAAGATGGTACGCGCTTGCTTAGAAGATACTTATCGACTTTTGATTAAAAGATACTGGATAGTAATTGGTAGGAAACGCAGATTTACGTAATAGATACATGAATAATCAGGTATTATTTTATCGAACAGCGAGCTGCTATTACTTTTCATAAGTACATACCTAGTTTATGGTGCATTTCTTTTAGTGAGCAACAAAATAAATGTCTTAAAGGCAAAACAGGTTATATAAAGTAACTAAATTTTAACTTGTAACAATAGTATCGCAAGGCATTGTCAGGGGCATCCGTACATAGTCGACATTCTACGGACGCCTAAGAAGCGATTTCCGTCCTCGTTTTTAATTCGGACCGCTAGAATATGGAATGGCGCCTATCCAGTTTCCGTTTTCCCCTCCGCTTTTAATTTTTTTATCTTCAAACCAAGAGTGAATAAGCGCGTAGCCCGTAGACAAGCGCGATCCGGCGCGGTCGGCATCTCCACTTGCCAGCAAATTTGATTGCAACAACTATTTTATAAAGTAGGTAGGATACGGATGACAACCCTGGTCATTGAGGCAACCCTAAATCATCGGCATGTCATACACGCTATCTAGGGTATCAATGCCTTCATTCGCTTAGTTAATCATAGACTGCAATCAGCGTTAATAGATTGATGAATGCGAGAAGAATAATAAGAAAATAATGTTATACTTACCTACATAATATTAGACTCATAATTTAGGATGTAAAAACTATTAGGTACTATATAAAATTATACATATATCAATGTGTAAAAATAAAAGATTATCCCGGCTGACTGATCTGTCAATGCACTTTTGTAGATTTATTTTTGCAAAATTCCATCCCAAAATAGTATTTTTTGAAATTCCAGTTGACGAACATTTTTCATTTAAAGAAAACAAACCGGATAGGTAGGTACCTCTTGAACATGAAAAGCTAAACATTTTGCAAAAAAAATAATTCAGGATACCTACTCGTAACTCCTGAACATGAAAAGCGAGAGCTATAAAAAAAGTTGAAACTTATGCAAGGAAGTATTACCTACTCGAGGGTTACCCCCTCGAGTAGGTATTTAAAAATCAGTATTTATAAGGATTTCTGGATTAGCATTTGTTAAAAAAACTACAATAATTCACGAAATGTTGACCACCGTCAAAGTTTCGGGAACAAGCTTGACTATTGATTCCAGATTAGAACCCTACCTTTAAGCGTGTTCTAACTAGCATTAACAAGTTATTTGTATCCACTTTCAGGAGCGTCTGAGTTCGGAAGAGGTCGCGCGGCTGAGCGACGTGAGGAACCTCGTTAACCAGTTGTATGAAGCTCTCAATGTTCGGGAGCACCAGATTCGCAAGGAGCGGGAGTTGAGGGCGCAGTTAGAAAAGCTGTCTGCCGAGTTGCAGCCGTTGGAAGAAGTGAGTTATAGAATCTCTATACCTACAGATATTATAAATGCGAACTAATGGTTGGATGGATGGATAATTTGTTACCTACTCAGCATGATGAAATGTTCAGACATAGATTATTGTCTGGAATAACACTTAGGCACTTTTTATCCAGAGCTCCCGCGGGAACCAAAAAACCTCAATCCAAGTGGACGAAGCCTCGGGCATCAGTTAGTTGGCCATAAATCCATACTTCCATAATAATATTACTATGTCCATACGAAAGTCTATCAGTCTATTTACCGTCTGTATGTCTGTCTGTCTGTTTGCTATGCTCTCACGGGCCATCTGTTCAACCGATTTGGACCAAATTTGGTAGAGGGTTAAATTGCATCCCGGAGAAGGACTTTTAATCCCGGAATTAATAATAAAGAGAGAAACACAGTTTGGCTTGTACCTTTTTATTTTAGGGCTTTTGTTTCAGGAGTTTAATTGTATCTAGAAATTTTCAGCCTTCTAAGGCTTGCAATAATATGCGTCGGCATTGTTATGGCCTTAACCTAATGGTTAAGGCGGGTCGGCACACTCGATTCGACAGTTTTTGTTGAACAACGAAGCCGACCCAAAACATTATATTCGGCTGGGGTCGATGTGTAAGCACGCCTAAGACTTCAGTCGCATGAAACCGCACAACAAGAGTTGTGTGAGTGATCCGATAGTGAACATTTGCATATGCAAGACGCGGTTGTTTTGCACACCGAATACATTACCATACAGATGGGATTATTCCGTATAAAACACTTAAGCTTTGCGTTTCCGTATTTAGTGTCGGAACTTT
This sequence comes from Erebia epiphron, assembly GCA_963932025.1. Lineage (NCBI taxonomy): Eukaryota > Metazoa > Arthropoda > Insecta > Lepidoptera > Nymphalidae > Erebia > Erebia epiphron. The sequence goes on along the minus strand of OZ009952.1, from coordinate 13,913,406 downwards.
TTGGTTGCATGTCCATTTCCATACTAATATCACAGCGACTTTATATACTATTGGACTGTTCATATGATTTTGAGGAAAAAGACAAAAAAGAAAGATTTTTTTGTATTTGTTTTCGTTATGCTTAATTTGTTTTTAAATAGTTTAAAGGTTAGTAGTAAAATAAGTAAGTAATAGGTACGAGTAAGTAAGTAATAATTACCTTTATTATTAGTTAAGGTAGACTTAAGAGTTTTAGTTTAGTTAGTCGTTCCAGTACTTAATTGTTTTAGTATATGGCACTTGCAAATACGTGACCATAGAAATGTAGGTTACAGATTTATTTATTACAATTTAATTATATTTAGTTCGCACTTTGTCACGTAGTATAAATAAGCAATATTTTAGTTAGCAGTACATGATAGTTACAAGGTTTTCCCCCACTCCAATGTACCTAATTTCTTAGTATATAAGGTTAGGATTTATTTGTAAATATATGCCATATTGCCATATTAACACCGAGTCTGTGCGTATCATTTCTGCTCCAACTCTCAACAACCTACACGCAATCCGCAACAGTGGTGACCCCGACGTGATTTTCAACCCGACGTGATTTTCAAGCCGACGTGATTTTCAAGCCGTCGTAATCAACAAGCCGACGAATTTAACAAGTCTACGGAAACAACAAGCTACGGATCAGCAACCCACGGAGCAACATGACCCATCCGACACCCACACCAGCAAGAAGTATTTTGGAAAATCCATCCAATACCGGCACAGACCTAGTGGCATCAATCACCGTAGCCGAAAGAATACCGCAATTTTGGACCGACTCACCGCGTCTATGGTTTTCGCAGTTCGAAGCTATTATCGCCTCTCAGAAACAGGGAGACGAATTCAAATACAACCACGTAGTATCAAAATTACCAAAAGAGGTCATCCACCAAGTCAGCGATATATTGACCAGCCCACCTACAGAGAACAAGTACAACTGTATTAAAGAAAGGCTAATCAATTGCTACGAAGAGAGCGAGCATCGGCGTTTCCACAAATTACTCTCTGAGATGGACCTGGGGGATCAAAAGCCATCACAGCTTCTAAGAAGAATGAAGGAATCTGGTTGCGGAAAAATAAATGAAGATACACTCCGTTTGTTATGGATGAGGCAACTTCCTCCCTCTGTAACTTCCGTATTGGCTGTTACCGAGAATTTGGCAATAGATAAACTGAGTGAAATGGCTGACCGCATCTACGAGAACACTCGTCCCAGTAAAACCACTACGGCCGCAGTAAGCGCTGACGTAAATCTCATCACTCACCTGACGTCACAAATTGCAAGAATGCAGTTAGAAATTGCTGCGATACGCAATGACCGCGCACGGCACAACGGTCGACGCTGCAATTTTAGTCGACCGCAGTACTACCGATCTAGGTCAAGATCGCGCCAACGAGCATCGTTTAAACAAAGAGGCAATCTTTGTTATTATCATCAGGTATTCAAGGAAAAAGCATACAAATGTCAGCAACCTTGTTCCTGGGGAAGTAAACAACAGTCGTCGGAAAACTAAGCTCAGCGCAGAGTACGGCGGAACTCTGTGCTATCCGTCCTTCAAACCGCCTAACTATTACCGACTCAAACAGTGGTTATAGGTTTCTGGTGGACACGGGTGCAAATATTTCAGTTATACGCAAGACAACACAGCACACAGGAAGCACAAGCGATTGCAAATTATACGCCGCTAATGGAACCGTGATCGATACATACGGTGAAAAAACTTTAACGCTAAATTTGGGTTTACGCCGACCTTTCATCTGGACTTTCATCATTGCCGATGTCAAGATGCCTATATTAGGAGCTGATTTTCTAGAGCACTACCGTCTGTTGGTAGACGTGCATGGTCAAACTTTGATCGACAAAACGACGGATATAACCACACCTGCGAGTTCAATAAAAGTAAATATGCCGTCCATACGCTCCATCGACTCTGGTTTACCCGAGACCATCAAACGATTATTGGAAAAATATGAAAGTATCACTAGGCCGACATCAATGAAGATACCCACAAAACACAAGGTGCAGCACCACATCGTCACAGAAGGATTTCCAGTATCCGCTCGCGCTCGTCCGCTCCCTTCTGACAAGTATAAAGCCGCGAAAAAGGAATTTCAGGAGATGATGGAAATGGGAATATGCAGACCATCTAGTAGTCCATGGGCTAGTCCATTGCACATGGTAAAAAAGAAAAATGGTGAATGGAGACCTTGCGGTGACTACCGCGCATTAAATAAGATTACTGTTCCAGACAGATATCCATTACCGAGGCTACTAGATTTTACATACATCGCAAGCGGGAAAAATATTTTTAGCAAAATCGACGTTCGGAAGGCTTATCATTCTATAGAGGTAGCAGAGCCTCAAAAAACTGCAATCATTACACCATTCGGACTTTTCGAGTTTCCAAGGATGCCTTTTGGATTACGCAACGCGGGACAAACCTTCCAGAGATTTATGGATTCACTATTTCGAGATTTGGACTACATTTTTATTTTTGTCGATGACATATTAGTAGCAAGCGAGTCCGAAGAACAACATTACAAACATTTGGAGACTGTTTTCAGCAGATTACAAGAAAATGGGATTACAATAAATATGAACAAGTGTGAGTTTCTAAGAAAAGAGTTAGATTTTCTTGGTTATCATATAACGAGCCAAGGGATGAAACCGACACAAGAGAAAATTCAAGCAATCATCGATTATCCCAAACCAAAAACTGTGAAGGAATTACGTCGTTTCCTGGGCATGATAAACTTTTACAGAAATTCAATTAAGCAGGCCGCTAAGCATCAAGCCCCACTTAACATATTTTTGAGGAATTCAAAAAAGAACGACAACACACCGATATTGTGGAATTTAGAGGCCGAACGTGCTTTTCAACAATGCAAGCAAGATTTGCGCGACGTCGTAACTGTGTCATTTCCTCATGCTGATGCAGCGATTGCATTAATGAGCGACGCAAGCTTAAAATGCGTGGGCGCAGTTTTACAGCAGAAGGTCAATCAGGAATGGAAACCGATAGCATTTTTCTCAAAAACCTTATCTGAAGCACAAGTCAAGTACTCCACTTATGATCGCGAACTTTTGGGAATATATATGGCGACGAAACATTTTCGTCGATTAATTGAAGGTCGCAATTTTACGATTTATACCGACCACAAACCATTGGTTCACGCCTTCGACAAGAAGCCATCAATGGATGACACTCCAAGAAGAATAAGATACCTAGATTACATATCGCAATTCAGTACCGATATACGGCACGTGAGTGGACAAGACAACGTTGTGGCTGACGCTTTGTCTCGAGTTGTAGAAACTATAACTTTACCCACGGTTATCGATTTTTCTGATTTAGAAAAAAACCAAGAGGGTGACGCTGAATTACAACAACTTATGCGAAATAAGTCGTTGCATATGAAGCGCATAGAAGTACCAAATACAAACAGTAAAATATATTGCGATATTTCCACCGGAGTTACTCGACCGTATATACCACAGCAACTAAGAAGGACTATTTTTGACAGTTATCACAACCTGAGCCATCCAGGCAAAAATACGACAAGAAAATTGATTGGAAGAAATTACATCTGGCCTAATATGAATTCAGAAATAAACAAATGGTGTGATACATGTACACAATGTCAGCGATCAAAAGTGCATAGACATACAGTTTCGCCGCTCGGCAAATTTATGCCTGCTGCGCGTTTTTCACACGTTCATATTGATATCGTAGGACCATTACCTACATCTCAAAACAAAAGGTTTTTAGTAACAATGATAGACCGCTGTACGTCATGGCCTGAAGCTTTTCCAGTTTCGGATATAACAGCTGAGACTATCGCCAGACTGGTTTACGAAGGGTGGATCTGTCGTTACGGGTGCATGGATGTAATCAGCACGGACCAAGGAAGGCAGATGGAATCGGAGATATTCAGGAATCTTGCAAAATTAATGGGAATTGAGAAGTTCCGAACTACACCATACCATCCACAATCTAACGCAAAAGTTGAGAGATTACATAGAACTATTAAAACAGCGTTAATGGCTCGAGCAAATACGACGAATTGGACAAAAGAATTGCCGTCAGTTTTATTTGGCATACGCTCCAGCTATCGACAAGATACTGGGTTTAGCGCTGCAGAACTTGTTTACGGCACAACTATCAAGTTACCGGCAAGCTTTTTCGGTGATAAATCGGAAACCACATACCCGGAATTCATTCAAGGGATCAAGGAAAATATTAGTCGAGTCACAAGTATTCCGCAGCGAGAGAGTTCGGATCGGAACGTGTTCGTGCATCCACGTTTATCAGACTGTTCACACGTATTTTTGAGGTGCGATAGACTTCGCCCAAGCCTAACTCCTCCGTATGAAGGACCTTTTCGAGTCATCAGGCGGAGTAGCAAAGTATTTACAATTGAACGTAACGGCAAAGAATTGAACGTATCGATAGATCGACTGAAGCCAGCATTTTTGCTAAACGAGGAATTAGAGGAACATGACAATACAGTAAGAGATGATTTATCGACCGAGCACAGTGGATTTAAGCAGCAGAAGATTACACGTTCAGGGCGCGTATCTCGCCCCACCGTTCGTTTTGCATAGATAGTTATAATGCTAATTATTTTATATTGATAATAATTCTGTATATTTTTTTTTCTTTTTTTCAAGGGGGGAATATCTATGGCACTTGCAAATACGTGACCATAGAAATGTAGGTTACAGATTTATTTATTACAATTTAATTATATTTAGTTCGCACTTTGTCACGTAGTATAAATAAGCAATATTTTAGTTAGCAGTACATGATAGTTACAAGGTTTTCCCCCACTCCAATGTACCTAATTTCTTAGTATATAAGGTTAGGATTTATTTGTAAATATATGCCATATTGCCATATTAACACCGAGTCTGTGCGTATCATTTCTGCTCCAACTCTCAACAACCTACACGCAATCCGCAACATAGTACCTACTTAATTAATATTTAATTATGTCCACATAGTTTTAAGGTTGTTGGTTAATCAATACCAACAGCTTTTTTAACTAGGGTAAGCAGTACCTTTATGCCTCTTTGTCGTGCACGCCACTGCCCTCTATATCTGCATAAATGCATAGGAACTTGACGTTAATGCGACTAAATTTTGAATTGAAAATTCTGCAAGTTTTCTCCGTCACGTCTCCAAAATAGTGTGAAGTCTGCCAATCCGTACTTGGCCAGCGTGGTGGACATGGCCAAACCCTTTTTATTCCGAGAAGAGACTCATGTTCAGTAATGAGCCGGCAATGAAATGATGAAGTTATATCCTTTGTATGTTATCATCATAATTTCACGAAAAAAAAATTTTTGTACATAATAGACCTATTATGTACAGTTAAATTCAAACTTTATGACGTTTCAGCAGCGTCTCTGAAGTTAGCCGCGAGTGTAGGTTCACGCAGGTAAGTCAACTGAACCGTCCCGCTGATACATAGTATTGTATTGTGCGCATCGAAACGCACGATATTCGTTGATGTCGATGAGAAGTCCTCAAGTTTGTATCGGACTCAACAATTTCACCTTACTCACTTTCAAGGAAAACTAGAAGAAATATATATTCGAGAGATAAGCTTTACCTTTGTCCACTTATTTTTTCTGTTTGATATAAGACATCCCACCGCCAGCAGCAGCAGCTCCAGCCCATTAACGTCCTGCTGCTGAGCACAGGCCTCCACTCTCATAAGAGAGAGGGAATAAGACCACCACGCTGCTCCAATGCAGGTTAGCGGGATTTAACGACTATTATCATGTTAATGATAATAATCGGGACCGACGGCTTAATGTGCTCTCTGAGGCACGGGGGTGCTCCGGACTAGTACTGAGAATTTCCAGTCGGAAAAACCCAATACTTAATTATGGCCCGACTCGGGACTCGAACCCGGGACCTCGTCGGCCGCAACGAGGCAGATATGAGACATATTTTGTACTAAAATAATTTAAAAAAAAAAAAACATAGCTCATCTGGTAATACCGATTATTTTCAGAAACGCGTGTCCCTAGAAGTTGAGACTGGTCGGAAGACATCAGCCTTGACGTGGGTGGGTCTGGGCCTAATGGGAGTCCAGTTTGGGGTGCTAGCACGACTGACGTGGTGGGAATACTCTTGGGACATCATGGAACCGGTTACGTACTTCGTGACATATGGAACTGCGATGGCTTTGTATGCGTACTTCGTTCTTACTAAACAGGTATGTCAATCAAGTAAAATGTGAAATGCTGATTACCTATTCAAAATTAGTACCTAACTATTTTTCGTCAATCGTAAAAAAAAAATGCAAAAGTGAGTTTGTTTGTCCGTCTGTTTGTCTGTTTATCTGTCTGTTACGCTTTCACGGCCCATCTGTTCAAAAAGTTTCGATGAAATGTGGTACAGGGATAGGTTGTATCCCGGGGAAGGAAATAGGGCTACTTTTTAACCCAGAAAACGTAAAGAATTCCCGCAATTAAAAAAAAAAACTAAAACTAGCAAAATCTAAAAAAACTAAAAGCATTAGATAGTAAATTATAAGACGCGATGAATGGTATGGATGCGATGGATGAATAATTAATAACGGGATCTTCAAAATAAGGGTTCCAAACGCGCCCTGGTTTGAGAAACTCAGCTCACAGCTCAGCCTACAACAAACTCAACTGGGGCTTTTTTTCACTATTGTCTTCTTATCCTAAACTAATAAGGGGTCATACTGCCAACGCTTACAGCCATATTGTTTCATTATTTGTGAAATTTCGTGTTTTAGAATTATAATCCTTATTTTAGGAACGTCGAGGTACGTGATATCAAACTGTCATTTTGAGTAATATTGCTTAAGTATTGCTTTTAGCGTTGGCGATATGGCCTCAGAGTCAGAACTATCAGTTGTTACCGAGCTTTCTTCGTTTAGCAATTTCAAGTATAGCAAAATTATAATAATTAATTTTTATTTTTATAATATATATCCGTGTCCAGACCAGCTTAAAAATAAAGAAAATATGAGTTTCGGAAATTTTAGAATTATGTCACTGGTAGATACTAATTAAATTGTAAATATCTACGTTCCAGGAATATATCTTACCAGATGTAAAGGATAGGCAACATCTACTTATGCTCCATAAGAAGGCGAGAAAGATCGGGCTGGACCTTAATCAGTATAATCGGCTAAAGGAAGAGGTAAGAATTTCACATTGATCCATATTCGACATACCTACCGAATAGTACATTGGGCTATAATGGAAACAAAAAAGAAAAAAATTGCCTTTTTTGGGATTACAAATACAAAAAAAATATTACAGAGAACTTTAAAAAAAAATACGCGCCGAATTGAGAACCTCCTCCTTTCTTGGAAATCGGTTAATAAAGGACAAATGCACTGAAATAGGGCTAGTTAGTAAAATAAGTAGGACTAATTTTAGTTAATAAACTAAGTAGGGCTAAGTTAGTAAAATAAGTAGAAAAACTTGGTTCTTAATTAATAATGTGCAATTTCCACATTTCCGTAGATTAGTTCCATCCACCACAGTCGATCTTGGTATATTGCCCATTTTCTAGGTAGCCTGAAAGAGATCGCTTTCTAGCATTATGGTATTCTCCTCCTACGAAGTTTTTTGTCTACATTCATGGTCTTGATTAAGTTACATTGGTGTACAATAGGAATATTATAAATGCGTTAGTGTGTCTGTCTGTCTGCTACGCTTTCACGGCCCATCTTTTGTACCGATTTTGATGAAATTTGTTATAGAGATAGGTTGCATGACCAAGCCGTCCGACCCATTGAAAGGATATAAGCTAGGAATAAAGAGCTATAATAATAGGCTACTTTTTATCCCGGAGAATTAAGAAGCTCCCTCGTGGCGGTGTTCCACTCCCGTGCCTCGGAAAGCACGTTAAGCAGTCGGTCCCGGTTATTATCACTAACATGATAATAGTTATTAAAGCCCGCCAAGTGCCAACCCGCATTGGAACAGCGGTGGGTCTAAGCTATAATTTCCACTCTCCTATGAGAGTGGAGGCCGGTGCCCAGCTGTGGGACGTTAGTAGGCTGTAGTGTCGGTGGTATTGGGAAAGATATTGTGTGATTTTGTGTTTAATTCGAATTTCGTGATGTTACAGGTAGACAAAGTACAAAAAGATCTCGCTAGGCTGAGGGACCCGTTGCAAATCCACCTGCCACAAGTGACGAACAAGTCACCCTTGACCAAAATTAAAGACATGCTTGAAGAGACCTCGAAGAAGATGAAAATCACGTAATATATGCTGTGAAGGACGCCCTGTTGCGTTTAGAATAGCTTGTTGTTCATTGACCGGTGCATTTGTTTATTGTTTTTTTTGGATGTTGAACTGTATTGTACAAGAAAAGAGCTTTTGGTACGAGATCCCGCTGCAAGATTGCTATATTATAAATGGGGGAATATTATATATTATTTGCCAGGTTGCCAATCGAAAAGTGGCTCGCGTAATGTTAGCCACTTTTGCGCCACCTAGATAGCACCACTTGTACTCTGGCTTGTACTTGTACTCTGGTGGGTATGGACTTTTCTCTATATGAGACTGCAACTAACTGCTTTCGTGCAACTTTGCCAAAGAAATCAAAGAATTGACATAATAACTTCGACCTTTCAAATACACAAATAATATGTGTGTTTTCACGAAATAGCACATCTAAGATTTATTTTCATCATGGGTTTAATCCTCGACTGGGCTTTTTCTATAAAGTTGAAGCCATAATAATAATAATCAATAATAGCAATTAAATACGCTCCTTTCTTAAAATGACCTCTATGTTTATTGCAATATGGTTCAATATTACCAAAGGAGATTTTTAGGTAGGTACATTTTGCTGAAATAGTTGTTATGTAAAGGTTTGTACTTGCTAAATAGAAAAGGAGGCCTATTAATTAAAAATATACCCGTAGTTCGAGATTTTACAAACCACCAAACAAGGATTTTCGATGCCTTTAGTTCCTTAGTAGTAAAAATCAGGATACCTTGGTACACAAGTGATACCTACTACGTAAGTTTAGAGACATTGATGAAAATGTGTTTTAATTTATTGCTTAATCCATTTATGTTTTTATTGCTTGCCACTTTATAGCTTGAGTATAAATCTAAATTTAAGCTTGCCTTATAATTTACAAAAAACCTTCAAATGGTTCCAAAAAAGTGTAAATCCACATTACTCCATTTTGACCAAAAAGTCGCTCGGATAACTTGTGTACCAAGGTATTCATATATCTATAGCCAGCCCATAAAATTTTGTCAACATAAATACATAAGTATTATGGTGCTCATGTTCCATTTCACTCTGATGTGGAACACATTAAGAGTTTCGAGTTGTTTGTAAAATCTCGTACTAGGGGTTTTTACTGTTTATAATCAGCTGTTGTTATTGCACACAAACTCTTGATATCTAGTGAAAATCGAATATTATCTTTTTTACTCAATGTAGTTGATTAACCTAAAGACTTATTTACTTTTGATGTACTGTAAAATATTTTCTATTTACCTACCACTGGTTTGAACGTCTAGCTTCCAATCGTGGCATTGATCAGAAATACACCTTAGGTACACGTAGGTAAAGTCCAAAGAGCTTAGGCACTGCGCAAATGTAGACACTTTTGTGTTGTGTGCCAAATACTAGCCACCATTGAATGTTTTATTTTCATACAGCCAATATTATGAAATCAACCTACAACAGCGCAAACGTACAGTCCGACAAACTTATCTGATCCGTTAACAGCATTGCTAGTATCTACGAAAAAGAAAAACTAAACAAGCATAAAAATTATTTCCAATTTTCACCACCGGGTCAGATAAATTTGTGGTACTGTGGACACTGTCTGTGTCCAGTCCAGTCACTCAGGAATTGCCAATCAAAAAGTGAGAAAACCACGGTTTTCTGTAACGGCGTCCCGTGTCGGTAACAAAAAGTGCCTACGTTTATGCAGCGTCTAATTAAGGAAGTCTTTCATTGCAAACCTGTTTAGAAAATGTTTAATTATATAATTCGCAGTATTTGCCCGGAATGAGAAAGTTGATTTATCAGTATTTCACCCCTGTGTTTTGGAGAGCACGTAAAGCCTTTGGTCCTGCGTCTGATCTCTCTCCGGTAGTATTAGATAGATTGCTGTTCCATTCCCTGTGGGTTTTGCCCTTAAGGGAATGGACAGTGCACCTATGTTTGCGGCCACATTTGTTTGCATTATAATATCTCCCGAATCGCTGTGGAGATTAGCTATCTCAGGACATTATAGTAATATATTTGAGGCAGCTAAGTACAGGGGCCATACTGCCTACGCTTAAAGCCATATTGTTTCAATATTGTTCACTTTCGTGTTTTAGATTATAATCCTTATTTTAGGAACGTGAAGGCACGAGTACGTTACATCAAACTGTCATTTTAAGTAATATTGCTTAAGTATTGCTTTAGGCGTAGGCAGTATGGCCCTGATGCTGCCTCGACCCGATGGTAGGCACGCCGCAATGAGGCTTTAAGGCATTGCTTTATTAAATATGATTAATCTATAATGTGTCTAAACTAAGAAGAAGTCAAAGTCAAAAGATTTCTCAAATAAACTTTTAGAAGTGTTCTCGAACCAGTACTGATTCGGAATGTCATTCCTACCAGCAAGAAACTCGGCGGTTGCTCTTTTTATGTACGAAGTAGTACTGAATTGTCGCAAATTGTGACTTCATTTTTGATAAAAAATATCGTCTAGAGATAAAAGTTTGTAAAGTAGAATGCATGCATGTATTTACTTATCTTGAACGCCATAATTGTCAAGTGATAGATGCCATATAGAGTTCATTGGCTTTCCTATTCTTAGTTTAGACGGATATTACGTAACAGTTTGTAAAATATTACGTTAGAAATCTGCACCCACAAAAAGTCAAAAAAATGTTGAATCCGCAATGGTCTGTTTTATCAATTTGCTTCGTAGTAAAAAATAAACCTTTTAGTAAAATTTTATTATGCAAATTATGTAAATTGTTTGGTATTTTTAAACTATGCTCAGAAATATTGTTTCCTATTATTATTATAAATTTTAAGAACTAACACAAATTAAAAAAAAAATGTTTGACTGTGCCAACATAAAACTGAATAAATAAGTAGACGTTAAGAATTTACTGAAATGCAAAGATTTATTGACTTATAAGTAGTTTTTATGTTAAAGTAATAATTTTATTAAAAATATCAGTCATATTTTTGTTAAGCTCGTATTATATTTTTGGGATTTTAATTTAATTGTTGTTGAGATTTTATTAATTAAACAATTAAAATTAAAATATATATATCGTGTTGAAAGGGACCATCTGGCGCACAAATAATTTTGTCACACGACAATATTCTGACCTCTTTTGTCACACTTACATCCTACAGTCCATTCCACGGAGCGAAGTTAATAATGTAAACAAATATGGCGTCAGATCACGTGATTATAATTGTCATTGGACATAAAGTGATGGAAACCTTGACCGACTAGCTGTGAATGAACGATTGAATGAATACATTCTGAAATCGATTAGCCACAGCCTCCTTTACTTTACAAGCCATGCTGTTAAGTTTGGCAACATCGCAATTAGGAGTTGCGTGAACCGATTGTTTTAACTTTAGCAGCAATTTGTACTAGCGCAAGTCTTCTCTACGGGTTGTATCTAGTGATATTATGTAAAAAATAAGTACATTATAAGTATATAAAATCGTCAGTTACTAGGAATGGTACCAAGGTACCTTCTACCCAATAATTTTATTGAAGATAAGGCAGTAGAATACCTACGTCTTATGGACGAAAGAATATCGTTTCTTTTTAAAAATATAACTTGCATGTAACTTTGAAGGTTCACTACTTATTTCTTTAAAATAAAATAAAAATATGAATTAAATGACTTAAAACGCTCCCCAAATGCCTATGTCCAGCTGTGGACGAATGCAGGCTGATGGATGGATTGATGAATAGGTATGAATTAGATTAAAGCTTAATTTATTTTGCAATGTATATTATCTTTACTAGCTGTCGCCCGCGAATTGTTATAAGTGGAATACCTAAGTTATTTTATTTTCCAACGGGAACTCCTTAGTTTTCCGGGATGTCCAGGTCCTCAGATAGGTATATACCCATGAAATAATCACGTCGATCCATTGGTTTGTCGCGGCGTGAATGAAGGACAAACCAACAAACAAACACACTGTCGTATTTATAATATTCTATAAATACATATGAAAGTAGGTACATAGTTACATACCTACCTACTTTTAAAAGGTTCCATGTATAAATCAATCCATGTATAATAGGGGTATTGGGTTTAATATAACTGCCATGCCCCTAACAGGTTAGCCCGCTACCATCCTAGACTGCATCTTCACTTACCATCAGGTGAGATCGCAGTCAAGGGCTAACTTGTAGTGGTTAAAAAAAAACAAAAAATCATAATATTAGTAAAACTTATCCAACTAGCTAGATATTATAGGTAAGTACCTACCTAAATTATTATAAGGACAAAATCCATTTAAGTAATTTGTCAAATCCATTTAAGTCTGTGAAATGTTCAATTTTTTTGGAAAATTATTTTCATTAGATAAGATAGCATATTAGATAGAATTTTTGAAATATTTCAGAATAATGGTTTCTATATCAATAAAACATGACAATTGTATGAAACATTAGATTGTAGGCTTAAAATCTTTAGTGCTGCTAAAATTCCTCGGGCATCATTCAATTTTAAGAAAATAGTTTTAGTCATCTAAACTAATATTATAAAGAGGAATTCTTAATAAAATTAAACAGTGCATATTTAAATGATACCTTACTTTAACGGAATCTGTAGGGAGTGACAGACCACCTCTTTGCAAATAGTCAAAATAGACGTCGTGAGTCGGTTCACGAGCGACGTTGCCAGCTGTCTCACAGCATGGCTTGTAAAGTAAAGGAGGCTGTGGATTAGCACATACTGTGATTATGAAGGTACCTTGTGATGTTGAAATATATCCAAGCTAAAAATATTGATAAATAAAAATAAATAAAAAAAATTGAAATATTGAAAATTTTATTGATTACTAATACTTGATATAAAATAGGTTGCATACCTTGTCTAAACAAATTAAATTCCGAATAATCCAATTCTTATAGGTACATTCTTATTTTTTGTGTCGGCCGCCGACCGCTTGCCGTAATAAAGAGATTAAAGATCTACGACCCTAATATTACGATTTTCGATTTTTACATTCGATTAAACCCGCTCCTATCATTCAGTCTATGGTTCACTTTTGATGGCACATATCTATGGAATTATTCTATTTCTATATGTCAAACACACATTAGGTCATTAGTCAGTGTTTTTATTTTGGGATTCTTGCTAGTTATTTGATAAATTATTAGCTTCTTAGTGCTTAAATTGAATTACTTTTGAGTATATTATGAACTTAAAATATTTTACTTCAATAAATAAGACGTTTGTGAGTGATTTGTACAACTGTGAAAATATTGTTAGCAAAGTTGAAATGTCGTGACTGGTATGTTTTGTTTACATGATTTACTTTGCCGATTGGAAGCGACTATAGTTATAGATATTAACTTTGTACTTACAGCTACTTAATACAATTTTGATTCGAGTATTTAAAATATGATTTTTCAAAAATAGATTACATTTGAAATAATCATGTGATTGTGTAAAGTTAGTAACTTTAACGTCATATTAATATTTTGTGTGTTCCGTGGTGTGACCTTATTAATGGATGGCCCTTAGATATTTAATTCTAATTATGTATTTATTAGTAGTTAGTAATTCTAGTCCTTTTGTAAAACTGAATCGTAGTTAAATAATATTGTGTTCCTTTTTGGCTTGCCCTAAAATGTATGGAAAATGCAGAAAATGCATGGCTTTATTATAAAGAGTGTGAGTTTCAAATTTATTTTTATTAGATAATAATTAATTGATCGCACAAAATGAAGATTGTGCTTGCAATTTATTCGAATTTATGTTATACTTAAATAAATAATTATTATATTGGTTTGAATTCAATCAGGACGTATTTTGTGTATTAACCACCAAGTTGATTGGAAATGTCACGCGTTTTTTTGATAATTTAAATAAATTATTCATTTTAGCGATTTTAGCATTTTTATCACTAACATGTCTACTGTACTAACTTTGTTTACGGATAGTTGTTAAAAATATTGATCTATCTTATTCATCGGCAATATATATACATACATACGGGCAACCTATTAGCTATGAAAGAAGCAAAAAAAAACTTTTCCTATAGTTCTTCTAAATTTTACATAGAATTGGAGATATAAGATGCTATAAGTCGTAGTTTTATCGTTGGCTGGAGTGCTGTAGGTAGGCTAAAAACAGTAAAAAAAATCGTGATTCAGAGACCAGAGTCCAGAGGAAAATATCGCGGAAATTCTTCTTTCCGTATGAAAGGAAAAATAAATTATTTCGTCCGCGGAGGCATGGCGCTTCTTTTTTATAATAAACTAGAGGTGGCCCGCGACTTCGTCCGCGTACAATTTGTTGATTTCCTATGAGATTATAAAGGATCTTGACCATTTTTGTATGAGATTTGGGCCATTCTTGCGTCTTAATGAAATTAACGGTAAAACATTGGATATATACTCAGGATTATATAATAAAAAAATCATTAAGATATTAACTGGGAGTTTGGAGTAATCTGACTTTTAAGTTTTGACGTTAAGTTTGGCAATTTTTAGGTATTATTTAGCCATTTAGCTAATAATAATATATTTATCAACATGCAGGGTTCCGAAATACGTTATTATTTTATTTTATTCTTAGCTTTAATTAAAATAATTGTTTGCAGCAGCAGGGGTCTTCTCCGGTTGGCCCGTGAGGTCCAATCGGGGGCAATAGATAATTATTTAATTTTTATCTATAAAATGAAAATAATTGCTTGCGTATAAGTTAATTTAGTTTGCTTTGTGCCACCTAGATGGCGTTACGCTAGCTTTACCGCGATCTAGAGTACAAGTGGTGCCATCTAGATGGTACAAAGTAAACTAAATTAACTTTAAATACGCAAACAATTATTTTGATTTTATAGATAACAATTAAATAATTATCTATATTATAAATATTTACTAACGTATTTCGGAAACCTGCATGTCGATAAATATATTATTATAAGTTAATGGCTAAATAATACCTAACAATTACCCAACTTAACCTCAAAACTTAAAATTCAGGTTACTCCAAACTCCCAGTTAATATCTTAATGATTTTTTTAGGGTTCCGTAGCCAAATTTGGCAAAAACGGAACCCTTATAGATTCGTCATGTCTGTCTGTCTGTCTGTCTGTCTGTCTGTCCGTCCGTATGTCACAGCCACTTTTTTCCGAAACTATAAGAGCTATACTGTTGAAACTTGGTAAGTAGATGTATTCTGTAAACCGCATTAAGATTTTCTTACAAAAATAGAAAAAAAACAATAAATTTTGGGGTTCCCCATACTTAGAACTGAAACTCAAAAATTTTTTTTTCATCTAACCCATAGGTGTGGGGTATCTATGGATAGGTCTTCAAAAATGATATTGAGGTTTATAATATCATTTTTTTCTAAACTGAATAGTTTGCGCGAGAGACACTTCCAAAGTGGTAAAATGTGTGTCCCCGCCCCCGTAACTTCTAAAATAAGAGAATGATAAAACTAAAAAAAATATATGTTGCACATTACCATGCAAACTACCACCGAAAATTGGTTTGAACGAGATCAAGTAAGTAGTTTTTTTTTAATACGTCATTAATCGTAAATCGCAATTTACCTTTCATTCAATCAACTCAAATATTTAAAAAAAACATTTAATTTAAAACTTACTACAGGTTTGTACGGAACCCTCGGTGCGCGAGTCCGACTCGCACTTGGCCGGTTTTTATTATATAATCCTGAGTATATTTCCAATGCTTTACCGTTAATTTCATTAAGACGCAAGAATGGCCCACTTTTGGTCATTCTCTTTTTCCCGCTGCAAACAGCGTATCTATAGAGGATTTATATAGCTTATGCAGGTTTTTTTATTTAAAACTAATAACTTAAATGCTGATTTTCATGTCTATACTTCAAAATCATAGAAATTGTATGTAACCTTTCACCCTCTGTGGGGTAGATTTTCATAAAATTGCTTATTCAGTTTAATATAACTTGAAACTAATAACCTAAATCCCGATTTTCAAGTCCCTAACTTCAAAAACTTGGAACCCTTATGTAAGCTTCCAACCCCCATTTCACCCCTATTGGGGTACATTTTCGTAAAATTGCTTATACAGGTTTTTATTATTTATAACTAATAACTTAATTGTCAATTTTCATGCCTCTATTTTCAAAAACAAAGGACTTTCATACAAACTTCCAACCCCCATTTTAACCCCTTAGGGGTGGACTTTCTCAAAACCCTTTCTTAGCTGGCGTCTACATTGTAGAAGGAATCTACCTTCTAAATTTCAAGCCTGTACGCTTTATAGTTCCTAAGATATCGTGATTAGTCAGTCAGTGAGTCAGTCAGTGAATGAGTGGTATTCCGCTTTTATATAATATGTCACCGTAAGATTGCAAAAACCGTTAGATTATAATCCAACTAGCGATATTGTAAACTGTCGACGGATTGTGAACAGTTCAATGTTCCGAGTGCCAATTTTTTAAATATTCATTGTATTTACGTTTTCTTGTCTCTTTTTTGTAGGTTAGGTTAGGGTTCGACATAAATGATCAGGTAGTGTTCATGGTAGTGTGTGATCACTTAGGTTTTATTGTGTTAATATACCTAACAGATTACAATCTACCGAAAAATAATGCGTTAAATTGTAATCTATCGACAGTTTACAATATCGCTAGCTAGATTACAATCCAACGGCCTTTGCAATCTTACGATGACATATATATATGTCATCGTAAGATTGTAAGATTATAATCTAACTCGTGAAATTGTAAACTGTCGAATGATTACAATATAACGGATTATTTTTCGGTAGATTGTAATCTGTTAGGTTTATTAACCTGATAGAACCTAAGTGCCCGGCCGCACTGTTTACAATCTATCGAAAAAAAAAGCGTTAGATTACAATCTTACGGATTTTACAATCTTACGGTTACATATTATATATAACAAAGAAGCGGAATTCAGCGCGCGTTTTTTCGCTAGATTTTTCCCTGGCCTAGATTTGTCAAATAAGGCCTTATATTGAGTGGGAAATGGGTATATTACGTCTGTAAAATCCTATTAAAATAGCTATTAAAAAAATGATTATTATCAAAACATCATAATCTAAAGCTAAGAAATAACTAGCAAAATATGTTAGGTATAAAAATGTATGAGGACAAATTGAGCGGAATTTAACTAAAATATAGCATAATATTAAAAAGTTAGCGCAGGGGGATGAGAAAAAAGAAAGAGTGGAAAAGACGCTGAAGCATAATTCTGCGTGCTTTTTCCGCTGGAGATTTTCCGTTTGTGTAAGGATTTGTCCCTAGTCTTAAGGGTCTGCATAAATGAGGGACTTTTTTCACAAGAAACAACCGCCGTACTATTTCATCAGAGAAACTTGTACCTATATAAAATCGAGAACTGGGCCTCGTCTGCGCTTGCTCTCATAGAAGTAAAAAGTGGTAGGATTATTGAAGGCTGTGAGCTTATGTGAAGGAGCCATTTTATTGTTGTCAAAATTATCACTCGTTATTTTTTTTAAATGTGTAGTTATTGAAGTTTTGTTGAAAAATTTGGTCTTCGTAATGGTCTTCGTGCTTTGAGGCAACTAACTCTTAATTCTAATGGTAAAGCTTAATTTATTATAACCTTTTAACTAAGTATATATCATAGGGCACAATATATTTATGTAAGTATTGAATAAAGGCATGATGCGCAACCGCGGTTCATCTTACTTGATTAAAAGACGAAACTAAATACAGTTCTAGATGTAAAGTTGAAACTGTGAAACTTTGAATTTTAATGTATGTATTTGAAACCCCCCTCACTGTGGGGGTACTTGAGTATGTAGTCCTAACGCATGCTATTATTTTTGAGAAATTTTTCATTATTAAACTAAGTATCCTTATTGATCCATAATATTTTATGTAACAAGTAGGTATGATTATGTTAAATTTGTTGTTGTATCATATCGCACAGTCCATCGCACGAATATTAATTGTAATCTAGATAAAGTTTCTTATTAAAATACTGTTGTATACTTACTAAAGTTATATCTAACTATCTACACTCTTAGTTAAGTTCAATGGCCTTGAATTTATGGTCTAATATACTTTGTATATATATTTCCTAAGTCTAGCTGTAAGCACGCACATTTTACTATTAGTGTATTGTCTTTTATATTGCAATACATATAGGTACCAATCTATCTTATATTATGTGTATTTAATCAATCAAATTAAAACTATCAGTCAAATGTTATGGTCAAATCTAACCCAAGTCCCTTGAATTTAAGCGAATGACTTCATGAATTCTTCATGAATGTATATTCTATACTCTATAGCAAACGCCCCTAGCAATAAATTTTTCACTAAAAGTCTGTATAAAAGAATTAAAAGCTTTAACGAGGCGTTTAAGGTCCATTTTACTCCGACGTTATAATTTATCTATGCATGTGCAAGCTTACATTATCCTCTCCTGTATACATTTAACCAACATCCTATCCTTTATCATGTATAACATAGTGTAATATTAACTGTTCTGTTCAAACTTTTTCAATTTGAGCTTTACGAGTTGACAAGTTCCAAGTTTGGTCAAAGGTTACCTACATCTTATTGCAAACCCTTGCCACCTACAGGGTTCATACTAAAAAACTATTTTCTACTAAAATTACTATCTACTATTACTATACCTTACTATATAAAATATCGTGCTTGTATTGCAATATAAATGACGAAGAGCTTTCTCTTGTGATTTGCTGATTTGCCTTTTAGAGTCTTCTTAAGCGTTTTCTCTAATATATAACATTTTATATGCCTGGTTACTAAGACAGAGCAAAGCTTCTGTTTAAGTACTTAAAAACATGTTATTTACTGTAGAATGAGGTACTGGACTTATTGTATGTTATTTTGTAAATTAATTATATAATCATATTTTTGAGAGAATAAGGCCCACTTTCACAAGGACTCTTGAATTGATTTAGTTAAACATTTTAGTGATGTCCCTTTTTGGCAATTAACAATACAAAATTTAACTGAATCAGTTCAAGGGCGTATTTTTTTAAAAGTGTAAATGATTTAAAATCGATGAAATTTTTTTACCCTGTTTTGTTATTTAATTGATAGATTTGTGTTTCCTAGTTATTTATCTTTATGAGAAATAGCAATGATTATAAATATTATGTTAAATTATAGTAAAAGTAATCATTTGTAAATGAACCGACGGAGAATTATTCCATTGAGAAACAAAACTTTATCTCACAAATGCACTTAATAAATCCATTTTTAATAATAATTCACAGAAGTTTTTATTAGTCTTACCAATCATGCCAATCAGAAAAATGGAACGGCAAACATAAAATAACAGAAACATCATAATTTCAATCATAACAAAATTTGATAATTTTAGTTCTTTTGACTGACGTAGTGGCAAATTATTGTCATATTTTTCTATATATCTTCTGAAATCGACAACTTTTTTTGTTTTTGTTTTTGCGAGTTACGATAAAAAATATATATTTCAATATAACATAATAATAACTTATTTAAATGATAAATGGCCAATATTTTTTGAGAGGACAGTTTGTCAGTGGAACCTTGACAATTACTCAAGGGATATTTTTTGAGTATTTTAAACTCTTTATTCTTTAATTTGTACTTAAAATATGAAAAACGTCATCTAAAAAATATAAGTGTAACTTCCAACCAATTTATATTAAGTATGTTAAATCACATTGTATGAATGATTTTAACAAACCTTTTTTTTTGCGTTTTGTCTTCTCCGTTTCTCCCTTTCTGATATTTTTTCTCACCTCAGATATTTTTCTTGTTTTAGATTTTACGAGACTCAAGTGTTATTTTTTATATAGTTTGAACTTTTAAGTCTCCCTCTTTAATTTCTGTCTATGCTGCCATGCTTTTTCGTCAGATGTCAGCGCCATTGTTACACCTGAATAAGTTAATATATAAAATACTCGTTTCCAAAGCAAAACTCGGGGTCAAAAAGCTTAACCGTGTACAAACCTTTAGATATCCATTGAGTAACAATTTGT
Organism: Erebia epiphron; assembly: GCA_963932025.1. Classification (NCBI taxonomy): domain Eukaryota; kingdom Metazoa; phylum Arthropoda; class Insecta; order Lepidoptera; family Nymphalidae; genus Erebia; species Erebia epiphron. The sequence continues at coordinate 13,893,155 of OZ009952.1, read as the reverse complement.
TCAATTGACTGACAATTTCGAAAGAGTAACTCAAAGGACCGTAACGAATTCACGGCAGTGATATTTTGTTGCATATGTATTTCAAGAATTTTCGAACTTTACTAGAAAACAATACTACATTCAAGTAAAATATGAAGAAAACTATGTTAAAAATGATGTATGAAATACATTAATTCAGTATTTACCTTCAAAAACCGCTGCTACTCAACGGATGTGTCATGAGCACTCACTCAAAATCGACTCCTTAGACGCCGATTGCAGGAAGACTGATTATTTATATAACATGGTAGCAGTCTTACAGCATTTAGTCATTTTGAAAGCAACTAATAAAATCTTCTGCAACAGTAGAAATTTTATAATTTCTGAGCAAAATAGCGCACGTCAATAGAAATTCCACATAGAGCCAAATTTGAGACTTTTATTACAAAAATAATAGGGAACATGCATGATTTATTTTTATTTCTTAAATCAATCATTTACATATTTATTTACTATAACATAGTAAATAATATAAATATGTTTGAAAATAGTCAAATAATTACGTTAATTGGTGTTTCAAAGTTAAGTATAAATTTGAGCCGTTCAAACGCCACCATTAATCGCGCGCTTTTGATGACGTCATTGGTTATGTCCCGTGTTTGTTTACTATAGCGATTCAGTTCAGTTACTTCATAATTATTATTATTTAACAAGTAATCACACAGGAATACAGATTATACAATTTTTTCTCACAAACACTACTAACACAGTATGAATATCGACGCCGATAAATCCACTGACGTGACCATTTACGTCACATTTCGTTTCGACCTATGGTGACGCGTTTTGCAAGTTTGAATTTGCCTCCCTTATTTTTCACTTTCTATTTAATATTTTCTGGGTTTAAATAATAACTAAATAAAAAAAATACCTTTTAAGTTTAATGTAAAGACAATACAGAATCTAGAAAAAAATATTTGAGACAAATTTAAATTTTATGCATATTCCCCATTAAAATCATCTGGTTAAATAAATAAATTCATTCAATAAATAAATCAAAAGTAAATAAAAGCATATAACAGTACACACATAAAAGTACATATTAAGCTATCTAATTATGGGTGAATTAATGAACTATCTATTATGGCTGCTTTGTTATCTCAAGTTGAAAGTCATAGAATCAGGTGAGGACATGGTAAAATCACACATTCAGTTTTGTTAATAATGCTGTAATTTATTAAATTTATGTCAATTAATATGTTCATTGTAGACCGAAATATGACTGGATTAATAAGCGACGTAAAAACATAAAATACGTTGCGATCAGCATTATCTAAATGTGAGAAAAAAAAACCGAAAGTTGGTGGACAGGGCAAAAAACCCATGTACACTTTTTAAAAAATACGCCCTTAAATGTCCTATATCAAGCGAAGGACTCTTAAATTGATTTAGTTAAACATTTTAATGCTGTCCCTTTTTGGCAACAATCAACACAAAGTTTAACTAAATCAGTTTAAAATCAATTTTAATTTGAATTCTAATATGAGCCGTCGAGTCTTTACGTAATTTATATGTAATGATTATGATTACTATTTTTTACTGTTATATATTTTGTGTTTTAAATATTTGACATCCGTATTAATCACATTCATGTTACGTGTATTTAGTTAGTATTTAAATAAATAATTAAAGACTTTGTATCAGTTTGTCCGGCAATTATTTTGTTACATATTATATTTTATTGTTTTCTTTGTGCTAGTTACATTTACGTGACACCAACTACTTACTTACTATAACCAAAGACAATATATATACTTGGTTTATAATTAATCTATGCTATAACTTAATATAACTTACTTGTTATTTATGACATGTACATTTACATGAAGATTTAAGAGTTGTAAAGTTTAATTTATTGAACCTAGTATACTTACCTTTACACTTAGTCTAAGTTTTTACATTGCAAATTCGATTGATCGTATAGTGTAAGTCAAATGAACCTTAACAGCATTAATTTAGAGCGCAATTTAGTGAACGCATTCACAGCCAGCGCTCCAAGGGGAAACGTTTTCTAAATTAAAATCGGTGAACTGCATTTGTGACTTAAAATCAAGATCTTTTGGGTCCATTCTGCTTTGATATTACTCTGATCGAAAGCTCAATACGATCAAGATGACCTCCCTGGCGCGACGACCTCCCTGGCGCAGTGTTGAGCGCTTTTGTCTTAACGTGCCGAGGCCCCGGGTTCGATTCCCGGCAGGGTCAATTAGGCAATTCATAATTTCAGAATTTTCCCTGGTCTGACCTGGTTCGGCTTCGGCCATGGCTTGTTACCACCCTACCGGCAAAGGCGTGCCGCCAAGTGATTTAGCGTTCCAGTACGATGCCGTGTATAAACCAATTAGGGGTATGGGTTTAATATAACTGCCAGGTTAACAGGGTAGCCCGCTACCATCTTAGACTGCATCATCACTTACCATCAGGTGAGATCGCAGTCAAGGGCTAACTTGTAATAAATAAAACAATAAAAACGGATTTGTTATGTAAAAACATAGACTAAGGGTACTGTTTTAAAAAGTGCCTACGTAAATGTAACCACAAAAAAACTCATCGTAAGTCATTCTAGCGGACTGTTTAATGAATTTTTATTATAATTATACTATATATAGCTCAATTTCATATTATAAAACTAGACACTGATCGTTCAATCTCGCAAGTAGTTAGGGTACTTATAATAAACTAATATTTATTATACTACGTAATAATTTATCCGCAAACCTATTACCTAACTTTCCTATTTATTCATTGAAAATTGCCAAACTAACCTTCCAAGTATGCATCTCTTGTTAAATCTTTGTTAACACCTTTCAGAGTATGTCTCATGAATATGAATATAACTTAATTATTGTTCTGTAAGTTCTGTTTAAGAGTCCGATATCGAAGAAGGAAAAAAAAAGGGTAAAGGTTCAAACGCCAATTCGTTTCCTCAAGGAACAATGAACTAAACTTAAATAATTGAAACTTGTCAGGTCTTAAAGTTTTCTTTTTGTTTTACATAATATTACTTGCTAATTTTACTTGGGAACTACTGTATTGTGTGGTGCATATAATAATTCAGTTGAAATCGATAATTGAAGTGAAATAAAATTTTATAAGTAATTGACGTCAAGTGTACCTACCTTGTACCTAATTTGAAAAAATAAATATAGTTTTGATTTGATTTGATCAATAAGAAAGCGATCAAATTTTCTTTCTGTAAGGACCCCTATTGGTGCCAATTTTGGTTCAGACACTAATCTTAAATCTAAAGCGTCTTAATAATTGTAAGACATAGAAACAGTACTGTCTTCTGTTGTAGCGAACGTTATGAAAAAGAGCACAAACTTGAATAGGCTGTACTGGAATAGGCAGTTATAGATGACTAATGATGATAAGCAACGTTACAGGACATTAAAAATTGCTATTTGTATTGATATTCATGGGACGTTACTTGAAATCGTTATTGGTGAAGTGACTACGGGAGCGTGTGAATTGTACACCATAATACAAGCCAGCCAGGTCCCTTGTATAGTTACTATTTTGCATTTTTGTTAAATTTACAGTCGTGTTCGAATAAATTTGTAAGAAATCCTCCTCTTCTTTTAGTTTACTAACCTCGAAACTAACCTAAAATTAAAGTCAAAGAAAAATATAAAATCTTTATTCACAGAATTATTTCGATGTACAAATTGGTTGGTTGCCTAAGCTTTTGTGAAAGAATTTTGGGATAAACTAGTGAAAGCGTTATGTTTTGTCCATCTCCAGAGCTTCAGAAGGTGAAAGTGGCTTAGAGCCAAATGGATATAAGTCAATACTCTGCACATGGGCCCTAACCGAAACACCAGGAGGTATCCCAAAGTATGCATCACCTATATTCCGAATAATAGTTGACCCTGGCTTTGAGTGTTGTATATTAAAGCCTACCGCAAACTCTGGTTTACTTTGTTCGCCACTCTCAACTTGGAAATCGTCAGGTTTATTATTCGTCCCTTGGGAAGGTTTTACCGGTACGTAAGGTTTCTTCGTTGGCCTATAAGGTTTGGCCGGTTTGCTGGACGGACGCCACGGTTTGCCTGCAAGTTGTAATCATTACTAAGTTCTATGAATTCTTTGTATGCTCTAACGCTGTGCTGTTGTGCCGTGAGGTATTGGTGTAATAAAAACCAGTTTGTCGGTGAACAATATTTATTGCGATCAAGCAATCTCTTATAATATAATCATTCCAAAGTGCTCTCTCCAAACGCTCTGTGCTATTTCGATTGAATATTGTGATCTTGTTCTTGAACAGTAAATGGCACATTTTTGGGACTTTATCAATTGGTCTTTCTGGGGAGAAAGAACGCAGGCTTTTCAGGATTAATAATGGATCTACAATCTTCATCAGACACAATTGTCTTGAACATGGCTTGATGAAAATCAATAATGTCTTTCAAACAAGATCACTACGGTCAATCATTTGCCAACATCCGTGCTATGCATCACCTGGTCCTTTTGTTGGCTTGGGGCCGGGGAAACTAGAGGCGTCTTCATCAATGTAGCCCAAGTCCTCAGGCACGGTTTCTTGGACGTAGGTTGGTCCTGGGTAGGCTTCCTCACTGGGTCCACTGTCTGGTGTTTCCTCGATTTCGGATGGAATGACCTGGCTGCTTGGCCTATCTATTTCGGTGGGAAACGGGGGTGGTTTAACGTGCCCAGAAGCAGCCGTGCCGTCTGGTCCTGGAATAAATGTCTTGAATCAAAATCTTGTGGGTACCGTTTGTTCCTTCACAGAAGTTTAATTATTTGTGTTCTAAGATTTTTGTGCGTGTATAACAAAAATCTGATGGTATCTCTGATATTATAAAAATGCTGACAACCTGCACCCTTATTCAGTTCAGCGCATTTTAACTTAGATTGCATCATAACTTAGTGGGTATTGATTTTCCGTCGTAAGCTGTTTAACTTTTAGAGAGTATAATAGCTTAAAATAGAAATAGCCTACTCTTAGTAGAGTCGTATCTGGTAGCCCAAAATAGCCCCCGTTATGTGATTAAAGAAAATGGGTTACGTCCCTCAAAAATGAGATATATCTGACTAACCTTTAAAAACGTCATCTCCACCATCACCAGCGACGATGTAAGAAGGTGATACGGAGCCTCCACTACTGCCAACGGCGTTGAACGCTGGGTCGAAAGAGCTGGGCAGAGTTGGGAAGTAGGGCGGGATGATGGGGTCGTTGCTGTTCTTCACGATGCGGTACCCGATCCCAGGGCCTGCTATGTAGTGGACTGTCCTGGGAAATCAGAAATTGGTGTGAGTATTTGTATTAAAACTGGACAGGATTGCCGATTTGTATAAAATGTTTTTTTTTGTAGAAATCTGCAATTAAGCTAAGTAGATAACTGCCGACTGGCCTAAGTTTACCTAATAATGCGAATCCATACTAATATTATAAATGAGAAATAAATGTGTGTCTGTCTTATAATAAATGTGGCTCGTCTTTTCAACTGATTTTGATGAAATTTGGTACAAGGGTAGGTTGTATCCCGGGGAAGGTTGTTTTTTATTCCGAAAAATTAAAGAGTTTCCGCGGGAATCAAAAACCTTAACCCACGCGGACGAAGTCGCGGGCATCATCTAGTACCTCATGATTGAAAGAAGCTACAGCCAAATTCTTTGAAAAGCTGTAACTTTTGTTTGAGTGAAACTAGAAATTAAATTATCTATCACAGTTTGATATCATCGTATTTATTAAGTAGGTAACTGGCCTTAAAATAAATAAATAAGAAAGAAAGCTAATGGATGTCCACGGTCATCAACTTCACCCGAAAAAATATTAATTGATGAATGTTTTCAATTATTATGGTCCACTGAAAATCGGAAAAAGAATCGCATGAAAAAAATGGAAGATAATTTGAAGATATTGTATCATTAAGGAAAACTGCACGGTTTATTCTGACGCATGTCATACCTCTGTACACCTTTGTCATCCAAAAACGAGTAGGAACCTCGAACATTACCGCTAGAGTCACTGGTTTCTGTTCTCCTCTGGTCTGGACCAGCGGATATGAATCTAAAATAAGGAAAAAAATTAGAACAATATCCAAGATAATCTAGGGAATTGAAAAGACTTCTAGCAAATTACCATTCCCTAGTATATTATAAATAACTATGCCCATGAATTTCTGGCCAGCGTGGTCTATGGCCTGAAGAATCCCCGTCATTCTGGTAGGAGATCCGTGCTTGTGGCGATAGGTTTGCTTTTATGTATTCTGTGGTTCGGATTGAGATAAAGTCATTTGATAAGAATTAGTTGGGGTAGTGGCGATGAAATCCAAATCTTTAATTTTGGACCAACCCGGGAATCGATTCCAAGATTCATCAACGGCAAACACGTTAAACAATCACCCCATCACGACCCAACATGGCAGTCTTTGCTGGGTCTTCTAATCGTATACACATGTACCTCAAACAGTCATTTGTAGGAAAGCTTACACAAATCTGCCACATACCTCTGTACACCACTTATACCTGTATGAGCCGTCCAGTCCTCGTTGCACGGCTGTCTTCCCCCTAGGCTTATCCTCCCCTCTGACTAGTGGCACGCGGTGGAAGGGCGTCCCAATAAGGTTCGGTGCGTCGGGATGCGCCGACGAGACGTGGAAACCCGTGTCGCGACCAGCTATGTAGGAGACGTCGTGTCGTTCGCCGACGTCATCCACGAATGAATAAGTGCCTGTGGGTTATTTAGTTACTTTCGCAAAAATATCTTTCACAGTACGGATACGTTTCAAAGTCCCTCTTTCCTCTGAGGAAACATGCTTGCTTAGGTATCAAGTGTGGAAGATTTACACGTCATCATAAAATAGGTACAAAAGGTAAATTGTAAAGCAAGCACACTTGAGGGCCAGCCACATCCTGGTTACCTACTGTTAAACCAAAACAACCAAATGGGCTACACAATTCACAATCTAACATCATCTAACTTCACTATGAAGTTAAGGCACGGAATAGGTAGAATACTAACCTACCTTTTTGGTTAAGGTTAACTTTTGACCCACATCCCACATTTTACCCTTTTATGGGTCAAATGTTTACGAACCCAGATGTGTGCAGCCCACTGTCGTTTTGGTATTTTTCCTTTTTTTCATACCCACCTACGTATAGTGGCTCCTATTTTCTGGCTCTTTAAAGAAAATTGTTCGGTCTACCTGTAACATCGCCCCTACTATCGGCGTTCTCATTCTTGGAGTATGTCCTTGTGTCTTGCTTGAAGGAGTAGCTTGGGTCTTCGCTGGGATCAAAGTAGGGGTCATCCTTGTTGCCGATGTTGCCTCGCGGGCGCTGGTCAAGGTCTATCTTACGATGGACGTTCGGACCTCTTGCGCGGAATCTATTGGGGAAAGTTTAACAGTTTTTTTTATTCTGCTATGCAATACATAGCAACCTACAAACAAAATACCTGTCAGATCCCAAACAGGTTAACCCGCTACCATCTTAGACTGCATCATCACTTATGCCAGGTCAGATCGCAAATGGCTAACTTGTAGTGGATGAAAATAACAACGGTACCGTTGGTATATGTACCTACCTATAAAACAATTGAATATCTTTTCTAGCAACATAAATTCCACGAGTTCATGTTAATAATATAATGAGTCAACTCACCCTCTAGGTCCAGCGGTATAAATAGTTTCCTTGATTTCGTTGTTAGTAGGATCTCTTGCTCCGAACCGGCCTCCAACAACACCGATAGCATTGCCTTGTGCCAAGTGGTAGCTAGCTCCTATGTCTTTGTTTGCGTACCTGTAAAATCAATACTGATGTGATAAATATGAAAACGTCTGTCAGTAATCAGTTGTCCTAGGTCAGCGACGCAACGCGATGCGATACGACTCCATAGAAAATAACCAAGTTATCTACGCGACAACGCAGGCCACGTGGAGGGTGCTACCGTTCGTTCCAGTCGCGGCTCAACTACTTAGTCGACGAGTCGTAAGCTCAACTTTGCATCATCTTCTATTGCACACAAAAAAGCGTGTATGGAAAGCAATACAAAGGCCTGATATGCAGTTATCTCGCTATGGTGAATGTATCAGGTTAAACAATGTGCAGGAGGGGTAGAGTCTACAACCACACTAAGTACGGTGAACACATTCACCCAAATGCAAATCAGATAACTTACGCCAATCCATACCTACCTACCGATCTTCATTAAAAGTAAGCTTGCATTCTGAAGAGGACAAGACAGTTTTCTAGATCTACAAAAAACTAACAAATTTGTTGTTCCTAAATAAGCGCTAAGAAAACTCTTTTTTTTCGCGTCAGTAAAAATAAACATTGTTCTGTTAGTATCTACATATTATTAAGATTTTTTAAACAAAAAGAGTTTTTTATTCGAATATTGTGCGATACGATTATGGAAATAAAATAAAACAACAATGTCAACCCCTTTTTATGTTTAGCTAAAACCACTATCTGTTGACAGCTTAGACTTCAAAATTCAGTTAAATATAGACGTCAAACATTAAAATATGATTTGAGTGGCATACCTAAAAGCCATCATCTGGGAATTGAATTGAAATGAAGGCGCAAGTGGCACTTGCACAAGACTAACTTAAAGTGCCCGGCCGCAGCTACTACCTGATTATTTATATCGAACCCTAACTTAACCTACAAGAAAGAGACAAGAAAACGTAAATACAATGAATATTTCAATAATTGACACTCAGAACATTGAACAGTTCACAATCTTTCGACAGTTTACAATCTATCGAAATAAAAAGCGTCAGATTACAATCTAACGGTTTTTACAGTTTTACGGTGACAGATATATTAAACAAAGAATTTCCATTCTATTCATAACACTATATACCTACCTAGTTTCCGTGAAAACTTACCATGCATACCTACTTAATTACTTAAGGATTCCGTTTCACATGGTGATATTTTAATTGCTGGCATAGACATGAAGTAATTACTTAAGTACCTACAGCATACAAGTGAGATAAGAGATTATCTCTATAATCTGTATGTAAATGTTAATGCTTCGCTAATAGCTTCTTTATCAAATATAGGTAGGTACCACTACCTAATTAACAAGTATAAATAACAAATTTAAGACAACCCCCGACATAATATGGAAGTAAAGTAAGTAACAGATTAAGAAAAAAGCTGATGACCTTCAGACGGATGAACACATTTTCATGAAACATGGCTAAGAACACTCGGGATAAAATAAAAATATTTGAACTTACGTAATATATGTGACGATAATAATAATAATGGGTTTAAAATATTATTTGTTAGTTTTTAGAGTTTATTTTTTGCGTCGGGGGGTTTTAAATTTTTTAATTTTACTTTTATTTTGTCTTTTTTAAACTATAGGTATAATTAAAGAAATACGGTACCAAATTTCGAATCGATAGGACATATGGAAGGTAGTCAGATCCCCTCATCAACTATTAAAGAGCTGATGATCTTCAAACGGCTGAACTGATTTTCATGAAACATGGCTAAGAACACTCGGGATAAAATTATCTATGACACAAAAAAAAACTAAACGAAAATCGGTCCATCCGTTTGGGCTCCACGATACCACAGACAGATACACAAACAGACACGTTAAACTTATAACACCCCTCTCTTTTGGCGTCGGGGGTTAAAAATGACAAGTTGGCAATCATTTTTTCCAAATGAGAGAAAACCTTTCAAGAGGTTAGATTGAACTACTCGTAACGTATTGTAGGTAGGTATCTACGTGTAGATGTAAATATTACGGTAATTAATAAGTTAAATAATTAAGTAACTTTTAAATTCAAGTCATTAGAATTATTTTAATGGGGCAAAAAAAAATGCATTTAAATATTCTGGGTGATTTCAAACTCAAACTGAAACTGAAATATTTTTTATTCAAATTAAACATATTATGTTAACAAGACTACTTTTGAGTCGTCGAGTAAATCTAACATTTTATATTTTAATATAGTTTTTTTGTTGAACCTATTTAATTCATTATACCCAGAAGTAAGAAGATATTTGAGAAAATTCAAACTTGAAAATTCATCTCGTCCAGTTATTGATTATTTTCCGATTTTGATTTAAAATTTGTTTCGTTTAATTTGTGATGATCGTGAGATCTCTTTTCGTTTAATCATTATTTCATCACCTACCAATCACCTTTTTAGGGTTCCGTACCAAAATGGTAAAATGGAACCCTTATGGTGCGACTTTCTCCGTCTGTCTGTCCGTCTGTCCGTCGGTCACACTCGATTATTTCAGTAACTACAGAAGCTATCGACATGAAATATGGAATAGTTGTGTATATAAGTGGCCCAAAGACACTAGAATTAAAAAAAATTGGAAATTATTTTTGTTCTTATTTAAAAAGGGGGGAAAATCTGAGGGTTGAAATTTAAAAGTGAGATAACTGTACTGTGTGGGGTATCATATGAAAGGGTTTACTTTGTACATTCTAAAACAGATTTTTAATTATTTTTAATTATGATAGTTTTTGATTTATCGGGGAAAATGTCTAAAAAAATACCGTTCCCCCCCCCTTATCTCCGGAGTTTACACATCGAAAAATTTGAAATAATTATGGTCAATAGGAATTTACGTATATTTTACAGGAAAACTATAGCCAATGCTCTAACTAGCATAGTTTTTTTGATATTAACAATAAACATCTACAAACAAAGTTAGTCTTGCGGTTCATTAACAAAGGTAATCATTTATTAATAATGGTACGGAACCCTTCGTGCGCGAGTCCGACTCGCACTTGCCCGGTTTTTTAAGGAAGTCCCTATCTATAAAAGAAAAATCCAGTTACCCAAAATCAAAGGAGCCATCCGTGTTCACATTATTAAAATCACCATCGTTCGTCCTGGACTTTCCCGGAATCACCTGTGTCCTTACAACACACACACAAACGAGACACACAACATACAAGGTCCAAGACATTTTTACACAGTTCACTATTTTATCATCACCAAACAAAACCTTAGAGGTCTTTAGCTTAACAATTTTGGGGTATGACTATGGAATTAAAAAAACAATAGCTCCTTATATATGGCGCTAAAAATGAGCGTCCAACAGCGTTATACCGCGTGAAAACGACCGGACATCATTGTTATTAATATTGGGTCTGTTTTCCAGTTGAAAGCGATGTTTAGCATGGTTAACCTTTTAAAAGAGACCTAAATCTTCAAACAGGCCATGCTGCTAATTGATTGCGATGACGTACGCCCCTGAAACATGATCAGCAACTGTGGGCTTTCATGAGAAAGCTCAGAAATTCTCAGCGGACGAGAGTGATAGCACTCTCGCTAACATAGCTTATCACAAGGACTAACATAGCTCAACGAGTTGCAAATAAGAGCTCAGACATTGGATGGACAAACGATATTAAGTGCTAGTCGTCCAACGACCCTCGTCAGGCATGGCAGAAGATTATGAAGTTCGCAAATGCCTGCATAAAGTGGACGCCCATGTATATATGGCACGACCACAGACCATACAACCAATTGACTGAGCATAGCGTGCCCCCTCACCAGCCAAACGTTAGCAGTATTAGTACTAACGCTACGTTTTGTGCCTATAGCCGCCCTCAGTCCGTATTCGACAGTGCTCGGAAATTGATCGAGTAAAAAACGAAAAATAGGCCTCCCTGTACCATTAAATGGCGTAGAAAGAGAAACAATACCTCCAGCTATGTAAATGATGGGATAACATTTCATAAGTAAGTGTAGTTTTGTAATAGTAAATAAAAATCATCAATACGCAAAAAAATAAAAATATTTACAAAAATGAAAAGGAACCCGTTGATGTCTTTCAGTATTTCTTTGTCTTTCACATGTAGTTCTACATATCTCCGTCTCTTCCACGCATAGCCCAGTGTAGCCCGTGCAACTATCGATAAATTATATCGATAGCGTTAGACTACTTGAATGCCAATAAATTAATTTATTGAGTAAAAACTTATATTTCATTAAATTCCGAACAATTCTGAAGTAGAAGAACAGGTTAGAGGTTTATTATTTATTTGATTATAAGTTGTTGTTGAAAACTTAAGTTCTTTAGTATAGAACTTGGGCACTTGGGCAATTTAAAATAGTTATTTGTTATACAAGAGTGAAAAGTTGTTTTTTAACCGCGTGCTCAATTTTGATGACCGAGCAAGCGAAGGATTCTAAAATTGAATCACGAGCGCAGCGAGTGTTTCAAAAATTAGAATCCTGAGCGTCAGCGAGGGAATCAAAAGTGCAACACGTAACTTTTCATCCCACCTCAGCGAGGAAATGACATGATGTGAAAGAAAATGGTGCGTGCAAAGCAAATTAAAAAAGTACACCAAGAAGGTTACGAGTGTACAAACAAATTAAAAACGGTTGTATGGAAATTCGGTACCATAGAGGTAGAAGTAAATAGGTTTTAATGATGTTTTGAATTCACAAACTTCATAGACGAGTGATATTTACTAACGTGCACACGATGTTCTAAATTCAATTTACTTTATCCTCAAGAGGATAATAACGGCTTTTGCATTCAGATAACGAAGATTAAAAATACTCTTTCCGAGATGGTGGGATGAAAAAATAATTATATATCAGATAATTATCTATAATCATACCTAAGGTTGTATTTTGCTGTTTGAATAAAATTATTTGTATTGATTTTCCAATAGATACCGGTAATTTTTATCGATGTATTTTTGTCGCGCAGCAGGCAGCCCAAGTGCCGGGGTAACATATACTACTATGTAAAGTTGACCTTGAGCCAGCCAATAGGAAATGCTATTATTACCTCGTCCCCCACCTGAAAGTGGTGAGATGTGTTTCAAAGCGAAAAGGTGGCTATTAGCTCTCAATAGGTTTACTACTCGGTGGGCACGACCATATATAGTGGATACAGATTTTCAAATCCATAAGGATCCCTGAACTCAACTGATCAGGAACTGAAAAGCTCAATACAGCGCTTTTTTAAATTTAATTAAGTTTCCTTTAAAGCCTTACAACGTAGTAAATATTATAACGTAGTAAGTTTTTGACGGAAACCTACCAAGCTTTCAAAAGCACCTGTAAAAGTTTAATAAAAATTATTTGAATTTAAATATTTTGCATATATATCGCACGTCCAAAAAAGATATATTTCTCGCTGAAAAATAACGTTTATGTCACAGTTTATACTTGAGTTTATAGCATAGCTTATATTATTTCACATGCTTAAAAGCGCGGAGATGCAGCCGTGCGAGGGCCGTCACATCCTCCTCGTCTCAAATAGGAACAAAATCTTGTGAACTTATAAATATGTATGTGTTTTTACATTATTAAAAGCTAAAAACGTGTATAAATATGGGTTTTCTTGAGCTTAGAAGTACATTGTTTTTTTAATATGATGATATGCGGATGGAGCCAAAATTGCAATAGGTGGAGAAAAATTTGTAAAACGAAAAAATAGGGATTTAGAATCTGTCGCTTCTTGAGTAAATTTAAGGTTCTTGCTGGAATGTCTTATAAGTATCTCGTTACAGTTACAGTTCTGAAATCTGTTTCTGAATTATTGTGTGTAACAACCACAATATTTTATTTTCACAGCCTATAGCTTAACTTAGCTCTATAGCTCTGGGAATAAGGTTAAAATTTGTTAACGAATCTATTGATCGGAGGAACAAATAGAAATACAAGTACGCCCGCTGCTTAGCGTTCCAGCCTACATTATAGTAAGTCTAAATTCTAATTAAGTTCTGTACGAAATTATTTTCAGTAGCTGATCATTGATTAATGCCCTTTTCTTGTTGGCTTCATCCATTTTAATAGTCAGTAATAATTTATAACCGTCAATCCTTTTTTATTTGAGCTGGCGCTGACTGGCGCTGCCTATATTGGAATTGTTGGTTAAAACGGGTAGGTATTACAATTTTAAGATTAAACTAAATATTTAAGTGGAAGGCACCAGTTGGCCACTAATTCCAGTTGTTATCGAGTCCACTAATATCCGCGTCCGGCGTTTGTTCCACTTCCTGGTGCCTTGGGGATGTTTCACAACGCTGTAATAAATGTCTAATTGTGATGAGATCTGTCTGACCACGTTTCCACTATACCTTCAAGACGTAAAATGTTTTATTATTCTCTATTTCTACAAGTTTAATTTATGCTGTCTACTTTACGTTTTGCACTGTCGCGCGCTAGTACCTACCTACTCGCGTTCTATAATAATATAATGTCGAATGACGCGGACTGGGAATTTGAAAACTATTCAAATACTTAAATTATTTATTGGTGAATATTAAGTAGTAAATCTCTACGTCCCCTGTTAGTTTATGTTTGAAAACCATTTTAAACTTTCGATTGAAGTAAAAAAGTGCGTCGAATTTTGACGACGTCACTGTTTAGTATTTCATACAACATGCCATACTAAGCGTGCGTTTGTTTGATAAAAACTTGCTGATTTGACTTGTTGTTAAAAACAATGGAAACAGTGCTACCAATGCCCGTTCCGGTGTGATCATCGCGAACTGTACCTCCGAATTGTGCTCACTGAAACGAAACACCTCCCAAACTTGACCTCAAGTGCAACCTCTCACGATCAATTCCGATCACGCCAGGGTTCAAGTTATACTGGTTATAGGTCCATTAGCATACGTCCTTACTGCACTATTGTTTTGTAACGATATATTAGTTAGTTGAGAGATAGGGCGCATGGGTGTATAGTTATGGCTTTTAAAGACAATAAGCCGATTGGACTAAAATTACATGTTTCGGGTTTTCTAATTAGAAGGATGGATGTGTTCAATTGTTCATACTTCTCATTTAGATACATGGAGATGGGTTAAGATTACACTATAGAGATTAGTAATGTAGGTATTTAACATCTTTAAACTTAAAGCTCTATCCAGATTGATCCTAGATTAATACTTTTTTGATTCCTCGCTCACTCACTATCACAGCCCAACCCAAACCCTTATTAGACCTTGAAAGCTGAAATTTTGCACAGTTTCCCTTTATAATGTAACGTATTTACGACCTCCCTGGCAAGGTTATAATTTGGGAATTTATAATTTCTGAATTCTCTCTGGTCTGGCCTGGTGGGAGATTACGGCCGTGGTTAGTTGCACCCTACCGGCAAAGACATGCCGCCAAACGATATAAGGTGGTTACAATAGTTAGGTGGTGGCTATAGCCACGGCCGAAGAAAACCAGACCAGAGACAAAAGAAATTACCCTGCCGGGGATCGAACCCAGGCCCTCCCGTTTATAAGACAACATCGCTCACCACTGTGCCAGGGAGGTGGTCACACACTCATAACATGTGTTCAGAAATCTCAGCAGCGCACAAGCATGACGCAGCCACCGTGAAGATCTGCATGAGATGACCTTCGCTGCTCCATTGTGCGCCCTCCGGCCTCCGCCCTTCGTAATTACCTAATAGCTAATAGCTCTACTAATAAGTGCTAATATTCTTAGGGACTGCAAAGTCTTTTGAGTCTAGGTACATAAGATATTTCCTATACTATAAACCGTGTTTTTTTCTATTACTAGATATCAATTAGATACTTCGCACACTACGATTTATCATTTGAATTTACCCTAAACTTATATTATACTGGATAGTATAACCAAAACACGTGGCGTGAAAAAATTACAGACAATAATATTTTCGGAAGTTCATATTAATATTATGGATTTATAATATTAGTGAAATGATAGCCTATAAGTTGCTTAGACACTCGATCTCCTAGATATGGCGTCGCGGGTTCAATCCCCGGGCACACACCTCTTACTTTTCGGAGTTAAGTATGTGCATTTAAAGAAATTACATAGTGTGCTTCAGGCGAAGGAAAACATCGTGAGGAAACCCGCATGCCTGAAAGTTCTTAATAATGTTTGCGGAGGTGTTTGAAGTCTTCCTATACGAACTTGGCCAGCGTAGTGGACTAAAGCAAAACCCTTCTCAAATGAAATGTTATCTAGGTGAGACCAAAAACTTGTACAACATAAAATAAATATAGCTACTTAGGTGCGTACAACGTAACGCTATTATATTTATATGTATAGATATTAACGCTCAATAATATATTAAATTACCATGAGAACCTGCATACAAAAACTCATCAGGATTTTTTTTTAACTAAAAACCCGGATTTATTACTAAAGTGTCTTGTTATGTAGGACCCGAGTAATTAATGGCTGTAACTTCTTATCTTTCCTACATATACAATTGAATTTAGTAGGCAAATACAAACGAATCGGGGAGGTCGTGGGACATACGGACAGACAATCGTCGATAAGGATCGTCAATTTTGTTCACGCTTTGTACTTGCTGTGCTTTATGGTAGGTTAGGAGATAGCTGCAAGATTTCCTTGAGTATTTATTAGGTCATCATAATATCAACATACTGCAGTGCCGACCTATTTTTGGGCATGAGACGGTCCCTATGTAATAAACCGAAATCAGAATAGAACAGTTTTTATTAACCGTTTTTTAAGGTTCCGTACCTCAAAAGGAAAAAACTGAACCCTTATAGGATCACTTCGTTGTCCGTCCGTTTGTGTGTCAAGACCCTTTTTCTTAGGAACGCATGGAGGTATCAAGCTGAAATTCATATCAAATACTCACGTCTACTGTCCCTTGGTCGCGTTGGTCTAGAAAATATTTTAGTATTCACTCTTGCCTCGAAGGTACCTACTCACATACTTGACAGGAAACGCGGTCGGCCACTAAGTGGCTGGTATCAGAAATGTGGAACATAAACGTTTTTTACGATTTGATTGAAAATCTACCACATAAGAATGCCGACGCTCACGGTTTCTCGTAGGTATTTTAAATGTAGGTGGTAAAATGGTGAAGGAGGAAAAAGGTTGAAGTATCTATTGAAAGATGCTCAAGTATTATTGATCAACGGTGTTTACCATATATTGACATCTTTTATTAGCTTCTGGATTGGGGTAAATATATTTCTACTAGCTGATGCCCGCGACTTCGTCCGCGTGGTTTAAATTTTTTGTTATTCCCGCGGGAACTCCTTCATTTTCCGGGATAAATACCCATGCCAAAAATCACGTCGATCCGTTGCTTCGTTGCGGCGTGATTGACGGACAAACAAACAAACCAATAAACCAACAAACAAACACACTTTCGCATTTATATGAGTATGATGATTGTTTTTTTTAAATAATATCAATAAATATCCAATATTCCTGTATAAAACATAATATGTACTTATTAGAAATTACGGCCAACTCTTTGCTTATGACGTGTCTATGTGCTTTATGAGCATAGGCAAAGTAGGAAGCTGAGCTGATTATGAAAATTTTATTACTATGTGAAACAACATGGCTTTGTTGCTCATTATATGATTAATAAATTGCCTTTTGGGACTAGAAATAATTTTGTTTATATTTAAAAAATCATATTATAATATTATTTCTACAATGTCTTATAAATATTATTCATCGTAACTCTGAGCGTATAAAAATAAAGGGATATTTCTGGTAATGGGCACTTCCTGCATGGCTAGCATGCGCACAACGAGTAAAATTATGTCAACCCGATATCTATATTTGTCTACCGACGCTAACATGGTTATTTGTCTCGCTACGTCAAAAGTAGGGATAAAAGTAACATTTCTTATCTGTGGTGTTTTACTCTATTAAGTCTCCAGGCTGTATCTCATAGACCGTGATAGCTAGAAAGCTGAAATTTTCACAAATGATGTATTTCCGTTGCCGCTATAACAACAAATACTAAAAATTAAAAAAATATATATATTAAGGGGGGTCCCCATACAATAAACGTGTTTTTTTCGTATTTTTTTGCTCAATATTAAAAACGGTAACAGGTAGACGGTTCAAATTTTCACAGAATATTAACTTGTATATTACCTTTCAAAATAAATAATTAAATATCAATAAAGTAAATATTAAAGGGGGGCTCCCATACAACAAACGTAATTTTTTGATATTAACAGTAAACCTGTACAAACAAAGTTAGTTTTGTAACAAAGGTAATTATACCTACTTCTTGAGTACGGAACCCTCGGTGCGCGAGTCCGACTCGCACTTGGCCGGTTTTTTCTTGTATTATACCGCATTTTGTGCATGTTAGGGTAAACGAAAAATTAGTCGGCAACGACAAAATCTCTCTATCTCGTCGCGAGATAATCTCGTTATGCGCATGCTAAGCACACTGGTGATGCTTTGTCTAGCTAGCTAGAACGTTGTGTCAGCTGTTTAAGGATAGGTATAAATAAAAAGATATCAGCAAAGAACATGTTCTCAACTATTCAATCTCTCAAACTCATCTTTTTTTATTCAAATAAACTTATTAAAAGTGCTTTTGAATCGTCGAGTGAATCTACCACTGCTTATTCCTAACTCGACTTTTTTACCGATTAACTCGACGACCGAGAAGAACCAGCAAGAAACTCGGTGGTTGCTCTTTTTATAAAATTCATTAATAATACATTATTATTGAAAATAATAAGTACAATAGAACTTAATGCTAGCTAGCCTAACCTAATTACTATATAAATCATGCCCGCGTGGAATAGTGGCAAGAATGCTGGCTGCATTTCCGCGCTGGACAGCCAGGCTGATCCTTTGCGCAAAAAATGAGCCAGCCCTTCTGTCACCAGATGAGGCAATTAACCGCGGTGAAATATCTCGTAAAAAGTTTTTGGCACTAAGACTCCATGGCCCCAGGGTCTCCACGGCAAACGGAACAAATATGTAACTCTCTATGAGAGAGGCATACTTCCGCCGCTTGCCGGTTTCAGCCTTTTCTGCTGCGGCTCCCGGCCTTGATGCTGTCTCCCTGATATGACACGGGGCCAATGTGTCTACGCATGTTGCGTCCCACATTAGCGCCCGTCCCCGTTCCCAGGGAACCAGCGTCAATCCATCAGGTCTCTTGCCATCATCCCGACTTATCCCTGCCGGCTCAATGAGCGCAGGAATATCTATGGTGGCAAGAGCCCTTTTGATCGTATCATTGAGAGAGCCATGCCGAAAAAGCCTACCGGCGCTCCTTTGGCAAGAGAGTCCGTGAATTCCAAATTTATCAACCTCTTTTCCACACGGACATCTGTGCTCGTAGCACAGGGGTGCTCCCATTTATAATTAAGTACATCAATTTGTAGATACATTTGTATTTATAATTAAGTACATCAATTTGTAGATACATTTGTAACCGCAGCGGCAGTCCTAAGCATGGCTGGAGTGAGTTAAATTCATGCTCATTTATCATTTACATTATCTTCAACAGTATAATAAGCTTTTTTCAGGAGCAGGAGCTTTTTTCGCGTGGTTTTTATTACGTCTTCAACATCGTAAAGCTGATATTTGAGAACATGTTCTCAGCTGATGTCGGTGTATTATTAGGGGCCTTAATTAAGAAACGGAATTAAAGGGTTGTCGGTGTTGAATAACCACATAATTTGAAACCATTGCTACGACAGTTATTTGGAAACAACTACCTACCGTTTAAAAGTAGCTGGGAGCCGCTGGAAGCAATCGGCACAAGACCGTGTTCTGTGGAGATCCATGCAGGGGCCCTTCACCCAGCAGTGGACACTATTGGTTGAGACGAACAAACGAATTAGGTAGGTACAGCACAATAAGATTAAAATATCTTATTATTATTAAGCACCTACTTACTTAAACTTATTTACTTAAATTTTGGATAAAGCAAATAAGGCTTTTTTAGGTAGATATATTGGGATAATCATAATCATATATTTGCAGGAGAAGACGACAATTTAAGACTGTAAAAGTTTAAAGCTTAATTATTTACATAGACATACCTATTAATGATTATGTACTAAAAAGGAACGAGCAGATTTATACTTTAGCCTACAATTTTATGTGCAGCAAATTTGCTCAAACAAGCAAGATTTTTCCAAAGGCGCTTCTCCTTTGAGCAGTAAGCCAGTTGGTTCAGTTAAAACGCTCATAGATTTTTTATTCAAATAAACTTTCGCAGTTAGTGCTTTCGTTTTTCGAATGGTAGAATGAATCTACCATTGGTTCGGAATGTTCTTTCTTGGGACAAGAATCAGCAAGATTTTCGGCAGTTGCTCTTTCTATGCCACTTAGTGCATATTATACTGAGATGCACACTCTCCGTACCCATAAAAAAAAGATAGGCTTACAAAGCATAGTAGACAGACACACTTTCGCATTTGTAGGTACTTATATGTATAGTGTACCTATACCTAATGAGCTTATCAACCCTCACTCTCATACATAGTCCGATGGGACGTCAGCTTGAACGAATTAACCACGGGACGCGTGATATCGGCCATTTTCGCCTTACCCCTCTAGCCGCGAACTGTGGCAGTTTCGCCATTAATTATAATATTGGGTTGTCATAGTGATCAACTTTTCCATGCACTAGAGTCAATAATTTGGCAGAAAAATGACAAGGCACTCGACCCTCAAAAGTTATATCGAACGTGATTTCATACATTTTTAGGGTTCCGTACCTCAAAAGGAAAAAACCGGGCAAGTGCGAGTCGGACTCGCGCACGAAGGGTTCCGTACCATTATTAATAAATAATTACCTTTGTTAATGAACCGCAAGACTAACTTTGTTTGTAGAGGTTTATTGTTAATATCAAAAAAACTATGCTAGTTAGAGCATTGGCTATAGTTTTCCTGTAAAATATACGTAAATTCCTATTGACCATAATTATTTCAAATTTTTCGATTGGTAAACTCCGGAGATAAGGGGGGGGGGGGAACGGTATTTTTTTTGACTTTTTCCCCGATAAATCAAAAACTATCATGACTAAAAATAATTAAAAATCTGTTTTAGAATGTACAAAGTAAACCCTTTCATATGATACCCCACACAGTACAGTTATCTCACTTTTAAATTTCAACCCTCAGATTTTCCCCCCTTTTTAAATAAGAACAAAAATAATTTCCAATTTTTTTTAATTCCAGTGTCTTTGGGCCACTAATATACACAACTATTCCAAATTTCATGTCGATAGCTTCGGTAGTTACTGAAATAATCGAGTGTGACGGACGGACAGACAGACGGAGAAAGTCGCACCATAAGGGTTCCATTTTACCATTTTGGTACGGAACCCTAAAAATGGAACCCTTATAGGTCTTCGTTGTCCGTCCGTCTGTGTCAAGACCCTTTTTCTCAGGAACGCATGGAGGTATCAAGCTGAAATTCATATCAAATACTCAGGTCTACTGTCCTTTGGAGCTGTGAAAAAAACTTCAAAGCCAACGCAATCAAAAGATACAGCCAAAATACAGCCAAAGCCAAAGAAATTTGGTACGAAGCAACGTCTTATAGCATAGATAAAGGAAAAATTGCGAAAAGCATAAATTTTTAGTTACCTAAGTACATAACTAGTTCATATAATAAAAATATTTTTATTGATTTTAAAAACTTACTAGTTACTCCAAGTTACAGTTAGTTTCCGCATGAACGCGGAAAGAGGTATTAAATTGAAATTAAAATAGATAAGTGGAATAAAAATACCATAACTTTTACTTATATAGGTACCTACAGGTTTGTACGTAACCCTTGGTGCGCGAGTCCGACTCGCTCTTGGCTGGTTTTTATTCTTACGTTTCTTATCCTGAGTTAATTTTATTTCATCCAAGAATGGCGGCTATAGTAAAATATACGTAGGTAAGTATAATAAATAAGTATAGGCCTGTATGTAATCACTTCTATTTAACCCACATATTGTAAACGAAACACCAAAAAAATAATAAATAAGAAAATCAAAGTTTCGTGCTATTTACATTATTTATTCTAGTTAGCTTAAAATTAATTAATCTATCAGTTCGTTATAAAGCTTAGTTTAGATTAAGTAAATAGACGTGCATTTAGAACATCATTAAACAGAAGCTGAAGTAGGTACATATAGGTACTTATTTTTACATACACAAAATATGTCTTTGCATATTTTTATAGATAATAATTATCAAAATTTATCTTTTAGATGGAATTTTACGATTTTTTAATTTTCTTATCACTGCATTGAAAATCTTGCACACGTACACGCCTTTTATAAACTAAGTGGTAATAGTTAATGAGCATCACAATTTAGTAGTTTTTAAAACAATCATTAAGTATTAATTTTACATCTAGCTTACTAAGTAAAGTATGAGTTACACACTGGAAGAATATAGGTAGACATGATAATATGGTTAAAAAAAAAATTTTTTTTTCCAATTTATGGATTCTAAATAATATATTTTTAAGAACCAAATAGGTACTTTTCATTTGTTAACTTATTGCATGATAGACATCTGATTAGATTTGACACCTAAGTGTAACTCCTTTATTATTAAATTATACTAAGTATATTTTTTCATGGTAACGAAATATTACATTTATTTTTACAATAGATAGTGGAATTGCAACATACTCAAGGATTATATCCAAATTATTTTTTAACATACAAAGTTAATTCTTTATCACAATGAAAATATGTTTTTTTTAATAAGTTTAAATCTAGAAAGAGTCCGTTTTTATCTTTTGGGACAAAATGGTAGCTTTCAAGGCATTTATAAGTAAATAATGTGAATAAATGTAGGGAAATATAGCTAATACTAATATATTTTCACAATCCGGAGTTTCCACAGTACTCTCCAATGCGGTCTGAGATGCATTCGAAGATGTCGAAGGAAACATCGCAGTTGCGGCCGTTATCTGTGAAACAAATAAACGATAAGAGATGTCACTAGGCGTTGGCGTAGTGTATGTAGGTAGTACTCGTACACTAAAATAATATGCAAAATTATTAAAAATTGATTAAATAAATCCTAAGTTTTTAATGTCAGGGGAGGATTTTTGAAAAAACCGTAATTTTAGCTCTTTCTTTTTTTTATTTCATAGGCTATGACTTTCTTTAGAGCATTTATTTGTAACAACATTCTTAACAATTTCCAAAGTTGAATTATTATTTCTTTAAAAAACAGTGCTTTGGTTAGATTCCTGACGTGTACATGAGTTTCGCAGCAAACGTAGCCTTAGAGTATCATTATATTACCCACCCATAGGCACAGTCCGCGAGAACTTGTCGTGGTTCCTCATGAGGCACTCGCGAGAGGCCTCCAGCACCGCCATGAAGTAGCCTCGCTCGTTCACACCGTCGGAGTACAGCCCCACCAGGCCTTCCAGCGTCGGGAAACCGTAGCCGTCCACCTGGAAGTAGTGTTAGTTTCATTGGAAGTACCATAATTTTTACATTGTATTATTATTATTTACTAGCTGATACCCACGACTTCGTCCGCGTGGTTAAATTTTTTTGAATCCCGCGTGAACTCCTTAATTTTCCGGGACAGAAAGATTCCGGGATAGCTTATGTCACTCTCGGTCCTCATCTATACCCATGCCAAAAATCACGTCGATCCGTTGCTCCGTTGTGACGTGATTGAAGGACAAACCAACAAACAAACACACTTTCGCTTTTATAATATTAGTAAGTGAGTATGATTTATGTTACCGGATATGTATATGTAATTCTATACATTTCCTAAGAAATGTCAATTTCAAATTAAAATTAAATTTTCAAAATTCGGTAGGCGTAAATTTACCCACACACATTTTCTAGGAATTGGATACATGTCCAAGCCAGCAATTTCTGGGTGCTTGGTATTTCTGAATGGTTAAAAAAATAACCACGAAGCCTGTGGCGCCGCCTTCTAATAACCCAAAGAGGATTTCTGGGTGCAATTTTGCACATATTCTAGACTGAGAAAGAAATAGTATTACTAAATTTGCTGGCATAAATTTCCTAGGAATTCTATACAAATCCAAGTTTTCATAGATTTCCGGTGACATTAATAAAATAGGTATCCTCTATGAAAAGAATTCAACGCGGGTGAGGTCCGTACTGCAATTATTATTGTGATTGCAATACAATATAAAAATTCTTTGGAATTCTTAATAAAATATCCCACTAAATTATGGCAGGATGACTCTCTAATTGTTCAATTATAAATTTATAACTCTATAAGATTTTTATTACTGAGGAGGTCCAGTACCTACACAAAAAATTACGTCATCCGTCATGATAGTTCGTAACAAATAGTAATTCTATTAAAGGACTCATAAACTACTACTTTATCCTTGGAATTTACGATAGTCATTCAACTTTTTTTTTTAATATTTTTTTATTGTAGGCTACTTAGTTTATAGTTAGAACCGCAGTAGAAGTTACTGTCACTAGAAGTTCACTCCATAATAGAAAATACCATATTTTGTTATATGACCTTTCCCAAGAACTTGATTTAATATTCACTGTAAAATCAATTCAAAATACGGCGGTATTTCGTTTTCTTCAGACCATAATGCATATGTAAGACCTTGGGTCGGCTTTGCACTATTAATTCAATCACAAGCCGGCTTCAACATTTTTATGGCAGTTATATTTCTGAAGGGATTTTCAAGTAATAAATAGGCGAATTTCTTTTCGAGTTTTACGACTCGCTCCGAGGTTAAAACGCAAAGCGTCTCTGCTGAGGAGATAAGCTATACGAACGGATTAAACTGCCAAAGTACCGGACCACTGGGTCTAAAAATATTATACTAATTGTGCGAGTAAATTGTTGATGTGTTGTCTAATATTATTTAACGAAGGCTAGGTAAAATGGAGTTGACTAAGGCCAAAGGGGTTCGAGTGCTTATTTTAATTTAATTTAGAAAATACAACTAAGATTAAATAAAACATTTGCTCTATTTATATAATATTATGATCGTAGCATCGCATTCTACACCGAAATTTTGTAAGATTTTAAATAAAATAAAAGTTGTGCAGGGTAGGTATTTGTCATACAAGTACATAGCATTATTTTTTGAGAAAATATTATAAAATATATTGAGCATCATAGTTAAGCATGAATTTAAGCCGTAGTCCACGAGATAATGTCCAGCAATGGGATATATCCAGATGCTTTGCTTATATCCTATTTGACTGATGCATCATAGCGATGGATAATAATTCATCTAAGATCTTAGAGAGATTTATTATTATTATTATTATCTCCGGGTAATTCCACGGAAGGTGAAGTAAAAATGTCTACTCTCAGGCGTGCAACTCGATGTTAATAATGGACAAATTGGAGCATCGCGACAGACCACAGCAGTCATAAAGCATTAAAACTCGGCCTCAAAGGGAGATTGATCGTTGAACCAGCGCGGCCTTGGATAAGGCTTAATATTCTTGGTATGGACTGTGGAATACTTATTTTTGAAATCATTACACTAGCTGTAAAGTTTTATTCATATTATATGTATTATTATAATACTGATTCCAAAATTATTTTTATTTAAAAATATTAGATTACGAGTAAACCCTTAACTACAGTATTGTGGTAAGCGTATAGTCTAAGATTTAAGTAGCTTAATTTGGAAGGGGAATGATATTTTTCTTCAACCCAAGGGCCCCGTTTCTACACGGGATTGTAGGTCCCACTGGAACGCTATATCGCTAGTCACTTGAACTGAAGCGTCCCACCAAATCAGAGAGAATTTATTGTCTCTGCCCGGAATTGAAAAGAGATCGCCGTAAAAACTTAATTTTCATGTCCAACCTGCAATGGTACTGTCATAACTTTCATGCAAGTGCCGACAACACCTGTACGAAGGTACATTCTAATCGGAAGAACTATGCGAGACTGCATAAAATGCGATGTCCCGATATGAGTATATTTTACGTCAATCAATACGGTTTAGACCTATGAAATTCCGATTGTTGAACATTCTTATTTAAATATCTAGCTAACAAAATAAAAGGTACTAAACAAAGTAGATTTTACAACGAAACAATAAATAACCCACTTTGAACTGATCGTAGATGATAATAATGGTTTTCTCTTAAACTAACAGAGTAAATAATGAGATAGTAATCAATGAGTAAAAAGTGATTCACTTTTACTTTAAAACAAAAGTCGGTATATACTCACAGCTTTCACTTTTCTGTATACGCACTGGAGTAGGCACTGGAAAAAAATAGAGAAAAATATTATTAGATTTCCATGAGTAAAGGTGGGTTTGCACGTGCGTTGCACAAATTTGAAATCCCATACTCTAAGGTTTTTTTCCACTACATGTAGCCCTTGACTGCGATCTCGGCTGATGGTAAATAATGTTAGAGTTTAAGTTGTTAGGCGGTACGGCAGTTATATTAAACCCATCCCTAATCGGTTTGTACACGGCATCATACGGGAATAAATCGCTTGGCAGTACGTCTTTACTGGTAGGGTGGTTACTAGCCACGAAGGCTTCCCCCAGATTATATCAGAGTTAATTCAGAAATTATAAATTCCCAAATTGTGTCCTTCCCTGGGATGTATCCTACCTCTGAATGAAATTTCATCAAAATCGGTTGAACAGATAAACAGTGAAAGCTTAGCTCACAGGCAAACAGACATACTTTCGCACTTATAATATTAAGTGTGGATGCTGATAATATTTGTAATTTTATAATATTTATTAAAAACCTTTCCTATTTTCAATTAAGAATTATCACTGACGTTCCTCCCGATTATTACCTTCGGTAGACAAAGGAAAGGTTCTCCTTTTTGAAAGGAAACGCTTTCGGAGAGGAGGAAGAGAGGAAAGGAGAAAATCGGAAGGAAATTTCTCTCTGTGTAATAAATATATGGAGTTATATTTACCCCAGCTATTCTCTTCTCGTCGTGTGTAAAAGGCACCTCTCTCTTGTTCCGTCGTCGCTCTGTCGGCATCGTGTGTTCTTCCTTGATCACATCTAGGGCCTCTGAAACGGCAAAAAAAAACCTTTCTTTAGCAGTGTATGAAAAAATTACAAAATATGGAGAAACGTATGGAGAAAATATTATAATAATCCTCCCAACCGAATTTCGGCCACGGCTGGCAGTCAGGGCGGATTAGCCATCTGCGCGGTAGATATTATAGAGCACGAGTGTGTGCGCGAACGCATGTGGTCTCTCTATTCCCTTACTCTCATAGCCCGATGGAACGGAAAATTCGACACAACCGGAGAGAGATCAGGCGCAGGACTTTACGTTCTCTCCGAGGGTCGGGGGAAACACCGCCTACTTCCTAATTCCGAGCTTGTACTGAGAATTTCTTATCAGAAAAACCCAATACTCACTTCATACATAAGTATAATACATAATTAATGCATGCAAATACTACAATAATAAAGATTAATTAATGTTATGAAACTAACCATCCATACTGTGCCATAAGTGGCTTCATGCGTGTTCTACGATTTCATAGGTACAGTTGAACGAGCATATTGTGCAAGTATATGGGTCAGGTTATTGCTAACTTGCTAGTGTGTCCCAACACAGCGATGCAATATGGGTTCGAGTATGTTCACAGTCTAAAAGGAAACCTTATCTATTGACAAACTGGTTTACTACGCCTGTATTGATTTCGAAAATAAAGTGAAATAAACCACGAACAACAAACGTCTTCTATAAAGGGAAACGACCTTTTGTTCGGTCGCGTAGTGTGTAAGCTCTTTATAAAAGTGGATAATGCGGACTTTTGGCTCCTGTCCTGCAGGCTTAGCATGTGCACAACGAGATATTGCGACGAGAGAGAGATGTTGTCGTTGCCGGCAAATTTTTCGTTTACCCTAACATGCACAAAATGCGGTATATTACAAGAAAAAATAGTCGGCATGTAAGGATTCGTAGAGAAAAATACCACAGATAAGAAATATTACTTTTATCTCTACTTTCGACGTAACGAGACAAGTAACCATGTTAGCTTCGGTATAGACAAATAGAGATAACGGTTAGTCAATTTTACTCGTTGTCCACATGCTAGCTCTGCGGACTGTAATGTGCTGTCGTCCTTAGTTAGGCTTTTAATTAATGCAGCCCTCTTAAATATTGATAAATTGAAAATGAATTACTTGTTTATGTAATTAAGCTTAGACAGTTTAGTTACAAATTTTACTTGGGAGTCAATAAATAAATAATAATAAACCATAAAGACTCCCATTTATAAAATAAAATATGACAGTCGATTGTCACGTTATTATATACTTAATAATTTGATAAGAGGGGGAAGGGGGTAAATCTAAGTCTAGTCTAGTTCTTTATTGTAATAAATATAATAGTTGTGAAATATATTTTTATTGTTTTCCTTCCAGTTCATTAAGCCTTCCGTTTCCACATTGCTACATAACAGTGCCCTTAACGGTTTTATATAACAAAAAACAGAGTTCAATCGAAAAAAAAGTGACACACATTCGCCATAATAACTGCGTGAAAACGCACTAATGAGAGATATAATAAGTATATGACGCTAATTGCTTGTTAATTTAAAAATGGCGGATTCCCAAATCGAAGTGGGTCGAGCCTTTTTTGGTAGCTAAGGAGGCGTTTGGCCTTATAAGTTACGTCATTTGTGTGAACAGAGTTTTTAAGGTTCAAATTAGGTATGTAATTAATGGGGAATCAATACTAATGAATGAATGAATGAATTTTCTTTATTTGTCCACATTACTTCACATACAAGTACTTAATAGTAAGATTTCTATTTGCTACGATAATTTAATGTGGAGACTGGTGCTTGAGCTAAGCAAATGCCTGTGGTTCAAGTCACCAGGCCCTATCCCCGTAATAGTATAATATACTAATATTATACATGCGAAAGTCTGTCTGTCTGCTACGCTTTTACGGCCCATCTGTTCAACCGATTTTGATGAAATTTGGTACAGAAATAGCTTGTATCACGGGAAGGGAAGCTACTTTGTATCCCGGAAAATTAAGGAGTTTCCGCAGTAATACAAAAAAAAAAATTCGATAAGGGAGGTAGCTGCGGGCTCTCGTCATTTAATAAAATAGATGTGTATTTTAGCGACATTTATAGATTATTATGATGATCAATAATTTATTTAAAGTATTCGAGTGTACATTTGTTCAATCAAAGAGGACTATACACATTTTGGCAAGTGAAGCTTGAAACTCTTGGAAGTAAACTTGTTTTGCGGTTTTAAAAGGTTAACAGTGATGGTTCCTGGTAATATACATACCTAGAACTCACTTACATTCATACTAAGTAATATTATTGATTCGAAAGGTTGTCTGTATGTCTATCGGCTACGTCTTCACGAACCAACATTCTGTTCAACCGATTTTGACGAAATTTTGTAAAAAGATAAGTCGCATCTGTGAGTTCATAAGAAAGTGAAAGAACACGGACTTTAAATCAAAGAGTTCACACAGGATTTTGAAATAATCTAAATCCACGCAGGCGAAATCGAGAGCATCATCTATTACTTTAAAAAAAACCAACAATGATATAAGATCATAACAATCTAGAACTGATGTTGTAGCATGATGTATAGCCACGGTAAAACTGACAAATAAATGAAAATTATCTGTAGGTAATTTTTGTAATTTTTATAATGTTTACCCACACTTAGGGTAGTTTCTACACAATTTTTAAATACATGATATCAAAAATTATGGGACCGGCAGGATAACTTTTAGTAGCTTAGTAGGTAGGTAAGTAAGTATGTAAGAAACTTATTAGTCTGTAATAGTAGTAGTACTTACTATATTATTGTGATTATGCCCTGCATTGTACTGTTTCTAATGAGACAACTCAAATATCATCGCGGTATGTAGATCATTGACAAACGAAAGAAAATTTCAGTTTTTTTGTTGTAGGTAAAAGTAGAAGATATGTACCTATAGTAATAATAATAAAGGAGGTAAGTAAGGGCCTTTGCCATGAGACACTTTATGGGTTAGTGAATCCCAAATAAAAGGGTATTTTTAATTATTTCGAAAAAATTACGGGCCACAGCTTCTAAAGCTGTATCCTAAAACGTGTTAATTGAATCTGAGTCGGTATTGTAGTGAGTCAGTGTGACCTCAGTTACAGTTAAGAGTTTTAACCTTCCACGTAAATACAGACTTACCTACATGTCCGTTGACAATATGTATCGAGGACGTTTTAAGACTACTGTTATGTAAATAGGAGTCACCGTTAAAATATATGCTAAAACACACAAACTGTAGGTATACCTAGTTAAATCTATGCGTAGAGACATGCTAAGCCCAAATAATTGTTAACATAACAACTAAGATATTTTTAAATAACTTATTTTGGCTAAGATATTTGCATCTAAATTAGAACGATATCTGTACTGTTTGTTTAAGAATTATGTATGAATGGTACCTATCTATGCTAATATTTATAAATGTATTAACACAGACTACTTTTTATCCCGGATAATTAAAGAGTTCCCGCGGGAACCTAGAAACCTCTATCTACGGGGACGAAGTCGCGGGCATCAGCTCGTAGCCTATAAGTACCATTTCCTATAGACAATGTAAATACTGCAATGTAAATACAACGTTTATTTATAACTACTGTGTACATAATTTAGTTATTTAACGTAGTTATATACCTAATTACTATTTAAAACTATTCAGTTTAACAATCCGGTCTGTGACATTTCTTCATTAGGTTTCTATATATCCATTGTGCATTCATAACTAGATAAACATTCAAATGAAAAAAAAATACGGAAAAAACATCATATTATTATAATGCACTTTAAAGGTGATCGCACCAGAAAGAAAATTTCTGACATTTCTTCTGATATTTTTTTCCTTTCCAATGGAAGAGCTTTTCCAATCCCAAATAGCTTTGAAATCTGAAATCTGTTAAATCCTTACCACAATCTACTCAGGAAAAATTATTTCAAAGGAGACTCTTTTGTTAGAAAAAAACCTACAAAAAATATTTACTACCAGACGACTCGAAGGCGCAGAGCCCATGTAGAGCCAAAAGAAACGCGTGACCGGCAAGTACAGCATGGGATGACTTTCATCTTGTTGGCTCAAGACCATAAGAACGTGGCGAGTAATGGATGGATGAGAAAGGCTATATGTGGTAAGTGGACGCAAACAGGGTGGCTGAATGAATTGCACTTGCCACCCTTTTGTGGTATAAGGACTTAGCCACGTCGTAAGGACCGAGCCAGCGAATCCCGGCTAAAAGACACCGGGGTACAAAGTTTTACCGCGCCCCAACCAAGCTCTTATTCGGGCGGGGTGCTTACTTTGGCGCTAAGGCCAAGCCACAAATTTAAGACCTTCCTTTAAGTTCTTGCACCCTCGAGACCCGAGTGAATTCAGGCCATTCGGAACAGGCGGCCCTGGTGTCTTCTGCGCCTCCTACAGTTTTCTAGCAGGTCTTGAGCTGTGTGCGATCTCCTTAATATCAACAATAACAAGTTTATGTGCACAGCATTAAATAACGTCCGATAATTCGACACAAGGTTGCGAAATGAACGCGCGAGTGTTGCCAATGAGACCGATTGACTCGGAACGATTGTGGAAGGAATTGTTGCGTTTAATGCATTAGGTAATCCGCAAATCAAATTGTAATCTTACGCCAAAGGCAAGAATGTTGCAGGAATGTTGTTACACGTTGTAACTTTGTAAGCAATAGGTAGTATTGTATTACTGTTATATATTGCAAGTAGTAAATAAGGGTCTAATATACTACCTTACTGTATCTATATATAAAGAAATGTGAGGCGGCCTAGTTTCTAGACATAAGTAATTAAGTAAAGACTAGACTAGACTAGCTGGGGACTAGAATTTGATATCTTTCAGATTTTATCATAGCTCTCATGAGCTGATGGCATCAATTAGTACATTCCACGAGGCTCTATACAGTTTTACTTGGTTATCTATGTATATAAAAGTAACTTTACCTGAATTAATGAACATGAGCTATAAAAACTTTTTTGAGGATGGTGCTTTTCTAAAGCAATTATGATTTTCTTTTTAGCTTGACATAATAATAATTGAAGTGTTGTTGAAAATCATTAAAAACCCTATTTTATTTAAACAATAAAAAAATTTGGGTTTTGGGGCCATTAGCCACCAAAGACGCTGTCTGGGGGTTAATACCATCGCTTAAAGCAGTATTACTTCAAAAGGTCAGTTTTATGTCATGTACTTTGATGTCCCTAAAATAAGGATTATAATTCTAAAACACCAACATCAACAATATTAAACAATACGAATTTAAGAGATGGTAGTATGCCTTCAGGTCTATTTTGTCTCGGATCGATCCATCTCAAGTAATTAAATTCAGACTATTCAGCTATCTAATAAAATAAAATTAAAATAAAGCAAAAAAATCTCGTGCAAATATTTTAATGTATAGTAAGTAGGTAGGCTCACGAGGTCTTAGTTCGGGGCTATAATTAAAATTCAGACTAGTTTATAAGTAGCTGTCTCTTTCGTTGATGTATTCGGGTAGGTATAACAAGTTAGGTAACAGTTCAATAATGAGGTCTTTTATACTTCGTACTATGTACGAGTATAACCACGAGTGTACGGCTTGGCAAACTTATCTGTGCGTGTGGTGTAATTCGGAAGTAGTAGTATCTACTCTGTGTTGATCCTGAAGTTACGATTTTTCGATAGACAGTGGCGCCACCACCACACGAGATAATAAGTTTGAAATAGTGGAATTACTTTCACCCAACCTTGACAACAGGTTGTCGGAGCAAACTGGACAGTTAATGGAAAAACTTAGCATTCAGCCATTCAGTCATGCCCGCGGCTTTGTTCGCGTGGATTAACTTCCCGGAAAGTTAGAAAAATCCCGTGGAAAAATTTACATTTTCCAGGATAAAAAGAAGCTTAAGTATAATATGTTTGTCTGTGGAATGCGAGGTCTCTGTACTGAATGACGTCAAATAAACGTGCAGGTCATGAAAAGGTAACAACATTAGATAAACTTTTGGAATTTATATGTACATTTATAAGTATGGCAATATTTTTTTTGAATAAGTAGATAAATGTTACCAATTTTTTTTTAACAAAAAATACTATATCCTTCTATGAGCCTTCTAGTATAAAATATATATTAATATTATTAAAAATGCGATAGCGTATCTGCTACTTTCACCAGCCCCCATTCACTCCACTCAAAACAGATTTGGAGGCACAGTCACAAAGTCTATTTTTTATCCCAGAAAATCGAAACTTTCCCACGGAATTTTTAAAACCTAAATTCACGCAGACGAAGTCAATAAGTATTTCAATAATTAATTAATATAAACTTCAATCAAAATGAAAGCTACAGTTGGCTCTAATAAATAAAATAATTCGTTCGATCTAATCACCCGTCCTCATACGAGTATTATAAGTCATTACGTATGCTGGGTATGCATTACTTTCACTCGGCCTTGACTAGTTGTGACCCCATGTTGCGTATGTAAATCATTACGTGCGAATTTCCCATGCTCTTTTAATTATGATTGATGCATTTATAAAATATAAAATATAAATAGGGTCATATAAATAAGGTCAGAAGAAAAATATTTTTATCTACTTATATCTATAATATTATAAATGCGAATGTTTGGATGGATGGATGGATGTTTGTTACTCAATCTCGCCAGAATGGCTAAACGGATCTGGATGAAATTTAGCATAGAGATAGAGTATGGTCTGGAATAACACACAGGTTACTTTTTATCCCGGAAAATAAAGGAGTTCGTGCGGGAATCAAAAAACTTAAACAACGCGGACGCGGAAGTCGCAGGCATCATCAGGAAAATAATTTTAGTAATCTTCCGAGTTCCACTAATATAATTCCGGTATCATAATATTGATATTATAGTTTAATTCAATTCATCATTATTCACCCATGTAATAAATGCCAAAGTGTATTCGTTTGTCCTCAATCACGCGGCAACGGAGTAAGGGATCGATGTGATTTTTTAACATTCGTTAAAGACCTTGAGATTGATATTGACTTCTTTTTATTCCGTAAAAGCAAAGAGTTCCCTAACGTTTTTTAAAAACGTAACTCCATGCGGTCGAAGTCTTTGGCACAGAATAAACTTTAACTTACCTCTCAATATAGAGACTTTGATTTCATCTTGACAGCGTGTGATGACCTGCTCGATTTTCTGCGGTGCGGTGGACGGACTCCGACATCGTGTTTCCTGATAACAAAATGAAATTAAAAGTACATAATATATTTGTTTTATTGTTGTGTTGCTTATTACCCCTTACTTTTATATTACGTTAAGAACTTACTACCTACCTAATTAAAGGTTTGCTAAGTTATCCCAACTTTTAATATTATATAATTATTGCGAAAGTGTGTTTGACTGTTGGTTTGTCTTTCAATCACGCCTAAAAAGAGCTACTGATAGACGTGATTTTTGGCATGGGTTTGAAACTCTCTGGAATATCAACGTACGGTTCAACTTTTTTTTGCATACAGACTTCCTTTTTAGGGTCCCATTAAAAATGGATTTTTCAGATATTCGAGGAGTGAAGCTGGGGCAACAATACAATAGGTAGGTACAGTAAATAAGTAAATAAGTAAATTAATTCTGATTTGATTCATGTTTATAGTTAAAGTTCGAGTTAAAGATGCACTTTCAAACCTGATAATATTTTACATTCACTAAAAGAGGATATTAAGAAATTAAACGAGTGAAGCCTGAAGAATCTGGTTAAGATTTTATATTTCAAGTTTATTGATTCCGATTTAACTGGTCGTTTACCATTAAATTGCGAAATGTGAGTTAAAGATGCATTCGTATTATTTCTTAGTCGCGATTCTTAAAGGGCCGTGAATGTAAGGTCAATCTAAAGATTCTTTAGCTAAAGAATGCACGTATTACCTAACTATAGACCTACTAAAATTGTGTCAAATACAAAAGTAAGTACTGGTAGCTACCTACCTTACCTACGTATACCTACGTACTAGGTAGGTACTGCAATGAACTGCGTAAATAATTATTGTATTTATATTATTTGGATATTTGTAATTTGATTGAACAAAAGTCGAATGATAAACTAGCTGGCTACGCAACATCCGTGTCAACAGTTTGTTTTTAAAATAAAAAATAGTTTGAATTAATAAATCAACTCTTTTTTTCGCACGGGTCGCCTAGCGGCGACCGGTGATTTGCAAACTTTTAAACCCCGGCTACAAATGAAACCCCGCCCAAACGCTTCCCGGACGCCCTTAATACAAGGACAAAATACAGGGAAACCTAGACGGATGGCAACCCTGTCCATAATGTTCTTTTCATTCATGGATACATCGCTCGTCTAAAATTCTACTTCATCATGAAGTAAATGTTATGAAGTAATTAGGAAATTGAGGCTCATTTTTCAATCGTCCCTAAAAGAGGAATTTGGGCAGATTTCACAAAATAAATTGAAAATTCGAAATTATTTCTCAGTACACAATAAAAAAATCTGCCCTAAATTATAGGAAAACCAATAATGGGAACGCCACCTCGATATGGGAGATTGATCACGGTCATTGCTACAATGATTTGACCCTAACTATATTGTCACAGAATATTTGTTGGATGTTCATAACAATGTCGGCATTTATATGTGTTAAAAATGCAGCATTGTACAACCACTACACTAGGTGGACGGACGATCTCAAGAGAGGAGCTGGGACCCGCTGGAAACAAGCGGCACAAGACCGTGTTCTGTGGAGATCCATACAGGAAACCTTCACCCAGCAGTGGACGTCTATGGGCTAAGACGACGACAGCGGTTACGATGCGTGTAACGGTTGGAATCTAAAATTAAAAATCATCAATCGATCGATAGTAGCAATACTTATAAAACAGTATCTTATTTATTGTTTAACTCATTAAAACCATACTTCTCTTCTACATTATAATAATCCATACTAATTACTACCTAGGAAATGCGAAAGTGTGCATGTCTACCTTTTCACTGCCTATCTGTTCAGCTGATTCTGGCAAAGTGCGAATCCCAGAAGAGTTATAGACTAATTTTATCTCGAAACACCATAGAGTTCCAGTGTAGTTTAAAAAATACTAAATCCATGCAGCGGGAATCATGTAGGTAGTTCAAGATAGGTTTACAACATAACAAGTAAATCTACGATTTTAATTACACCAGACAAAATACAACTTTGTAGATATTTCAGTATCATTTCACATACACTTGCGTAAACTATGAGCAGGTTAACACCAAATAGGAGTTAGGTATCTTGCCCAAGTCAAGTCGGTTTACGGATTGTGGCTTATGTAACCCGCCGGTTGTTGCACTCGCTTTGGGATTAAGAAAATACATTGATTTATTGCAACCTCTTGCAGCTAAGCAATTAGAACCGATGCGACCTGGTTTTGCGATTTTGACACACGCTTAATGAAGCGGGTATCATTCAGATTATATTATAATATCTTTATCTTTTCGGAGTTTGCGTTTTAAGAAATTAATAATCACCTGCGGTAACGGCTATTATACACTAGGCTATTTGACTGTCTATCCAAATAAATTATTTTTACTGATTATTAAATAGAGGATCTCCCAAAAGTCGTAATATCCACGTCCCCTGTTATTTTTATATGCGTCTAAAGTTCCAAACCACCAAAACAGTGCTTCGAACTTTGATGACGTCACAATTCGGAATTTTTTGGACGCGGTGACTTTTGAAAAAATGTTGCATATTTGACGAATTGTCAAATAATTTCTTAGTGACAAAGTTGTATGAAATCGACTTTGCAGCGCCCCAGAGGAAAGTATAATAACTTACACTACTGTAGGTATTAATAAATATATCCAATAAATAATGTTTTGCTTTCTAAAACAACTGCTGAGATTTTTACCGGCTCTTCTCAGTAAAATTCTTTGTCAAAACATGACCTAACATAAGAAACACCTGTATGTCCTCATGTAATTAATAAATTGAGTATTGGGTGAAGCAAAACACCGTAAGGAAACCTGCATGCCCGAGTGTTCTTCATAATGTTCTCCAAAGCGTGTGAAACCTGCCAATCTGCATTTGGCCAGCGTGGTAGGCTATAGCCGGACCCTTTCTAATCTAGGAAGAGACTCGTGACCAGCAGTGAGCCGGCAATGGGTTGCATCAATAGACCTCATATCCACCACCCACCACCACCACTACAGCCTATTAGCGTCCCACTGCTGGGCACAGGCCTCCGCTCTCATAGGAGAGAGGGAATTAGAGCTTAGACCCACCAACGCTGCTCCAATGCGGGTTGGCGGGCTTTAACGACTATTATCATGTTAGTGATAATAACCGGGACCGACGGCTTAACGTGCTCTCCGAAGCACGGGGGTGAAACACCGCCAACTTCCAACTCCGGGCTGGCACTGAGATTTTCTTAAATGAAAAACCCAATACCCAACAATTCTTTTATGCCCGACCGGGAATCGAACCCAGGACCTCGTGATCCGCAGTAGACTACGCTAACCGTTAGTCCAACGAGGCAGTCGTAAGACCTCATATACCTAATGAATATTGATATTTCATTTCAATAAATGGATACTTCAGAAAATACGATTTTGTACTAAAATCCTTTCGTATAACGCGACATTTAGTTCTGACTCGATTGAGTCATAGTTAGTGGGCGCAACCTTGCCAACTCATTTATAGGCATACAGCCCATAAAAGGCAAAGTGTGGGTCGGTGACGTTTGGCTTAGGTGATCACAAATCCGCTACGTTGATAGGAAATCTGCAAGTTTTGTATTTTTAGTTAATAGCAGGACATTAGACCTAGAATAGATACTATATTTTTTATTTTTCTACAGGTATATATCTATAGTTTTGAGTATCATCAAACCAGGTCAGATGGTCTACTTGGAGGGTGGAATGATCTGATGGTGCAGTCTAGATAATAGCGAGCTAATCTGTTAGGGGTATGGAAGTTATATTATTATAACTTAAATACCTATTCCATTTATATTCCATGATGTTGTGTAGGAAAAATTTGGGGTATGGATTTATACCATACCCCTAATTTTTCCTACACAGCATCATACCGGAACCCTCTATCGCTTAGCGGCACTTCTTTGCCGGTTGGGTTGTAACTAGCCACGACCGAAGCCTGCCAACAGACCAGGCAAAAACTTCAGAATTTATGTATTCTCAAATTGACCCTGCTGGAAATCGAATACAGGCCCTCACTTTTATAAGATCATTACGCTCACCAATGCACCTGGGAGGTCGTAGAGACTATGTGTAGGCTAGTATCCATGCCTTGCCAATCAAATAGTCTTCTCTGAACTGAGGTGCGAGTGCTTGTTTGCGCAGCTCTCAAACAAACTGTCGAAGTCAACGTACAACGCACGAAAATATGCTATTGCTACGCGTCTTGCGGTCAACTTCAGGCGCGACTAAATGATTGGCGCCAGCTATACAATTATTTGCCAACTGACCGAAAAGTTCCTTTTTACGTCACTTCTACCAGTTACATAAGGTGTCGTCAACGTAGCGTCTTCCTAGCTGCGAAATTGGATGTTGCAT
The DNA here is from genome assembly GCA_963932025.1 of Erebia epiphron. Lineage (NCBI taxonomy): Eukaryota > Metazoa > Arthropoda > Insecta > Lepidoptera > Nymphalidae > Erebia > Erebia epiphron. The sequence continues at coordinate 13,854,858 of OZ009952.1, read as the reverse complement.
GACGGATGCCATCTTGCTTAGCTAATTAAATTTATTTGATTGCGTTGCGGTATACCGCAGTTGAAAGCTTGTCGATGATTAAGTTAAATAGCTAAAGTACCTACATTGAAGTTACGAAATCTTATTTACAAATCCTTATGTTAAGAGATTTTCAGAGTTATATAAATGTAGGTACTTACAGTAATTTTCATAAATAAACCTTTATATCTTCAGGTACTAAAATGAAAGCTTATCTAGAAGTTTGACGACCTCTCTGGCGTAGTTTTGAGCGTGGGAGGTCCCGGGCTCGATGGTCTGGCTTTGGCCGTGGCTAGTTACCACACTACCGGCATCATCAGTCTAGCCAACAGCAACAGGTGAGATCGCTATCAAGGGCTAACTTGTGGAATTAAAAAAAAACAGAGAACATGCTCCCCAATTCGAAACCATTATTTACAGAACGGAAAAACTCCACAGTTTAAAAAAAAAAACAAAACTACAAAACTAAAAAAAATTTATGGCACCAATCAAAGAGTGAGAATATTTTACGCCAGTGAATTGTAAACTAAGTTTAAAGTTATTATAATTACCAATTTAAATAAAAAACCGGCCAAGTGCGAGTCGGACTCTCGCACCGAGGATTCCGTACAAACCTCTAGGTATATAAGTAAAATTTATAGTATTTTTATTCCACTTATCTATTTTAATTTCAATTTAATACCTCTACGCAATATCTTTAAGAGTCGTGTAAAGGAATATTACCTTTCTAATATGCTATAGAATATATTTTAAGTATTTTCTTTTGTATGTAAGTTTATGTACTGTATATATATATATAAATATATAAAATTTATTTATGTACCTATATTATTTATATATATATATTTTATTTATGTTTAGTTATATAATTATGTATTATTAGTATGTATAGTTTAAGTAGTATATTATTATTGCATGTTATTATTATTGTTGCACTTTCCCGCTCCTTTTTAAAGTTCCTTTAGAAATGGGTTGCCTGGAAGAGATAACTTTTAGTGATAAGGCCGCCCTTGCGCAAAGTTATTTCTTTGTTATGTGTGGCAATAAAGAATTTATCTATCTATCTATCTATCTACGCGTTCAGGCGGAAAGGGGTAGTAAGTTTAAAACTATCAAAAATATTTTTATTATATGGTGTAACTAAAATGCTTTTATGCTTTTCGCAATTTTTCCTTTATCTGTGCTATAAGACGTTGCTTCGTACCAAATTTCGAGATTTCGAGTTCACGGGAAGTACCCTGTAGGTTTCGATTCCCTTGCGAGTGCAAAAAAATTCAAAAATTTGCAGCATAAACGGCTACATATCTTTTGATTGTGTTGGCTTTGAAGTTTGATTTTTTCACAGCTCCAAGGGACATTAGACCTGGGTATATGATATGAATTTCAGCTTGATACCTCCATGCGTTCCTGAGAAAAAGGGTCTTGACACACAGACGGACGGACAACGAAGTGATCCTATAAGGGTTCCGTTTTTTCCTTTTGAGGTACGGAACCCTAAAAATAACAAAACAACTAATATTATATCGAACAACAGTCTTTTATTTATGGATCTTATGCTTTCTAAGTATTACTAGACGATAGCTGATGCCTGCGACTTTGTTCGCGTTGATTCAGGTATCCCATGGGAAATCTTTGATTATCAGGTTATTAAATAGCCTATGTCCGTCCCTAGGGAGAAAGCTCTGTACAAAATCTCGTCAAAGTCACATACTTTCGCATTTATAATGGATTTGGATTTTATCAGCTAAAATTAGAACCTAATACACAATCGTATGGAATCCATTCTAATATTATAATCTAATTCATCCAAATATCTTATTATTATCATAATGTCCCAAACACTTTAGATGTCAATATCCATGACCTTTGCAAAATGACAATATGGACTTGCAAATTTTTTGCATATTTTATTAAATAGACTAGCTGATGCCCGCGACTTCGTCCGCGTGGATTGAGCTTTTTTCGTTCCCGCGGAACCTTTCGCAAAAAAACTTTTGCATTTATGATATAAGTAATATTATATTATATTATTACTAGCAGATGCCCGCGACTCCGTCCGCGTGGAGGTATGAAAAATAGATAGTAGCCGATTCTCAGACCTACTGAATGTGCATATTAAATTTCATAAAAATCGGTCAAAGCTCGGAGGAGTATTGGTAACTAACATTGTGACACGAGAATTTTATATATATAGAGACTAGCGAATGCCCGCGACTTCGTCCGCGTGGTTTGAGGTTTTTTGGTTCCCACGGGAACTCCTTAATTTTCCGGGATAAAAGTAGCCTTCGTCCTTCCCCGGGACACAACCTATCCCTGTACCAAATTTTATCAAAATCAGTTGAACAGATACATTTGTTTGATTCCCGCGGGAACTCTTCAATTTTCCGGGATAAAAAGCCTATGTGCTATTCCAGACTAAAATCTATCTCTGTGCCAAATTTCATCCAGATCCGTTCAGCCGTTCTGGCGTGATTGAGTAACAAACATCCATTTGAGGTTTTTTGGTTCCCGCGGGAACTCTTTAATTTTCCGGGATAAAAAGTAGCCTATGTGCTATTCCAGACTATAATCTATCCCTATGCCAAATTTCAGCCAGATCCGTTCAGTCGTTGGGGCGTGATTGAGTAACAAACATCCATACATCCATACATCCATCCAGACTTCCATCCAAACTTTCGCATTTATAATATTTATTTGATTGATTTGATTTGATTATAATAAGATACTGTAAGTTATGAGAAAAATATCGTGACACATTTCTAACACGCTTCAAAATTAATCTCTGACAACGTTTTCTTGGTTTCACTTTTGTTACACTGGCTGATGCCCGCGCCGCTTTTAACGCGGAAAATTGAAGAGTTCCCGCGGGAACCAAAAACCTCAATCCACGCGGACGAAGTTGCGGCATCATCATACTAATATTATAAATGCGAAAGTGTGTTTGTTTGTTTGTTTGTTGGTTTATTGGTTTGTTGGTTTGTTCTTCTATCACGTCGCAACAGAGCAACGAATCGACGTGATTTTTTGCATGGGTATAGTTGAGGACCTGGAGAGTGACATAGGCTACTTTTTATCCCGAAAAATTAACGTGTCCTCGTGGGAATCAGCTAGTCCACTATATAATAGAATCTTGACACGGGATACCTTGGATTTAGTCTCTGTTGGTTAAATGATGATAGAGAAAATAATTTCTCACTTACGAAATCACAGTTTTAATTGTGACATTTCGATACCAGAAAACTGAAGAAGTCGGTTAAAAAGGGTTCACGATAACTGTAGGTACATGGGCTCTAATAAATGACTTAGCCTCTACTATATGAAGTACCGCAACGGCGCAATATATTAATCATCATCATCATCATCATCACTACAGCCTATCAACGTCGCACTGCTGGGCACAGGCCTCCACTCTCATAGGAGAGCGGGAATTAGAGCTTAGACCCACCACGCTGCTCCAATGCGGGTTGGCGGGCTTTAACGATTATTATCATGTTAGTGATAATAACCGGGACCGACGGTTTAACGTGCTCTCCGAGGCACGGGGGTGAAACACCGCCAAATTCCAACTCCGGTCTGGCACTGAGAATTTCTTAATTGAAAAACCCAATACCTAACTTTTATGCCCGACCGGGAATCGAACCCAGGACCTCGATGATCCGCAGTCGACTATGCTAACCACTAGACCAATGAGGCATATTAATATAGTATATATATTATATTAAACATTACTGAAACAAAACAAACGAACAAGGTCACAACTTAATACTAAGCCCATCCATAACGCGTTCACTTTCTCCCAACGCATTTCCCATCCACGCACCAGTTGCTTTGGGGACATGCCATAGCGTATGCGTTTCTAATATCGTACTAAAATTATAAGTGCGAAAGTGTGTTTGTTGGTCGGTTTGTCCTTCAATCACGCCGCAACGGAACAACGGATCGACGTGATTTTTTGGTTTTAGTTGAGGACTTGGAGAATGACAAAGACTACTTTTTATCCCGGAAAATTAAGGAGCTCTCGCGGACATTAAAAAAACTTATTCTGGATAGAAGCAGGCGTTACTTTGCGTAAGTCCATGATAATGAAGGAACTAGAAGTTTTATTCGCTATAATCCGCCACAGTAGACAAATGTATGTGGTACAGTGTGTATCTTGCACTTGCAGCTTGCGATATTCACCGCCCAGAAGTCGCGAGCATCAGCTAGTGCCTACGTATACAAACCTAATTCTCGTATGTTTGTTTCTTCACTGTTGGTTTACAGATTCGTAAGTCAAAGATTGTGGATGACGAGGAATCGATGCCCATTGCCCAGGTCGAGTCAAAAAAAAATGGGGTATTATACCTAATAGTCTTGTTTATCTGCAGCAGGCCTGTGCCACTCCGCGTGTAGGTATTAAAAACATACCTACAGGCGGCGGCCATTGCGCAAGGGCCAATCTAGTAGGCTGCCGCAAGCGAAAAAAGACACGCGCGCGCTCTATTTGTTCGACCAGGTTCAACTTTCTCGATAATTGCAAAATGGACACAAAACGAAAAAAAGCAAAAAGATACTGTGCAGTATTTAATTGTTTAAATACGGATCGAGATCGAAATTTAACTTTTTTTTTGTTGCTTAAAGACGCTGACAGGTAAAATCTACTTTGATTGGATTACATTATGTTCCTATTTGAAATGAAATTAATTCAAAATACAAACCCTTTCTCCCCTTGTTGAACAAAGTACTATTCCAATACCCTAAAAGTATTTAAAAGTACAATAAAAAGACATTTTAGTCGTTTCATTCGAGTTGCATTTCATTTGTCGTATTCATTTACGAACGAATTTATTAGTGAGGTAACAATGATACAATTATAATTATTTTTCGTTCGAAACAAAAACAATTCCAGATATTTTTACACATACATAACATCTATTATTCTTTTGTCTATTAACTATTTATGTATAATGAACAAAATGTGTTTTATTTTATTACTTCATTAAATTAAATCTTTGGCAATAATCGTATAGCATATACAATTATGCAGCTATCTTAGACTACATGAACGTACTCGGCGCTGCCTGCGGCGCGTTGCCCGCTACAAGTAGGAGTAAACGCTCGTGCTGTGCGCTAGATGGCGTAAGTAGTTTCTCGAAGTAAGCAACCCTAGTCCGCGGCTCTTTCAATACGTATAACCACGTATAACTTATTATGAACCGTAGTCCAGTGAATTAAGGCCCATATTCCCTCAAAAAAAAATTGGTAGGTATGTAAATGAACACGTGCTCGACTGGAACGCGAGCTAAATTAAATCATATTGTTTATCAGATTGAGTACATATTTCTTTGAAAACCATTGCGAAGTAAAGCTTCTGTACCTAGTACTAGTTATTATTCTGTGTCTGCAGTCAAGAAAAGAAGAGCTCCTACTAAGTTCGCGGTGTTACACCCCATTGTTACTTTGCTAATTATTTTCGCATGACTGGCCAATTAACATAATACTTAAAATTCTAAGCTAAGCTATGCCTACCTATCTACTTGTGCTAATTTAAAGTTAGGTATGTCGCTGATTTAGAAAATAAACTAAAGAAAATTTAGAATTAGCTAAATAATTAAGAAAATAGCTTAGCTTAAATAGATTTAGCTTTTAAAATTCTAACGATTTTTATCTGTGCCCGATTTTATGCCGAGTTTTCGTGGGGCGGGCGTGTATTTTTAAGTACCAACCTTGTAAATCGTCCTGTGTACCATTTTGCTGAATTCCGTTGAGGACATTAATAATCACGGACTATTTACCTACAAATAAAAATATCGGACCAACTATGTGAAATTCAGAGTGATTTCCCTGCAATCTAAATATATAAAAGGAAAAGGTTACTGACTGACTGATCTATCAACGCACAGCTCAAACTACGAATCAGGCTGAAATTTGGCATACAGATAGCTATTATGACGTAGGCATCCGCTAAGGAAGGATTTTTGAAAATTCCTCCCCTAATGGAGGAAAATGAAATGGAGATTTGAAATCTGTATGAAAATCGAACCTGACGTGAGCGAAGCCGCAGGCAAAAGCTAGTTTTCATAATTTTCAGCAGCGGTATGTAACTATGTGGGGCACTTTCTGGCATTTTTTAAAATTATCTTGTCAGTAATTCGATATTATTATAAATTAAAGTACTTACTAAGTATACTTAGAAAAGTACTTACTCATTACCTACAACTTAATTATAACTAGTACAAATATATACACTACAATGCCATTTAAAACAACATAGTATAGCATAAGTAATTGCAGTGGCTTCAATGAGAATTTACCGATTCAAGAATTTAGTTTTATTTTTTTAAGTGTACCTATTATTATTGATTTTAAATATTTAATAAGTTACTTGTTAAATTAATTAATATAATCTATATATATAAAATTCAAAGTCCTGACTGACTGACTGTCTTATATATCAACGCACAGCCTAAACCGCTGGTCCTAGAGACATGAAATTTGGAGGGTGTGTTCTTTGTGATGACTAGGTATCCACTAAGAAAGGGTTTTTCGAAATTCCACCCCCAAAGTGTAAAATAGGGGTTGAAAGTTCGTATGAAAGTCCGTCGATTTTCAAGTTATAGCCATGAAACTTGGTATATGAGCTACGGGTTGAAAATAAAGAAAAACGTGTTTCATAGTTTTTGAAAATTCGACCCCCAAAGGGGTGAAATAGGGGATGAAAGTTGTTATAAAAGGCCTTCTTTTCTCAAGATAAAAATTAAGGACTGCCTGTGGGAATTAAAAAACTTAAGCAACGCGAACGAAGTCGCGGGCGTCCGCTAGTTGGTTATATAGTGTGTTCGAAATCGATGCATGTACATAATTTATGTAGGTGTGTTTTCACATAAATTGATTTTTTAATTTTTTTTTTCCAATACGAGTAGGTGCATCAATATTATGTCGTAATAACTAGAAGTAGCACTAGTCGGCACTCTATTGTGTAAATAGAATTTAATTTATCGATTTCTACTTCTTAAATAAATATTTTTTAATTCAATCGACTACACACTCTCTTTTATAGGTAATGAGTTAACTAACTAGTTAAGTTTGGTAGATTTGCCGTAATTTTTTTTTAATATGTAACACTACATTATATATCTAGACTTACTTAACCTTATTAAGTTATTATGCTGAATTTAAAAAAATGCTTTCATAGTGTGTGCATAAAAAAGTCATGGCACACACTTGAAAAAATGAAAGATTCATGAAACTTTTATCAAATATTCAAGTTCCTAATCTCAGAAGCTCAAAATAGAATTGTCATTTTTTTTTAATTTTACTAAGAAACCTTCAAAATTATTGACATTGTAATAATTTGTGATAAATATGTAATAATGTTTGTATTGAACTAGAGACTGAAATTCACTGTAATCTATATATATAAAATTCAAAGTCCTGACTGACTGACTGACTTATATATCAACGCACAGCCTGAACTGCTGGAGTTAGAAACTTGAAATTTTGACAGTAGGTTCCTTTTGTGACGTAGACGCTCACTAAGAAAGGATTTTTCAAAATTTCACCCCTAAGGGGGTGTAATAGGGGTTGAAAGTTTGTATGAAAGTCCGTCATTTCTAAAGTTATATCCATGAAACTTGATATATGAGCTACCCGTAAAAATATAAGAATTACGTGTTCCACAGTTTTTGAAAATTCTACCCTCGAAGGGGTGAAATAGGGGATGAAAGTGTGTATGAAAGTATTTCATTTCTCAGGATATTTCTCAAGTTATATCAACAAAACTTAGTATTTTGGCTTAAGGTAAAAAATAAAGAAGTAAATGTGTCACAGTTTTTCAAAATTCCACCCTTGTAGGGGTGAAATAGGGGTTGAAAGTTTATATGAAAATCCTTCATTTCTCAAGTTATAGCCATGAAACTTGGTATATGTGCTGCGGGTTAAAAATGAAGAAATACATATTTCACAGTTTTTGAAAATTCGACCCCCAAAGGGGTGAAATTGGGGATGAAAGTTTGTATAAAAGTTCTTCATTTCTAAAGATATTATTCAATTTATATCAACGAAACTTGGTATTTTGACTTTTTGTAAAAAATAAAGAAGTGAAGAAGAATGTGTCACAGTTTTAAAATTCCACCCCCCAAACGGGTACAATAGGGGTTGTAAGTTGGTATGAAAATCGTTCATTTTTCAAGTTAAAGCCATGAAACTTGGTACCTATTTGAGCTTCGGTTAAATATGACGAAGTTCTTGTTGCGCCATTTTTGAAAATACTACCCCCAAAGGGGTGAAATAAGGGATGAAAGTTTGTATGGGAGTCCTGCATTTCTCAAGATATTTTTCAAGTTATATCGACGAAACTTGGTATTTTGGCTTTCAGTAAAAATAAAGAAGTACGTGTGTCACAGTTTTTCAAAATTATAGAATAAGAATAGGGGTTGAAACCTTTGATGTTATACCTAATCAAAGGTTGAAACTTTGTTTGAAAATCTGTCATTTTCAAGATATAACTTGGTATTTGGAATTTCGATTTAAAATGTTTCACAGTTTTTGAACATTTTATCCCCAAGGATGGTAAATAGAGAGTTTGTCCTTCAATCACGCCACAACAAAGCAACGGATCAACTTGATTTTTGCATGAGTATACAGTTGAGGACCTGGAGAGTGACATAGACTACTTTTTATACCAGAAAATTAAGAAGGTACTTCTTAATTTCCCGGTATAAAAAGTAGCCTATGTGGGGAAAAAAAACTTAAACCACGCGGACGAAGTCGCGGGCATCTGCTAGTTGGAAATAAAGCCTCCGTGCGTTGATAGATGCGATGCGGTGGCAGTGAGGGTGGTAGAGTCATGACATTTTCATCAGTGGCACAAGTTTTCCTACGTGAAATCATAGATTTAGGATTGGTCTTAAGCGAGACCAATCCTAAATCTATGCGTGAAATAAATAAATCATTTACCATTTAGATCAGCCAGTCTGTCAGGACAAGCCTTTTTATACGACTGCCTGAAAAAAGGAGTATATTGTTTTCAGGGTTCATGTATGTATGTATGTATGTATGTATGTATGTGAGTTTGCATATTCCACCATAACTTCTATACGCCTGAACCGATTTTGATAAATGAGGTATCCTTAGAATCCCTAGCTTATTCCGGGTGACATAGGCTACTATAATTTCAAAAAAAAATGATGGGGTGACCATGGTTCCACATTAAAGACCTAAGTTGAAAAAAAAATTCGAAAATAATTAAATATAAAAAATTCTTTTTAAACAACCGACTTCAAATTCCCGCGCCAACTTTACAACAACAAGCACACGCTATACAAAGTTTTTATTTTATTGTTGATATTTTAAAAACCACTCGACCGATTTCGATAAAATTTATATGAGACCACATGGGAAGTACCTATGCTCTTTCAAATAAAAAAAGAATCATCCAAATCGGTCCACCCAGTCAAAAGTTCTGAGGTAACAAACATAAAAAAAAAAAAAAAATACAGTCGAATTGAAAACCTCCTCCTTTTTTTGAAGTCGGTTGATAAGATTAACTATATAATCATCATCTAGAAAATGATGAGTAGATTCCAAAAATATTTAACACTATAGTTCAATATCCAGTGATTCACAAAAAATATCATTTCATAATGACTGTGGTATCGTTATTCGTTACGTAGTAGCAGTGGTAGCCGTACTTCTATTCGAGGGGGATTTTTACTACACCACTGCCCAAAAAAGGAGTGTTATGTTTTCAGGGTTCGTGTATGTATGTGTGTCTACGGATTCACGACAGAGCAGTCGTATTTTTTAATAATTTTAATTATATTCACTTGTTACAAGTATAGATACCTTCTTTCCGTCACGGAATTTAAAAATGTTTCAAGTTGTTGACAAATTCACGATTAAAAGCTATCAGGTAATGTAACTTCAGCATTGCACATGCTTTCGAGCAATATAAAGTTAACCTCCAAATACCAAAACAATAATGAAGCCAAGATTATATCACCTTATATTGTCGTGAATATAGTGTCTCTGCAGCCTCTACATACATCATAATGATCAGAGATTTGCGTTGCTAGAGCGTGCAATGTCCGGCAGAAAGGTCTGAATGGATTGATGAGCTCGAGCTTTTATATTTTTTTCTTTCAGTACATTAGCCCTAGGCTAGATCTGTAACACCTGTATGAAGAATATAAGCTGCATTGTGTGGCTCAATTTATGATATTTTCACAGCGATAATGGATTTTAGCAAATAGCAATCAGAGGTGGTTGCGATCGTCATTTTACCGATTAGACTCTTTCTGTCAACAATCTTTATCATATAACGCAACTGTTAAGCTATGATAACATTTTGATTATTCGTTGTGTTATATTGCAAAGCGACTGGTCTCCGCTAAAAAGATTGCATCAAAATATTGTGTGGGAGAGATCTGTTACTCCATGAGTAGTTATCTCGTTGTTTAATATACAAGTCACACGCTTTCAAGGTTACCTTATAAACTGGAGCAGTGTGTAATGAAGCAAGCTGATCTATTACGAACCGATTAAAAGCAAATATCTAGGTAGAGGTAATAGGTACCTAACTACTTGTAGTAATAAAATAATAATTGACCTTCATTTAGAGCAAAACTAAATTAAGAGTTGGTACATAAAAAACCTTCCGCAAGTAAGGACGGAATTTTGCATGTCCTTTTTAATTGGTTAGGTACCTACTACCTGCTAAGGTTAAGTAGAACTTATTTATTAGTAAGTAGATAAATATTTATATTCTTACTTAAGTATACCTGAAGTAAGTAGAATAGTAATTTTGGATTTAAAAATATTACGTCGCGTTGTGCAGAAATTCTGGGGGTATTGAGAACAGCTACGTGTGATTGATGAATTTATTAAATTAATTACTATAATATTTATAAAATACTTACTATATAAAAATATAATAATAACAATTTTATTTACTCACACTTTCGCCAGATATCGCACTGTCACTTAGAAGAACGCCAAAAAATATGTACAGACAACACAGAACTTTGCGGACCATTTCGAATTTCGAACACAATACCACTCTATTTTTTTTTAATTCTATACCTATACCTAGCACGATTTTTAAATATCGAACGTATTTTTTCGCAGCGTGAAGCGAGAGGCGCGCGGACTCAATGTGGAACTTGTGCAGTGAGTGCGAAGATTTTTGAAAGGCCCGCGTAGGAGGGTTTCGCGCCTATTTCAAGTTATTTACTGTGTTATCTGTGGTGACACTGCGTTTTGTTTCTGCAATATGCAACAGATCGTCATTTTCTCATCCTGGGAAAGTTCAAATTAATAATAAATAATTATTAACCTACATCATAATGTTCTATCTTACTTAATTATGTTCTTCGTACTATTACAGCTTATGTACCTAATTTGTACTGTACTAGCTTTTGCCTACGACTTCGCTCGCGTTAGATTCAAGGAGTGAGACGGTTATAATTATTGTTTTGGTCAAGCGATAGTTTTAATTTTGCGATAACTCCTAAGATATTATTTAAAATTGTATGGTGTTCTACTAGTGGTGGTTTTTAATAATATTATGTAGGCAAAGCTCTTATTAAAAGTTTATGGTAGTCTGTATTATGAAAGCTGGAAGTGCAAAATGGCGGCAATTTAAATAAAACAATTGGTTGGGTATTCCTGGATGTACTAAGAGTTCATTTTTCTTTAATTAACCCGTAATCTTATATAAGTACTAAGAAAAAGCTTAGGTACTCATAACGACTAATATAACTGATTTAATTTATCTAGTTTCTATAATAAAACTATTTCGATATTAACAACTAAAAAGAGAATATAATATAAGCACTTGAATGCTGATTAAATTCATTGATAGCTAGAATTTTCCCAAGATTTCTTGATATTTTCTTGATGAATGATGTGGTATGAAATATAAATCACAATAGTTGAAACAAAAAACGGCTGTGGCGGGAAATTTATAAATTAACAATGATGCATTGTGTATGTCACCGTAAGATTGTAAAAACCGTTAGATTATAATCTAATTCGCGAAATTGTAAACTGTCTAAAGATTACAATGTAACGCATTATATTTCGGTAGATTGTAGGCTGTTAGGTATATTAACCCGATAGAACCTAAGTGACTACCTGATTGTTTATGTCGAACCCTATATCCTAACCTACAAGAAAGAGACAAGAAAACGTAAATACAATGAATATTTCAAAAATTGACACTCAGAACATTGAACGGTTCACAATCTTTCGACAGTTTACAATATATATTTTGTACTGATCGCATCATTAACGCAGCACGATTCGGTCGCATCGCAGCATCGAAGACCAAATGACCCTATCAGAAATAGGGATGATGACAACTCAATCAATCAGCAACTCTTTATCAAACTTAAATACGCACTTCTATTATGGAAGTTGTATGAAATTCACAGTTGTGACGTAATTAAATTTCAACGCATTTTTTTCTTTGATCTATATTTTAAAATGGTTATCAAACTTAAAACTAACCGAGAATGTGAATTTAAGGTCTTTTGAAAGACCCTCAATTAATCAAACCTTAAGACCCCTTATTTAATAATCAGTTAGAAATAATTTATTTTGGATATAGACATCATCTCGATTGGCGCTGTCGTGATCGTGGCACTGCTTTGGGGGTTCCATACAAAAATGGTTTAAAGCAAACCTTATGGTCGCACCATATGAAAGAGTTCAGCCGTTCTGAGTTCTGTTCTACGTTCAACGTAACTTATTTAGCGGTCTAACAGTCTGCAGTTGACGACCTCCCTGGCGCAGTGGTGAGCGCTGTGGTTTTACTGTGGGAGGTCCCGGGTTCGATTCTCGGCAGAGTCAATTCGTCGCTTTTCCTACGAAAGGACCTAACTGACATCGAGTTAATTGTTCAGGGCAAGCGTTTTTCGGTTTCGTGCTCAACTATATTGTCCACAGCTTGCTCAAATAAAGCTATATTAAAATTAAAAAAATATTCTTATAATCTGTGAATCAAGGCCTGTTTGCAAGTAGGAATTGTCTTATTTAAATGTGCGTATTCATTTAGGTAAAAATATTTAAAACAGTTACGCCACTTCATAAGAACTTTGTTTTTCTGAAAAATTAATTACTTAGGAGATACGACTGTATTTTTTACTGAATAATTAAATCACATTTAATTCAAAATAATTTGTTTTTTATTTCTTTATATATAATAATAATTAGGATAGTTTTAAATCATTTTTTGACTGAAAGTTTTTGGATTCGTACTATTTTGGATTTTTTTACTGCCCAAGGTTTTATACATTTTTTGTCACCAATTTACATAAATTTTTTACTCTATTAGTTAATGTCTAAGGTATTCCGTCGCAATCAAAATTCAGACGTAAGTGAAAACCCCATTTTTATTCAATATAGTCTAGTTCACACTAAATGACGTATTTTCAGTTACGTCATAGTTGATAGATTTTTATTTAGCTGATCACTAAATAAAAATCTTTCTAATAGCCCTAAGTATAAAATACGCCACTTAGTATGATTTCCTTTTCGCATATAGCATATGCGCCATACTTACCGATTGTCCTAGCCAGTAAACGGTAAAAGATATGAAAAAGTCGATAAGACAGATCGACAGAGAATCAAAAGTACATTATTATGATGTATTTAGTGCAGTTACGTCAAAAGTGTCAGATAGGTCCTTTCGTAGGAAAAGCGACGAATTTGGAAATTTCTAATTTCTGAATTTTCTCTGGTCTGGTCTGGTAGGAGGCTTCGGCCGTGTCTAGTTACCACCCTACCCTACCGGCAAAGACGCCGCCAAGCAATTTAGCGTTGCGGTAAGATGCCGTGTACAAACCGAATAGGGGTATGGGTTTAATATTACTGCCGTACCCCTAACAAGTTAGCCCGCTACCATCTTAGACTGCATCATCACGTACCATCAGATGAGATACTGCAGTCAAGGGCTTACATTCAGTGGCGTAAAAAAAAATGCACGTGTGTAAAATGGCGGATTGAATCACAGGTTACAGTTTCTGATGGGTTCTCAATTGTGTTAAAAGGTCAAGGAAAATAACACAAAAATAAGTTTTGAGTTGCTGGTTTTGGTTTTAAAATGCAGAGAAGGATTTATTAGGCGTGTGTACACCATAACCAAAACTTACGAAACCTAAAAATCATCATCTAATGGGCCTCATTATTATACCTTAGTAAAATTCATTATACTTATAAGATAAAAATCGCTGTGATGCAAGAACCACCTTAACTAGGGCATATGCCTTCATATTATGCAGCCTAGATTTTCTCTTTATGAAACCTACGTTTAAGTAGATTACAGATTTTTGCAATAAGTACATACAGGTATTAACCATCACGCGATGATTTCCCGATAAAAAGTGTTATGTAAGTTTAAAATTAATACTTTATACTATTTTTATTAATTTTACGCGATTAGTACAATTTTTATTGATATACTAGCTGATGCCGCGACTCCGTCCGCGTGGAGGTATGAAAAATAGATAGTAGCTGATTCTCAGACCTACTGAATATGCATTTTAATATTCCTAAAAATCGGTCAAGCCGTTTCGGAGGAGTATAAACACTAAAACTGTGACACAAGAATTTTATATATTACAAAAAACTAAGTTAACAGCCCCGGCCTGCCGCCCGATTGTGTAAGGAAATCGTAATTGTTTGTCAAACGGATAATTCGACCTGTTTATGGAGTTCATAGATGCCTGCACGTCAAAAGCATGTCATGAACTCCATAAACAGTTCGAGTAATGTTTTAAGTTGTCAGTTGATTACGATTTGCATGACAATAATTGATCTTCTAATTCGCTCGGGTAGAAAATCTGAAAATCCATCCACCGCTGCTATATGTATAAAGTAACCAAAAAATCTGTTAAACGTTGGAAGAAAACACCGCAAGGAAATTTAGCATGCCTGAAAGTTTTCTATATTGTTCTCAAAGGTGTTTGTTTCAATTACTGTACTAGCACGAGTCTCCTCGTGTCCTCTCTCAGAATGAGAAGAGTTTGGCCATAGTCTACCACGCTGACCAAATGCGGATTGGTAGACGTCACTTGACCTACCTGAGTAAAAAGACAGAATTAAAACAGCAAAGACAGCGTTCATTCATCTTTATTTTGATTATCTGGTACTCTATCATCTTTAGTCTTTTTATGGCGATCAGTTATTTTGGTGCTGCTTATTTTGGAACTGCTTAATTTGGTACTGCTTGGCGTCGCCCTGGTGTTGAGAGTACTCATTGCCTGCATGGACCTGAGCCTACGTTCCGAAGTCAGAGTTGGACGCCTGGAGTTGTAGTATTCTTCTATCTCTTGAAGCGTCAGGTCCTTTGTTTCTGGTAGGAAGAAATATAGATAGATGCAACCTGCCAAAAAATAAGAATGATGGTCAAAATCGACGTAAAACCAACAGTTCTATTCATGTGGTCTGGGGTTCGATCAGCAGGAGTCTTCGGGAGTGGAAATAGTGTCACCACTACTCCCCTCACAACGAGCGTTACGGCTGGCAGCCCGCCGTGTTGCGCGAACAGGCTCATGAAGAAGGGTCCTGGACGGGTTCGAAACTAGTCGGCCATTTTCCGACAAAACACGCGACAACCGTTACAACGGGTGGTATTACATTTATAATTATAGTAAAAATCACTCACGATATTTAAACGTTAAAACTACGTATTATGTTCTTCTACATAATAATATATGTTTTTATTAATTGATAGTTCATCTTACAGAGTAAAGAAGCGGTTCCGAAAGCTATCACCAAGTTAGCAAATCCAAGAAAATTTCTGAGGTATGGATAGCATTTGTTCGCAGTGAAGATAAATATGTTGAGATTCGAAATGGATATGCCTCCCAGCAATCCTCGCACCTGAAAATTATTTTTTACTAGCTGATGCCCGCGACTTCGTCCGCGTGGTTTAAGTTTTTTGTTATTCCCGCGGGAACAACAAAAAACTTAAACCACCACCAAAACTTAATTTTCCGGGATAAAAAGTAGCCTATGTCACTCTCCAGGTCCTCACCTATACAACAAAAAAATAATTAGCGAAATTGGTCTAGCCGTTCACGCGTGATGCCGTGACCAAGGGAAATAGGGATTCATTTTTATATAATATAGAGATTATTTTATTATCTTCCCAGTCACATCGGTCGCAACGGACGCGGTAAAGTAATGTGGTAAACAAAAGTGGTTAATGATACTGCATTAACCACTTTTGTTTACCGCCGTTAATGAGCAAACATCAAGTTGAAGTTGCAATAGGGTGATGCGCGATAGACGTTGGAGAGAAAACTCATAGAGTATTTGGAGCTGACGGGCTGGGCATAGGGCTGATTTTAGACTCATTAGATAACCTAGCTCTTATAACCAAAAGTGTCACAAGTAGAACTTAAATCTCAATTGATGTTTTACCACTTTGGTGATTAGGAAAATCAAAAATCGTGCGAGCGTAAGCGAAATTAATAAACGTACCTATAATAACACTTCATAATAAAATATAAGTGTTACATTTTTTATGGTAGGTTCCTATATCGATGGACTTACTTGTAGAGGATAAAGCTCATACAAAATCAAAGGCGGCAATGTATAGAAGCACATCCCGACAAACAGTACGTATAGCATGAAGAGGAGCTGCGGTGCCATTGACGTCTTATCCGAATAATTTGTGTGGAGGCCAAGCGTTATGTACACCACCCCAGCGCCGAAAGCTGAAAACAATGTCTGCTGTTACAAAATTGTAATAGTTTTTCCGAAAGAAACAATTAGGTATTTGACAACTAGTATTTTTTTGTCATAATTAAACCGGGCAAAAGACGTTAAATGTACGTATCCTGTTAATTGTATGTTTGACAACCATTTCAATTTGACTTTTGATGACGTCACAATTCAGTATCCTTTACGTACTACGCGCGCGTTTTAAGGGTCGAAGTACTGAAACATTGTTTTCTGTTCCGACGTTTTAGGATAGGAAAAATGAAAATTTCATTACTAAATTAATACCATTTGCTACTCAGTTAAATGAAGTATGACGTAATTAAAAAAAGTGGTCATAAAATCGTATAGTAACTGCAGAAAATTATCGAGAAACTCATGGAAAACTCAAAAAAGGCGTTATCGCGTTCCGATTATTGTGATTTAATCTGAGACCTTAAATAAACAAAAGTTATTTCAAATTAATCATTAAAGATCAAGGAACACTTTAATTAAACAATATTTTCGATACAACTTAAAGTTTTTGTACAATCTGGTTCCAAAGATCCCTCATACGAATTTTTCATACAAATTTACACTGGCTCGTCCAACCCAAATGTCAAAACTTATAGCCTAAGAGATAACTGTATTTGTGGTAACTATCTTTTGGTAACTATAATTATATCTCCTTACTATTAATTTCCATGTTTCAGATTTATGTTAGTATTATCACAGGTGGTCTAAGAGGTGATATACCTACGTAAATTAAAATACTCGTAACTGGGAGATATTTAAACACTACACATTATCACATCAAAGCGGCGACACTTGAGCTATTTTTTACCCATGACGGAACGGACGGTATATATTATTATGTGTCTGCCCTAAGAGGTTGTGCGATTGTTTGTTTGTTTGTGTACTTTTTAGTTACCATTTTCCTGGAAAACTACTGGACCGATTAGTATGCAGTTTTTTGCAATAGATATGCATAACTTCTGTCAAGGTTCTTGAATATGGTTTAGGGCCATAGTCCACTAAGCTGAGCTGCAATTTTCAATATGTTTCCATTTTTCTGAAAAAGTACTGGGCTCATTGAGATGCGGTGTTTTGCATTAGATATGTTTAGCTTCTGAGAAGGTTCTTAGATATGTTTTAGGGCCATAGTCCACCAAGCTGTGCTGCAATCGTGATTTGGTAGGTGGTCGAACTCCTTCTCATCGTAAACCCGTCGTGTTTGGACTCTTTTGATTTGCCTTGACAAGCGCTAACCTAGATGCTGTGGTCACAGGAACTCCAGTTTTTTATCCATTATATTTTATAACGTATTTTTTGAACTGATATATTTTAACATTTATTTATCAGAATATTAAAGTTTGACACAATTTGACACCTCTACTCATTATCATTTGGCCATAGTCCAACACGCTGGTCAAAAAAACTACTGAACCGACAAAGATGCAGTTTTGTGTTCATAAAACTACTTCTGCGAAGATCTAATTGTTGTTACAAAGTTATAAGATCACAAATTATAATGGAGCGCTGCAGTTCATCGTGGGTTTTTTTTAAATTTTAATTTTATTACTTGACGTAAGTACTACTTGACGTACTTAACGATGTATTATGTATTTGAGAGGCAATATCTAGTAAACGCCCCGATGAATAGAGTCAATTTTTATACTGGTTACTTAGGTACAGCGCATACTTTAATACTATACTAGAATAAGCCTTCCTAGTTATTGGTCATTTCTGGTAACAATAACTCGTCTTTGAGCGGCGATAAGTAGTCAGGTCCCCAGCCGCTTGCAGGCAGACCATCACGAATTCCACCAGACGATAGTTACTGTTGTGAATGATACGAGCACTTGATGAGAACTGACATTTATTATTACTGAAATATATAACAATATTATATAAAATTCACATCATCTTTCCCTTTTATTTTTTAATGTATATTATAAGTACATCTAGTTTTATTATAATTTTATAATTGGCTTAGATATGTAATTATATTTAAACAATACCTACGTATCTAATCCTAATTTATTTTTACTGAAATACCAACATAACAATATTATATGAAAATCACATCAGCAGCTATCTCCTAGCCTATATATTTTTTGAAAGCTTGCCCCCTTAAGTTTGAAAAAAGTATCTGATTCGACTACTTGTCAAATTGACGAAAGTCTCTCGCAATACAAATAGAGTAAAATTTTGTTTTAAATACAGAAGCTACAAATTAGTAGATCCAATTAATGAATAGAACCCGAGATAAAAATTGGCTCTTATTTAATGCGGATGAAACAGAAAGCTAAGCCAATAAGAAATAAGAATTAATCCTTAAATTGACCGTAGCTATAGGCCCACCAACTTACCTGGCCCGGTGGCCAAAATTGGAACTAATTTTTTGCCTGTTTAGTTTTTATTTTATTTTTCATATAAATACATATATATACGAGCGACGCTATCACCGGGTCAGATAAGCTTGCGGGACTATACCTACCTGCAATAAAAATAGACACAATGACAAAGTTAGGCATAAGATACAAAATATTAAGCAACAGTCATGTGAACTTTCGCAATGTTTTTCGTTATGCTAAAGCGCTTACACATTTCAAATTTAATTTAAGTACAGTATCTATATACATTCTGTCAAAAAAGTACCAGGAATTCATTATTTGTTTCTAATTCCAATTTCAATTCAAAAATTCTTTTTTGTCGCTAAGTTGGCACAACTGTCGTCTATATTGCCGCGAAGTTTGAGCGTCAATTGTTATTTACTTTGTTTACAGTGCGCCATTTTGTCAGTTCAACTCAATAGTGTTTTGCGATTTTATCAATGAATAAAAATATCGAACAAAGAGTTTGTCTCAAATTTTGCATAGCAAATTGAATTTCGTGTTCAGAGTCGCTGAAAATGTTGCAGAAAGCTTACGGGGAATCGACTTTATCAAAAACACGTGCATCGACTGGTACCATGCATTCAAAAGTGGTCGAGATGTGGTGGAAGATTTGCCTCGCTCTGGTCGGCCATCAACGTCTTCAACTAAAGTTAACATCGCTAAAGTTAAAGAAATGGTGACTGAAAATCCTCATTCAAGTTTGAGAGAGATAGCTGCTGAACTTTCTGTGTCTCACGAATCGATTCGTATCATTTTAAACGAGCACTTGGGTATGAAACATGTTGCCGCTCGACTAGTCCCGAAAGACCTAAATTTGCTTCAAAAACTCAATCGCGTAAAAGTCGCTGAAGACATGCTAGAACGAGTCAATTCCGACCCTTCATTCGTAAAACGCATTGTTACTGGTGACGAGACATGGGTTTATGAGTTTGACATGCAAACCAGTCAACAAGCTTCGGAATGGCGTCTTCCAACTGAACCGAAACCGAAAAAACCACGCCAAAGTCGATCAAAAGTCAAAGTCATGTTGATTGTTTTCTTTGACTATCACGGTGTTGTGCACTCGAAATTCTTGCCAAAAGGTGAGACTATAAATAAAGAATATTATGTGAGCGTTATGCGGTGTTTGAGAGAGCAAATTCGTCGAAAAAGGCCAGATTTGTGGAAAGAAAATTCTTGGATTTTGCACCACGACAATGCGCCATCGCACAACGCCATCATTGTGAATGAATTTTTGACCAAAAACTCAACAAATACCATCGAACAACCACCGTATTCACCGAATATGGCTCCGGCTGACTTTTTTCTCTTTCCAAAACTCAAATTACCACTTCGTGGCACCCGTTTTCAATCGATAGAAGAAATAAAAGAGAATTCGCGGCAAGAACTGAAGTCGATTCCGAAAAATGTATTTAAAAAATGCTTTGAAAATTGGATTATTCGGTGGCGTAAGTGTATTATTTCCGAAGGGGCCTACTTTGAAGGAGATACAATAAATTTGGAATAATAATTAACATTTTGTGTATTATAGACCTTTTCCCGGTACTTTCTTGACAGAGTAGTATATTCATCTCCAAATTGGTGAAACCGGGCAATATCCTAGCCACTTGTTGAAGATTCTATCCTACCAACGCCATCTTCGACGGCTTATTTAGCTTGCATAAAGTCACTTTTTTAGCTAGCATGAAGTACCCCTACCTGAAGTTATCGCCAAAGGTCTTCGCCCACTGTGGAATATCAGGAAACCTCCGCAGACACCAGCGGTGATGCGCGTGATACCCAAGATAAAGTTTCCTAAGTCAGCGTTCACTGATGATTTAGTATGCTGTTGAACAAAATAATTACTACTAAGAATTTTCTACTAAGTATTTTCCCTCTTTTTTTCGAATCTTTATTGAAAACAGTACAATCGAACTTAAAGCTAGGTAGCCTAACCTAATTACTATATAAATCATGCCCGCGTGGAACGCGTGGCAAGAATGCTGGCTGCATTTCCGCGTTGGACAGCCAGGCTGATCCTGTGCGCAAAAAATGAGCCAGCCCTTCTGTCACCAGATGAGGCAATTAAGTGTGGTCAAATTACCTCTTTGGTAATTTGCTCATAGCAAAATAACAATAACCTCTATGCCTGCGTGCCTTGTCTACCTCTGTAGTTAATTCAAACAATGTACCTAATAGCTCCTCAAGTTCTTTATATGTTAGAAACAATGTATACAAATACAAAAGCTCCTGAATTTCTATATACTCGTAATATGTTAGATACTTTTCAGCATCCGAAAAGACAAGGAAAAGACTATGTCATAAATTGATTATTTTCGGGAAAAAAAATTGTAGTGGAGAGTGCTCCAGGTCCTCAACTATACCCATGTAAATAATCACGTCGATCCATTGTTCTGATGCGGGGTGATTGAAGGACAACCCAACAAACAAACACATCTTTTACCTGTAACAAATCAACAGTCCATATGGATACAACTGATGCACCAGAAAGTTCCCCGAAAAAGGTATAGGTTGTCACAATCCAGAATGGTTTGCATGAAGATCTTTTGAACAGAGCTCCTAATTGTTGCTTAAACGTCAGTCTAAAAAACAAAGAAATTATTCCTGAATATTTTTGTATTATATTTGGACGAAGTATAGCAAGAATATTCAAAATAAGAATATAATCGACAGCAGCTAAAGCATCCAGCAGGGAATGTTTTATTCAGCTCTGTTGGACCTCTATGAGTAAATATGAAACGACATTCATCTCCTTTGGCAAGGCAGATCTTGTAGTGCAAAATATGAATTAATAAAATCTCGCGTTTACATAAAATTTAATACTTTTGTATTTGTTACTAATAAAACAGAACCCTGTCAGAACACGAGACCTATTCTTACTTGACATAGAAACTAGCCGAACTGGCCCAGCTTCTGTCGGGTAAAATGTGTATAAATCCTTTCGTAGTGGGGGTTCAAGTCATACAGAAAACTGCGATACAAAATGAGATCCTAGACCCAGTGTTAGGAGACAAGATTAGATTCATTATTAGAAAGATAGAAAGGGATTACTATACTTATTACTTGCATATTTCGTTGTCGTGCTTGAAATCTATAAGGTCGTCCATTTCGAGCTCTATATTATAATCTCTAGATCGAAAATTCCTCAGGCAAGCTTCAGCCTCTTCCACTGTGGCATGCTTGAGCAAGAAGTAAGGTGTCTCAGGCAGACGGAGGTTGGCTATCAGCAATATTATTGCATAGCATCCGTTAAGGAGACAAAGAAAGCTCCAATTCAAAATTGTACCTAAACCAGCCTGAAATTAAAGATAATTATTTGGCTTAAAATATTAATAAATTGGAATCAAAGATAAAATAACAATAGGTCATAGGTGTTATAATTGTTGGGTGTTGTAAATTACGATAGAACTTGGTCTCTCATGAATCAAGTCATGACAAAGTCATTAATAACAGAACGCATTCAGACTTAGGAATATTAATTTTAATTTTACAGAATGTTTGTGATTACTGATTAATTATCACTAAGCGGCTAACCTACATGGAAGAATGAAGGATCTGCCCTCCCATTGTATTATTATCATAAGAAAATCACCGTCTGATTAGTGAAAGGAGTTTCCAACCCTTTTAATAAGACGCAACAAGGGATTGGCCCCTCTTAGAAGATCTTTTTAGCTCAGGTAACCTAGCCTTCTAGGAGACAATATCTATAATACCGTGACGTAGTAATTTTGCCTCCAACTATTTATATCGATAAATATAACCTTACGTTATAAAGAGTGTGACGGGAAGTGGCTGGGTGAGGAAGGCTGAGGACAGTGTGTGGTGGCACTCGCTAAGGAACTCGCCTTGAATATATTCAACAGTTTACGCCCTCAGGCTAATATGATATGATAAATACCTGAATAGTGATACCAGTAGCCATGGCAAGATTAGGAAAAGATCCGACTATTCCTCGCATGTTTGGAAGACTGACTTCAGTCATGTAGACCCTCGGAGCGCTCATTGCCAGGCCAATTCCAAAACCAACGAAACATCTACCTAAAAAATAGCGAGATTGTGAACATGTGCGACTTCGATGAAGCCTAATTGAGCATTATAAGTGGACGGACAAGCGAGTAGCTGGGAGCCCCTGAAAGCAAGCCGCGTAAGACCATGTCCCGTGAAGGTCCACTCAGGAGACCTTCGTCAAACAGTGGATGTCAATCGGTTGAGAGTTGAAAAAATATAAGTCCTCAAATTTGATTTTCAAAATGGATAAAATGGATGGTAATTTTCCCCCACTTTGACGTAAGAAGTCCTAAAACTGTCACCGATATACATTTTTGCAAACCTATAGTAATACCTGTTGGGAGCCCGAGGTGCGTTTTAAGCAATAAAAGAGGTAACACTTACTATAACGTTGAAGACGTCGTGAGAAAACCTACGTGACTGAGAGTTCTCCATAATGTTCTCTGTTTGTCAAAATGCCAGCGTGGTGGACTATCGTAGTCCACGTATCGTAAGTGGAAGTCTAAATCCTTCTCATTAAGAAAGCGATCAGCAATGGGCAGGCAATGATTTGGTGATTTAGCTTCATAGAAATAAGATGGTACCAACCAATTATAATATCCGATGCGGATTTCGCATATCCAGTAAAAAACCATCCAATAATGAGAGGGGCATGACAGGAAATAAGTATAGTACGACGTCCGAATTTGTCTATGATAAAACCTCCTAGAATGCAGCCGATTGGAGCAATCAGGGTAACGATACTTGCTGGAATAAAAACAATAAATATATCTGCTAATATTTTAATTGCAGGTAAATATTGAAGCATAATATTATGTACTAGCTGATTCCCGCTCAAACCATTAAAATATCATTTAAAAATTTATCAGAAATAACATTATCAATGGTGTATTTTTGAGAATTTTGTAATGATGTTTACCTACCAATCCAAGACTCTTCAGAAATCGACACTTTTATAGCCGAATCAGGTGCGGTCAATTGAGGAACAGCCACCGCCGCCCATCCGTACGCCAAACCTATGGACCCCATCGTTAAATTCACCCAAATACCGTAACCTAGTTGAATCAATGAGGTTTTCGTCCAGAATCCAGGATCGGGGTAGTTCACTTCTAAACCTCTAAGCGACATTTAATTGCATTAGGAAACACATTATAAATTTTATTATGTGAGGGTTGCTTCTATTTACCTATCTATTTATTTACGTTGACAAGTCAGTCAAGAAGTTTCAGAGAGCCAAGTGGGAGATTTCATTTCCATTCGATCGCGTCTACGTTAACTACGATTTGTCGACGATTTCTATATAGATATGCCTAGTTCTGACCCAGTATCTGACCCAGTATCACCTAGTATCTGACCCATGGCCAAAATTGGAACAAATTTTTATGCCTGTTTAGTTTTTATTTTATGTTAACATCTCTGTCTATGATTTTTAATATACACTAGCGACGCTGTCACCGGGTCAGATAAGTTTGTGGGACTGTAAATGGTAGTTAAACGTTGTCACGATCGAACACGTAACAAAGCTCCCACTCGACCTGCAGACATTACTCATCAATGCAATGTCACCTCTACAATAATCTATAGGTACTTCTTTTTAATCATCTTTAGTATTGTAATCTATGTCTTCTCTATTGAACGGTTTAAATATTATCATAGAGTTATTATATTTAGGTACCTACTACAAATATAATAAATCTATACTAGCCTTCATAGTTAATAAGAAAATTGAAGATAATAAATCTGAAAGAAATGCAAAATTATTACTTCTATAAGTCAAGTAATAAGTCAGTGAAATCCTAATTTTTAACCGATTTTTTTTTAAATAAATCTTCGGTGAAGGAGGTTCCAGGTTATAATCCAGTTATTACAACAAAAACGTAAGTATTCAGCAGGTATAAACCTTAGATACTTACGTCAGACGTTTTATTTGCACTACAAAATAAATTTAATCCGACCTCAATAGCCAATGACCTAGTGGTCATTGTAGGGTTCTGGTATAGTTAAAAAAAACCATCTTCGCGGATGAAGTCGCGGGCATCATCTAGTGAACTATATTTTTGAACAAAGAACATAAGCTTGCCTGCACTTTTCTTTCAATTACATACCCAGCGAAAAGTTAAATAATAAACTGATAAAGGAATCAAAATAAAGAATAAGACGTAACAACACTTGTGCATGTTAAACATCTTTATAACATAAAAAGCAAAACATTCCCATTAATAATCTTACACTTAATTAATCTACAACGTTCATAATTTTACATTATTTTGGTTTCTATTCTTGTAATACGCTTCTGTCTCCTGAAGCGTCATACCT
Source organism: Erebia epiphron (assembly GCA_963932025.1). Classification (NCBI taxonomy): domain Eukaryota; kingdom Metazoa; phylum Arthropoda; class Insecta; order Lepidoptera; family Nymphalidae; genus Erebia; species Erebia epiphron. The sequence continues at coordinate 13,829,431 of OZ009952.1, read as the reverse complement.
TTTGTTTCTGGCAGAAACGAGTATAGAAACACACAACCTGGAATGAAACAAAGAAGTTAAGACTATAACCATGAAGTGAAAATGTAGGCCTTACAAACATCAGATTCATCCGTAGGTACTGATAGAGTAAGTTCCATCATGGGGATGGACATGGGTTACTTTTTATCCCGGAAAATCAATAGTTCCCTAAGCCCTTACCTTAATATCTGACCTAATCTTGATAAATGGGAATATACCACTGGTTCTAATGATTTTCCTATCGAAAAGAATAGGCTTGGTGTTGACAATTCATGCTAATATTATAAATGCGAAAGTGTGTCTGTCTGTCTGTCTGCTACGCTTTCACGGCCCATCTGTTCAACCGATTTTGAGGAAATTCGGTACACGGATATTTTGTATCCCGGGGAAGTACATAGGCTACTTTTTATCCCGGAAAATTCAAGAGTTCCCGCGGGAATCGAAAAAACTTGATCCACGCGGACGAAGTCGCGGGAATCATCTAGTTAGTCTTATTTATCTCTTATTAAAATAATATTACCAGCTAAAGAACAGATTCCAAACAGTATGATTGTGTTGGGAAAGCCAATGACGTCACGGGTATGAGGGTAGGCCCAGTTAGCTGCTGATATAAGAACATTTAAACACGACGATGATATCCCGCCTAGTAGTCCTCTTACCTGAAATTATGATAACAATGTTTTAGGAAAGACATGAAAGTAAAAAAGTAAAAGTAAAGAAATCATTTCTTGATGTTTTGAGTTACAGTAATCAGAAGAAAATTTACATCATACTTCATACTAATATTATAAATACGAAAGTGTTTGTTTGTTGGTTTATTGGTTTGTCCTTAATTCACACCCCAGCAGAGCAACGGATCGACGTGATTTGGGTATAGTTGAGGACCTAGAGAGTAACGTATGGTACTTTTTATCCTGGAAAATTGGAAAATGTAGGATTTCCCGTGGGAATTAAAAAAACTTAATCCACGCGGGCGAGGTCGTGAGCATCAGTTTGTATTTTATAAGCGTACGTGGTTCCAATTTCTAGAAACTAAGACGATTAAGTATTTATTTTCTGATCTTTTTGATGATCACCATTCAAGAATATTTAATAGCAATGTATCATGAATATTATAATGCAGCTTACTTGCAATGGAAAAAATTCATACATCATGAGAGTTGGCAGTGTGTAATGACCAAAAGTGCCAAATAAAATATATATCGCATACAGGATTAGAGGCATTACTGTTGGTTGTTTTGCTTGGTTTATTAGCATTCCCAACACTAGACTGGCTATACCTACGCCTTGTCCTGAAATGTGAGAAAATATTACGTCATGAATTTGCAGCATTGATATTTAGAAGGCGTTTGTTTGAAGATTATGTTAAAGAATCACAATTATAAAAAAAAAACTAAATGTTTTTTTGGAGTTATCGATTTTTATATATAAGCCCGGGGTATGAAAATTTTTGGGGAGTAAAATCAAACTTTCTCCGTCACCTTACTTACTAGGTTTCCATGGTAACATTTGTTTATGTTTCCTATAATTGTAAAATGTATCCTTATGACGGATGGGATAAAATCGGAATCATACTATTATCTTTACTAGGTACTTTACTATTTTATTTACTAGTGTATCTATTTTATTAAAATCTTCATCGGCAATTTAAAAAACCGTAAAAGTTTTAGTTGCTGATTTTGTTATAACAATAATAAGCTTAGTGACTACTAATAGTATCATAAATAAAAACATAGAAATAAAAATAACAAAATCAAACCTGAACTAAGGGCCATGACTTTTCTCTTAACTTTAAATATAAGTACCGACGCGCACACGCCTCCTAAAGTCCTTGTTAAACCCAAGATCACGTTACCAACATTGGGATCAACTGAACATTTTGAATTCTAAAAAAATCATAAAAACAACAAGTTATCTGCAGGTACCTACTTATTAATTAATTACTAAAGCTCTTTTCAGACTACGCTATAATATTGTGATATATATCATAGCAAATAAGGACCTAATGCTATACCATATAGCATGGCGTTCACATTACGCGATATAATCGCAAGTATTTGTAGTACATATATGGCAAGCTCAGTTGACGGGACGGCCGGAGGTGAGGGAGGAGGAAGAGGGCGCGCACGATATAGCACAGCATGAAACTCAGCGCACGCTCAATTTTGTAGCGTATAGTAAGCCAATAATATATCGTACAGTGAAGTGTGAACGTGTCCATAAAAATGTATGGTTCGCGATATTGTTGTGCTATGAACTATATGCTATATGCTATTATATTATAGCGTAGTCTGAAAAGAGCTTAACACCTGAAGTCATCATTGTACCAAAAAACAAGCTGGATGATAAATTTTCTATCCTGTATGCTTCTTAATTAATTGTTAGGAATATATATATTTTTTTCTATATTAATAAGGGGCTGTTATACTTAAGTACATGTCAGCCCCATCAAAATCTAAATCTAAATTTGTTCTCATTATTCTTCTCCGTTAACATGTTTGATCTACATTTTATTTATCAGCAATATATATGTCAACTGGAAAACCTTCAAGATTCTGACCTTCAACATTTCCACGGTCCACATAGCGACCACTGTTACTCCCGAGGATTGCGTTATAAACAAATACATTACAATCAGCAAGAATGGTTTACATGAAGACTTCTTAAATAATAAACCTATTTGTTCCTTAAATTTTAACCTGTAAATTAAAACAAATTAATTTACTCCAATGCGAAATGCCCTCCAAAAGTCCAGTATTGTCATACTCTGTGTTCCTGTGTCTTGGATTGTATGGTCACGAAACGTAACATCTCAAGAATTGAAGAAATTACGTCGATAAAATACATTTCTCAACATCGCCGTCCTTAGTGCAAAAATATAAGGCCGTCCGACAAAATGTGAGCGAAGACCCAAGGGTCACGATAATGCATTAAATACTTACTTTTATAAAATTCTTTCCAAAAAACCGACTTCCAACGCCACTGTTGTGTACAAAATAATTTTGATTTCTACCCACTATGTTGAAGTCGGGCGAGTCTGATGCATCAACTTTGCTCATCCTTGTTATACTTTACAGTGGCGTTGAAAGTCGGTTTTTTGGAAAAAAAAATATTTTTAACTTTTTAGTGTCAGGGTTGAGGATTTGGAGTCAGAATTTTTTATGGGATCACCTTGAGAGCTTCCTACGACTGATAGAAAAAAAATTCAAATCGGTTCAGAAACCACGGAGATATATGCACCGACATACATAAAAAAAAAATACGCGCCGAATTGAGAACCTCCTCCTTTTTTGAAAGTCGGTTAAAAATAGGACACAAGAAATTCAGGAAAGCCGACTTAACCTAGATGTGACCACGTAAACTTGAAAAAGAAAAAGGAAAGTTTTTCTCTTTACATCAATCTTTTTTTTATCCATCGCTGCATTGCTAGTAACTTTTAAATTCTACCTGAGAAAGCCTTTTTTTTATTCTACTAGGTTGAACCTTTGTCTGCGATATAAAATTCTTTTTCTAGACAGTCCACTAGATCGCTGATATGATATTCCCTTTTACGCTTTCCTTCTTGAAAGAGAAACAATTTATATGAGTAGATAAAGAAGTGCGGATACATTCTAAATATAACAAATAAATCACACATTACTTGCGAATATCGTATTCCCTCTTGAATTCAATAAGCTTCTCTATTTCAGCTTCAACATCATGTTTCTTAGACCTCATTCTTTTCAAAGCATCTTTGGCATGCTCCATTGAAGTTTTACTGAGCAAGTAATACGGTGTCTCTGGTAGAGCGAAGTTGATAAAGAACAACACTAAAGAATAAGCGCTGCTTATGTAGCAAAGTGTTGACCATTTGAATATAGAGCCCAATGCAGCCTAGAAATAAACGATTTTACGACGAAATTTAATCTATATTCGACCAGTACAGGTGTATGAACAATGAACATAATATATTATTAAATCTTAAAGAAAAAATAACTAGTAGCATTGTAATATTTAAACTGTATTCACTCAATAAACCTAGATAATAACGTACTTAAATAAGTAAAATCTCTGAAGTACACAAAATAAATATTACAAAGTCATGGCAAAGTGTGTAAGCTGCCTTATCACTACAATTAAAATATATTGATCTCTTCCAGGTATCTTATACAGGTTGCCTTAAAGATTTAAATTTCAAATCTTTACTAATATTATAACTGCGAAAGTTTGGATGGATGTTTGTTACCAAATCACGCCAGAATGGCTGAACAGATCTGGATGAAATTTGGCAAAAAGATAAATTATAGTCTGGAATAACACATAGGAGTCAAACACGAAACTAGCGACGGCCGAGCGACGGCGACAGCGGGGCGATGTGGTACGAGAGCTAGCAATGAATTTCGGGAAGGCCCTATATGCAAACTGAAATTGTGAAAAAACATAATTTCGTCAAATGGCGAAATTATATCCAGTCCTGCCAGTCTGTTAGAGCGTTTGCGGTTATTTCTCTTCAAAAATATTTTATTTAAATTTCCAATAAATATACTTTAGGCATTTTAATCACGTATTTATGAGTAATTTCAATAATACCTGCAGATCGCCAGACAAATTTTGCGGTTTTAAACGTGAATAAAGTTTTCAAATGAGTACGACAAAATTGCGGTGAAATTCGGCGCCAGCTCTCCGACTAATCGCATCCCCGCTACCGCCGTCGCCCCGCCGCCGCTCATTTCGTGCCCGTACACATAGGCTACTTTTTATCCCGGAAAATTAATGAGTTCCCGCGGGAACCGAAAAACCTCAAACCACGCGCACGATGTCGCGGGCATCAACTAGCAATAAATAAATATATATAAACCTGTACAGTTATGCCGATAGAAATGGCGATATTAGCGAAGGAACCAACTACTCCTCTCATATTGGGCAAAGAGATCTCCGTCAAATAGACCCTGGGTACGCTCGTCACCATTCCTATTCCGATCCCCGTGATTATTCTGCCTATTAAAAACATACGAATTATTTACAGCTTGATGTTAATTACTTAGACACGTTTGATATAATCATTTCTAGTTTCTAAGTCAAAAATATAGTTAGCCTTTTTCTTCTTGTAATAATAACCCAGTGTTAAAAATGAGACAAATATTGTAGTTTTCACAATAAATCGCTTTTTGATAACACGGACAACACTGCCGCCAGGCGGCACGGGACCAATAGATTTGCGAGAATAATAATTTTCAAAAATTACGTTAGCTGAACTGAAACAACTAAACGAATAAGAATTTCTTTTATTTACCGACTAAAGCACCCAGAACTAGTCGAAGAAATCGTTTGCCTAATCGGTGTTTAGAAATCAGTTGAATCTAATCTACCCGATAAGTTAATATTTTTCCCATTTCAGGCGAGCTGTTACTATAAGTATTTTATAAATAGTTAAACATTTAGATACAACTTAAAACCATCGACGGCAATCGTGGGCGTTTTAAGGCGAAGTTAGGCGTACCAATAACTTTTAACGTAGGTTCTCTCTATCATACTAATATTATAAATGCAAAAGTGTGTTTGTTTGTTGGTTTGTCCTTCAATCACGCAGCAACGGAGAAGCGGATCGACGTGATTTTTGGCATAGATATAGTTGAAGACCTGGAGAGTGACATAGGCTACTTTTTATCCCGGAAAATTAAGGAGTTCCCATGGGAATTAAAAAAAATTTAACCATGCGGACGAAGTCGTGGGCATCAGCTAGCACCTAATCCCACAAAAAAAGAACCACAATCCGCGCAGATGAAGTCACGGGACTCAATTTACAAAAGAATAAAGAAAATAAATCTAACAAGGGAGCTATAAGTATAAATTATTATTTAACCTATGATAATGTGGTTAGCAGATCGCGCGTAGCCCGTGTAGAGCCATCCCAAGCAAATAGGTAATTGGCTGTAGATAAGCATAATACGACGTCCAAACTTGTCTATCAGAAATCCGCCTAAAACACATCCGATTGGAGACACCAGTGTCAGGACGCTAGCTGAAATTATACAAATAACAAGCTCAATAAAATATAATCAAACATAAGTATATAAAAGAAGCCTTTATTATAAATGCCTTTGAAGGCATGTACATTGTACAATGTACATGATTAAACTTACATGAATTTTATATACCTATTGTACATAAAAGTTATCTAAGTTTAATTAAAAGACTAAAGAAAAAAATTAAGTTTAAATATTTCAGCCTTGTGCTCAATAGATATAACTTTAGTTTAAAAAAAAAATATTTCATAAAAGCTTACAGCTGAAACATTACATACGGCCGGTTTCTGAATTGAGAATTTCATGTTGAGTCTGTCCCAAAGACTACCTAAGGACTAATTAAGCAAATTTTTGTTTCTTAATTGATATTGGGCAGGTTTCTGAATTAAGCATTCAAGCCAAAACAACAATTTCCAACTCTCAAACCTTACACAATATCATTAAGAACAAAAAATTTGCTTAATTAGTCCTTAAGTATTCTCTGAGACAGACTCAACATGAAATTCTCACTTCAGAAACCGGCCGTTATTGTATAAATTCGTGAAATTAGGGGTATGAAAGTTTCACAAACCAATCCATGCTTCATCAGTGATCGACAATTTTATTTGCGAATCTGGAGATCTCAACTGCGGTATCGTTACAGCCGAGAATCCAAACGCTAGTCCTATTATCATCGTCGCTGAATTCACCCATACTCCATAACCAAGCTGGATTAACGAAGTTTGAGTCCAGAAACCAGGATCTGGACCTGGAGCACTTTTTTGTGCATCAGTAAGCATAATTCATTATTTTATGTTTTATTGTTCAGCAATTTGTTTACGTTTTCTTTTTTATCGAAGTATTATAATTTGATTCTGATTGATAGAAATCTAGAAATAGTTGTGTCTATGACAAACATGTAAAAGCAAAGACAATAATACCAAGTTTCTGTCATGTTTGGCGAAGTTCCTTTGAAGTTCTAATGTGTCATTTTATCGAAATGCTATACCAATGTGCAAAATATCCGCGCATTCTGTAGAGTGTAGAGACACTACCGCGCATCCTAGGTTCTCGTGTTTACGCATGCGCTCAGCCGGTGGACTCGCAACAGGCTTTTCCTTCGAAAAAATCACGAAAAAATGTGAAAGTGTGTCTGTTTGTCTGTCTGCTACGCTTTCACGGCCCATCTGTTCAACCGATTTTGATGAAATTAGGTACAGGGGTAGATTGTATTCCGGGAAAAGACATAGGCTACTTTTTATCCCGGAAAATTAAAGAGTTCCTGCGGGAATCAAAAAAATCTTAATCCAGGCAGACGAAGTCGCGGGAATCATCTAGTTTTTAGTGTAGGTACTAACTTTAAGTTTTTACTAGTCTTTAATACTCTATGGAGTTTTATTCATGTTCCTTTAAATTGCTATTGAAGCATATGCATAAATATGCATATGCTTCAATAGCAATTCTATAGCTAAAGAGCTATAGCAGTGATTTTTCAATTAGATTAATATCCGTTACATTATGATAACCAATTAAAGAGATACTTACTTTTTCATTATAATTCGGTTCAGATTCTGCGTACAGTTATAATTTATAAAATTGACTTTTATTCTTAAACACTTCAGGATATAAAAATGGTCTCGTGTACTTGTTGTTTGTAAATTGTGCAGTCACAATAGGCTTTGCTTCATAGTTCAAACTATTTTGAAAGTTTTCTTCGAATGCCCTCAAGATTTGTAGAAGCGTTCCTCTCGAAATTGAATTGAATTCGATGTCGTGTGCTGCTCTTATAACAGGTTTTTCTTCATGAAAGTTATAAATGCATATAAAATACATAAGTTATAAAATATATAAAATATATATGCATGATATATAAATTAGATTATGCATCATCAATGTCAACAATTATCATCATAAATACTTACAAGAAGTTGCCCATGACTAAACTCTTTAATTTACTGGCATAAAAAGTAGTTAACTGTTAGTGTCACTCTTCGCTCCCGGTCTCCAATTATATCCATGCAAGAAATCATGTATCAATTCATGGCTCAGTTGCAGCGTGATTGAGATTTGAAGGTCAAACAAACACACTTTCGAATTTATAATATTAGTAGGTTATAATTTTTTTTTTATCAGTTTACAAAATCTCTAGGTACTTTCACTTTTTTTAACCGAAATCCAACAGCCTTCAATAAGAGAAAAATACACGCCGAATGCGTCTCGTATAGAAGTTCGCGTTTCTCTTATTAAACCCATACTCTAGTCGGTTTCTTCACGGCATCGTACCGGAACGCTTAAATGGCTTGGCGGTACGTCTTTGCCGGTAGGGTGGTAACTAGCCACGGCCGAAGCCTCCCACCAGACCAGCCCAGAGAAAATTCAGAAATTATAAATTCCCAAATTAACCCTACCGGGAATCGAACCCGGGATCTCCTACGTTAAGACAACAGCGCTCAACACTGCGCCAGGGAGGTCGTCAATCTTCTTATATTCTTCTTATTCGTCAATATTCTTATTGTCCTTTCTATTATTATATAATAGACATAGACCTGAGAGAAATTGGCCTCACCTTTTTGCTTATTCAAAATATCTAGCAAATCTCCATTGCACTGTGTAACCATAAATAAAGAAAGGAAAACAATACACCGCATGTTTGGCTGATTAGGACGCTCAATATGCACTGAATCAAGAAATTGCATTGTGAAACCGGTCATGTACGTGTTTTTCTTTTTAATAGCGATAACAACGTTGATTTTTCTGACTTGGTCACCTTTCTTCTTAAATAGAACTTATATTAATTATTTTTAAACAAATCAAAAGGCACTTGGACTTAACTAGTTTTCTATCAAATTAAACCACAGTCGTAACAGGTTTTCATTTATTTTATTTCAAGAAATACTTTCATGACTCAAATTATTTATACAACGTCTTTCTGAGCTAACTTCATCAAAATCTTCAAAAAAGCATGTTTTTAAATACTTTGATCATCATAACTAATAACTATATTTACAAACTAAATTATTTATAATAAATAGTTTCAGCTGCCACTATGTAGGTGTATTCAGTGGCAAGGGTAGGCATTAGTTTGTCAGAATACCTATATATACTGACTGTTATAATGAAAAATGAGCATTGACCTATTTCCAATAGGGTCAGCAGTGCTTTTATGCCTCTATGAACTGCACGCTACTGGGTGTTAATCATAATTATCATCATAACAAACCATTGCCAGCTCCTCCCAGAATTTTTTGTTTGGGTTTTGACCATAGTCCACCACGCTGGCCAAATGCTGATTAGCAGACTTCACACACCTTTGAGAACATTATGGTGAACTCTCAGGGATGCAGGTTTTTTCGCGATGTTTTCTGTCACCGTTAAAGCAAGTGTTTTTTTTTAAACCCACACAATTCCAAAAAGCTAGAGATGCATGCCCAGGATCATGAATAGGAGGTTGGCGGTCTAAATAAACCACTCGGCTATCATCACTATAGTTACCTACAATAAAATCACTACTTTATATATAAAAATAAATTACGGTCGCTTATTTCAAATGGCACCATTTATACTTATCTAGTACTCTCTCTACCTATATACACGTTGTAAATATACGTATTTAAACATAAATAATACTTTCTTTAAACTACACTATTATAGTTTCATTTCATAAAAATTGAACCGTATCAATATATTAAATATCATGTTCGTAGTAAAATATATTTTTTCTTATTTTGAAGCTCTAATGAAAGGTACATATTATATAACACCTATATTTTTAAGCTATTGCATAGCTTCTATCGCGGGCCTTGAGCGTGGAGACCGAATCCAGAAATTCCGTAACGAAAAAAAACCTAACACTTTGGTTGCTATGACTACTTGTGTTGTTGACTTCAAGTTGTTGAAAATATAAACCAAAGTGTTAGGTAAGTTGATAAAAAATGCTATGCAATAGCTTTACCGCGGCAGTCTCCGAGTGCCACACGTCTTTTTTTTAATAATTTAACACTTAAGTATTTATTTTATGAACACACCTATCTTCTACTTGTTACTTTTTACTTCTCTTTTAACAAATGCATGTTTCATTTATTTTCGAAACAATCTTCTATAGATGAAACAATTTTAAACTCCGAAATAGGCTCGAAATTTAACTGGGTAAATTGCAATTATTGCATAAAAGCATACGGAATATTTTTTAAACATCGTTTCATACTTGTTTTATTTCATATCTTAATAATTTATAGATATCAGTATTAAGTGCTTAAATACTCATTTTCTGTCCATAAAAAATAATTTCATGTCAATTGAATTATTATTGTTCACTGCTATTTACTTAAATTGATATAATCCTATTTTGGCTATGCGGTTATTTGTGTAGTTTATACCTTTGGCAATTTGCTAGTGCAATATTTCTAATGGTTTTTCCCTGGGGGAATATTTATAATTTACACTTTTTCCCTAAATTTATAATTTATTATTTATTTATTAGATCAAGTTTCACGCATTTTCAGTTTGTGGATTTACTTTCTTCAGAGTTTTTGTTCTGCCGCAGAAGTAATCTTCGATTTCTTGCAGGGATCTTCCTTTAGTTTCTGGCAGGAATATGTAGAAGAACGCCAATCCTGCAGCATATAATATAATATTATTTGAAAAATACTATAATTGTAATAAGTATATATTATTATGACCGAATAATTCCCGTTGCGGTACCCCCAAAAATAGAGCTTTTATTTAGAGTATATCAATCAATCAAATCAAATAAATATTATAAATGCGAAAGTTTGGAATTGGATGCATGGATGTATGGATGGATGTTTGTTACTCAATCACGCCCGAACTGCTGAACGGATCTGGATGAAATTTGGCACAGAGATAGATTATAGTCTGGAATAACACATAGGCTTTATCCCGGAAAACTAAGGAGTTCCCGCGGGAACCAAAAAACCTCAATCCACGCGGACGTAGTCGCGGGCTATTAATCTTTATATGTTACCTGAGGCAATTTTTTCTAAACTAATAAAAATTAACATAAAATAATCAATAGGTACTTTAAGTCATATGCACGTAAATCCATTCTAAAGCTTTATTTCAATTAATTATTGTCAAAACCAAATGTGTTTTTTTTCCATCGAAAAACCAAGATTTTAGGACTTTCTTTATCGCAATTGAAACAAAATTATAAAGTCGATGAGCTACTAACCTGCAATAGATATAACGCCGTAAAGGCCGAATGCGCCGTAATCGTTAAGCAAGTACTTTAAGTAAGGAAAAGTCTTCACCACAGAGAATATCGATAAATGAGCTGCGCATGTTGTTATTCCGCCAATTATGCCGCGAACCTAAAAGTATAATTTCAATCATAAGTATTCATCCATTCTGTTACAAAATATGCAGTTTTTATGTCAGTTATGTTTAAAGGAATATAAATAGGTAACTTGGTGTTACCTGAGTGGGATAAACTTCTCCAATCATGATCCAGGGAACGATCAAGTAGCCCAGAGTGCAGAATATAGTGAAGAGGTAAATGCTGGCCACGGGAATCCAGGAGTGTTGTAGCGGGAGGTGGTTTGCCTTCCAGTATTGAACGTAGTAGAGATAGACTGCGAGGGTGATCATTGTAGAACCGCAACCGATGGCTGAAATATAAAAGCAAATTATTAATATTGAAATATAACTAACCTATTACCTCTACAAATCTTTGCGCACAACAGAATTGCGTAGAAGTCTGTAATAGGTAATGGTTAAAATTTCACCCATAACAGCCATACTGATCTTGGTGACTCAGATTCCTAGATCTACTTTCGAACAGAAGTAATGTACATGTATAAGTCACTTATGCCGAAAAAAAATTACTTTCACACAGTTTACAGTTCTTAAAAAAACATACAAGTACATTTTCGTTGGTGAGAACGTCGACTGGGACTATGAAATTTTGAGAAATTGATCCAAATCGGTAGTAATATTTTTTATGTTCTTTTTAGAAAATGTGTTGTGTTGTGTTGAGCGCTGTTGTCTTAACGTAGGAGGTGCCGGGCTCGATTCCCGACAGGGTCAATTTGGGAATTTGTAATTTCTGAATTTTCTCTGGTCTGGAAGCTTCGGCCCCGGCTAGTTACCAGTTACCACCCTACCGCCAAACTTACCGCCAAGCGATTTAGCGTTCCGGGAACAATGCCGTGTAGAAACCGACTAGGGATATGGGTTTGATACAACTGCCATGCCCCTAACAGGTCAGACTGCATTACAGCCCACTACCATCTTAGACTGCATCATCACTTATCATCAGGTAATATTGCAGGCATAAAAAATAGGTATGCAAAATATTGGCTTCGTTACCTAAATAATGGTATACATAATTGAAATTATCATACCGGAAACGAAGGTCAGGGGCCGTCTCCCACATCGTCTGCAGAGGATGCAACCGACCACAGTGAAGATAACTCGTATAATTCCCATTGATATCGTAAGCCAGTATTTGTTTAACTGAGTACCTGAAGCCTGCAAAGAGAAGGTAAATTCGTTAAATATTGATTAAGGTTAAGGAGAAGTCCATTAAAAAAACAATTCAAAAGGAAGACATTGCAGAAAAACCAAGATCTCTACCATAATCATATTACATCATTGTAGGTAGGTTGTAAATATAGGTAAATATTAGTAAATAAAAAAAAACATAGAAGGCGCTTAAAATATATTTTAATAGTAGCTGATACCCGCGACTACGTCCGCGTGGATTGAGGTTTTTTGGTTCCCGCGGGAACCCCTTAATTTTCCGGGATAAAAAGTAGCCTATGTGTTATTTCAGACAAAGGGGATCTATTTCTGTGCCAAATCTCATCCAGATCCGTTCAACCGTTCGGGGGTGATTGAGTAACAAACATCCATCCATACATACATACATCCATACATCCATCCATCCAAACTTTCGCATTTATAATATTTATTTGATTTGATTCGACGGATGTCCCGCGCACCAAACAGTGCTTCTAAATTAAAATCATTTTTGTTTGTAGGTATAGAGTGATCTTCTGATAAACACCGCTGAAGTTCATTGTAAGGTGAGTGGGGGTAAGATGAAAAATGGGGGAAGATAAAAAAAGGTAAATAGCGCCGAACATTGAGGAATTATTTTAATAAAGGCAAAATCGTTGCATGCACCCTTTAGTCAGGTCCCGCCCTGCAGCCTTCAATAGTCGCTTAGTGAAAACGCGCGTGTGTTACGTGGTGATTTTTGTAACGACACATTTCCCGCGAAAATTTGGGATTTTCAATCTTACCCCGCTTGTTGTATCTTTTAACGCAGATAAGTTACATTGATTTTGTATAGATATTGACAATTATATTTCAAATGTAATATGCACTATATAGGGGTAATCAGTAAATTTCTCATATTTAAAGAATTATCGTGCCTTTCAAACTAACCCCGGCAAAATTTAAAGGGGTAAGATGGTAATATAAATCATTCCGTCTTACCCCGCTAACAAAATACATAGAAAAAGTCACTGCAGGTTCTCAAATTTTTGTACAAGATCAATATCCAAATCATCTTAAAATTTGGTTGAAACACCTATAATTTATTATTTTTTTGTATAATATACTAAATACTAGTATCAGCTAATACTCAAATATAAATAAAATAAACACACTTATTCTTTGCAGAATTTTCGTCAGATATAAAATTATAAGACGTGACTAAGTACGGTGGAACAATAGTTTTTTGATACAGGAAGAAAATGACTCTTAACTATTTCAGAAAATCCTTACGGGCAACTTATTATATCTACTGCAACTGCCATACGGAGAGTGGGGAACAAAGAAATGACAATATACGCAGTAGCTTAGGAATATAAAATAATATAAAGCTAGTTCAACTGATTTTTGTTACCTGAGATCAGGCTTCGAGGCTTTGAAGTGTTTTGTTAAATGGTTAATTTTGTGTTATTTTTGTATTTTTAAAAATATACTAAAAATTTAACGTTTTTATTTTTATTTATCTACTTGAAAACGTGAGCCTGTATTTTTTTTAAATATCTTATCAAAATATTTGAGAACCTCAGGCTGTCTGCCTTTTTACGGGGTAAGATTGATATATATTTTTGATGAATTATTATTTTTTGCATTAAGCAAGGCGATTTTTGAATTTCAGTTGCTTTCAAGCTATTTAGGTCGTAGAAGCCAGGAGTTTATTTATCGTCACGAATGCATAATGGCCATAAATACGATTTTAGTAACTATATCAATCTTACCCCACTGTATTTCCATCTTTCCCCTGATATTTTTTTTCCGAAGTGCAAACTTTGCAAGCTTTTTTTAAATCAAACAATGTTTCAAACTGATTTCTGTCAGCTCTAGTATAATATTTGTACTATACTTTTTCACTCAAAACAAAATTATTAGCATTTAACATAAAACTCTTTAATTTACAACAGTTTCAAGTCAACACTATTTATCTCACCAAAAAACCATTTAGACTTGCCCCCACTCACCTTAACTGTATATTGTTTTTATACCTATCAAAAAACTTTTAAAAAATACTTACCTCAAACACATTTACAGCGTAGAACGTAATAGTGTTGACTCCACACCACTGGTAGATGAAAAAGTAAATAGCGAGGATTGCAAAGGGTTTCAACGTAGACGGTGCCAATAGAGCTTTGATTATTTCCTTCGGTGACTTCAAACTGAAAACAATTATATGATCCAGTTTTCAATCCGATTCAGTTTTGTAATCATCGATGTTTGTAATGAGTAATGTTTAGGTCAGAAAATCTGCAGAGAATTGAAAATAAACTTTCATGGAAGAAGAAGGCAAAGGAAACAGCCGGATAGAAAAATTCAAAATTCTAATGTTTTTTATTCAAAAAGACTTTTTACAAGTGCTTATGAATAGTCAAATGAATCTACCCCTAATTGAAGAAAAAATTGTGGAGGCCAAGACCCATAAAATGTTGCAACATTTAGTGAAGAAAATTGATAACCAAGCGTTTTTTCGAAAATATATGAAAGCTCTAATTCAATAGTTTAACTGAACGTTAAACTAGTGGTAGATTAATTTCTGAAAGATTATAGGTTCTAAAATATATCCTAGGTATCCATAGCACTTCTTATCCACTCCTAGCACAAGTTAACTATTGTAGAAAATTGAATTGTTATCCATATTTTAACATGCCTACCTACTTAGAACTTTACTACCTTGCCTACTTTTTAATTAAAAAATTCGCCGGATTTAAATATCTTTCAAACAAGATAAAGTAGACATAAAACAGTGCAAAACTTTGTAACGATATTATTTGCAAAACAAACCACTATTATTATTATTATTTATTGGCGTCTTATTAACGAGGTATTTGATATATATTCAATTGTATATTTTAAGATCGTGACTTGTAAGCAGCATAAGACGTAACCAAAGCCTTTAGCGAAAACAAAAACAGCACACACATCACATGTATAAACAGTTGAATAAATATGAACGTGAAAATTTAATTAAGAGCTAACATACTACGTCATGAGGTAAATAATGAGTAAGGATTTATTACCTTACTAGTAAAGGAAGTGCCAAAGGTATAAAATTTGATGTGGAACCTCGTAAAGTCGGTGAATTTCAGTATGAATATCTAGCAATTAAAACTACCGTAGCAATTAAAACACCAAAACAGTCAAGTTATTGATCAATGAAAATGAATTTTAAGCCAAATTAACTTACGGTTCAACATGATTCTTCTCTTTGAAATTAACCATCTTCTGTATTTCATCCTGCAGGTCGCACGTTGATCCTCTCAATTTTTTGAGAGAAGTTTCAGCTTTTTCCGCCTTGTCTTGGGTCAGCAGATAGTTGGGTGTTTCTGGTAAGAAGAGCATTCCCAATAGTGATAGAATGGGTATAATAGCACTCACTCCCGCTAAGATGTTCCATGTGGTCACACTGCCTATGATGTACTGTAACAAGAGAATTTATTGTTTTAAGTTCATCTCTATCCGTCTCTATCAGTAAATGTGCTATAATTCTGTTACATTTAAAAAAAAGATTAAAAATTTACATGAATTTTTATTTATCTATGAATCAAAGCTTTTCAATTATTCTGAGAAGAAACTTTTTTATAAAAAGAAACTCAAAGGCAAATAAGATGTTAAAAAATCTCAAAAGTTGTCTGGTTAAATAACGGAGAAACAAGAGTTCCCACGTTTTTTTATAAAACCTAAATCCACGGGGACGACGTCGAGGGCCTCATCTGGTTATTTAAAAGGGTCTCGAATTTTGATAAATTATGAAAACTCTTCATAAATCTCTCAACGTAGGATCTCTCTGTAGGATATTCACGGTTTAATAAAAAGATCGACTAAACGTTATCAACCTGTTAGAAGACTTAAATGGTTTAAACAATAAATATAACAGATTTTTAAACCTTAACGACACTAAACATTGTTTTTTGCGGCACAGGGTAACACTTCTTTTAGTGTATCATGCTGATAGTTTAAAGTAGCTGATGTCCTTACCCGAGATGCAATGTATTATATAAGTATCTGTATCTTCCATCAAATAATAAGTATAGATAACACTAATGCTGTAACAGCAGCTCTTGTTACCTCAGTGACGCGTATGGAGTTATCTAATGAAACAGCCACGTACAACCTGATTGTTTACATTGCAGGCAATTCTAATTTTACGCGAACAAACATGCTTGCTGTCCAATTAACATTTATCAGTGTTTGATTATGTTTACACGGAAAGGGGTGTTGCTTCAAGCGTCTGTAAACGTAGGTGTGACAAAAATTAAATGATCATGCTTCACATGACGCCAAAGATGAATGGTCGTACTCAAGTTGAATTTGCAAAAGCTGTCCTGTTAAATATGTTTTATCTTAATGGATTAGATGAGATAATAAAGCTAAACACGATATATTATAACCTATTATCTATACTAATATTATAAATGCGAAATTTTGGATGGATGGATGGATGGGTGTTTGTTACTCAATCACGCCAGAACGGCTGAACGGATCCGAATGAAATTTGGCACAGAGATAGATCATTATCTGGAATAACACAAAAGCTACTTTTTATGATAGAACAAAGAAATTTCAATCCACGCGGACGAAGTCGCGGGCATCAGCTAGTCATTATATAATTTATTGTCACTATATTTATAGTGTACAAGAAATACAAGAAAAATAATTACAATAGGCAATTATGTACAGCATACAGAAAGCAATAAAAAAAGAAGAGGCCACCGTGTTCTTGGGGGTGACCTTAGATGCTAAGCTTCAATGGGGCACCCATATATCAAATCTAGCTGGTAAACTCAGTTCTGCTGCTTACGCTGTCAGAAAGATTCGGCAGTTAACAGACGTTGAAACTGCAAAGATTGTATATTTTGCTTATTTTCATAGTATTATGTCTTACGGAATCTTGCTGTGGGGTAAAGCGGCAGATATTCAAAAAATATTTGTCTTACAAAAAAGGGCAATACGTGCAATTTATAATTTAAAACCACGTGAATCCCTTAGGGAGAAATTCAAGGAAATAGGTATTCTTACAGTAGCCTCGCAGTATATTTACAGTAATCTAATCTTTGTAAAACAGCACATTCAGAATTACAAAAGAATATGCGATCTGCACGATAGGCCAACTAGAAACCGTCATAGGCTCGTGACTCCATCGCTCCGCCTCACTAAAGTCCGAAGGTCGTTCGTGGGAATGAGCATACTATTCTTTAACAAAATTCCTCAACCTATTATAAACTTGCCTTTACACAAGTTTAAGATAACCATTAAAAAAATGCTCCTAAAAAATGCTTATTATACTGTCGAAGATTATATTAATGATAAAGGCGCATGGATTTGACTCGCTCCAGCAATGCTCAGGACAGTGGTTACTTATGTATCTGTATATGTTGTATGTAGATTATTGTAAACATACCATATACTATTTATTTTTTTTCAAAGGAGCAACCACCGAGTTTCTTGCTGGTTCTTCTCGGTAGGAACGGCATTCCGAACCAGTGGTAGATGAGAATGTTGCAACATTTTATGGGTCTTGGCCTCCACAATTTTTTCTTCAATTAGGGGTAGATTCATTTGACTATTCATAAGAACTTGTAAAAAGTCTATTTGAATAAAAATAATTTGATTTTGATTTTTTTTTGAATAAATCGTTCTAAACTAATATTTAACGTTACTTGAACAACATTATTCATCAATCAAGAAAATACGTGGTAAATAATTTGTTTGTCTGCAAGCAAAATACATTTAAAATTATAATAACTGACCCCGTTGAAACAACATAGAAAAACGTGTGATCAATTAACAGTTAGTGACATAAGAAACATAATTGTAAGAACGGTGTTTTTCATGAATGAATGAATTTATGAATTAAAAACCTTAGCAGCTATTTAGAGAAGCAGGATATGATAGATTGAAATAAGATAGAAGGAAATGAAAATATTAGAAATATTTTAGTGTAGTGGAAAGTAAAATACATCTTAGCGCGTAGAATCTATAATAGGTATGTGGATGGATGTTTGTTACACGCCAGAACATCTGAACGGATTTGGACAGAGATATCTATCTCTGTGCCATATTTCATATCTTAATATATATAAATCTCGTGTCACAATGTTTGTCCTCAATGGACTCCTAAACCACTTAACCGATTATAATAAAATTCGCACACCATGTGCAGTTCGATCCAACTTGAGAGATAGGATAGTTTAAATCTTAAAAAAACATCAATTCACGCGGACGAAGTCGCGGGCATCATCTAGTAGTTTCATATAGTCTGGAATGACAAGCATCTGATGCATTGTCATTCCAGACTAAGTAGCTGATTCAGCTA